>JAUMIR010000002.1:254360308-254985308 GCA_030847615.1 Gambelia wislizenii | reverse complement strand
CAAGATAAGCAGAAGAGTGGCAGTGTGTGCCATGGCACTGGTCCATCCTATGATTCCTGGCTGTAGGTGTGCTTCCAACTGAACAAGAGGAGCCTGCAGGCCCAGAGGACTCTATTGCTGTATCAGCAGCCAGGCAGGGGAGCACATCACCTTTTGTGCTGCCCACATCAGACAGAGAAATTGCTGGGCTGCAGTGTCAGGGTAATTTGCTCAAAGAGAATGGAACCCCAAAGAGCCAATTCCCACTTTTCTCCTCTTAGCTCTCCATTCTATTCCACTGTCTGGAACCAGCAAGAAACCAGAAAGAGCTCTTTTTTCTTCATATGCAACCTCTGGAAGAAACCCTTTGTCAAAAGTGTTCTGAAAATATAATTAAAATACATGGGCCCGTTCAGCTTTATGTATTTGTTACTTTATTGACTTTTTCAAATTTGATGTTAAGTTCACTAAAGAGTAACACAATTTAGGTTAGGCTGAACTGGGGGCAGGGAGAGGGAGGGAGGAAAAGAGAGAGAGAGAATGTGTACCCAAGTGTCTCAGTTTGGGGCCTTTTCACACTACACGATTGTAGTGCTACAATTCCACTTTAACTGACATGCTTCCACCCCTTGGAATCCTGGAATTTGCAGCACGGGGAAGGGCATTTATAATCCTCAGACACAGAAGTCCTGCAGTGCCTCTGACCAAACTACAAGCCCCCTGTTCCCCCTCCCCCAGGATTCCCCAGAATGCAGCCATGGTAGTTCATGTGGATTCATAGCTCTATAACTGTGTATTGTGAAAGGGACCCTGTCTTACAATGCAGGATCCTTTTGAGGAATTTTGGTGGAAACATTAAATCCAGGTGAATGTTTTACATATGGCACTTTCTGTTGGTGGTGTTAAAAAATAATAAATTAACCATTCCAGGAAAGATAGATTGCAAAGTATGAGAAAAATACAATCAATTAAAAAAATGGCTAGCTAGAGCCAGCATGGTGCAGTGGTTTGAGTATTGGATTATGACTCTGGAGACCGGGATTTGAATCACTGCTCAGCCATGGATATCTACTGGGTAACCTTGGGCAAATCACACTCTCTCAGCCTCAGAGGAAAGCAAAGGCACTGCCCTCTGAACAAATCTTGCCAAGAAAACCCTATGATAGGTCCACTTTAGGGTTGCCATAAGTCAGAAATGACTTGAAGGCACACAACAGCAAGCCATAGCTATTAGTGCTGATAACCCACACATGACATGGAATGATAGTGAAGAGGAGAGAATACAAATCAAGACATTTAAGTGATGATCCTGTTTTCTGCATGACAACCCTGGAATTTTGCTAAGGGCAGCTTGGATAGCACTGCAACTTTTTGACAATGACAAAACCTTTCCCATTGAAATTTAAAAGAGAAGAAGTTTGGTTAAATTGTGTCTGAAACTTTTACAGGCAAGCAGTGAAAACTGGAAGGCACAGACAAGTATACATTGCCAGAAAAACAGGATAGATTTCCAGGAAAAGCCAAACATGATGATCGTTGAGTTCTAAGTTCTAAGAAAACATCACCCAAATTCTGCTAAGATGCACAATTCATATTTATAGCTTTCTTTGTAGCTAGAGAAGAAACTGCATTTCTGATGAAGTATAGAATAGTGAGGGTATGGGACCACTCAGACACATACAATATTGTCCTGAGCCAAACATAAGAAATCTGAATGATATTTTTCATCCTCAGAATGAGTTCCTATTTAAGTTTTTACCATTTCTTCCTTGACCTAAATTACTCTGCTGTCCAGGAAGAATGAAATACATGCTCCATTCCTATAGTTTTTTCCCCCTTCTTCAAAAGACACCCTATAGAGAATGCTCTATGATCAAGATGTACTTGTAAGCAAGTAGCTTTTTCATTTTTTCCATTGAGGATGGGAGGAGAGTCAGTAGCTTTTAATCAGAAGTGGAGCAATTTGTGGCCCTCAAGATGTTGCTGGACTGCAATGTCCAGCAGTCCTAGGTATCACAGATGCTGGATGCTGGGAGGTATAGTCCCGCAACAGCTGAAGGGCTGCACAGCTCCCGTCCCTGATTTAAACTACAAAGAGGTAGATCTAGGATAAATTATATAAATAATTACTCCTTAAGAACACTTCTACTCTAGTCAGAAAGACCCTTTATGGTTCAAATTGTAACACATCTGTGATGAATGTTTTAGGTGTGCAAATGTCCAGTTTTTACACATTCGGGGGGGGGTACAGAAGGCAGTCTTCCTGGTTTCCCTTTGCTTTAGAATTCAAACAAGATATTGCATGTTATATTGTTTCCCTTCTTAAAAATCAAAACTCTTCTTTACCTGCTTATAGAAAATTAGCACATCATGGTGAGTCTGAAGCAGTCAGAGTCAGTACAGAGTAAGCTGCCCTTGACTGGCAGACCATTGATCTATCTGACTTAGTCTTGTCAATACTTAGTGATAGCAAGAACTTTATCAAACTAGTGTCTAAAAACGCTGTAATTCCACTATTGAGGAAAGTGGAAACATATAGGAGATTATCACACTACACTGCTGTAGCGCTATTATTCCACTGCTCTGGCTGCCTCCTGTGGAATCTTGGGATTTGCAGTTTAGGGAGGGGCATTTAAAACTCTCAGCCAGAGAGCTCTTAGGCATCACTAAACTACAAACCCCAGAACTCCACAGGAGGCAGCCATAGCAGTTAAAGTGGAATAATAGCATTATAAGAGTGCAGTATGATAATGTCCATAGCGGCATTATTACTCTCACTAGTGCGTGTTGCCGTAATCGCGCAATACTACTGCCACAGAATTATCACATGACCACCAGTAGCACTTTCAGAATGAGATTTTACTTCCATGATTTAGCATGGGCAAGATTTCGGCGGTTCTCGCGAGAAGACATGAGTGCACTTAAAACACCCCAAACTCCTTAATTAACAAAGTAATCCAACACATAAACACTTAAACAAACCTACAAATGTGCAAACAAAATGGGACAGTCCATTAAAAGAACATCCTGTAGATTGTTTTCATGTTCTCACCCAGACGTTTTCTTGCTGGGAATGGGGAGTGGGGAAAGAGGACCACCTATTCATGCTGTAACCTCGCGATTACAGCAGGACTTTTTTTTTGCACACTCTTCAATACTGCAAAAATGGCGATATTGAGAGCTATTGATGGCTTATCCTGTCAATTAAAAGGAACACATTATTGGTGTCTGGAGCACACAGTAACCATGGGGGGATGTTGACATTATGCGATAGTGGGAAGCTGTTCGCGTTACCGTGATGTTGTAATCATGAAATTATACCCTTTGTCTGATAGTCTCTACTGTCCACGATGTTAGACAGAGGCCTGTCTTATGCCTAGCTGGAGATGGTAAACATGGAACTTTCTGCTTGCAAAGCATGTGCTCTAACCACTGAGCAAGGTCTCTCTCTGATGAGTGTTTCAGATAATACCCAGATCTGATCCTGGGAGCCTGAACACAGCATCCAGATTATAAAATCTGAAAACACACAGAGACCTTCATTTGTGCAGTTGCCAGGCAGGGATCAGAATTCAGATTCATGACTGGCAGGTTCAGCCCAAAACAGTGGGCTTTGGAGGAGAAACAACCTCTTCTCAGCAAAACCAAGGTGCATTAGTAACCTGCTGGGTCAGTCAAGTTATTTTGTCACCTGAGGCAGAACATTTCACCTCTCTTTTCTGGCAGTAAAAAAAAGAAGAAAGTCTAAATCATCAAAAATTAAATAATGAAGGATTTGCTTCCACTCAAAAGCTGCTGCTTGAGGCAGCCACCTCCCTTGATGATAGAGCCAGCCCTAATGAGAAATCTAGCTGACTTGGGTTCACACGTGAATGTTGGGAGCACCCCAACAGCATGAATACATTGTTTTCTTTGGAATCTAGGAACAATACAGTGGTCTATCTGTCTCTCTTTTAACTGGACAGTAAGGGTAGCAGAAAGTCATTGTAGACTGGTTAAAAGTGTAAACTTTGCAGTCCCTAGTGCAAAGCTTACTCACTGGGTGGTCCTGAGCAAACCACTTCTCTCACCCTTAGGGAAGCTGGAGATGCTGGTAGTCACAGTACAGAAATTAACTTTTCCAAACTCTCCGCCCACCCAATACAATTATATTGGACAATCTTAAAAGAGTTATTGGAAGGCCCCTCCTGGTTTGGGGGGTTAACAAGGTGGACCTAGAAAAAAATTTCACCTCTTCCCCCAGGTTTTTTTTTTTTTTTTTTTTGCACAAATGACACAGAGTTGGTAACTAACTTGTTGGACTAGAGCACGGCTTCTTAAACTTTTTCCACTCGCAACCCTCTTTTGCTGGATAAATTTTTACATAACCCTGGATATATAGGTATATAAAATAGGTACAGTAGGACCCCCCATATCCACTGGAGATTGGTTCTGGGGGCCCCATGGATACCAAAAACCATGGATAACGTCATTGGAAATAATGGGACTTCTGGTTTAAAATACCATAGAGTTGCCTTTGAGGACCTAGAAAATGGCTGGAGAGGACACATTTTCTAGGAAGACTCTATGGTAGGCCTGCTGTTTTGTGTCCCGTGGATAATTGAATCAGTGGATAATGAATCAGTGGATACGGGGGGAGGTCCTACTGCATACAAATCAAATTTACTGTTGCCAATTTTTTTGTGACCCCCACATTCAGTTACAAGACCCCATATGGTGTCATGACTCACAGTTTAAGAAGCTTTGGACTAAGTTGCCCAGAATATCCCATCAACACTGCTGCTGTATGGGCATTAGGTTGTTGCCTAAGGAAGTACTCTATGTAAACTGGACTAGAGTATGAGCAAGCAACCTGGGCCATGAGTCACAAGCCATGAGACCAGCCTGAAATAAAGCCTGAAGAACAAATCAGAACCAGAATCAGGGGCAAGGAGTCAAAGAGGTCCTAAGAATAACCCAAGCATACAACAGCATACCAATGGCCTTTCACACAACATGGTTCTAGCACTACGGTTACACTTCAACTGCCATGGCTGCATCCTATGGAATCCTGGGATTTGCAGTTTGGTCAGAGGCATCAGAGGAGCTCTCTGGCTGAGAATTCTAAATGCTCCTCCCCAAAACTACAAGTCCCAGAATTCTATTGGCTGAAGTCATGGCAATCAGAATGGAACCATACTGCTAGAATTGTTGTATTGTGAATGGGCCCAGAAAACATGTTCCAGCTGAATCTTTCTTGGGTAATGAGAAACCTTCTTTTACATCTTCCTGCCTAGAAGGGTCCAGAGGCCAACCTGGGTGAGTGGAGTCCATCCATGACCTGAATGTATTTGACTCGGAGCGTGGTGGGGTCTCCTTCCTTGGAGGTCTTTAAACAGAGGTTGGATGGCCATCTGTCAGGGATGCTTTGATCGTGATTTCCTGCATGGCAGGGGGTTGGACTGGATGGCCCTCGTGGTCTCTTCCAACTCTGCAATTCTATGATTCTATGATTCTATGATTCTATGACTCAGAAGCTGCTATCAGCCATTCAATGTTCTGTTACATAGTGAAGTTGTATGCAGATCTGGCAGTCCCATCCTGACTCCTAGAAACTTGCATAACAGGCACTTGCAAATGAGGCTTTCAATGTACAAGCACATTGTCCCAGCTGAGTGATTTTAACAGAGGTCCAGACAACGATGCCTTCATATGTAGTCCTCCCCATGTTTTTGTAGTCATTTCCACAACCATTTCTGGAAACACTCAACATCTTCAAACCAGTGGTTGCACCATAAAATGGGTCCTTTTGGTAGTTCTTCACCTCTGTTGAGGCTGCTGTACTTCGGACATATATCACGAGATGACAAGACTCATCAGAAAAGATGATAATGCTCTGTAAAGTGGAAGGCAGTAGGAAAAGAGGATGATTGCGTTCCAGATTAATTGGCTGAATCGAGGAAGCAACCAAACTAAGAACTGGAAAGCACGTAAGCAAACTTATCAAGGCCAAAACTTGTTGGGCTTTTTAAGAAATAAAAGTTTGCAACCATCATATAGCACCTGAATCGAGGAAGCCACACCTGCCCTGAGTTTCCAAGACCTGACCAGGACTGTTCATGACGGGCTCTCGTGAAGAGCTCTCATTCATAAGGTCACCATAAGCTGAAGTCAACTTGGCAGCAGAGAACCATAATTGATGTAAAACTTGGGCAGACCTTGCAATCTGCATTCCTGGAAGGACTGGAAAAGTTTCAAATCCCATACCCTGTGCCAGACAGCATGGCTATGGCCAACATGAGAAGACCAAATGGACGGGCTGGCTGGAGTCCCCAACAGGCTGAATACAGCTCCACCTCTACAGGGTAATGGTCGCTAATCTCCAAAGCCTGGGACAGTAGAGAGAGAAAAGGAGAGAATGACACAATGGTCTGGTTTTTAACCTCTGAATAAATATATTAAAACCAGAAATAGTTTGGGTTTTCATGCCCCAAATAAATTATATTAAAAAGAAACTCTAATGCAGGGATGGGAATGTTAGGCTCATCTACACTAGTCAGGATACACCGGCTCCCCATTAGCATATCCTGGCTGTGGAGTTGGCCCGTTCCCCGTGCCCCCGCATAACTTGGAGAAAATGGCTGGAGTCCAAACATGACACTGCTCCATCACTGAAGCCCCCACTGCCGCTGCTGCCATTTTCTCCGCTGATGCAGAAGCTAGGAAGGGGCCCTGCAACATGTGACTGCAGACTCCCTACATGTGACCAGCCTTGGTCACATGCTGAAGGACCCCTGCCTGGCTTCTGGGAGAGCCAGGGAGCTGGCAGCAGCGGCAGTGAGGAAGACCATGCTGGAACGGGTTCCCGTGGACATGCAGGGCTGAATCTGGCAGTACCAGATTAAACAGGGCTTTTCCCATAGCGGTTTATCAGCCCCTATCCCAGCTTGCGCCCATTCCAGCCCTATATACATCCCAGGGGTCATAAGGACTGCCTGGGGGAAGATCGGGGTAAATGCCCTGTACTGTTTGGACTGTAGCACTTTGGAACAGGGCAAGCTGGGGTATTTGGCCTGTGTATATAAGCCCATGGAGCCCCTTCAGAGCTTGCTGGATTGCCAACTCCCAGAAGCCCTAACCAGCAGAGTTAATCATGAGAGATACTGGAAAGTAGCAGTCCAACGTAATCTGGAGGGCTACAACTGTCCAGTCTTGCTCTAATGAACACAGCCATATTTTCTCTAGGTTCACTTAGGGTGGCTAAAGGCAAAACAAACATGACAGGGCTCCCACGCTGGCTGAAAGTCCCCCTTTGAAAGGTGAAAGTGCCCTGCCCTCTTTTGCATCCACTCCCCCCTCCCAGTACATGACTACTGCTCACCATGGTCCCACAATTGCATATGCAGGGACTTCTGCAGCTAGAACCACCACAGTTGTGACCCCCACTTGTTCAGATCTATTTTATTAACAAGATTTGGTTTTAAGTCACCCTTGACTCTCATGCAGATATATCCTATTAAAAGGATGGAAACTTACATTATTACAACATTTCTAGGCTTATCAGAAGCAGAATAAATCATGCCAAATTATAAAAATGACAGAGCTTATGCAGACTTAAGAGGAATAATTAAAATGTGCTTAACTTGAATAATTTAAACAGCTCACAGGATTTTTTAAAATTGCTTCACGTTTTGGGTTTTCCGCCTAGAGTTTTGCTTTTGATTATGATATATTTTCTCTCTAACCTGGGAATTGACAAGCACCTTAGTAATAATTGAATGATCATATATTGCCCCCTGAGGAGATGTTTCACCTGCAGGGATGGTGACAAAATTTGGGAAGATTACTTTGGGGGTGGACTACAATTTCCAGGACTGTAGACTATGCTGCCTGGGAGATTTGGGGATTTGTAGTCCAAAAATGTAAACTTTTCAGAATGTTGGAGAGGACAGTGCACAATTTGAACAGTTGGAAGAGGCAGGGAGTCAGATATGGGCTGGAGGTTCAGTATCTTGGGGTGCTGTTTTTCCAGAGGTCTGATGCAGGAAGAGTGAGCCTGCTGTCTTGTAAAGGGCCTCCTGCTTATCTCTACCATTGTACTGCCTGTATATTTGCAAAGAAAGCAAATATTACAAAGACACAGGAAGCCTCAGTGCTTGCTCCTCTAAAGGAAATTATCCCAGTAATTTTTTTAGGCTTAGCAGCTTTCAGGAGACATGGAAGATAATACTGAACAGATCTTGACTACTTAGATCCATAAAATCATAGAGCTGGAAGAGACCACCAAGGCCATCCAGTCCAACCCCCTGCCATGCATGAATACACAATCAAATCATTCCTGACAGATGGCCATCCAGCCCCTGGTTAAACTTGTCAGGTGCCATTCAGCAAATATGGGAGGAGAAGCAGATACACATAGCCTCTCTAAACATGCTGTCTGCCCAGTGTGTGAGAGTGTCTTCTAGTTCTTTCCTCTGCTCTGTAGTGCAGCATGTAAGTGGATCTGATCCTACCTCAGATTTAGCAAGCCAGTTGTCAACTGTGAGGCTGTCATAAGGAATAGAGGGGTATAACCTTTATAGGAGAAACAGGCCAAACAGGAAAGGAGGAGGAATAGCATTATATGTCAGGGATATTTACACCAGTGAAGTGATCCATGACATCAATACTGGAAGCCAGGTGGAGAGCATCTGGATAAAAATTAAAGGGGAGGGAAACAACAGGGATGTTATTGTGGGACTCTACTACAGACCCCCAAATCAGACGGAGGAATTGGATGTTGCCTTTCTAGAACAGATGAACATACATGCAGAAAGGAGAGATGTAGTAGTGATGGGTGACTTCAACTATCCTGATATTTGCTGGCAATCTAACTCAGCCAAAACTACAAGGTCTAGCAAATTCCTTACATGCCTGGAAGACAATTTCATGGTCCAAAAGGTGGAAGAGGCAACAAGGGGGTCAGCTATTTTAGATCTGATCCTAACCAACAGAGACGACCTTGTTAATGGGGTGCAAGTGGTGGGATCCTTAGGTGAGAGTGATCATGTTCTCCTGGAGTTTGTTATACAATGGAAAGGAGAAGCCAGGCATAGTCAGACACGCATTCTTGACTTTAGGAGAGCTGATTTCAATAAACTCAGGGAAATACTGGGGATGATCCCATGGTCAAGAATACTAAAAGAGAAGGGACCTCAAGACGGTTTTGACTTTCTCAAAAGGGAGATACTGAAGGCACAATTTCAAACAGTACCATTGAGGAAGAAAAATGGGAGGTGTCTCAAGAAACCAGGATGGATGACTAAAGAACTGTCAATGGAGCTAAGTTTTAAACGGAACATGTATAGGAAATGGAAAAGGGAGGAAATCACCAAAGAAGAATTCAAACAGATAGCGAACACGTGTAGGAGTAAAGTCAGAAAAGCTAAAGTGCAGAATGAGCTCAGGCTTGCTAGGGAGGTTAAGAACAATAAAAAGGGTTTTTTTGGGTATGTCCGCAGCAAAAGGAGGAAGCAGGAAATGATAGGGCCACTACGTGGAGAAGATGGCAAAATGCTAACAGGGGACAGAGAAAAGGCAGAATTACTCAACACCTTCTTTGCCTCAGTGTTTTCAGAAAAGGAAAAGGAGGACCAACCTGAGGAAAATGGAACAGAGGACACAATAGGGGAAATCCAGCTGAAAATAAGTAAAGAGGTGGTACAGGAATACCTTCTTAATCTAAATGAATTTAAATCTCCAGGACCAGATGAACTACATCCAAGAGTATTAAAAGAGCTGGCAAATATAATCTCAGAGCCATTGGCAATAATATTTGAGAACTCCTGGAGAACAGGAGAAGTCCCAGCAGACTGGAGGAGGGCAAACGTTGTTCCCATCTTCAAAAAGGGGAAAAAAGAGGATCCCAACAACTATCGTCCAGTTAGTCTGACATCAATACCAGGGAAGATTCTAGAACAGATCATTAAACAGAGAGTCTGTGAACATTTAGAAGGCAATGCCATAATCACAAAAAGTCAGCATGGGTTTCAGAGAAACAAGTCATGCCAGACTAATCTGATCTCTTTTTTTGATAAAGTTACCAGCTTGGTAGATGAAGGGAATGCTGTGGACATTGCATACCTTGATTTCAGTAAGGCCTTTGACAAGGTTCCCCATGACATTCTTGCAAACAAGCTTGTAGAATGTGGGCTAGACAAGTTAACTGTTCAATGGATTTGTAATTGGTTGACCGGCCGAACCCAAAGGGTGCTCAGCAGTGGCTCCTCTTCGTCTTGGAAAGATGTGACCAGTGGGGTGCCACAGGGTTCTGTCCTGGGCCCAGTGCTATTCAACATCTTTATCAATGACTTAGATGAGGGAATTAGGGGCATACTTATCAAATTTGCAGATGACACCAAATTGGGAGGAGTAGCTAATACCCTAGAGGACAGGATCAAAATTCAGAATGACCTGGATAGACTGGAGAGCTGGGCCAAAGCTAACAAAATGAAATTCAATACGGAGAAATGTAAAGTACTGCATTTAGGGCGGAAAAATGAAATGCATAAATATAGGATGGGAGAGACCTGGCTGAATGAGACTATGTGCGAAAGGGATCTAGGAGTCCTAGTAGACCACAAGTTGAACATGAGCCAACAGTGTGATGCGGCAGCTAAAAAGGCCAATGCAATTTTGGGCTGTATCAATAGAAGTATAGTGTCTAGATCAAGGGAAGTAATAGTGCCACTCTATTCTGCCTTGGTCAGACCTCACTTAGAATACTGTGTCCAGTTCTGGGCACCACAATTCAGAAAGGATATTGACAAATTGGAGCGTGTCCAGAGAAGGGCAACTAAAATGGTGAAAGGTCTGGAAACAATGCCTTATGAGGAGAGACTTAGGGAGCTGGGTATGTTTAGCCTGGAAAAAAGACGGTTTAGAGGCGATATGATAGCCCTGTTTAAGTATTTGAAGGGATGTCACGCTGAGGATGGAGCAGGCTTGTTTTCTGCTGCTCCAGAGACTGGAACACGGAGCAATGGGTGCAAGCTCCAGGAACAGAGATTCCACCTCAACATGAGGAGGAACTTTTTGACAGTCAGAGCTGTTCGGCAGTGGAACACACTCCCTCGGAGCATGGTGGGGTCTCCTTCCTTGGAGGTCTTTAAACAGAGGCTGGATGGCCATCTGTCGGGGATGCTTTGATTGTGATTTACTGCGTGGCAGGGGGTTGGACTGGATGGCCCTCGTGGTCTCTTCCAACTCTGCAATTCTATGATTCTATGATTCTATGATTCTATGATAAAAGGGAAGCAAACTTGTTAGTTATTGAGCCACTTATTCCTGAATTTACTTTATTTGTGGGTTTCTTTGGCTGAAGTGACCAAAGAACTTGGCCAGCTTTGGGTGTCATCAGTAGTGGCTTGTGGACTGATTGTGCGGGACTGGAAGGGTTGCCTCCCCTTGATATGATGACAGGAGGCACTGCCCCTGCTTGGTCCACAAATCACCAAAAGGTGTTGTTATGCACTTTTGCTAATCTGTTCATGAAGCAAAATATCTGGAACTAGGCCTGGTGTAGAGAACTACGGTAGTACCTGACCTCCAAGCACTGGCAGCTCCCACATCAGTAGGGCGCTGTATCCGCTTTACTGTAGTCTGAATTTTAAAAGGGTATATTTTGGAGACACAATTCAGTACCATGGACAGCTCTAAAATCATTGGTTTCAAACTTGTAATACATGTTAATACAGTACAGTTGTCCCTTCACATTCGCTGGGGTTTGGTTCCAGGACCCCCCGTGAATACCCAAATCCGTGAATACTCAAGTCCCATTATATGCAATGGCAGAACAAAATGGTGTCCCTTATATAAGATGGCAAAATCAAGGTTTGCTATTAGGATTGTTATTTTTTTAAGAATATTTTTCAAGCCGTGAATACTCAAATCCGTGAATGTCAAATCCGTGAATGTGGAGGGACAACTGTATATCTTTTTCTGTGCTAAAGTGATCTAATACAGCACTGTTCATAAACAATCTTATTTGAATTTCCAGTTTGTTTGCTGGGGAAATTTTAAAATGTTAGTTCTCACTTACAAAGCTCTAAATGTTTTGAGAGCTCTAAGTTTGAAATCAGGCTATTTTCCTAGTGTTTCTTCAATGGAGAGGTATTATGCACATATAACAACCAAGCGGTTTCCATTTCCCACTTTGTCCCAGTGAGAACCTTGTACCTCTGCCTCCGAGAGTCCAAATTCCTTGGCAAAATCAAACGGCTGAGCTGAACCAGGCACAATTGCATCCAGGCAGCGTTCACCATGCACCACAATCCTGTTTAGGGGTCAGGAAGAATGAGACATGAATTAAAACAGAGTAGACCATGCAAATTATCACCTTAGCTAAGCTTGAGTTCCTGTACTCCATCTAGTCATATACTGTAGTTAGGGATGTTTACATACTACACCAGGGATGCAAAACTTTGGGCTCTCAAAATAATCCCTTATCACTAACAATACTAACTAGGGCTTCTGGGAGTTGAAGGCCAAACAATTTCAGAGATAAAAGGTTTCCCATGCCCTTGGCTTACACAGACTTTTAGTTGACCAACTCTTTAAATTGTAAGTCAGCCCTTTTGTTCATCATGACATTGAATCATGGGTCTGGAGACCTGAACTCTGGACATCTGACTCAAATGGAACCTAAGCAGGGTAAGCTCTGGTTAGTACTTGGATGGGAGACCACCAAGGAATACTTGGTGCTGTAGGTGACATTTCAGTGGAAGGAACTGGCAAAACCACCTCTGAGCATTCCTTGCTTAAGAAAACCCTGTGAAATTCATGAGGTCGCTATAAGTCAACAGGCAACTTGAACACACACACAAATACCTACCTGCCCCAAAGTCCTGCACTGATGGCACCACCAATCCTACCTGTCATAGGCACAGCGGGTGTTCTCTCGAACAGTGGTGTCAGCTTTGTCACCAATGAGCCAGTGAAACCCAGGCTTTTGACGTAGGCGGATATTCCCCCAACGTTTCTTTGCCACGTAGCCACAGTCCGCATTGAAATCGCCCAAGAAAATCATGTCCTGTGGTGGGCAGGAGGGAAAGAGAATCTATTGGGTCTCCTAGAGTCTTAAAGAGAGCAACAAGAGAAATGGATCACCACTGCACAGAGTATGCAAACATTATATCAACTGTCAGTCAAGGATGACCCAAGACATTTTGCTGCCTAAGGAGGAACAGGAAATATCCCTCACCTGCAGGTCAGAATGTGTAGGACTTTAAGACAGTCAAGTTACTTTAGCATAGTAGGCAGAAAATGCCTCAAACACCTCTCCTACACCCTAAGAGTAACAGTAGTGAACATAAGCAATGAATAGATTGCTGCCCCCTTTGTGATACACCATAGCTGAGATACTACATGTCCGCATAGCTCCACACAAACAGTTCCATGTCCTCTCACCATCCAAGCCCTGGGAGGGGCCCCTGCTACTGACACAAACCAGCAGGAGGGGAAGGAGAAGAAGGTAATTCGCTTCATGGAAAAGTAGCTGCTCTCAGCTGAGGGGCAGGAAGAAAGGAAGGCAGACTCTCACATAGAGTGCACATTTTCCTTTCTCCACGAGCTCAGGGCAGCAGGATCTTCGTGGTCTGGATTGCTTTACCCTTCTCTCCTCTTCCCTCTCATAAGAAGGAACAATAGAAAACCCTCCCAGGCAGCTTGGCAGTTGCTGGGCATGGGGGTTTTTTGGACAGAGCACGAGGACAAAAAGGGACTTACGTGCACAAATGTCAGTCCAAATCTGCTGCCTATGGCAGTTGTGCCTAATGGTAGGGCTTGCCCTAAGGTCAGGTTCTCACCCAGATATGGTACCTATAACCATCAATATTTATAAGCTGTTTGTTGAGTACTAAGAGCACTTCACAAACATTGTCCTTACAAAAACACTGATGGGTATTATCACCCTCCATTGTTGAGGGATATCTGGTGTTAGAAATGGTGGCTTGTCTAGCAGCTTTGTTATGGAAGTGACACTGGAAAAGTAAGAATTACAACTAGTCACAATCATTCAAGCCAATAATACAGTGGGCCTTGGTATCCACTAGGGTTTGGCAAAATTAAGGTTTGCTCCTTGGAATTTATTTTATGAGGGGAAGATTTTCAAGCTGTGGATGATGGAATCTGTGGAGGACAAATCCATGGATACAGAGGGCTGACTGTAACTCACGAAGTGGACAATTGTGATCAGTTTTATGTTACTCTTAGGTACCCAGAAACATAAAGAGCCCTGAAATGCAGCTGGAATAATGTTAACTATTCTATCTTTATTGGTCATTTGTTAGTCTTAATTCATAACACTCACTCTTAACCTTTACAATTCTTAACAATATAAGCCTGCATTCACTGAAGGGCCACATTCTCCTGTATGTGCCTTTACATATGTGTGGATCAACATCAGAAACCTTGGGCTCGTCTAAAAGGTGAAAATAACCCCCATGGAATTCTCTGGGAATCCAACCTCTCTAAATGAGATCCAGCAGCAATCCACACTATCTGGAAGGAGAGGGGCCCAAAACAGCAAAAACAATGTGGTAAAAGGCTTCGCAGATTTTCCTGTATTTTTTCAAAAACTGCTGGGGGGGTGCATATTCCTGCTTATTTGGACTATCGAACAACAGGAAATTTGAAGGGAAGCACAAAGCTGATTGGCCAGGTAAGAGCAGGGGCAGGGCTTGCTATCAGGGCAAGTGCTTGCTGCCAACATGTGGATTTTTGCCTTAGCAATCACTTGCTAAGGCAATAAAACAGGATGAATATTTTTTGTTTTGCTTTCCTATAAAATTGGAAAATCTCTCCATTGCACCAGCGCACCTTGGGCTGACTTTAAAAAAAACAAATGGCGGCGGTGAAGAACTAATGCAATTAAATCACTCGCAGCCACCATCAGGAATGCGAGGCTTATGGGGGCTGCCCTGAATTGGTGCGTATGAATAAGCTGCTGCTGTGAGATGCCAATACTATGAGGTACTTTGGATTTTTTTCCCTCGTGTAGATGGGTCCCTTGCTTTTTCTCTGGTGCTGTTCCCCACTGGTTGGGGACCATCTGATAAGATGGGAGAGACTACAGAAATTTCTTTTTGATGCCATTTCTCTGCTCCTTGAAATTCCTCACCCCATACCTCAGTGCCCCAGCGTGCCTGCACATTCAGGAAAACATCATAGAGAGCATCAATTTCAGCTTCCGCCTTGGAGGGCATCGTATGTTGTGGAATCAACACCAGCTCAGGAAGTGCTTGAAGGTGTGGAAACAGAAAAAGTCACCACAAGGAACAGAAGAGTCATGCCAACTTGGATTTCACACATAATACAACTTCGAAGGTTTTGAGAAATCTTAAGACCTGAAGCCAGTTTGATCCTGGCTTGTCTTCACTAACTACAGTTTAAGCAAACCACAGTTCCTTGGGATCAGACATCCAAAGGAAGGATGGATTGTTTTAAAACAAACACTTCCAATTCCCTTCTCCAGCATGCAAGAGGAAGACAGTGGACTGGAGAGACCAAGCCACGTGTGGTTTGAACACTAGTTTTCCATTATGTCCAAACCAGGGTGCCTGCTTTATTCATTCATTGCACTTGTATCCTGCCTTTCCACTGCAAATACCACTCAAGACCCAACCTCTGCTTTATCATCAGTTTTCCAGGCAAATCTCCAAGTATCTTCTGTTTTCTACCTCAGCTTTCCTGTGAAATGGGTATTTTCTTCAGCTGTGTGTGGTCAAATTTCTGGTTAGAATTTGGGGTTGAGACATTACCTCTGCTTTGTACTCATTTCCTTAGGCACATTGCTTATATTTTATGTGGGCCTTTATGGCGGCCATTTTATGAGCCTTTATGCCAGCATGGCAGATATTTTGTGGCATTTTGTTGTGACTCACTATATTTCAGACTTCCAAACTGCCTGCAGGCTCAAAAAGGCTGAGGAATGGGGACTTCTGGTGCACAGTGTCATAGTGATTTGATGAATGTGCTAGGAATCTGAAGATGGTTTAATATTCAGACGTCTTAGGAAATGGTTCTCTCCCCCTGCCATAGGTCCACACTTTCCAAATCTACTGCTAGAAACAGAACATCTGATGTTTCCCAAGCCTTCACCTTTGTTTGGCAAGCTGAAGCGTACAACGAAAGGCTCACGCGCAAAGACATCAGGCCGCTCTGGATGATTGTCTTCATATTTATAAGAGTCCAGCATCTGCGTTCTCTTGTTCCTATGGGAATGGAGAGGCACAGATAAACAATGGAGGATCTGGCCCCAAGAAGGACACAAAAGTGTGATGCCAAAACAAAAATTAGCTAAAAAAAGAGGGATTCTTCTTGATGCCTCCAAATAGGATGAAATAGTTAAATTCCCATCAATTATCAGTCCCTACATCAATTGGTATAATGTACAGTTGTTCCTCAGTATCCGCGGATTTGGTATCCACATATTCAAGTATTCACGACTTGAAAATATTCTTAAAAAACTAATAATCCAAAAAGCAAACCTTGATTTTGCCATCTTATACAAGGGACACCATTTTGCTATACCACTTCCATATAATGAGACTTGAGTATTCACAGATTTTGGTATCCATGGAGGGTCCTGGAACCAAACCCCAGGAGATACCAAGGGGCCACTGTACATTGTAAAACATGTTAACTGCCCCCCCCAGTTCAGTTTAATCATTCATCCTATTCTGTTTTAAGTTGAAAAAAGCAGATGCAAGTGAACAGCATTGTTTACTTATTAACATTTAACATATGTTAGCATAAGCAGCAATATAAACAAAGTTATACACATAAGACTGGTCCTACTGGAAGATTGGGCCACTTGTCTAGCATGGTTCCCCAACCAGCTATTATGCCATACAACAAGCAGCTAGCCTAGCTGTGATAAAGAAAGGATCAATCATTAATTAAAATGGGGAAAGGAGGTAAAGTTTTAAAAGCCTTTAAGGTGTGATATATTTCAAGAACAGCCTAATCACCAAGTTTCCAATCTTCCATTACCCATGGTCACAACCGCAACATGTCAATAACAACACTAACCCACCTTGTAACATTGTTAAAGATATCTGAGGCTGCTGCCACACTGCAGAAATATTGCAGTTTGACACTGCTTTAATTGCCAGGGCTCAGTGCTTTGGAATTCTGGGATTTGTAGTTTTGTGAGATATTTAGCCTTCTCTATCTGAGAGCACTGGGGCCGCAACAAACTACAAATCCCAGGATTCCATAGGATGGAGCCATGATAGTTAAGGTGATGTCAAATTGCATTATTTCTGCAGTGTGGCAGCAGCCTGAGATGAAATGCTTCAGATACAAAAAAGTAACATATAAATGTCCCAAATCATCTTCATTTACCACCACCATCACCGATTTGCCAGAGTGAAAACTGGAATTAGCTCCTGTATCTTTTAGGGTTGTGTGGAAGGCTTGTGTTACCTGTTTGCATGACAAGCAACACCTGCCAAAATTTCCTCCTCTGTACAGCCATTAAAGGTACAGCAGCCCACTCCTGTTTCCCTCTGGCAACCCTACATATGGACAAGATGGTCCATATTGTGGTACTCACCTGTACAAGAACACATAGCGTTCTTGGTAATTGCTCCGACCCAGTAGAGGGCTGGTGATGTAGCTGTAGACATCAACACCATTCTCAAACCTGATGGGAGAGGAGGCAATCCAGATGAATTCAAGGACACTTTATTTGAAAAGCAAAGTATGTGCAGCAATAGAAAAGTCCCCCTCACCCTGGCAAGGAATCACCCAAGTGGTGGAGTAGCAAAGAAAAATAAACTTGGGAGTCCTGTCGGTCTCACACTTGTCTTCCTGCTTCCAGCAATTTCAGGGGCACTGTGTCAGGTATTAGCATTTCCAAACTCATAAAGCACAAGTTTCAGGGTTCATCAGGAAATTTTATTGCCAGAAATCATACAATACAAAGTCATTGCTGAGATGGAGAGCCTAACGGATACAATCTAAGTTAAAAGCATTTTAAAATCAACAAAATTTGGTAGGCTGCATAACCATTGATTATCCATCATCCACAGGCACAAACATTCCTTAAACCAAAAGTTATCATTCTTCCAGGGTCTCTAGCCTTGAAACTTAAACTGTTAACTGCAGATGCCTTGTTATTGCCTTTTCCAAGCAAAGCCCAGAAAGTTACACATATAGCATTTCACCCCTACACAGATTGCTATGCACACTCTATACCAAAGCCGCAGGAAAACTAGCAAATATGGCAGGAGCAGGAGCAAAGGGGGCCGATCCTGACATACTCATTAGAGGATGAAATTTCAGATCATTCAGGCGGGAACACGTCACCACAACCCAATATCCTCTTTATCGTGTGTAAGTGTGTGCGTGTGTGTGTCAGGGTGATACTGGAGAGCCTATCCTCTGTGCCACTAGCAGCTTCACAATGCTCCTCACCTGGCACCATCTGCCACACCCTTACACCACTACCCATTCCTCTATTTATGCCTCCTTGATCCTGTTTCTCTCAGCTTATTCATGCTTACCGATTCAGGGCAGCTGCCAAAGCAGGAATGGCCTTTCCTTTCGCATCCATCACCTCTTGTAGAACAGCGATATCACAACGAGCCAAGATCTGTATGGTGTGCAGAAAGGGAATAGAGGGGTATCCATTAGCTAATACTTACTTGGACCTTTTCCTTTTTTTCTCTTTGGATTTACTTCAGTGAGGTCACCTGTCAGCCACTTTTCTATCACCAGTAGCAACTAGGAGCCTAAAAACACATTCCAGGTACAGAATCAAAGGGCCTTTTAAAATGCAGATTGTACTAATTAGATAGAGCCAGTGTGGGGTAGTGGTTTGGGTGCTGAACTACGACTCTGGGGACCAGTATTCGAATCCCTGCTCGGACATGAAAACCCACTGGGTGACCTTGCAAGTCATGCACTCTCAGCTTCAGGAAACCCCATGATAGGTTTGCCTTAGGGTCGCCATAAGTCATCTTGAAGGCACACCACCACCACCACATTCTAAATAGAAACAGTGTGGTGTGCTGTGATAAAGTGACAAAGTGATTTCAAGTACAAAGTGGGCAGAAGGGAAATGACATGTTGAATCTTTCCTTCTCCGGCTTCCCTGTCCCCAGTGCTTGTTCTAGGCAGCTAGGAGTTTTAAACTTCATCCTCCAGAGACATGCATCAGCTGAGAAGCAGAGCTCTGAAAGTAATGTTATTTCTAAAATTAATTTAATTCATTTATATCCTGCCCTTTATCACCTGATCTCTTTAATCCTCTTTGCGTGCAATGGAGAGAATGCCTTAAACCTTTCTCCTCAGCATGCTGGGGCTCCACATAGCATACCTTCCAACTGTTCTGATTTGGAAGGGAGAGTCTCGATGAATCCTCTGTCATCCCACTTTCTCAACTGCTTTTAAAATGTCCCAGTTTCTCTTTCTTCCTCCCACTTTCCTCCTGTGACCTCAGCTTACTTCCATTGGTGCAAACTGAGTTCAAAGTGCAAAAGTCGTTTGTACTCAATTAATTCAGTAGGTAGGAGAGGACAGGAAGGGGCAGACTCTTGCTCTTCCCAGTAGGTTCAGGAAAAAGCAAACTGTTGCAGCCTCTCCCAGCTTGTGCATTCTTCCTCATTCTTAACTTTTGCCATCTTGACCAAACTCTGAGGCCGCTTAGCTACACGTGCCCCAGTTTTCACCTGTGAAATGCTGGAAGGTATGGCATAGGGATTATGCCAGGGGAAGGGGTTATTTTAGGGCTTGTCTACACTGGCCAGAATAGTCTGCCTTCCAGCAAGAATATTCTGACCCTGGAGCTGGCCTGGATCCTCCCCCCGCCCCATTACCATGATGAAATGGGCAAAAGTCCACATGTACATGCTGGCCTGTATCAGCAAGCGCCTCCCCAGGTGTTGCGCGTTGCAGTCTCTGAAGCCAGGAAGGAGGTCCTCAGCATGTGATCAAGGCTGGTCAGATGCATAGGGTCTTCATTACATGCTTCAGAGTGACACCAGTGGCAGCAGCGGACAGCAATACAGGCTGGCGTGCAGGTACGTACTCCTGCGTTCAGACCCATCTGCGTTTTCCCACATGACGTGGGTTTTCTTGGAGGTTATTTTTAAATGTTTTGAACAGATTTACTCCAGCTTCACCTTGGACATTGTTAGCACTGTCTAGAGGTGAATCGGGGTAAGAGTCCTGCATCGTTTGGACTGTAGGGTTCCAACATAGGGGGAAGCTGGGGTAAACTTCCCATCTAGATAAGCCCTTAGAAGCACTCTGACACCAGAAATAAGACCAGGTTGAGGTTTGTGTGGAAGTATTCCAGTGTTCAATTTATAATGTTCCTGCATTTTCTCACTGTTTCTTCTGTCCCTTTTCTTACCAGAAGAAAAAAAAATATATTAAGGAGGAAATGGAGGAATCATGTGGTGCATCTTGGCTTCTATGATTCTATGATTCTGGTTAGGAGTGATAGAAACCCTTGGTTTGTGAAGCCGAAGGCTTTCACGGTCAGCATCCATAGATTTTCCTTGGTTTTTTTCTGGGCTGTGAGGCCGTGTTCTGGAATAGTTTCATTCTGACGTTTCACCTGCATCTGTGGCTGGCATCTTCAGAGAATGGTTGGGTTGGTGTATGTGTGGAGTTTATATACTGTGACCCCCTGTTGGGGAGAATATGTAAATTTGTGTAATTGAATGGTTAGTTTCTGGGTATAGAAATTCAAGGCTCGTTAGTGTCTGTTTGGCTAAAGGTTGGTTGATGGGCAATTATCTGCTGGGAGTCACAGACAGAATAGGGAAACTGACGAGGAAACACAACCTCCAAACAATCTATAGACTAACAAAAAAATCAAAGAAATGCTACGCTCAGCGAAGGACAAGAAACCCTCTTACAGCTGCAGGAGTTTACCGCATACCATGCAGCTGTGGACAAGTTTACATAGGGACCATTAAATGCAGTGTGCAAACACGAATCAAGGAACATGAGAGACACTGTAGACTGAGCCAGCCAGAAAAATCAGCAGTAGCAGAACATGTTATAAACCAACTGGACACAAAATGCTATTTGAAAACACAGAAATTCTGACCAGGCCAACAACTATCATGTCAGAATGCACAGAGAAGCTATTGAAATCCACAAACACCTAGACAACTTCAACAGGAAAGAAGAAACCTTAAAAGTAAACAAAATCTGGCTCCCAGTTTTGAAACACAATAGAACCAACACTCAACACTTACAAAATAATTCCACCCAGGGACAGGGGATTCCCAGCAGATAATGGCTCATCAACCAACCATTAGCCAAACAGACACTAATGAGCCTTGCATTTCTATACCCAGAAACTAATCATTCAGTTACACAAATTTACATATTCTCCCCAACAGGGGGTCACCGCATATAAACTTCACACACACTCCTACCCAACCATTCTCTGAAGATGCCAGCCACAGATGCAAGCAAAACATCAGAAAGAAATTATTCCAGAACACGGCCTCACAGCCCGGAAAAAAACCAAGGAAAACCCTTGGTTTGCCTAGAAGTGCCTTTCTTCCCTTGTCCCTACCTATTTCTTCTATTTACATTGGAGGAAAGGTGGAGGATCCTTTGATCCACCAGATGTTTTATCCTAGATTTCCCAGAAGCCCCAGCAAGCATGGCCAATGCTCATGGATTATGAGAGTTATCATCTAGAACATCTGGAGGGCCAAACTGTCCCCACCCATGTGTCAGAGCTTGTGTATACAAGTTGTTGGCATGAGATAAGAAGCCTCACCTACACAAAGGACACCACATAAGTTCAGAGGATACTGAAATAAGCAAGCTCAGCTTCCTTCTGTCCCTGCCACCCTTGCCTGGGCTTGTCTTGACACCCCACCTTGACAAAAGTGTCCACGACGTGAGCTTTATCCACCTTCCCTTGGGCAAAGCGCTGAGTGTTGAAGGCACAGATCCGGAAAGGGGCTCCCAGAGAGCACAGCATCAAGAGGAGGAAGATGGGCAGAAGGCACGGGAGCTCCATCCTCAGGAATCCCCTCCGCTTCCTTTCTAGAAGTAGATCCTGTGAGAATTAGATGATTCAGAGGAAGGCAGGGAAGCCGAGCAGTAGAGGAGGAGCTGGGGATCACAGGGAGGAAGGGTTGTTGAGCTGATAGTGGCAGCTTGGGAAGAGGCCCTTGGCCCTGGCTAAATATAGAGAAGAGGAGCCTACTGAATGAAGAGCAAGGGCAGCTGCAGAATGCATGGCGGTTCATGCTTCCAGGGCCAGCCACTGGATCTTTGGCACAGTTTGAGCCAAGCCATGGGCACTGGAAGGCAGGTTTCCCCTCAGAAGGAATAGCGGCTACAGGGTATGTGTGTGTGTGTCAATGTGAGAGAAGGGAGAACGAGTTTTTTTTTACTAGTTCCATAGTACTGAGGAAAGAATTAAACTCTGAATTCTGCACGTTGCAGTCCTGATTGTGATTGTGACCCCTCACTAGAATTTTAGATAAAAAGACATGTTAAATACAATAATGGACTTGACTTCATACCTGGCTAGGCCTAGAATTCCAAACATTACTGGTAACAATAGGCCTCAGATTATGTTTCTTCCCCCCCATGGCTGAGAGTGTTGTGTAGTGGTTAGAGTGGGATTCAAGAGATCCAGGTTCTAGTCCACTCTGAGCCAAGGAACTCACAGGGTGATTTTGAACACCCCCCCCCCTCAGTCTGACCTACCTCAGAAAGGATTGTTGTGACCATAAAGTTGGGAAGATGAAAGCTAGATAGGCTGCCTTGAGCACACTGGAGGAATGGCTGACATGACACCATAGCAGCCACCAAGGGATGGAGTACAGCCCTTGCAGACAAATAAGCCCTTCGGTGCGAACATGATAGATGTTTTGCCCCTGGTCTTCTTAAACCTGGACCCATCCCTGTGGATCTTAGGGTCTGGAAAGGCTTCTTTGGAGCACATTACTCTGGCATACACTGGGCCTAGATCCATGGCCCCCACAAAGGGGTGGGTGGGTGTCTGGGATTAGGAGGGCCCCTCGGTGTGCTATTATTGTAAGTTTTTATTATGTAAATCCATTTAGTTTTTTAAAAATAAATATAAATATTACTTTGGTGTCATCATTTAAACTGATTTATTTTAATTTTTATCCTAAATCCTGTAGAGCATCTCGCTGCCCTTAACCTTAGCAGTAGGGAGGGGGCCTGCCAAAGATCCTGGCCTAAGGGCCCACTTCAGGATGTGGGAGCCATGCCTAGGGCAACTGTGAATCTGCTTAACTGTTTGTAATATTTACCTTTTTTTTCCTGTACAACTCTAAACAGAATGTCTATATATGAATTTTTATTTTCCAGGATTCATCCTTAAGAAGTGCTTATGGCTGCTGCTTACCCACTTTATCCCCTGTCTTAGTTCATAAAGGAGGGATAGATGATACTTTTTTGGTGTCCTTCCAAATGTTGTTGGACTGCAAGTCCCAGCAGCTCTAGCCTGCACACCCAGTAGCGAGAAATGCTAGGAGTTGCAGTTTAACAGGATCTCAAGGATTGCATGTTCCCAGCCCCTGTCCTATTGAAAAGGAAGTATATTCATGATACTTCCTCTCTCACTTCCTCTCTCTCTGAACAAGTATGACCAAGCTGCTTACAAAAGGCTAGTTTTGCAGCCTTTCTTATCTGGGTGCTTTCCCAAAGTTCCAGATTACAACTCCCATCACAATCAGGTGGCATGTTAGCTGGGGAATGATGGGAAGTGTAGTACAACACATCTGGAAAGGGCACCAGGTTGAGAAGGTTGTCATAGCTTTTCACAAAAGGTATGTACAGTAACCTTCCATTCTCATTGAGAGGTCAGTCTTGTACCTGAGAAAATTTCTGATTAATTTGAGGTTGCTATCTAATACATATTTCAGTGAGAATAAGATTAACTGAGAGCCTAAATAGCCTACAGCAGTGGTTCTTAACCTGTGGTCTGGGGACCACCAGGGGGCTAAAGGAGGTCTGCGTAGACTTGAAGACTGCTCAGCCCACCTCCTGCCTGCAGTAGAGCAGCCACATGACACAAGACAAGACAAGGGCAGGCTGCCTGGCTGGCTTGGTCTGTGCAGTGCCATTCAATCTACTCCAGCCACAGACTTGCAGGAAGAAGCAAGGAGAAAAGCCTTCTCTTCTCCTCAAGTGCCTCTGAGGGAAGGTTTAATGGATGGTGTAATTGTATTATCATTATCATTATTATTAGGGTTTTAAGTCTTGAGTTAAGTCTTGTGGGTCCACAGCAACAAAAGATATTTAAAAAGGGTCCCTGGTAAATAAATTGTTACGAACCACTGCCCTGAATGCACCAGATCCAGTCTGATCTCAAAAGCTAAACAGGATCAGGCCTGGTTAGTCTTGAGATGTAGGGGCTACCAAGGAATACCAGATTCTATAGTCCAGTTCTAGTTGAGGTGTTGTCCCTGAACTGGCCCTGATCCCTGGCAAGCTTCCAGGAGAGAAAGAAACAATTGTAGCCATGGGGCACAAATGTAGTGCCTATCCCTGGTATATTGGAAAAAAGTATATTTACCAGTCCCCTATATCAGATATCTTAAGAAGTAGGCAATGGCGTCTGAGTATTCCTTGCCTAAGAAAATCCTACGAAATTCACGGGGGTCGCCATAGGAGGGCAGAAAACTTGAAGGCACTCAGAAACACAAAAAGGAGATTCACTGAACTAAACTGACAGATTGACCAAAGCTACAGCATACATAAGCACTGCCATCATTGTGCAATCCAGTGAGCAGAAACCCTCAAGTTACAACAAACAGATTATAGTCAACAGTAAGAACTACAACATCCCAAATGGTCCAGCCCCATCTCAATCCAAAGCAATGCACAGGTGCTGAAATCGCTTTATTTACAGTAACAACACATACCAAACTCCCCCCGCCTCATCATCCCAGATCTTCTCAGTTGTTCATGGTGTGTGTTTGTGGGATGGGGACACTTTCCAAAACCCTATTGACAGACCTGCCTTCCAGCTCAACCAAGCCCCTTTCACAGTTCGAGCTATACAGAATCCCCTGCACCCCGGATCCTTAACAGTATTCTTTTGGGATTCCACATGACACAAATAATCCAATTTGAAACTGGATTATTTGCATAGCTCCTTTATATGGAATCCTGCGATTTGTAGTTTACGAGGTCTTTCGCCTCCTCTGCCAATTGTACAATTGGTGTGCTGGTGCCTCACCAAACTACACATCCCAGAATTCCATAGGAAGGAGCCATGCAAAATTGTCCCTTCCCATTCACTGGGGTTTGGTTCCAGGACCCCCGTGGATACCAAAATCCGTGAATACTCAAATCCCATTATATGCAATGGCATAGCAAAATGGTGTCCCTTATAGAAGATGGCAAAATCAAGGTTTGCTTTTTGGATTATTATTTTTTAAAGAATATTTTCAAGCCGTGAATACTTAAATCCGTGGATACCACATCGGTGGATGCGGAGGGACAACTGTAATCCAGTTTCAACCTGGATTATTTCTCTAGTGTGGATGCTCCCTTAAGACAGCAAATCTTTTATTGCAAGGAAGCCAGAAGAGGAATACTTCAGAGAATAGCTGTAAACACGCTGCTGAATATGTGTGTGTGTGTGTGTGTGTGTTTGAGGGGGTAACAGCTCGATCTTGCGAGAATCGACTGTGGATCCCACAGCTACTGGATCGGAAATCCTCAGAGAATGACACCCACCCTCAAGAAAGACCAGAACTGGCCCTCCTCGGTGGACTTCGTCTGCCATGATGACACCCTCAAGTCATGAGGGTGTCGACCTTTTTATCCTGGAGAAACCCTTGAACGAATTTTCAGGTCTCAGGGAACCCCTGCCTAAATATTATTCTATATACTGCTATTTCTTTCCCCCAGCAACCTCTTGGGGAACCCTGCTTGAGAAACACTGCTTGCAATTCTATGATTAGAGCCTCCAGCAGCCAGGAAGGGCTGCTCTCGCTGGTGTGTGTGTGTGTGTGTGTGTGTGTATGTTTTCCCCTTCCTTACAACTCCAGCTCTCTCCTCCTGTCACCCCACTTCCTTTTCCCCTTCTCACCCCCCTCGATCCCAACACTCACCCGCACAGAAAAGTACATTTTCCTTACGGCTCCCCCAACTGGCAGTAATGGAGCGGATCCAATGCAAGACAGAGAGTCTTCGAGGCTTGAAGTTGCAAGCCGAAACCGGAGAGCGATAGGCGATCGAGCCCTGGGAAAGGCTCAGAGAAGCCAGAGCAGTCTGTGGGCGAAACCAGTGTGCATGCCTGAGCATGTGCAGAGAGAAAGAGGGTCATGCGCTGGCTGACAGGGCCGCCAAAGACAGGTTGCTGCCTGAGGCAGGGCAGCAAGTGCATATACAGTTGTCCCTTCACATTTGCTGGGGTTTGGTTCCAGGACCTCCCCCCCCCCACCGTGAATATCCAAATCCATGAATACTCAAGTCCCATGATATGCAATAGCATAGCAAAATTGTGTCCCTTATATAAGATGACAAAATCAAGGTGTGCTTTTGGATTATTTTTTAAAGAATATTTTCAAGCCATGAATACTTAAATCCGTGAATGTGGAGGGAAAACTGTATATTTGGAGCCAAGGCGGCTCCCATTATAAGTTAACACTAGAGATGTCAGTCACATTTCAGGAATTTTTACATGCAGAATAAAACAATGGAAATTTTCAGAAAAATTGAAAATAAAAACGCAACATTAGCACATTTTATAGACTGAAAGTCACTGTTATTTTAAGAACATCAAAGATGACTCTGTACAATTTGATTTGGCATAAAAGTATCACAGTTGGTTTTTTTAAAAATACAGGGTATTTTAAATAATTGTTGTATTCAAGCAATTATATAGGAACACCTTGCCTTAAAGGTTTTATTCATCGTGCTAAAATAAAACATTCCATAATTGATTTTCTTCCTTTTTCCAGTTCTTTCAATTGGGGAGACAAACCAGGCTTCAGGGGCAAAAAATGGGAAAAAACTTTTTTTACTGATTTTTTTCAGGTTTTTTTCTCTAGGCTTTCACATGTCTAGTTAAAACAAAATATAGTTGAAACAAGGGGTAACACAGAATTTTTTAAAAAAACACAAATAATTCTATTTAGGTTAAAACATTAGGTTAAAACAGTTAAAAAGGCAGATAAAACATGATGATGATGATGATAAAAATATCATTCGTTGTTAACTGCCATCAACTCGACTTCAACTTATGGCAACCCCATCAATGAGAGACCTCCAAGTCATCCTATCCTCCGCAACCCTGCTCAGGCCTGGCAGACTCAGGACCATGGCTTTCTTGATTGAGTCAATCCATCTAGAACACAGTCTTCCTCTTTTCTTACTGCCTTCTACCTTACCAAGAATTATTGTCTTTTCTAGTAAGTCGTGCCTTCTCGTGGCATGGCCAAAGTACGACAGTCACAGCTTAGTCATCTTGGCTTATAGGAGAGTTCAGGCTTGATTTGCTCTAGGACCATTGATTTGTCTTTTTAGCAGTCCATGGTATCTGTAGAACTCTCCTTCAGCACCATATTTCAAATGAGTTGATGTTTTTCCTATCAGCTTTCTTCACTCTTCAGCTTTCACAACCATACCTAGCAATGGGAAATATGATGGCATGGACAATCCTAATTTTAGGGCTCATCTATACTAGGCAATACAAATGTGGATTGATGTACAGTAATGTCAATTTACAGCAGCTTTAAATTGTCTCCATGGTTTGTTTTTTTCCAAGATCACAAGCATGAGAAGCCATACACGTCTGTCGTTCAAATGGGCATGACTGTGAATCAAGATGGCAGGCATGAGTGAATTACTTATATTTTTATTGTCACCAGTTGCTGCTGCTGAACTGCATTTTTTTAAAAAGCAAACCCAAAGTGTGATCTTCCACATAAACAAACAGAAAAAAATGGGGGAAAGGCTGTTTTGTTGCCTCAGCGCACAATCGCCATGGTGAAAATCCAACATGGCAGCTCTGGGCAGTGCCGTGACAGCAAGCTCCACCCCCTGCACACATCTGACCAATCAGCTGCCCACTCTGAGAATGCGCAGCAATGCAAATCCATTGTCCTAACGAGCAATAGTGTGTATTCCCAAGCATTATTTTTTTAAAATATGGAGAAAGCTGTAAAGGCTTTTCCCACTGAGTATTTGGAGGTTTTGCCCCTCCCTCCTTCTGAATATGGCAGGTTGATGCAGGATTCCATTTAGAGAAAACGTATCCTCCTCAAATTCTATGAGTAGTATTTTCACCATATAGACAGGCCCTTAGTATTCAATGATACATCTTGACACTTCAGGATCTTGTCTCGTCCCTTCAGAGCTTCCCTTCACATTCCTAGTCTTCTTGTGATTTGTCGACTGCAATCTCCATTCTAATTAAGAACTGAGTCAAAATATGCAAAATCTTGAACTAGTTCAATGTCCTCATAGTCTGCTTTAAAGTTATGCAAATTACCTGTGGTCTTTATTTTGTTTTCTTAATGTTCAACTGTAAACCTGCCTTTGCATTTTCTTCCTTGACTTTCTTCAGTAATTGTTCCAAGTCTTTGGTATTTTCTGCTAGTAGTATGGTGTCATCTGCATATCTTAAATTGTTGATCTAAGTTCCTCCAATTTTCATGCCTCCTTTCTCTGAATCTAATTCTGCTTTATGTATATGTTCAGTGTACAAGTTAGACAAGGTGATAAAACGCAGCCTTGCTTGACCCCCTTGGCAATTGGAAACCATTCTGTTTCTCCATATTCTCCCCTAACTTTTGTCCTGAATACAGGTTACACATTAGGACAACCAAATATTGTGGCACACCCATTTCTTTAAGAACAATCATTTTTTTTAAATGATCTACACAATCAAAAGCTTTGCTATAATTTATAAAGCAGAGGTTGGTTTTCTTTTGAACTTCTTTGGTGCACTCCATTATCCAACATATGTTTGCAATATGATCCCTAGTGCTTCTTCCTTTCCTGAACCCAGCTTGGACATCTGGCATTTCTTGATCCACATATGGTAAATGTCTTTGTGTAGAATTTTGAGCAGCCACCAAGAATGCTTTGTCCTGTGTCCTCCCCAAATTGCATGTGATGGTGGTTGGATCAAGGAAAATCTTTCTGCAAGGATCTTAAAACTCAAGCAGACTCATATTGGGAGATTTACTAGATTTTCAGACAACACTGTTATAGTGTTACTATTCCACTTTATTTGCTATGGCTGCCTCCTGTTGAATCCTGGGATTTAGAGTTTAGGGAGGGGCATTTACAACTCTCAGCCAGAGAGCTCTTAGGCCTCACTAAATTACAAACCCCAGAATTCCACAGCAGGAAGCCAGAGCAGTTAAAGTGGAATAGTAACACTGTAACAGTGTAGTCTGAAAATCTCCGTAGTCTTTCATAAAGCCTGAATCCAAGCCATATAGGGCTTTTTATAGTTCAAAATGGGCACTTTGAATTGTGCCTGACAATGAAGGAATAGCTAGTGAAGCTCTTTTAATAGGAGTTATACATTCCCTGTAACACTGTGCTCTGGCTGCAACATTTTAGACCTGCTACAGTTTCCAAATGACCACCCCTATCTCTGGTTTAAATTAAAACACATATTACTCAAAGCTAGCCAAATTATTTTGGAACCTAATCAAGAAAATCCCACATACACTTCATTCCCCGTCCCTGGCAGTAAAAATAGAACAACCAGGTAAATGAATCATTAACAAAAAGTTGCCATTTCTTGTTTTAAATTTTAAATTTTGATTTCTTGACTCTTCCAGAAGAGATCTTTTGTTCTTCCTTTTTTGTTGTCATCTTCTAGTTCTTTGCATTGATTATTAGAATAGTTATAGTAGTTCTCCTTGTCCCTGTTAACTTTTACTTTTGCTTCTTATCCATAACCTGTACTCAGGACAAGAGGCTACTATCAGGAGAGAATACAGAGTAATGGAATGGTTTCCAACTGGCAAGGGGGTCAGGCAGGGCTGCATTTTATCACCCTATCTGTTTAACTTGTATGTGGAAAATATCATACATAAAGCAGCATTAGACTCTGAGGAAGGAGGCGTGAAAACTAGAGAACATCAACAGCGCAGATAATATCATACAAGTAGCAGAAATAGCAAAGACTTGGAACAATTACTGAAGAAAATCCACTGGGTGGAAGCCAAGCTTCCAGCATATGCTGAAGAAAGTTAAGGAAGAAAATGCAAAGGCAGATTTACAGTTTAACATTAAGAAAACAAAAATAATGACCACAGGTAATTTGCATAACTTTAAAGCAGACTATGAGGACATTGAACTAGTTCAAGATTTTGCATACTTTGGCTCACTCATTAATCAGAATGGAGACTGCAGTCAAAAAATCAGAAGAAAACTAGGAATGTGAAGGGCAGCTATGAAGGAACTAGACAAGTTCATCAAGTATAAAGATATGAAGACATTTTTATGCAAGTAGGCATAAAACACACTAGGGTGTGTTTTTATTTTATTTTTTATATATTTTATGTAATTTTAGATTCTTATGTTGTGATGTTTGTAATTGTTTTAGATTGTATTTTATGTGACATTTCGTTAGCCGCCTTGGGTCCCATCCTGGGAGAAAGATGACATATAAAATAAATAAATAATAATAAATATATAATTGAATGGTAAAATTAGGCTTGTCTATGCCATCATATATCCTGTTTCTATGTATGGTTGTGAAAACTGGACAGTGAAGAAAGCTGATAGGATGAAAACTCATTTGAAATGTGGTGTTGGAGAAGAGTTCTACAGATACCGTGGACTGCTAAAAAGACAAATCAATGGGTCCTAGAGCAAATCAAGCCTGAATTCTCCCTAGAAGTCAAGATGACTAAGCGGTGACTGTCGTACTTTGGTCATGTCATGAGAAGGCACGACTTACTAGAAAAGACAATAATGTTTGGTAAGGCAGAAGGAAAAGAGGGAAACTGCACTGCAGATGGATGGACTCAATCAAGGAAGCCACTGCCCTGAGTCTCTCTTTCATGGGGTCACCATAAGTCAAAGTCAACTAAACAGCAGTTAACAATAAAGAGTCTGCTATTCACAGGGAGAGCAAAGGCACAGCATATCCTACAAGCAGCTACTGCCTGGCCCCTCCCTATCAGCGCAAACCAAGCTGTCAGCTACAGAGCAATTACTTTCCTTAATTGAAAGGTGTAAATAAGCAATGAAAGTTTGAGCTATAAAACTGTAAAGAGGGAAGTACAAAAGAAAAACTTAAAACTTAAAATTTAGCATAAAATAAAACAAACTGCAGAGGTTCCAGAAGAGCAACTGCCTCCATAGCAGCCATCTTGGCTTTTCAACTGTCCTTATCAATTGCATACATCTGATATGACTTACCACAAAATAATGGTGATGTAAGCCTACAGTGTAGGAAGTGATAGTTCAAGGATAATGGGAATGCCAGAAATGCCCTTCTGACTTGGCAGAGGGTTTTCCGGGACCCTAGGATGACATGTGAGCACCTTCCTCTCCCAACTCTACAACATCTGAAACAGACACATAGCGGCTCCATTCACAGAAATGCTTTATTTGAATAATTAGAAAGATTACAAAATCAATGAAACATAAGCAAAGGATTTGGAGCAGGCTATAATGGAACAACCGCTCCCTCACCCCATTTTTATATCACAGCACAAGTTTAACCCACCATATCCACACACCTCAAAACCCACCAGGGCCGGCCCTGGCAGAATAAGAGATGCTTTACGGCCACTGATCCACCCCACTCCTCCCCCAGAACCTGGTCCCATCAACCCTCTTCAGCCCATCCTTCCCTACTCCTCTTGTAGACAGATCTCGTAATTTGCTATTCAGATGTTTTATTGGTCCCAAGAGAGGTGGTGGAAAAGAAAAGCTGTGCTAGTATGGAAACTCCATTTTGAGTCAATACATTGTTGCCTAGGAACTGCAAGGTGTTCACATTCTATACCCACCATTTTTGGAAGCAATGCAACAACCAGCCAGGGGGTGTTGTGGGAACACACAGAGACCAGACAGCAATATCTCCCTCTTCCCAGTTTACCATCCAATATAGGTCTCCCTTTAGAAGCCCTTTGGAAGAGCCAGTCTTGAAACACTGGGAAGAATCTCCCACAAACGTAAGTGACCAAGGCCCAAGTCTCGCATTCTCTTTTTTGCACCATGACCTCTCCCATCATGTCAAAATACATGAGGCCCAAATGATGGAGAAAAACTATGTGGGAGAAAATCAGTTTCCAGGTAATTTAGTGAATAGGCCCATACCAAATCTGTGCCATCAATTGCAGAGAGGGGTTTCACCTATGGGGTTTGCCTCACATGGGAGTAGCTTCACTTACTCATTTGTCCAGATACACATACATATAGTTTTGAGTCCATATAACGGAGGGGTGAGGGAACCCTTGGACCTCTCGGTGGTTATTAAACTTTGGCCCTCCAGATGGTTTTAGACTTCAGCTCCCAGAATCTTTCACCACTGTCCAAGCCACCTGGGGCTTCTGGGAGCTGAAGTCCAAAACAGCTGGAGGACCAAAGTTTGAGGAACCACTGCTCCAATTGTTTTTGACTTCAGCTCTGAGAAGCCCCAAGCAACATGGCCAAGGGATTATGGTATTTGTAATTCAAAAGAGCCCCATGCCAATATACAGTGAGAGAGGAAAACAAGAGCTTTTGGCCTTAGAATCATGATTCAAATTCTTCTCAAAGTCAGAGGGAACAGCAACCTGGCACTTCACAAATCACAACCTATCCTTATAATCTAGAGAAAACCTCTCTCTCTCTCTCTAGCATCATGGAATACTGTGCTGCCACATGCAGAAACAGATACAGCAGGGATTTGAATCCAAAAATGAAAGATTGCCATCGAATATATACGGATATACCTAGGAAAGTTCCCCATTCCACCCACCCCCATTTAAAGGAGCTTGGACTCCAACGGGAAGCTTCTGGTTCAAGCTTTCTGGATATGAACCTCTTGTAGCCAAAGGAATCCACCTGCACAAAACACGCTTTTTGTCTCAACCAGTTTCAGAACATTTCTGATGAACACTGGAAGAGGGAGAAAAAGGAGCAACTACATCGCCCCCTCTCCATGCAAATTCAGCATGGGCTTTCCCCAGCTGAGTACAAAATGACATGCAGGATGACTCACTGAAATACACAGCAGTTTGGGACTGGGGACAAAAAGGATGTGCTGTATGATCAGACACATGAGACAGAGCAGACAACACTCACCCCATCCCTCTAAGGAAAAAAATAAATCACACCAGTTCTTTCTTAGCATTAAGAAGAGCCAATCAATTGTGGCTAGAAGCAAAGGTATCTCCCTGCCCCCTGCCCGCCGCCACAAGTGCTCTCCAGTTTGGTTGTGTCCTGTCAAGGAATGCACTAGAAGAGAATATTCTTTGTCCTAGTGGATGCAATGAGGTTGCTGGTGTTTGATTCATGGCTGCTGGTAGTATTGCATTGATGATCGCTGGCTATTTTTGGCACATCAAGAGCCCTTTTAAGCACTGGGTTCAATTCCGCTGAGGTCAAATGATGGTAGATTGTGCTGCATTTGTTATTATTAGCTTCTCCCTTTAAATGGAGTCACACTAGGAAGGTACGGCCATATCCACCCCGAACTTCATCTTATGAGCCAGGGTCTTTGCTTCGAAGAGAGTCTGAAGAAAAAACACAAAGAACACATCAAGCCTCTTCTATATAATCCAAACACTAACTCCCTACCCCTGTGTTTCCTGTTGTGGGACTCAATGCAGTCAAACCATTAGCAACATGGAAGCTGTCTGAGAGTTTAGACAGCAGAAAAGACTAGAGCTTAAATCCTGTTGCTCTGCCATTATATGTCCTTACACTATAGCCTTCCCCTGCTCCTTGTATTCAACAGCTGGCTTTGATTTGATTTTTAATCATCCCCCTTATGTGTGCGTTTTTTTTTAGCATAAATTAGTCACAGGGGATCTCTTTTGGTCAAAGGTTGCTTCACTTATGGGAAACCTACTGGGGCTCATAACAAAATGGGGTAGAAAGCAGCATAATCATATACTACTGGTGTAGACCAATGGAAGCTGGAAGCCTCCAAACATGGGTCTGTGACCCTCCCCCCCCAACAATTCACACACAGATCAATTAAGCTTAAAATTTCCACTGATGCCAAGCAAAGAAGGGGATTTTCTTGTCTGTGTTGACTTCTACTGGCAATGGCAGGTGGCTGAAACCTCCTCTCCCCCACAAAAGAATTTGGCTTCCACTGGCATAACGGAAGGGAACATCTCATACCCAGAGATAAATCCTTCTAGATTCTATGTAATAATGTGTGTGTGTGTGAGAGAGAAAGAGAGAAAGAGAGGAGAGACTGCTGCATTAGTGATCTTCTATCATTGCTAATGGAATATTCCATCCACACACGCACTTGCCTTTAACCTCACTGTTGATCTGAACAAGATGATTAAAGTAACAAAACTGCCTGCATTTCCTGTTCTTATATGCAGCTTCAGGAGAGACAAGAGGGTTTTTTCCCCCTTAACATCTCACTGTTGTAAATATAATTTGCTCAATAGCAGTTGCTAACTATATGGCAAAGTGCAATGGCAACCCAGATGTGCTGATTAAAGGGCATTAGGGCTGTAACAATTTCCTAGGCCAGTTTCCAGAACAATGACAGGATGTTCCCCAAGAGGTGTGACCTAGTAGGAGAGGTACAAGCTCCTCCCGCCATATTCTCCCAAACCCAAGTCTGACTTGTAAGACTGATTCAAGTTATGATGCCTACATATCATCTGTGTAGACTGATAGGTCTGAAGGCCAACGCAAGTCTCTCTTCTGGGAACTTGGGAGAGCCATTGTGGCACTGTCATTAGAGTCCTGGGCGGGGACTTAGAACAAGACCCAAGTCCCAGTGGAATTATGAAATGTCTAGGTGATCCTGGGTCAGTCACACTGTCTCTCAGCCTGATCAACTACACAGGATTGTTGTGAGGGCAAAGTGGGGAGGAGTTAGAGGCCATAAATGCTGTCTTGGGCTTGTAAGAAAGAGCAAGGACATGATACAGATGTAATTAAATCTCCATTTTCAACAAGAACAAATGCAAAGGTACACAGATGTGCATCTCATCCTGATGGTTCAGCAATTCCAAACTGATGGAGCACAAATCTCTGAGAAGGGTGGTGGGATGAAAAATAAAAGAGCAAACCATTCTGCAACTCACCGGGTGGTGAACATAGGCTTGGCACTCATAGCACCAGGCAGAGAGGTCAGCAAAGCTGAGCACCAGGGGGTGCCCCGATTCTGAATTGTGAGCTACCATGTGCTGATTAATATAGCGGCCACAGCAAACCTGAATGGGGTGGAACAAGCAGGTAGGTTAGATTAAGACTATAGAGATAAACCAGTCTCAAGTTTGCTAAAAAGGCTCCCACCCATTAACCCAGAGGTAGGGAAACTTTGGCACTCTAGAAATTATGGCCTATAATTCCCTCAACCCCTTACCATTTGCTATGCTAAGGAGATGAAGGGAGCTGTAGGTCACTGAGGTGGGTTGAGGCTTAAATTAAATTAAAATGGAAAAACTGAATAAAGATAAAAATAAATGCTCTCCACCCCTGGTGAGAAAAGGAATCCAAATCCAAGTCTCCCCAGGACAACTCTGCCGTACCCCTCAGCTGCCTTTGTCAGCCATCCTACCTTGTAGCAAACCAGGCAGATCCAATTCTCAGCCACGCTGCCACATTCTGAACAGGGCTCCAGCACATTCAAACCACTGGGAGGCACAGGTAACACTGAGTCAAGGTGGGGGCACCATGGTAAGGGGGTTACAGCATAGAACAGCCCCTAGAAAATGACAATATAACAGCTGTATCCTGGTATTGAGTCCAATTGTAACCTTTGCTAAGCCCAGGAAAATGAATTCCCTAGGAGTGCAAGGCCTACCCTTCTCCTTCTCCCCACGCTCATCAGAAAGGGTCCCCCTGCCCCAAACTCACTCCATCTGCCAGATCATCTTCAAGTCTGTCACAGAAGGAAGAACAGCCACCTGTGGCTTCATCAAGTAACTCAATCTCAACAGTCACTTTGGGCAGATCAGGAGGGCTCACCTAGTTGAGGCAAGACACAGGAAAGAAAAAGGAGAAACTGAAATGACAGTGTCTATAAAAATATCAACAGTACTAGAAATTGAGCTGTTTTACACCAGGCACATTCCTGAAAAGGTACATTTCTCAAAAACATGAGTAAGCCTTTCTCTGTAGCAAGATGGAGAATGGAAGCAGGGAGAGAAAAATAGGGAAAACTGCCCTGCCCCGATTACCATCCCCCTGCACCATTCAATCAATCAATCAATAAATCAATAAATAAATAAATAAACAAACAAACAAGATCAGAAGCAATCTTCTCTCTTCCATTCACTCCGTGATTTCTTCCCTTCAGGGTCCTGAGGAGAGATGTACAATTTCCAGAAATTCTGAATCTAGATTTTTCACTCTTTTTTGTTGTGTGTGTGTGTGGGGACATCCGGAAATTTTGGGGAAAACTGGGTTGAACTGTAAAGGATGGGTTATTACCATCCTTTACAGACTGAAAATCACTTTGTTACTTTAGGAACTTAAAATGTATTATATAGTTGAACATTAGTCAATAGTGTGATGCAGCAGCTAAAAAGGTCAATGCGATTTTGGGCTCATCAATAGAAGCATAGTGTTTAGATCAAGGGAAGTAATAGTGCCACTCTATTCTGCCTTGGTCAGGCCTCACCTAGAATACTGTGTCCAGTTGTGGGCACCACAATTCAAAAAGGATATTGACAAATTGGAGTGTGTCCAGAGGAGGACGACTAAAATGGTGAAAGGTCTGGAAACCATGCCTTATGAGGAAAGACTTAGGGAGCTGGGTATGTTTAGCCTGGAAAAAAGATGGCTAAGGGGCGATATGATAGCCCTGTTTAAGTATTTGAAGGGGTGTCACATTGAGGATGGAGCAGACTTGTTTTCTGCTGCTCCAGAGACTCGAACACAGAGCAATGGATGCAAGCTCCAGGAACAGAGATTCCACCTCAACATTAGGAGGAACTTTCTGACAGTAAGAGCTGTTCAGCAGTGGAACACACTCCCTTGGAGCATGGTAGGATCTCCTTTCTTGGAGGATTTTAGACAGAGGCTGGATGGCCATCTGTCAGGGATGCTTTGATCATGATTTCCTGTGTGGCAGGGGATTGGACTGGATGGCCCTTGTGGTCTCTTCCAACTCTACAATTCTATGATTCATCATTCTAGAGGAAAATATTCCAAAATCCAGGTTCTCCCCCCAACTTTTTCCATATTTTCAATTTTTTTTTCATGGGGAAAAATGGGATTTTTAATGAATGGTTTTTGCTCTCCCAGGCCTTCATGCCCTTAGTTCTGGGACTGGGAAAAATGAGAAGGTCATGACAACACAAATGAGTTGTTAGACCTCTTTTAATCACAGGCTCTTCAGTGAGGAGATAAGTAAAAGATGAAAAGCTATCCAAATAGAAAGCATGTACATCTTCCCTCTAGAATAGAGGTAGGGAACATGTGATTCCACAGATGATACTGAACTATATCTCCCATCAAACCTGATCACTCACTGATTGTGCTGCTTGAAGGTAGGGTTGCCATAAGTCACAGAAAACCAGGAAAACCCTGGATTAGAAAGAAAGAAAGTTGTTCTGTCTGTCTGGGCTGCTTCAAGCAGCAGATCCCAGATTCTGACAGCAGGCTCTCTGCTTTGGGTCACGTGGGGAGTGAGGCAGGAGAGTGCAGTCTAGGCTAGGCGGGAGAGTGCAGTGTACAAAGGGCGGGAATCAGAGTGTGCAGAGCAAGCGGCAGCAGCAGAGAGAGCGAAGGAAAATCAAGAGAGAGGAAAGCAGACCAGCAATTTACTTGTGTGTGTGTGGTGAGTCTGGCCTCCAAGGTCACTGTCCAGGGGGGCGCTAAATATACCCACACTTAGCCGAGTGGCCAGTGACCCTTTTGGTCATTGCAGGGAGGTGGGATGGCCTGGCAGGGCCGCGGGTCCATTTTCCTGCTCATGTGGTTGGGAGTGGCAGCTAAAAACCCAATTTTGCTTATTTAAATCATGGGAATCTGCTGCACACTCTTTCCCCAAACTCCCCCCCCCCCGATGGCCCGGCAGGGCGGTGGGTCCTCTTCCCCACTGAGCTGGCTCACCTGGTTGGCAGCAGCAGCTGTGCGCCCCTTTTCCCACAACCCCCCAATCCCGCCTGGCCCCCTCCTTGACCTGCAGTGCTTCACCTTCTTATCAAAGCTCACAGGCTTGCTAGATAAAAACAGGTGGGTGGGTCTTTTTGTCTTGTTTTTGTCAATAACCTGCCCAATCCAGTCCTGTAAACTTTTGTCCCGGTTTTGTGGCAGAGAATTATGGCAACTCTTCCTGAGGGATATGGGAGCTGGAGTCCTGCCACAACTGGAGGGTCACAGGCTTCCCAAGCTCTACAACATGAAACCACAGGGGAAGTGCTGAGCAATATCTGGGTACATTCCCTGTTCATGAGGGGGTGAAGAAAGAATGACTCCATGTAAACTGAGTGCACTTCGCCTTTCAAAAATGTCCCAGAATCCTCTACAAGATTACAGGAACTCTGTGGGAAAGTATTCCCAAAGAAGGGTAAGAAGCCCAAAAAGCCACTTGTTGACTCTCTGTCTCTCTCTGTGTGTGCGTGCACACGCACATGCATGCACACACATATCACTTACTTCTGCCTCTTTATCTGAAGATTCCACTTCACCAGAAGAACTCCCTGTTGACATGGCTTCTCTCTGGCTATTGTCTGTCAGTTCAGCCTCTTCAGAGGAGCCCCCAACCTTTGGTTGAGTCTCCTCACCCACTGGGCTGGAATCAGGTGAGAGTGAGCTTGAAGCAGTATCTCCTTCCTCCACAAGGTTGTCCTCTATTTGGAGGGAACCCAAAGCCACAACCACGTCATCAGCAATCTTCACAGGTTGAGTTGTGGGGCTCTGAAGCAGCTCCTGGGGAGCCCTTATGGGGAAGTTGTCTGGAATGGGATTTCCCTTCGCAGACCGAGTCCTGGGCTTCTCCCACAAAAAAGCAGGCACTGAGGAAGGGAAAAATACATCATCACTGCTTTCCCTTCCTTCTAGAGACACCCACCAGATGGTGGGAATGTGCACAAGAAATGGGGTCATCAAGTAGGCCCAGAGCTGAATGCCATCCCCAGCCCTTTTCTTTCTTTCTTTCTTTCTTTCTTTTTTTTGGCACCTGCTTCCCTCCTTGGCACCTACTTCCACAGTTCCTCCATCTGCATTCCTACCTCAGCCCCCTGCCTCCTTCCATGTCCCTCTTCAGTCATCTGCTGCAACCCATCCCCAGTGTAGTGTTATGAAGGGAAGGGCCTTTGTGATTCTCAGCAGTCATTCTGCCAATCCCTTGTTTGCTCCCCCCCCCCAGGTGTATTCATCTTAACACCCTTAAGCTGAAAGCTGGGGGACTGGTGCAATGGCTGCTGACATCACAAAACCCCTGTGATTCCTCCTTATTCACAAAACAGACTGGTCACACATCAGACTAAAAAAATGTACAAATGACCAAAGCATGTGTTCAGCTGTGAGAAAAATTCCCCAGATGCTCATTTTGCAAATTGCCATATTTAGCTGTGCCCAGATGAAAGAGTTCTCTCTTCCACAGGTGCATCTGTCCCCCTCCTCTATCCATGTAGAAATATATCTGTGCCTGTTTTCCACATGGGGACAAACCTTCCTAGCTCTCTGATCACTCTCTCTACTCCCAGCAGCTGTCAAAAATAGGAAATGATGTCATTGTACAATGTCAGTTCTTTGAAGGACAGCTGCAGGGAAAAGGTGGGCTGAGAAAAAAAAAGCAAGCATTTCTCTGTTCACTCAACGTTTCAAAAATTAAGAAATGTGCAGGAAATATGATCTAACTGCAATTACTTACCAAGTGCTTGCTACGTCTACCTTGGAAGAAAACTGTTCTACGAAGGAAATCAGACCCAGCATGCTTTGCTCCATTGCCAGTTAAAAGGAATGGCTTCAATGATGCATTTAATACACATCACTGAAGCCATGCCCTTTTGCTGGCAGCAACTAAGCAAGCAGCTTACTTCCTAAACAAATGCAGAAGAGTTCCATTTAACATTGTACAGTTAACTATGAGCAAAACTCTACACATGCACATGATCTGAGCTTTGAACACATCTGCTTAAATTATACATGTGTTAACAAATGTGGAAACACCCCTAAACTCTTCAACTCCTCAGTCTGTAATTTTTGGAGAAGAGGGGACCTACTGCTGGAGATTACAGTACTTTCAGATGAACAGCTGTTTCCTACCCAACACACCACCCATTATTACCCTGAACTCTCTCAGTTTCAAGACAGCACCATCCCAGCAGAGGGTGAGAATGTATATGGAAAGATCACTATGATACAGTGTTGCTAAGTAGGCAAATGAATGCCAACCCAAACTACCTTTGCAGGAGGTAGCTAGTCTCAAAGGTGCTACAAGATTTCTTTGCATATTGATCCAGACTAACACGGCTATACCTTTGAATTCTACCTTTGCAGAGTAAGTTTAGCCCCATATTTCTTTCCCTCATTCCCTGCTTTCTTCATAGCACCATGAGAAGACAGCCAGACATTTTAAGGTCCCTTTTTACACTACGTCATTATAGCACTTTGGTTCCACCTTCACTGGCATGGCTACCTCCAATGAAATCCTGGAATTTGTAGTTTGGGCAAGCACTAGAACTCTCTGGAAGGAAATTCTAAACACCTTTGTTATTGTTGCTGTGTACCTTCAAGTCACTTCCAACTTATGGTGAACCTGTCGAACCAAACCTATCACAGGGTTTTCTGAGGCCGAATGTGTGTGACTTCCCCAAGGTCACCCAGTGGGTGTTCATGGCTGAGCAGGGATTCAAACCCTGGTCTCCAGAGTGGTTGTCCAACACTCAAACCACTACACCACACTGACTCAGTCTAAACACCTTATTAAACTACAAATCACAAGATAGAACCATGGCAGTTGAAAGTGGAACCAAAGTGGAATCAAAGTAGTATAATTGTGTAGTGTGAAAGGGCCTAGGCATGAAGGATGTGATTTCGGCACATTTTACCATAGCATTTGTTTTAAAGACAGGGTTGGGAAGCTTTGGCTCTCCAGATATCTTGGCCTACAGCTACCATCAGCCCTACATAGCAGGTAGGTGGTAAGGGACTGTGAGAGTTGTAATCCAAAATATGTGGAGGGTAAAGGATTAACTAGTCCAGCTTTCTGTTTCCTGGAGTGACCAACCAGATGCCTATGGGAAGCCCACAAGCAGGATGTAAGTGGAGTCATACTTCCTCTGATACTGGACTCTCACCTCTGTCTGCTGCTTCACCTCAGACCTCTCTGCAGGCCCCTATAATCAACCCTCTGCAGTCCTGTCATTCAGATCAATTTAGGGAGATGCCCAAGCAATCTTAAAATAGGTATTGAAATGTAATGAATACAAAGATGAGCTGTGTCTGTGTGGGACAGCAGCAGCAGAGCAAACTTCCTTTCTGAGCTAACTCTGCCCTCCATCCCTGTCTTTGCTTTGATTTCTTCTACCTTTAGTACTCTCCTGGCAGCTCCTTTTTGTGCTTTTAAAACTGCCTAACAGGCTACAGCAAACTCTGCTATATTGCATTTTGTAGAAGAGACCAGCTCTGCACTTGAACTTGGGAATTTGTGATGGGCATGGAAGGTCAAGGACTGTCCTACCTCTTGGCAATGCTACAACTGCCCATCACTCTTTGCTGACACCTTTTTTCCTCTATTGAGGTTTCTCAGAGGAGGTAACATTTGAGCTATATTTATTTCTACAGACATATATCCAGGGGTAGCCACGTTGGCCATGCAGCAAAATACAGCAAAATCCAAAAATACATTGCAGGGATACCTTTATTAGGCCAAGCAAAAGGTGTAAAATACCAGAGTTGGAAGTGGCCTTAAGGGCCATCAAATCGAACCCCCTGCTCAGTGCTGGATCTTCAGCTGAAGTATCACCAGCAGGTAGCTGCCCAGGTTTTTTTTGAAGATGTCCAGAGAAGGAGACCCCACCACCTCTCAAGGTAACAGGTTCCATTGCTAAACTGTTCTCATTATCAAGAAGTCCCTTCTACTGTTCCATCAAAATCAACCCTCCTGTAACTTAAAACCATTAGGCATGGTTCTACCCTGTGGGGCAGCAGAGAACAAACCTGCATCCTTCTTTCTGTAACAGCCATAGAAGTATTTAAACAGGACAATCACACCCCTCAGTCCTCTCCTCAACAAGCTGAATATGCCCAGCTCCCCCAACCCCACCCCATATTTTTTCTCCATACCCCCTGCCATCAATCCTGTTTCCCCTCTCTAAATCTACTCCAACCCATCCACATCTTTCCCAAAATGAGGTGCCCAGAATTGAACCCAGCATCCCAAATGAGCCCTGACCAGCACAGAACATAGTGGGACTATTACTGGTGCCTTTAGGGTATCTAGGTCCTGCATTGCCCACAATACTCATATAATATTTGATCTTCCAGCTTTGCCATCTCCTACACAAACTCCTTTTCTGTGGGGGTTTATGGGTGAAGTGAGTGGAAGAAGACAGGAAAATTTTCCCTGTCTTTGCAATGACTGGGTACAACTTTCTAACAGAGATACACCAGAATTATCTGCCTTTAGACAATACTGCCTGTTTCCTTTTCCCACCGAGTCAAAATAAGGAGACAGGCACACAAAATGTATGGATAAACTAAAGGCCGCATTATTAACTACAGTAGCACCTTATCTGTGGATGGCGACAGCAGGGGGGTGGATGGGGGAGGGAGGAGAGGAGTAGATCTCGCCTCCCTTCTCCCCTGGGATGTCCACCCCCCCAGATCGCTCGTGGTGGGAATGGTGACAGGGGGGCGAAGGGAGGGAAGGAGGAGATCTCACTTTGCTTCTGCCTTCACCCCTGGGATCGTCCCTTGGGATTGCTCCTATGGTGGGAATGGCAATGGGGGGGGGAAAGGGAGGGGAGGAGGAGATCTTGCCTCCCTTCTCCCTCGGGATTGCTCCCGTGGCAGGAATGGCAACGGGGGCGTTCACTATTATCTGTGGATTTCATTATTCACGAGGGGCCCTGGAACCAGTCCCCCACGGATATGGGTGTCAGCCAATTCAGTCCCAAATGCCAATCTCTGTCCTATCTCCGAGTCGCATGACCCAATGGGGAAGTCACCCTGAGAACAGCCCTATGGAATCAAGAGGATTTGCATGTATAATGACACACAATTCAACAGTTTGATTCAATAGCTCTACTCTAGTTTGGTCTAGCTATGTTATATTAATATAAATAAAATTAATATAAATAAAACAGTACAAATGTTAACCAATAGGAACTCCTGTGTTGAATAAATTGTTATAGGTCACATATTTTAAAAATGGTAACTTCTCCTTCTTTGATCAAAACCAGCTGTTGTGTAAGGTGCAGACTTTATCAAATTTGGTTGGTTTGACAGCAGTTAACAACAACAACAAAATTGGTTGGAACCAATTTTAATTGCAGGGGAGAAATTTGGTCAGGCTGAGGACACTTGGGTTCTGCTTTACTCTTGTAAGAATGAATGAGTATGTCTGACTGAATGTATGTTTATAATACAGTTTATATCCACTGAGTTTCTGTTAATACACAAATCTATTTATTTCTCAATACTGTTTGAATTTTTCTCACAAATGCTCCATATCCTGATGATAAAGCAATACATTTTGAAGAGCAGTTTGGAAAGAAAAGGTGAGTAGCCTCACCACTAGAAACTAATGGGTGGGTGAAGGAAGGTAATAGTTTTACAAGAGTAATACCTGCACAGAGAGAGAGAAAAAGTTTTTTTTTTAAACAGCCCTTCCAGAATCCTTTAGTCAGTTATTTATAACTTATCCAGAAGGAACTTGACAACGCCAAATACAGTACAACTTCTTAGACAGCTAGCTAACAGACAGGGCAGTGAAGAACATTGTAACAGTGGGGGGAAATGGTAAAATCTGTAGTGGAGAAAACATTCAAAATCCTTTTTCTTTTCTGTTAAGGTAATAAACACGAGCAGTTTCAACAATACAGTAGGCCCTTCTTTTGCAAGCCTATTGGCCTAAGAGTTATAGTCAAAAAGTCAGTGAAAGGCATTTCATAAAAAGACTACTAAAGTCCTCTTGTATAAACAAATCTGGCACAATAAGAGAGGTGGCACTCTCACCTCACCCTAGCCCCAGCTCTTTAGGGGCAAGGATCCTGTATGTACTGTTAATCACCAGTTCCACCAGCCAGTCTTTCTGTGAAATGGCAGCCTCAGCAGGGTACAACTATTAATTGCTTCAGTGAGTTGATTATTAACCTCTTAGTTAGTACCTTACCATAGAATGTGTAGCCTTCCAGAGTTTGACTACAGCACTCATCCTGCTTCACAACTTACTGTGCTAAGCAAGTGATGAGGGGAAGGCAATTCAGTGCAGCAACATCTGGAGGGCTACACATTCTCCATCCCTACCTTACCATGGCAAGGTTAAGATCCTTTGTTTTATTGGTCTCTTACAGGAGAAGGAGCTGCACATTTGCTGGACTATATCATTTAACTGTCAAGGAGAAACTGAATTTTTAAATACTTTTCTAGCATATCAAAAACTGCTATAAACAAAACAGCTGTATACAGATCAGGGAGAAGCATTTCTGCAACATATGACTCTTTGATATTCCCTGAAGAGTTACATGTCTTTTATTTTTATACATTCCATTTGAAGTGATACTGCCCAGTTTCCTTAGTTCTAATTCTGATAACCAGCATGCATCAAATCCAGTTGCTACACTGACAGTTTTGAAAACAGTTTTAAAATTAACACACTTCCATTTTGCAGAACATGTGTTTAGCCTTGCACTGTTGAACTCTACAATGTCAACAAACTGGATTCTGTACCTGCCAGCATCAGGGCTGACTACTCAGTGGGTGCCCCGACTAAGATTAACCATACTAATTTATTTATCTCTCAAAATAATAAATATTGATTGTTCTTTGATCATCTCTCCTTGCAAATGCAAATATACTAAAAAGCTGAACAAAATCAAAGTTAGTACTACCAATTCTACCATATGGATAGCATGCCATTTGGAAAACAGACTTAAAGATAAGAAGTTTGTCACTCCAGTTAGTGTATTCAACCTCTAAACCTTGCTGTCAAATAGTGGCTTCTACCCTCTTTCCTTCCTTCCTTCCTCCCCCACACATTCTTTTTTTTTGAAAGTTTGAATGCCAAAGTGCCTCATGAACAGCATGGGCAAAAGGAACCTTTCTAGGCAGGTATACAAATTCTTGAGTTCACCACTTAAAAGGATGGTGGTTTGAGGCAGGAAAGGGCTACACATCTTGCTGGCCATGAGGTATTTCATTATCACATTTATTCCCCTAAAATGACTTAACATCCATGCCTGATGAAGAAGCCTATGAGCTTTGAAAGCTTGCATAATGTATTTTGTGCCTTTTAGCTGGCCTAATAAAGGTATCACCTCAATGTGTTTTCTTGGATTTTGCTATATTTATTCCTATTTCTTTCTAATGTTCTACTTCTCTAACAAGAAACTCCAAGTAGCATATACAACACTCCAGTCCACACCACTTTTTCCCCATATAAGAATTGCTGGAGGTGGGTCAGGCTAGGAGAATGTTACTAGCCCAGAGTCCTTATCAGAGCTTCATAGCTGAATACTGATTTGAATCCAGGTTTCTCCAGCTTAGCCATGACACCACAAAAGCTTATCCTTTGAAACCATTCACATAACAAGAGCTATCACATTCCCAAACCTCTTTTGTCCACACTGGTGGTAAATGAGCTCTAAAGAGGAAAGAGTTGTGTGTACACATCTTGAGCAATGGGACACAAGATCATTGTCTATATCATGGGTGTGGAACCTGAGGTGGCAGGCAAATCAACAAAACGCTAATGGGCCAAAACTCAAAGGAAGGCTGCTGTAATGTACATGGTGCAAAATATATGAGAACACAGCAATTGATGTAATCTGAAATTGACATAAACAAGTATTTATAATATCCTGTTGTTACGACAAAAAAATGAGATCTTAGTCTATGCGCAGTGAAGTTGTCTAATTGTAATTCTCAAAAAAATATAATACACTGTTGTATGGCAATAAAACAAGATTGTAGACTAAAGACGACAAAGTTATCTAACTGTAATTCTCCAAAAGCTCTTTAATGCCCATTTGAAGTTGTAGAACTTCCCAAAGGTTGCTTATAGTAAAGCTTCTCAACAAAACCCTTTAATGTCCTATACACAATGAAGTTATCTAACTGTTATTCTCAAAAAAGCTCTTTGATGTCCATTTGAAGAATTAGAACTTCCCAAAGTTGCTTGCAATAAAGCTTCTCAACTAAAAAAAGCTCTTTAACATCCATTTAAAGTTGCAGGGTTTCTCAAAAACTGCTTGTAATACAGCTTCTCAAATTGTGGCTCTAAGGAAGTCTCATAAAGTGAAGTTTCCCAACTAGGAAACTCAAAAGGGTCTGGTGATTTTCAAAAAGATGTTAAACATCTAGTCCGAGATTATCAAGATGTTTCAAGTATCTTCCTCAGTAACAATGTTATAACCACTTTTTTTTTTTACTGGTTATCATTAACAGTTTGTACTTCTATATCTATAAAGAGTAAATACATCATTACAAGCTCATAATTATAACAGTAAACATGAAAAATAAATGACTCCTTTCCAGATTATCGATAAGTAACATACTTACAGTCAAGAAGATATGCTCCACCATGCAAATCTAGCTGCAGAGAGCAACTTAAATAGCCCAAGAACAGAGATGGTTTGGCAGAGGATATTCACAAAAAACAACTGTGGTTTAATTGCTCATTAGTCCATGTGGACTGCATATCTTAACAAAAAAGACCAGATTGCTTCTCTTCTTCAAAGAACAGTACAGTTGTTCCTCTGTATCCATGGATTTAAGTATTCATGGCTTGACAATATTCTTTAAAAAATAATAATCCAAAAAGCAAACCTTGATTTTGCCATCTTATATAAGGGACACCATTCTTCTGCTGTGCTTTCTGCAACCGGACTTGTTTATCTCGGATTGGCCTTTTTAGTCATCAGCGTGCTTGCAGAAAGCGTGGGATGAGTCCTTCCTGAATCTTCGTTTGCGAAGAAAAGCCAGAGAGAGAGAGAGCATATAATGGGACTTGAGTATTCATGGATTTTGGAATCCACGGGGGGTCCTGGAACCAAACCAAAGAAAATATGAAGGGACAACTGTATTAGTTTCAAGCCCAGAACATATTTTAGGGACTTCTATGACACAAAACTTAAAAGAATCATGATGATGTCTATTGGTGAAAAAATGTTCATATAATGGTGTGTGTGATGGACGGCTAGGTGAACCAATTAAACAGTGTGCTTCAGCAGACAATCCTCTGTGAGGAGGCAGTAAAGGGAGGAGCTTCTGAAGGGTTAAGTGAGAGGGTGAAGAAGAAAAGTAGCAGTTAAGAATGTGAAGCCTGAGAGTGATGAGTTTTGAAAGAGGCTTGGCAGGAGGAGTCAGAGAGGCTTGAAGTGGCATAGTTGATGAGAGAGACTTAAAAGGAATTGTAATGCAGGGGAAATGAAGTATTAACCAGTTATAGTATTTTCATTCTACAATAAACTCTTCTTTATGTTAAATCTTTACATGCCTTCTGGTGATGAGTGACTTCTCTGATTATTAGGTCATAACTATTAAGAACCATCCACACCTAATCACATGGGGGAGACGTCTGGGGGAGACGTAGTTCGGCCGTGACATAGTTTGGCATCACATATTGGTGGCAGTGGTGGGATGGGAAAGTCCTTGTGTCACCAGGAAGGCCCTACCATTACAGTGTGTCTCGTGACCCTGTCCTTAATTTGCTTTTGTGTTCTATTATATGTGACTTCAACGAGAGGTCAGTTTGTCCTATGTATAGTTTATTACAGGGACAAACTATAATATAAACCACACCCTTGGTCTGGCAAGTAGAAAAAGAGTGAAACTTGTAGATGGGAAACTTTACTTTATAAGACTTCTTCGAGAAACACAATTTGAGAAGCAGTACTACAAGCAATTTTTGAGAAATCCTACAACTTTAAATGAATATTAAAGAGCTTTGTTAGTTGAGAAGCTTTACTACAAGCAACTTGGGGAACTTCTAATACTTCAAATGGACATCAAAGAGCTTTCTTGAGAGTTACAGTTAGATAACTTCAATGTGTATAGGACATTAAAGAGTTTTGTTGAGAAGCTTTACTACAAGCACCTTTGGGAAGTTCTACAACTTCAAATGGACATTAAAGAGCTTTTGGAGAATACGGTTAGATAACTTTGTCATCTTTAGTCTACAATCTTGTTTTATTGCCATACAATAGTACTTTATATTTTTTTGAGAATTATAATTAGACAACTTTATAAATACTTGTTTATGCCAATTTCAGATTACATCAATTGCTGTGTTCTCATATATTTTGCACCATATACATTACAGCAGCCTGCCTTTCAGTTTTGGCCCATTAGCGTCTTGTCAGTTACTCTAGAGGTGGGTTCCAGGGTATTCATATCCTCTTTTAGTGGCAGGCAAATCCATACTTCAGTGAGTCTTCCATGGGTCGGATGATGTCAGTGGGCATGGCTGCTCCCCATAATAGCACTGGCTCCCTCCTTGCCTGCCCCATGGGGCACTTCAATAGCCCACTGAATTTTAAAGAGATTCAGAGCTCAAAGAGCTACCCATGTTAATATTTTTCAGGATAAAAATATGAAAAAAGATGTGTGTATGAAAATTTAGCAGCACCTTTGGGACTGATTTACAGTTGGCCCTCCACTTTCATGGGGGTTAGGGGCACAAGACCCCTGCAAAAACAGAAAAATCGTGAATATAATTAAAAATCACAAACACTATATTTTTACCTCAGAGAACACTTCTCTAGGAATCTGTAGGTCTTCCAGCACAACTCTTATGGTTCACTTCTGGCAGAAGCAGACCATAGAATCACACTGGAGGACCTACGAAAGTGGGCCATAGAATGCCTAGAGAGAATGTATTAATCAAATCTGGGAATCATCAAATCCACAAAGACTTAACCTACAAATGTACAGGGAGGACTGTATTTTAGGACGAGAGCTTTTGTGAATTCTAATCCATTTCTTCAGATGCCCTGAATAGATTCAGAGGACTCTTGCAGTGCTGGCTGACTTATGTTTTGCCCCCAAGTTCCTGGCCTGTCTTCCTTTGGGGCAACTGGGAGAACTCTCCCAAGCAAAATGGGGAATCCTAGTGGGCTGGACTCGTCCCATAGTCTGGGGTCCGTACAGTCTGTAAGGTGCTTCTCCTCTCCTCCTTCATAGATGTTCTAAATAGTTCACACATATATTTAGCCCAGTAATCTTTAAAGTAGCCCTTCTATTCAAGAACAGGGAATATGAGGCTGAACCAGGGCCTACTGTCACCCACTCTGAATTCACCGAAGAGGCAAGAGATTAATTTGAGACTTCCCCACATGCCACCAACCTCCTTGGTCACTTGGCTACAAAAGTTCAGCTGCCACCAGACAGAGAAGCTCCTGGGCCACAAAGTATACTTACCTTCCAGCCGGAGGCTTGCCCAGTACTTGCGGTGCACAGCAGCTACGCAGGCCAAAGACTGCAGAGCACTGGGGTGGGGAGCCTTGAGGCGTCCCATGGTGGGGGGAGGATCCCCTAGGAGGCTGCGGGTGCACATGGTCATGGACTCTGAGATAGACTCTAGGTTGTAGCCACCCTAAAAGGAGGAAAGGGAAGTTGTGTGTGTGTGAAAGAAAAAGAGACTGCGTCCCTGCTGCCACAAGCCACTTCCAGTAAATATACAGGCCTGCTCATGTCCCCTCAGGAGGGGTGGAGCCAATTACCCTGAAGAGCCTCTGCTCTCATGGGAAATACGAAAGTCAACCCTCTAGACCTCATGACATCAAATGAACATGAAATGCTCTAAAGAACACAGACCACCAATTCTGGAGCTTCAGATCAAAATCAGCTCCCCTGTGGAGGTGGTGGAGGGAAGGACAGAAGACAGGCATGCAGGATGGATTGGAAGGGGCTAGGAAAGAAAATGGAAAAGGGACAGCCTTGGTGGGTGTAGACATGTGAAGACCCAGAGAAACCCAGAAAAATTCAGGGAAAAAAACTTTTTTCCCCTGAAGCCCTTTTTTCTTTTTTTCTGAGATAATGAAAAAAATGAAAAAAGCAAGAAAATTGATTATGGAATGTTTTATTTTAGCATGATGAATAAAATCTTTAAGACAAGGTGTTCCTATATAATTGTTTGAATACAATAATTATTTGAATACATTGTATTTTTAATATACCAATTGTGATAATTTTATGCCAAATCAAATTGTACATTATCATATTTTATGTTCCTAAAATAACAAGAGTGACTTTCAATCTGTAAAAAGTGCTAATGTTGCATTTTTTCAATTTCTCCAAAAATGTACATTTTTTTTTCTGGGAAAAAACCCCTACTTTTTTTCCATTGCTTCAAAATTTCTAAAAATTTTACATCTTTAGGTGGATGACAGTATGACAATAATAAATACGTAATACCTAACACAGTGCTTGAGTGTTCAAAGCATTTCCAAACCAGTGATTTCATGATTTGTAATTCATTTGCTCAGCCAAGGGGTGGGCTGTGGTAAGAGGTTAATGGGAACAGCCATTCACATTTACATATGGATTTGGAGGATCACAGGTTCCCTGCCCCTGAGTTTGGATGCCCCTTCCCCTGCTGTCATGAGATACTGGGCCTAGCCAGCAAATCTTTCTCTCCCACCCCAGGGTAATTTCAGCCTTCCGTAAGCCGGTAAAATGAGGACCAGTGTAATAAAGAGCTGGGGCGGTACACTGAAAATTGTTAATTCAGTCTCCAAAAAGCAGCTGCCGTTTATCTGTATATATGCAATTTGCAATTTGTAACATCATTGCACGCCAACAGAGCCCTCTACTGGCATTTGCATGTACAATTGTCTTTGTATTGTATTGAAACTGTATTGTATTAAACGTACTTGAATTGTATTACTGTGATCCACTCACTGTGTTACTATGTGATGTTGTACCCCGCCCCAATTCCGATGAAAGAGGTGGGTAATAAATAAGTATTATTATTATTATTAATTATTATTATTATTATTAATTATAATTTCTCCAAGGGCAGCACCTGACTATTCTCCCAAGGAGGCAGACTAGCTGTGCCACAACAGTTACACAGGAACTACACCCCTTTCTTTTGCAAAGGGGGGTCATGCCTTATCCTGGAGGAACAAAAAATGGTGAGAGGGAGCATTTAACTCCTTCTCTGTCTACCTGTTTCCTCTCAAAGCTCCCTTTTGCAGCTGTTTTTATTACCCACACAGCAGGGGCAGGAACGGTGTGCAGCAGCCTCTGCCAACATAACCAATGGTGAGGAATGCTAGGAGTAGCAGTCTAACATGTGGAAAGTCAGATGATTCCCATGCTTGCAATACAGAGTCCCAGACCCAAGTTTGCAAAGAACAAGGACATAAAACTAGGCCACTTCCATCACTTCTGCCTGTTGCTTGCCATGAAATCTAGCTCCAGATTTCCCTTCTTTCCCCTCCCTAGCCACTCTCCTCTTCTGAACCATCCACCCCAGAGCTGGCTCACATATAACGCTCTGTGAAATATGCAAGAGAACCTCTGACATACCTCCAACACAACCACCACCTTGCCTCCTGCCAGGCCCAAGAGCAGATGGGTCATGTGTGCGTAGCATTCAGGGGTCACGAGGCATCCACCCAGCGGGTCCCCCCGAGCAGCATCGAAACCGGCAGAAACCAGGACGAGCTCCGGATTAAACTGCAAGGCAAGCAACACCAGTGAGCGCTCACTCCTCAGACTAGTCCATTTGTTTCCTTCTCCACTGCTGGCCAGAGATGCCAAAACCAAAAGGCAGAGAATAACAAAGTATCCAACCACTATGTATCCCTAAGTACTATGTAATACAACAATAATGATATTATAAAGACTTCCTATATCAAACTATAATTTTTCATTATATTTACACCAGCATCCTGTGACAAATAGTGAAGAATATCTAATGACCAAATACTTATATAAAAATAAAATTACTCATGAAAGTGTTTGGTCATTAGATATTCTTCACTATTTGTCATAAGATGTCTTTACAACAAGTCTTTATAATATCATTATAGTTGTATTACATAGTACTTAGGGATACGTAGTGGTTGGATACTTTGTTATTCTCTCCCTTTTGGTTTTGACAATTTTTGTGAGACCCTCCTGGTGTAGTGCTCTTCAGCCAGAGATATCAAGCAGAAAGGCTGCTACCTGCAGAAGTCCATTCCTTTGATCAGGGGTGTGAAAACCATTTTCTGTTATATAGCCAAACACTGTCAGCGGACAGAGCGGCCCTTCTTTCTCTCTCTCTGTTGCACTGTGCCTTTTTCTCTTCTTCCCCCTCCCTCTTCTCTCCTGACCCTGGAGGGCTGCCATGGGGAGTACACACTGCTCTGGCTAAGACTCTAAAGTAATCGCAGGCAGGGGTCTTTGGAAAGGAACAGTAGTTCTGTGAAGGATGATGCCAGCTGGGGGATGCTAACCGAACACTCACACTCACAGTTGATTCTTTGGCATCTCCTGGCAGCTAAACCAATGTAAAGCTGCTCTACTTTTGTCACACAGATAGGGCTTCTTGGAGTTTGCTTGGGGTCAACCTTGTCCTCACCTACCTCATAGCCGACAGGCATGACAATCTGGTGGAAGGCAGCCAGGTACTCAGGGTCTCCCATCCGGGGGCAGTTCCAAGGCACATTAAGGGTGAAGCCCTTGCCAGGCCCCAAGCCCACCCGGTCATAGTCTGCATCCTCAGAGGTGGGGAAGAAAGTTCCATTGTCGTAGCGGTGGATGGAGACATACAGGACGCTAAATTGGAAGTGGAAGGTGAAGAAAGAAGGGGACAATGAATGCCTTGTTTGTCCACACCCACTGCACTGTTACTAAAGAGGATGCCCAGAAATGGCATAGCCATTGTTATACAGAATATGCTTGTCAAGCATGCCTGCTCCAACAGACAACTTATTTCTAAAAGGTCAAAGACCACATGGAGCTTTGTCATTTTACACAGATAGGGGAATGGTGCACAGACTTCAGGCTTGCCAGATCAGCTTGTTTTTGTTTTTCTTTGAGGTTCACATGGTAAAAAAAAATGGTTTGAGGAAATGAGGAAAGTGGAGGACATAACACTTTGAATGAAGAGACAGGGTGCTTCTGACCATATTCCAAGCCCAGGGGTTTGTTTTCAGCACCAGAACTGAACTGAGCTCACATTCTTTTCACACAAAAGCCCATTCCTGGTTTTCCCTCAAGCTTTTCTCATTTCAGCAGCCAACCCACAGGTGGTGAAAGTCTTCCAAGTTGCTGCTACTGTTAAAGAATTAGGAGCCAGAACTCTTTGCCAATCTATGGCAAATCACTCAGAGATCTATTGGTAGATCCCAGTCTCCTTTCTGTACTAGGGTTTGCACACTCCCAATGACACTCTTGTGAGCCGCCTGGGAGAAAGGCAGCATATAAATCAAATATAAATAAATAAATAAATAAATCCTGCCAGATGAGGCCTTTATTGTGCAACTATTCATGTTCATCTACAGAATTTTACAGAAATGGCGGTAAGGGGAAGAGAAATTTTTTCACAGCTTCTTCTGTCTGTTTACCACAGAACATCCATGAATGAGGGAAAATCAGAAGAGTGGCACGGTGCCTTTAGACTGGCCGAGCTAGAAGTCATCTGTCTCAAAGTATCCCACATTTCTTCTCATGGCCCATTTCCTAATTTGGCTGACTTGTGACCCATTATTCTCTGCCCCCATTATTCCCAGGCTCTGACTTGAATAAATCACCACTGATTTTAAAAATTAAAAAAATAAATTAAATGCTAGTATTTTAAAATGTACTCTTTACTACATCAATGGTCATTCCTCCTCAGTTCTTTAAGTTACCCTGAGCCTATTTGATGGGCACATGCTGTTAAAAAAACTGAATGAAGAAATGGTTCCATAATTTGCTTTATTTATACCAAGTGGATAAGGGTGGGGTTTCCAACTGAAGAACCTTAAGATTTTTGTCTCTAGTGGGAAACCATCATTGGAAAGGAATTAAAACATCCATCACCAAACAGAAGCAACGCCTGAGTTAAGCAAATACCATTTTTTTAGAAAAAGAAAAGAAATAATAACTTCAACTCCAAGGGAAATCAGTTTCAGAGTTTCTTTAAAAATGCAGAGGAAAGATACCTGGGATCTTCTTCAAACATGTGCTGCGTCCCATTGCCATGGTGAACATCCCAGTCCAGTATCATCACCCTAAGGAATGAAGCCAAAATTGGACAGGTACCTAAATCCAAATTATAAACTTGGTTAAAGTCATCCTAACTAGCATGGCAATCCCCCTTAGGAGACATTGTTTAGGCATATCAGCAAAATGAGGACTGCTAGGATTCCTGCTGCAGAACAAATCACAGGAGCTAAGCCTGCTTACATTTGTGAAAGCAGATGTGCTCCATGACCACCTCACCTCATAGGCCGCCCAGCCAGCCGCTGTGCGTATCGAGCAGCCAAGGCCACAGAGTTGAAGAAGCAGAAGCCACAGGCGGTGTCCGATTCAGCATGGTGTCCGGGTGGTCGGACGATGGCCACAGCATTTTGGACCTGATACTCCAAAAGAGGAAAAGCTACTTGGACCACTGCCTGCAGAACTGCAGCAAAGCACTGAAGAATACGAGTCAAGAATGCATTTCCAAATTGACAAGTATGCAGAAAAGGCAAATTCTCAGCTGTGGTAGGGAATGTTTCCTACTGACAACTGAAGACTTCTGTATCTACCAAGCCTTTTCCTGGTCACGAACTTTATTATTTTACTATGTAACGAGCTTGTTTAATTGAATTTTCTTCATATTTCAAATTGTAACATGCTTTGATTTTGTTTGGATTTTTAAAAGGGAAACTGAAGGCTGCTAGGCTTTCCCAGAAGCCTTTGTGACAGCTTGCCATCAATGCCACCCCTATGGAGCTGTGGCCCAAAGAGACCTGAGACTACTGTAGCTTTCAGGCTATCAAATGGGGCCCCCCTCAAAATTTTACAGGCCCCCTTCACAGAGAAGAGCCACTCTGCAGAGATGCGTTAGCAGCTAGGTCAGTCAGTCAGTTTTACAACGGCAAAAATAAGATTCCCAATGTCTTGCTTTTGTGGCTCCAGAATGGGCAGCACCAATGGGAAGGCCCCTGCCACTCCTTCCTTGCCCCACACAGCTGCTGGAGCTCACCTCCCCAGAGAGCACAGCCTCAACTGCACTGAAGGCAGAACCAGCCGCCAGCCGGGCACACTCATAGGAGCTGGTGCAGATGTAGATGGAATTGTACTGGTCCCCCTGGCGATGCAAGTCACGGGGCTTCATGGTGGCTGTTGACTTCACAGTCTCCACATAGGCCAGGCTGGAAACAGAGGGAGAGGGGATAAAGAGTTGGACCCCAGCCTTCCTCAGGAAAAGTTGGGATAAATATACCTTCAGAGGTCACTGAACCAGACCCCAACCAAAGTCTTGCACCTTCTAAACTCTCCACATACCTCCCAGAAGGATCAAAGCTGTAAACGGGAACCTGTCATTACCTATGGCACATCCGCAGCTCCTCTTCAGAGGCAAGCCGAGCTGGGAGCCGGCAGCACCGCTCTGTGAGACGTAGCTCTCCATGGCGCTGGAAAATCCGGGAGACTCTCTGAGGCAGCTCTGGATGTTGACTGGAGTGGGGGTGGGTGGGAAGAGAGGACACCAAGAAAAGCAGAGAACCAAGGGAAATGTAGGTGAAATTCAAGAGGCACTGGTGATATTCCACTTTTTAACCTTTTTGTCTAAGGAATGTGGAGGGATGAAGGGCCACAAAAACAGCTTCAGAGATTTTTATTTTTAGGTATTTTTACCCTGCTCTTCAGCCACAAAGGTTCTCAGAGCAGCTTAGAAATGGTTAAGCAACAGCATTTTACACATCTACACTGCTTTATAGCACTCTAGGCACTAAGTGGTTTCCAATGTGTGTCAGCCCACATTAAGCCCAAGGGCCACACTTTGCTCACCCCTGTTTTAAAGGCGTTGAAACGCACCGCTCTTTTCAAAAAAGCCTTCACAGCCTCCACCTTCATCAGCTGGCTAATGCTCCTCTGGCAATTCTTATCAACCAGGATGGACAGAGGTCTAACAAACAAGTGGTTGGCCTCAGTTCTCAACCAACTTGTCCACATCATCATGCTGAACACTCTGAAATTCACCCATTAAGTCTGGAAAAGTGCTTACTTCAGTTACCTCCAAAGAGATTTACCCTCCATGTGGAGTCCATGTTGGAATGGATATGAGCAGTCTTCTTTGCAAATTCATGACATGCTATGAAATATGGGTAAGCACCTGTCCCAGTAACATTTACAATAGGGCAAGGAAGCTTTGGCTCTCCATAGGATTTGGTCTACAACTCCCATCAAGCCCATGCAACGTGGCTACTGGTAAGGAGGTCTAGGAGCAGCCCTCAAAGGTGAACCACTATCTTCACCCCCACAGTACATACATGGAAAGGGGAGCCCACACATCAATTCCATGGATGGGATGAGACAAGACTTGAATGGGGGTCATCCTGATCCATAGCTCTTCCTATGTCCCCTTTTTATGCTATTCTACACTGGAACAGTCTTTTTAAAATGAACAGTACAGCGACAAAGGATATAACGGGATATAAACAACCTGTTAATCTCAACACTGCAAGAAATAAATCCTTACCTGTCCCACATGTTGTAATGCTCTGTCATCTTCTCATCATAGACTAGCCCTGTGCATGAAGGTGGCTGGGGGCGCATCAGTTCAGCTGCTGATTTGGACAGGATCTCATTTACTGATAGAGGGTCGGCTGGCTGCAAAGTTACACTTACATCTCCTCCATTCTCCTGAGGCACTTCAGCACCTGTGGTATTTATTAGTTACATTCCAGTGGAGCTAAAGATGGTACATAACAACCCTATAAGGTTGGTCAGGCTGAGAGGGACTGGTCCCAAGTGAATGATGTGGTTCAAAGAGAACATGACTCTCCCAAGTCCCACCCCAACATTGTCACTAGTACACCACACTATTAAGAAGGGAAAAGGAAGAAGACACCAGAAATGTACAAAGGTTTTAGGGGTTCTGAATTTCCCATAAGAAACTGCAGCTCACTGGGTAGGAAGGCACTGCTTGTTGCTCATGAAACAGGGGAAAGAGTGCTCAGCTCAGGCACTTACTGATCCTCCTCAGGTTCTTCCAGTACTTGCTGTGAACGGCAAGAGTCTGGGACACAGAGTGGAGGGCACTGCCAGGAGAGAAAAGATTTAGAAAGTGTCCATCAGCAGAAGCTCAGGCTTCACGCTTTAGGGCGGGGTGGCCCCTGAGGAGAATGAACCCTCTCTCACCTGCTGCATGGTGTAAGGGGCAATTCCAACAGAGGGCAGGGGTCTCCTAGAAGAGCCTTGAGGACGGTGCAGGTTCCCTCTGCCAGGGACTGGAGATTGTATCCACCCTGAGGAACACAAGGAAGAGGAGAAGGAGAGCAGGGTCTACCTTTACTAGAGTCATTCTTCCAAAAAGTGACAAATAGCCTCATCACCACAGAGACAGGAAAGGCAAGTCACTTACCTCTAGAGACAGAACCAGCTTGCCTCCAGAGATGGGCATCAGTAGGTGTGTCAGGTGAGCAAAGCATCCTGGGGTGGTGGCCATTTCCCCCTACAGGTGCAAAGAAGGGACCATTTTACTCTCTAATTTTATTTTTGAGAGATGGGTTAGGCATATATTGGAGAGAATAGGAGAGGAAAGAAAGAAAGCTTTATACTGCAGAAAGATTTTTTAAAAGGGGGAGGAAAAGGAAGGACAGGTTGCTTACCTGTACCCACGGATCTTTGAGTGGTCTTCTGTGAATTCACACACTGGCTAACTCCTGCACCTGCACAGGGCATTCAGAACACTCTAGAATTGCTAGGCAGAACACGTTTTGCAATATTTGGGGAGTAACTCCACCCATCCTAATGGTCCTTTTAAAGACCCTCCTGCCTAAATCCCCTCAGTTGCTTGAAGGACGCCGCAAGTAGCAGCATCAGGAACATTAAGCATATATATGTCATAGCAGGACATAGAAGGGAGGATGGGCGGTCTGTGTGAATTCACAGAAGACCACTCGAAGATCCATGGTTACAGGTAAGCAACCTGTCCATCTTCTTTGTGGTCTCTGTGAATACACACAGTGGTAGATTAGCAAGCTTCCACTCTAGGAGGAGGGTATGTCACGCTAATAGGTAAGACGAGGACAGTGTTGGACAAGTGATAACTCTGGGCCATAGTAATGAACACTAAGTACTGTGAACAGAAGCACTATCGTATATTAATATCAGAATAAGCAATAACCATACAGTACCAAGATGACCATAATAAGAACTCACTCATTGAATAGAGGATAACAACACTGCCTTCCCAAACTCGGCTTCATTACCAATCTGTAATAAGATATACCATATATTCTGGCATATAAGACAACAGGGTGTATAAGATGACCCCCAAACTCTCCCGGTTAAAATACAGAGTTTGAGATATATTTGCCGTATAAGACAACCCCCTTCTTTAGCTGGCAAAGCAGGAGAAACACGGAGCTTTTGCTGGCTGGCTGGGTAGACCCTTGCCAGCTAAAGCTCTTCCCTTTCCCAACTCGTTTTTTCAGGGTGGTTTCTACCTCTGGAATGTTTCTGGCAAACGTACAACTAGAATGGAGACCTACCAGACTGTCAAGGATAGTGGATACTGTTTCATCCTGTCAGTCTAAAAGAGGCTTGAGCATTTCCATTTGGGAGTTTCCTTTTCCAGAAGTAGTTAAAGTGGAGGAGGTTGGATGTCTCAACAAAATCTTTGGGAATCTGGTTTCTCACAACCTTTTAAAAGATGGAACTTGTTCTCATGCATGAGAGGTTTAGAAACACTCTCTAGCTTTTGTGTCCCTGATGTCTTTTCAGCTAATCCTTGGGGTAAGGGTGGGGATGGCTGGGAGAGAAAGATATCCCTCAGGAAAATCCCTTGCAATTCCAGCAGTTACTGGAGAGAGGACATGCTCATGAGTGTTCAACGGTTTTCAAAGTCCAGCAGTTACTGGAGAGAGGACATGCTCATGAGTGTTCAACGGTTTTCAAAGTCCAATCTATATACGTAATATTTGACACATGCAGCCACTGTTTTCAGGATTACACTTGGGATATTGCTGCATGTGATCAACCACAATCACTGCTTTAAGGGTACAGAAGTCTGTGGTGTTGTCTCTATTGTGGAAAGAATCTATACCGTCTATGGGAATACAAGCATCCTTTAAAATTCTCCATTCTAACTTGTTCTTGATTAGAAATTGCATTAGTTGTGGTGCCTTAAGGGCAAAGCAGATCTGTATGGCTGAAATCTCTGGGAGTTTTATGGAAGCAAGTGAAACAGAAAAAACACTTTCATCAGTTTGCTGTCCTTTGTTTCCTCTGAGCTCACTGCCTGAGAAAGGGTTAAAGGCTGGCCCTTGTGAATTAGATACCTTGCCTTTGAGAGACAGTTTTTCTCTGGGGCCATTTAGTGCATGCTTCTTTTTTCCCCAGATTAGCCTGCTTGGGCTGGCAACTGCTCCAATTCCCTTAAAGGGACAGTGCTTAGAATTGAAGTCATGAGGGCAGGATCCTTTCTGGATGCTGTGTGTGTTTTCTGCAATGTGTTCCCTCAACTAGGGAGTGACTAAACTGCTATCTGGAGTGGTCCCAATGCAAGATGTCTGTAAGGGACCCCCTTTGTGTTCCCTCAGTTGGGGTTCTGCTGGATGATCACTTAAATTGGGAAGCAGAGCAAGTAGCTTCAGACTTCCCAGTTCAGGAGATTTCATTCCATTGACACTAGTATTCTCACATTGCAAGGGAAATGTTAGAGTGTGTGTCATCAGGCAAGCCTGTGTTTTCATGTGTTGCAAATGATGGTGCCACTTTCTCAGCTTCAAAACTACACTGTGAGATCTGGCAGGGTGGAGTCTCTAGCTTCAAAACCAGGATGGCATGAATGTTCTAGCATTTTCTCCAATTTTTATGCTAAGTCTCCCTGTGAGTATAATCTTGTAGGCTCAGAAGGCATATGGGGCACATCCACATTTAACAGCCCCTGGGAGATCAGTTTAAACTCAGGATTCTGGGATATGGCCATCAGATTCCTTTATCTGTGTCTCCCTCTCTTCCCTACTGTGTTTGTAGTGTGAGGAAATGTTCTCTGAACAGCTTGACTGAGGGAGTGTGTGCAATCCAGCCCCGTCATTCCCCATTAAGGAATGGGTTGGATTATCTTGCAAATGAAGATGGAGATTAATCTCCCTGTCCTGCAGCTTCCAAAAACTGCTCTGTCCCCTGCTTTGCCAGGAGAAAGGCGAAGTTCAGCTGGCTGGGAGAGCCCTGCCAGCTGATCCTGTTCACTTTCCCAACTCACAAGGAGATCCTCCTGGGTTGGGAAAGCAAAGAGGATCAGCTGGCAGGGCTCCCCCAGCCAGCCAAAATTCCGCAAGTCCCCTGCTTTGCCAGGAGAAAGGCGAAGTTCAGCTGGCTGGGAGAGCCCTGCCAGCTGATTCTGTTCGCTTTCCCAAGAGATCCTTGAGAGTTGGGAAAGCAAAGCCAGCCAAACCGCTACATTTCCCCCTCTCTTCCACCTTCGGTTGCTCCCCAAAGGGGGCGAAGGCAGAGGAGGGGGGGGGCAAATGAACCTGCTTTGCCTCACCCCTCCCCGATCTCCTGCATCTTCGCTCCTTTTGCGAAGGGAGCAAAGAGGCAGGAGAGCCAGTGGAGGGTGAGGCAAACTATATCTGGCTTATAAGACGACCCCTGAGTTTTGAGGATATTTTTCGGGTTTAAAAAGTCGTCTTATACACCTGAATATACGGTAAATGTCAATGGTGTGGACCATGTAGCTGCCTGACAAACTTCAACAGGGATCCCAGAGAGGAAGGCAGCTGAAGCAGAGACAGCCCTGGTGGAGTGTCCTCGAACCTGAGAAGGCAAGGGCTTCCGGGCTAGTTCATAACAAAGAGAAATGGTCAAAACCACCCATTTAGACAAACGCTGTGGAGAAACAGGGACACCCAATTTAGAGTCTGCACAAGAGGCAAACAGTTTCAGAGACTCTTAAAACGGAGCTGTCCGGCGTACATAGAAAGCAAGGGCTCTCCGAGCGTCCAAGGAATGGAGAGACCATTTAAAGTCATCCTTCAGATCCTGCATGAGGGCTGGGAGGACAATGGATTAGTTCAAGTGAAAGCTAAAAACCACTTTGGGGAGGAAAGAAATGTCTGGTTTCAGAACAACTTTGTGCCTGTGGAAGGCCAAATATGGGAGATCGGCACGGAGTGCACAAAGTTCACCAGCCTGATGGGCAGAAGTGCTGGCTACAAGAAAAGCTGTTTTCCAAGACAAAAGCCTCAGGTCCATAGTAGCCAAGGGCTTGAAGGGGCGCTTCGACAGCTGAGAGGGGGCAAGTTCCAGCCTCCAAGCTGGTGTGGGCTTCATGACAGGAAGATGGAGATTGGCATAGCCCTTCAGGAATTTCTTGACCAATGCGTCACGAAAAGGAGAAGGTCGGCCCCTGCAGTTCAGTGGAGATGGCTGCCACATAGCATCTCAGAGACAAAAGAGATAGTCCTGAATCCAACAGATGGAGGAGGAACTGGAGCACAGTGGTCCGGTGAGATCCCAGTCTGACAAAAAGGACTCGAAACGGTTCCACTTGTAGGAGCAGGAACGACACGTAGAAGAGCGAAGAGACACATCAAGTACCGTCTGGACGTCAGGAGGAATATCTGGTGAGACAGGACGGCATGAACCTGATGACTGATTCAAGGTTAAACTCTCCAAGCAGTCAACTTGAGGGTTTGTATGTCTGGGTGTCTGACGTTCCCGTCCTGGATGGTCAGTAGGTCAGGACGGAATGGCAGGTGTATGAATCAGTGGCAGGCCAGACGAAGAAAGGGTGCGAACCAAGGTTGTCGAAGCCACCATGGAGCAAATAGGATCACATCCGATTGGTCCCAATAGAGCTTGGCTACTACCCTGGTCAGCAATGGGAACGGGGGGAATAGGTACAATAGTGGTCCGGTCCATTGGAAGAGGAATGCGTTTTCCCTTGACCACCAAACCTGGGATCTGGTGCAGCTAACACACATTGGAAACTGTTTAATGCAGTGTAGATGTGTAAATAGCTATTGCTTAAAACAATTTGTAAGCTGCTCTGATAGCCTTGTGGCTGAAGAGCTGGGTATAAATAACTAAGTTAAAAAAAAAAAAAAGAACTGACGCCACTATGTGTTGGTGGGAGTTGCAAAGAGGTCGACCTCTGGAGTTCCCTATTGTTGAAACAGGTCCTGAGCTACCGACCGATGCAACTGCTCATTCCGTCAGTAAGAATATTCTCCTCTCCAGGAAGATGAATCGAATGCAGGAGAATATGTCTCAGAATGCACCAGTCCCAGATGTCGAGGATCATTGACAGCAGGGAATGGGATTTCGTTCCTCCCTGTTTGTTGATGTAATACATGACCGATGTGTTGTCCATCACCAAGAGGACAGTCTTGTCAATCACCAGCTTCTCAAAGGCCTGAAGTGCATTCTATACTGCCAACAACTCAAGGGCATTGATGTGGAGTTCCATTCCTCAGTAGTCCAGATGCCTCGAGCCGCATATGTTTTGAGGTGGGCTCCCCACCCGAGTGATGATGCATCCATAGTATGGAGACCTGCAGTTGCGGGGGGTCGAACGGCAAGCCCGATAGGATGTTGTTCAGTACTAACCACCAATCCAGGGAGCATTGGATCACCTGAGGCATAGTGAGGAGTTTGTGAGGAGGGTCCCACAGTGGGTCGAAGACACTCAGGAACCAAGACTGGAGCGGTCGGAATCAAAGCCTTGCAAAGCGGGTGACCGATGTTGTGGCTGCCATGTGGCTGAGGAGAACCTGAACTGAATGTGCAGAGATCCTCTGGGATTGACGGCAGCAACGGATTAAACCTCTTAGGGTATTGAAGCGGGCCTCCGGTAGGTATCCAGACAGGCTCCTATGAACTAGAGGGATTGCTCTGGTTCGAGATGTGACTTTTCCAGGTTGACAACAAGCGCAAGCGCATCTAGCAGACATAACGTTGCGTCAATGTCTGTGAAAAGCTGAGGGCAAGATCCTGCCACCAGGAGCCAGTCATCGATGTAAGGGAAGACAACTACCCCTTGCTGGCACAGAAAAGCCGCCATCAGCGCCATGCACTTCGTGAACACCCTCGGTGCTGTGGCCAGACCAAATGGTAAGATGCGGAAATGAAAGGCCTCAGTCTCAATCTGGAAGGTGAGGAATCTCCTGTGAGCGGGGTGGATCCCCACATGGAAGTACGCGTCCTTGAGATTGATGGAGGCAAACCAGTCTCCCCTCTGGAGGAGGGGCAGGATCGAAGCCAGCGTGATCATACGGAACTTCTTCGGGATCTCCAGCACATGAAAGGATAACAAGCTCGTTCACCCCTAGGAAGTCGAGGATCAGACGCAGGCCACCGTCCTTCTTGGTGACTAGGAAGTACCTTGAGAAGAAGCAGAAGTGACAATGTTCCGGGAGCACAGGTTCGATGGCCCCTTTTTGCAGTAGCATCTGCACCTCTTTGAGGAGGGGAGAGGAGGGCAGCGTTGTTCAGTTCCAGCCTGTCAGTGGAAGTGTCTTGAACTCAGTGGAGTAACCTTCCTGGACAATGAGAAGCACCCAACGGTCTGATGTTATCGTCAACCAGGTGTCCAGGAACATCGACAGGTAGTTTCCAAACATTAGACTCTAAAGAAGAGCAAATCAAGATGAGTAGATGCTCAAAATCGCCTCCGTCCTTGGTCTTTTGCTCTATGCTTGGCTGGCGGACAGTACCAGGAGGTAGAGGTTTGGCTCCTCACCGAGGATGCCCACGAAGCTGGTTGCTGGTATCGAGTACGCCTGGATGATTGAGGCGTATATCCCCTATGGAAAGACTGGGAGTAGGAGGAAGAATGCCAACAGGAGCGGCCCCTCGACCAATACGCAGAAGATGAGGTTGATGGCATACCATACTTCTGTGTGGTGGTCCTCATCTTCTGTGTAAACTCCAGCTTCACATCGGTGGCAGCGTTGAAGAGGCCGGAGTGGTCAAAGGGCATGTCTTCAATGACAGCAGAGGACTTGCGGGGCAAGTCCGGACGAACGGAGCCAGGTGTGATGTCTAAGAGCCACGGAACCAGCCACAGTTTTCTCAGCAAAATCGGCTACGTCTCGCAGAATTCATTTGCTGACCTGCCAACAACTGAGCTTCCATTTGTATTACCTCCGCCATCCTTCGCCTCTTGTCGGGCAGATCCTGGATGAGAGAGCCCATTCGCTCCCATAGGACTTGTTGGTAGGCTCCCATACACACAGAGTAATTTGCAATCCAGAAGCTCAATCCTGCGGTTGAGTAGACCTTTTTACTGATAATATCCAATTTTCTGCCCTCAGGATCCGCCGGAGTTGTCTGCGTACGATGTTGCTGTCTATACTGAGATGCTTCCACAACAACTGAATTCGGGTGGGGGTGCTCCTGCAGCCAGTCAATGTCGTCTCCAGAAATACAGTATAAGCAGTCGATCTGCTTCGACATCAGCGGGATCGAGGGCAGATTCTCCCACGAGCCCTGCATAAGCTTCAATAGCGACGGAAGCACAGGAAGGTTGGCCACAGGAGGGGCCTTGGATTTGATCCAATGGTAGATGGGATCCACTGGATTGGATTCTTTCTCTGGAATCTTCAAATCCAGGGCGTGAGACATTCTCACCACCTGTTCAGCAAAGGTATGAACATTGTCAGTGGGCAATGATGAATCTTTGTCCAATAGGTTAGGCGGTGGAGAAGGAGCATGCGGTACATATGAGATGTAGGAGACCAACGAAACCAAGGAGGAGGACGATGGCGAAGGACTGCGAGGTTGATGATGCAACAAGGTAGTCTGTATTGGAGGAGTTGGTGGTACTGGAGGCAGAGGACGAGGTTCAGGCCGCATCAGGGACACTTAACTCCCCGTATCTTTCATGAGAGGCTTGACAGGTCGAAAGTCTTCAGTGGAAGTTTTCTCCAGCCCATGAAAGGAGATGTGCAGTGGTGACTGGTAGTGAGCATGCCCAGTGTCTGAATCTGAGCCAAACTGAGAACAATGGGTGAATGTAAGACCCTGGGATCTCAGTGGAGACATCAGTGGAAGCTCAAACACGGAACGGGCCTCATCATAGGCATTATAGGAATGCTCGGAGTATGAGAAGCGGGGAGATGGAGTTGGAGCCCTTCCAGTCACCTCCTGAGACATGGTCTCGACGTCAATGTATATCATCTCCTTACTGAGGAGTTTGTCCCGTGATACTATAAGCACTGGGGACTGAGACTGAGTAGTTGGGCAAGTCTGGAGTTCTTCATCAGAGACGTTGCCCACTTCCACCTGCACAATCTCCAAGGAGGGAGTTGGAGTCGCCTCCGGAGAGTGGGAACAGCTTCTAGCACAAGCCTCCGTCTCCGTCACCTGGGCTGGTACAGGCATAGGGATGGACTCTGCCGGCACTGCAACAACCTCGGCTGTTTGTGGTTGTGTCACAGGTTTGGATGCTGCCGCGGCCACCGTAGTGGACCTTGGGCGCTCAGCTGGACAAGAAGAGGTGTGCTTCTCCTTTTTCTTCGGCTTGTCCTGTTTGGGTGAAGCCAAGGAGTCCCGCTCCCTACTGGAGCCCGACGGTTTCGACGAACCTCGGTCCCGAGCAGATGTGGAGGGCCTCAAATCACGGTCCCAAGATGGTCCCGATACAGTAGAATGTTTGCAAGATCGAGGAATGGCCTCTGGGTCCAAAGCCACTGATTGACGCCGGGACAGCTCAAGGATTGATGCTGGCACTTGGCAGTTGGACTTACTGATGGTGAGTGACCCCTCTTCTGAGGCTGGACAGCAGAACTTTGGGCAGCCGAAGTAGAGGCAAATGCTTGGAAACAACGTCTTCTCGTAGAGGAAGGACTTGAGGCAAGAAGAACATTGCTTACAAGCTTGAGGGGTGAAGGCCTTGCAATGAACGCAAGCATCGATGTTGTGAGCCTCCCTCAGACAAATGAGGCACTTCGAGTGTCCGTCAGAGCTCGGAACCTTCATCTGGCAAACGGAACACTGTTTGAAGGCAGCAGATTTAGACGCCATAACTAACAAATAGGGTGAGGCAGAAGAAGGCTCAAGCCAGTCCAGATCGTGCCAAATCTGACAGAAGCCAAGCCAAAGGGTTGTAGAGAGACGAGAAAGCTGAAACAGTCTGAAGGTCACAGCCAGAAATCACAACAAGTCAAGAGAAAATCCAAAATCGAAGTCCAAGAACAGTCCGAGTCAGTCCAATAAAAGTAAGACCAAAAGGGAAAGAGCTCTAGCAATAGAGGTTCCTTCGTGCTGCTCGCACGGCAGACAAAAAGGAACTGAGGGGATTTAGGTGAGAGTGCCTTTAAAGGGACCATTAGGATGGGCGGAGTTACCACCAAAATGTTGCAAAACATGTTCTGTCTAGCGATTCTAGAGTGTTCCAAGTGCTCTGTGCAGGCGCAGAAGTTACCCACTGTGTGTATTCACAGAGACCACGAAGAAGATTCATCAGGTATGTTAGCAGCCTTCACTGCAGCAGCCTCTTAGAAGCACATCAAAGGCTGTAACAGTCATGCCTCAGCCAGATCATTGTGTTAGGACTGAGATGGTCTGACTTGGCCCTCATATCTGGGGAAAGCTGCTCCCACTCTGTTTCCCTGCAGTTCAAGCAAGTCTTACATCAGGCATCGTTCTCACAGGCCCGTATATGGAATGTGTGACCCTAGAAAAGACTCCCAAATCCTTTGTAGAGTGTGTAGTGGAGAGACGGCATAGGTCCTCGACCACAGAACTCTATTCCCTTCAGAGAGAAGTCAGAAAAATCCTGAGCATTACCTTACAGAGAGTACAATATATATTTTCATACCTTAGGATCACCAATTACAGAGTCGAAACCAGCAGCAACCAGTACCAGCTGCGGCTGGAACTGAAATAAAACAAAAGACAAGACACTGATATAAACTTAGGCTGTAAATCCCGCTGGCCACCTCACTGGCCAGCCACTTCTTTCCCTCAGCCTCTGAGGCTGGTTATGTTAAAACCTCCTAAAAGGGTTCTCAAAGCAGAGAAGGCCCCTTGTCTATGGGAGCACAGCAGGACTGAAATAAGTTGCCTGGTAAAAAGAACAGACAACAGGAATACCAAGCAATGAATGTGAAATCCTTTTATATGCCATTTCCAGTGGATTCCAAGAGCAGGACTGGGGAGCAATGATTATTTGTCACAAGACAAATGGATAGCCACATGCAAGAACAAGCACTCATTTGGGGAAGGATGCTATCTCCACAGATATTCCAGCCCATGAAACTCTGCAGAGCAGAAGTGGGTGACTTGTAGTTTTCCAGATGTTGCTGGACTGCAATACCCATCAGTCCTGACCAGCACTGCCAATGGTGAGGGATGATGGGAGATGCCGTTCAAACATCATGTGGAGGGATGCACATTGCCCTCCCCCACTACAGAGTTCAGGATAGCCCTTCGAGTCTGTTTGGATGATGCCACCACCACTGCACTGTACATGCAGGGAAATTTGGAATAGGTTGCCATTTTCAAGTACACAAGAGATAAAAAAAGACCTCTGTGAGCATCTCACCCCAATAACCTCACAACAAATAAAGAGCAACACTTATGTACTCTTAATAATTATACTGGTTTCATCCTAAAGGTTGATATCTACTATGCCCCAAGGACACAAATGGTATAAATAACCTTTTTTGAGTCCATTATATGTATATTACAAAAAACGCAAAGTTCATGGAGGAGGGGGTGGGGAGGGCCGGGAAAGGCCTCCATGGGGCCTCCGGAGACGCTCCGGAGGCCCCACGAAGGACTGGGGAGGGAGAGGGGAGGGCTGGGAGAGGCCTCCGCAGGGCCTCCGGAGACGCTCCGGAGGCCCCATGAAGGCCTGGGGGAGGGCTGGGGAGGCCTCCATGGGGCCTCCGGAGACGCTCTGGAGGCCCCATGAAGACCTGGGAGGGAGCAGGGAGGGCCGGGGAGGCCTCCATGGGGCCTCCGGAGACGCTCCGGAGGCTCCATGAAGGCCCGGGTAGGGGGTGTGGAGGGCTGGGGAGGCCTCCATGGGGCCTCTGGAGACGCTCAGGAGGCCCCACGAAGGCCCCGGGGAGGGAGGGGGAAGGGCCGGGAGAGGCCTCCGTGGGGCCCCGCGAAGGCCTTGGGGGGGAATGGGGAGGGCTGGGGAGGCATCCACGGGGCCTCAGGAGGGTCTCGGAGGCCCCGGGAAGGCCTAGGAAGGGAGTGGGGAGTCTGGGGAAAGCGACTATGGGGCCTCCGGAGGCCCCATGGTCGCTATGGTGGGGGAGGGGGAGGGCAGTCGTTATTCGTGGATTTTTCACATTCGCGGGGGCCCGTGGAGCGCAACCCCCGCGAATGTGAACGGAAGACTGTATAATGGTTTGGGGAAGCTGTAGTCCAAATAACAACAACAACAACAATAGAGGAGTAGTAGTAGCAGCAACAGCAGTAGTAGCAGCAATACTTCCAGGCTCTGACTTCATGTATGACACTGGAGGAGACCAAGGACTCACAATCTACTTCTGAACAGTAATGCATTCAAGGGTAGGTGGAAAGAGGGAACAACTATTGTGTAAATAGGCTTTAAATGGAAAATCACCTAGTAATCGTCTTAATGGTTAAAGAGCCATCAGCTGCCTTAGCTTTCAGCAAATGAAGAGCTTAGAGAAATGAAGCTGGTCCCCAGGCTGTCGTAGGAATGAGGAATCACTCCACCCATACCACACAAATTACACTCACATACAACAAGGAATCAATCCACCCATACCACACAAATTACACTCACATACAGGATGGCTGGACACATATAGTTCTTGCACACTAGGCAACCTGGTAACCTCAAAACTGCCCATCCCTTCTCAATGATGTCCTCTTGATTTTCTTACCTCCAAGGCCACAGGCAGCAGGATATGCAAAAAGGCAGAGAGGTAGTCTGCATCCCGCATTCCTATCTAGAGGGACAGACAGGAAGATGACAGCTCAGGATCTGGACTGCCAGATGACTTCCTCCTTCCACCAAAAGGCTATGCTGAGATTTGAATTCAATCCACCACCCCCCCCTGCCAAACTGATCAATAATGGACACTATTGAACATTTTGCCACATTGAGGAACATTTTTGGTCCCCCTCACTTCTTTTAGGATGGGATGGCCACTTCTTGTTAGGAAAAAAAATAAACAGGGCCTCAAATCACAGCAAAATGGCCATTATTGTCCCCAAAAGCTTCGAACGGCCCTAATGGCATGAGATTTTTTGATCCCCAAACTTTAGGTGTATGAGGGGGTATGGGGAAGAAAGGAGAGGGATACAGACCTCAAGGGTCCTGCACAGAGGACAATCTAGCCCCCCCCCTCACAGCCCCTGGTATTTGTCCCTTCCTGTTCTGAAGTCACACCAGCCACCCTACTTCCCTACCTGGTTCCAGGGCACATTGATGTTGTAGCCCTCTCCCCGACCTCTGCCTACAGCATGAATGTCAGATTCTGGAAGGTGTGGCCAGAAGTTGCCCCCTTCATAGCGATGGATGGAGAAATAAAGGACGCTAGGGAAAGAGATCACAAGAGAAAGCAGTGATGAAACAGCCAGCCCCCAGCTCTCTTAACCCAGTTCAGCTGCACTCTATGTTCAGCCCCCACAATTGGCTGGCCCTTCCTTTGCTAACTCCTAGTTTTCCAGCATGGCAGCTTCCCCAGCCCCACCTTTTACCCTCCCCTCCACTCCATGCTACACTTGACCCAAGGCCACCCTTTCATTTCACACCTGGGATTGTCTTCAAATAAGTACTGGGTGCCTTGTCCGTGATGCACATCCCAGTCAACAATAAGCACCCTGAAAGGGGAAAGGAAACAAAGATGATGAATGAAAGAGACAAGTCAGTATCAGCTCTCACTGTTAACAGCATCCCTCCAAGATGCTCAGGGAACTGTAGTCCTGAAAGAGGGCTGGGATCCTAAACAGAGATATTTCAGCAGGACCACTGAATTACAGTTCCCAAGATCCTGGGTAATGTGTATGCCTGCAAGTATTGATGTGCTTTTAGCCCAGGGTGGGGAAATGGACAACCTTCCAGATGTTGTTGGGACTGCAGCTTCCAACAGTCCCAGCTAGAAGAGGAAATAGTGAGGGATGACCAATAATTACAACACAACACCATCTAGAGGGGCCACAAGTTTCCCATGCTGCCTTTGATGAAGTTCTCAGGAGAGTAATCAAAATTCAGCTTTCAAAAATTGAAATGGATGGCAACTGGATGGTGATTTACAGTAAGGAGGCATTCTCAGATAAAAGTTCTGGGCAATTACTTGACTATTCAATGTATGATCCAATATCTAAATTTTGGCATTTATAATGCCTTTCAAGTGTTCAGAATACATTACTCCAATAATCATTTAGCAGTCCTGTAGGCGAAGCCAATATTATTGCACCCATAGTACATATGAAATGAAACTGAGATAATATCAAGGCATGTATGGTCAGTAGGCACCTCTGACTTGGATCCTACTACTCCCCTACTACTCACCGCTCTACCCCCAATTTCTGCCGGGCATATTGGGCTGCAATGCCTATGCTGTTGAACATGCAGTAGCCATCCATCTTGTTGTGCTGGGCATGGTGTCCAGGTGGCCTGAAAGAGAAAAGGAGAAACATGGGCTAACCGCAGAACTAATGAAATTCATGGGCTGGCAGTCAGGAAGCCCAGGCAATACAAGATGCCAAGGGAGCCAGACTCTAAAACTGTGTTGGCATGAACTCCTGCTCTTATTTGTCAATTTAGATGTCTAGACAGATACACTCAGAAGGCTCAAGGCAGGCCACCCCAAACAAACCAGAGAAACATATCATATTAAGAAAATAATGAAAATTTCCACCCCATTAATGGTCATTCCACTCCACTAAGAATCGTGGGATCTGTAGTTCTCCAACAATGCGTACAGACTTTGGTATCTTACAAATTTATTCCAACATATGTTGTTTTTGTGAGGACTGACAACAAAAGGATCATCACATTACCAAGTCATGACAATTATTAGAAGCAGCATAAAAACAAGATTATGAGATAGAAATGTTCTCTATTTCAATACAGTGCTAGAGACCAGACGGGCTAGAAGCAAAACAGCAGCCTGTAGCAGCACAATTGTATTACAGAAATAAGAATGGGTTGAATGAAAGGTTTTCATATTCCACGTCACAGTTAAATAAATACAACCAATTCCCATGATAAAGTAAATGTCCTTTGGCAAAGTGATCTTTAGAAAGGTCAGAACCAAGATATCAAGCAACAAACACCGAACAGCCGTATCGGTCGCAAATGTCCTGTGCTTTCTGCACTGTATGTGAATTTGCAGGACAAGAAGATGAGAGGGGGTTATTAACTCTTCTCAGCTTGCCATTACTATCTTTGGTTTTATCCAGGCCAGAATCAAAAAATAGCCCACCTGGAAGAAAAAGAGTCCTGGAAGAAAAGGACTACAATGTGGCAGGATCAGATTGATATGTGTTCACAGGTACCTTCCTTGTATGCAACCAACAAAACACTGGGAATCCTGTATTAACAATTTAACATCTAGTTCTAGCCTGAACCTAGAAACTAACTTTAAATGTCATCTTGAATATGATTTCTTACAGTTTAACCTGTTGCCGCTTGCTATCTTTAGAGCCTCAAGGAGAGCCTTCCTTCCTTGGCTGGTTGAAAGGAGGAGAGTGTCAGCTAGGCACGTGTCTCCTTGTGTATGCATAACTCACTGGGAGCATAACACAGTTGGAACCTCCTTGCATGCACAAGGGAGGAACAGGAATTCATCAATTTCCTGACTGGGGTCAAATTAGGAGGTCCCAACTCAAGAAGCATACAAGGGAAGAAAATGGCATGTCAGAAGTTCCTGAAACCTTGCAGGAACTTTTTTTGTGTTCCTGGAACAACACAAACTGTACAGATTTTTAAAATGTGCAAGAGTTTGAGAAACTGTGTGGTTTTGCAGTCTTTTCACTATGTACAACACATAGAAAAGGGTTCAACATCATGATTTCAATCTCTGCTAGCTTGAATATTGTGCAACTCAAATGCTACACAGCATGAAAAGAAATTCAGGCTAACTGAAGCTGCAGCCTTTGCCAGTTTGAATGTTGTGCAACTCAAATTTTACACACCATGAAAAGAAACTCAGGCTAACAGCAGTTTGTTGTGCAATTCCCTTTCCATGCCAAGAATGTTGTGCAATTCCCTTTCCATGCCAAGAGCTGCACAGTTTTCAGAGAGGGATGCGCAGTTCTCAGAAGAAGCAGTCTGGTTTCTGGAAAACTATGCAGTTTTCTGGGCAAGCACCACACGTAGAAGAAAAGCTGCACAGTTTCCTGTCATTATAGTGGGGGGGGGGGTAGGATTCCCGAGTTTCCTGAAACTACAGAATGAAAAACTGTTTCATTGTTCTTGACATACATCAGGAGTCAGAAAAATCAGGTTTGCCATCCCTAATTTGTGCATGACACACAGGGAGAATGTATCCCTCGCACCTGTCTGGAACCCTATTGGAAAGTGATGTCCATGAAATGTTCCTGTTGGAGCTTCAGGACCATATTTAAAACAAAATTCTTTAATGAAAGCAGGAACAGTATTCCTGGTTTTTGCCCTACCTGACCACAGCAAGCCCGTTACGGAGTTCCCCAGACAACACTTTCTCCACGAGTTGCAAGACAGACCCAGCAGCAAGGCAGGCACAGCGGTATGAATTCTTGGGTAGAGAAGAGAATCAATCAGTTTACAATTCCTGTCCTAGCAATACCTCCCACCCACTCCAGAGGATGAAATGGAACTCTTCTATCAGCCAGTATCTCAACAGATTGCTCACTTAGGTCTTAAGAGTTGTACCCAACGGCATCATTCCACTTGCTCAAAGCTTCTACTCCTCACAGAAATGTCTTTTTAGTCCTTGCACAATTGTCAGATCCAGTACTTTGATTCTGCCTATGCAAGGTGTTCTATGATTCATTATAACTTCATTCAGTTAGCACAGATAAGAATTAGGCAGCCCTCCAGATGTTGTTGGACTGCAGTTCCCAGCAACTCTCACCACTGGCCATGCTGGCTAAAGGTACTGGAACATGCAGTCCAGCAACAGCCAGAAGGCCATATAATGCCCAATCCCAGGATAAGCACTGCTTGTGCCACCAGTACTGTGACCGTGTGCACAAATGCTACAAAAGCAGAACAAACTCCTGTTGCTTTTTCTATTAGTCTATCTCTGACTATAACCTAAGTGGCCTTCCTTGCCAAGAAAGGAAGGAGGGAGGGGAAGAGGGATGTCAAGCTAATGCCACTGAGTGATTTAAATGGAAACAGAACAAACACAAAACTGAACAAGAATCTTGGATCTTATAGCAAATCAATAAATTATACAAGTCAGGCATGGGCAAATTTCCAATTATAATTATTACTATTTTAAGAACTGGATTTCTTAAATAAGATCTTTTTTTTGTGGGGGTTAGGTACTGCTAGAGTAGGGGTGAGAATTACACAGCCCTCCAGATGTTGTTGAACTGCAGCTCCCATTATTCTTCAATATTGGCTACAATGGCTAGGGCTCCTGGAAGCTGCAGCCCAATATCATAAAGAGCCATACCTTTTCTAGACATGTGGCCACAGAGGAGAAAGAAAGAATCACAAAAGGCCTTGAAATAGCATCCTTTCAATATTGGAATCCCCTACTCAGTGGAATCTCCTCTTGATTTTCTGAAGATGTACACACAAATTTTCAAGGGATTCTCTGCAATAAGATACCAGGTTCTTATCAGGAGACTGCAATTTGTTACTTTAACAGAGTGGTTGGGAATCTGTGGGCTTCTAGAAAAGACCTACCATATCACCTGACACCATCCTTCAGGGCACCTGAGGTTGATGAGAATAAGAGTCTAACATACTGCTCCACAGCCCTGTTTTAACAGCTTCTGGCCCTGGTGCCACGCAAATCTATTTGCTCTCAGATTCCTCTCCCTGTGCCCATGTTACTGAACAGTAGGCGCACGCACAGCTACAGCATCAGAGAAGAAAGATGAAGCTCTCAAATATTGTGTTGAGGCGGGCAGGTTAAGAAATTTACAGACACCACAGAGGTACCAGAGAGCCCTGGGCCAGGTACCAGAAACTTAAACTGCAAGGGCAAGAAACCTGCTTTTTTCCCAATTAAAAAGAAACACAAACCCCAGAATGCAAACTTGTGCTTCCCCAGCTTATATGCCAAACACGCACAACTCTGGAAATACTCACTGGATGCAAATAAACTGAATCATAAGTGTCTGAAAGAGATCTTAGCTCAGCCTCGCTCATTGTTTCAGTTGATTTCATCAGTGCCAGATACTCCTGACTGTTAAAAAAACAAGCATACAAACATATACATGTTTGTATATATATCAGCAGATTAGACATTCAAACATCTTGATCACTGCCCTTCTACCCCTCAACTCCATCTCTCCCCCAACTCCAAGATCTGCTTTCACCTGTGAGCCAAGAGAATCTCTTCCTCAGAAATTTCTCGGGCCTGTAAGGAGAGAGAGGGACATGAATACCCACAGAAGGAAACCACATTTTTGATACCCCCACTACACTTACATTTTTTACCCAACCCTTCCTCCAAAGTAATAAACATGGTTCTCTCCTTTCCCTCGCCTTTATCTTAACAATGCTGTGAGGTAGGTAACTGTTAAGAGGGGGAAGCAAGGAATAGTATGCCGTTTCACACTGCACAATTATAATGTTACAATTCCATATTAACTGTCATGGTTTCACCCAAAGGAATCCTAAGATTTGCAGTTGGGGGGGGGGCATTCAGAATTTTAGCCAGAGCTCGTCTAGTGCTTCTGACCAAACTACAAATCCCAAAATTTGATGTAACTGCATAATGTGCAGTTATACTGCTTCAGCTCAAGGTCAAGAGCTTTCTCACTGAGTGAAAATTTGAGCCAAGCTCTTCCCAGTCCTAAATCTCTCCACTATGCCAACCCAGTTCTCAAAAGCAAAGCTTGGATGTATTCAAAAACATTGTGGTGAGGTCATTAGAGAGGGCTGTTGAGTTCCTCCTTATTTATGCACTTTTAAAAAAAATCCTAGGAAAGTGCTAGTAAAGTACAACCAGCATGGCACCCACAAATGACAGTTTACATTAACACACTATAAAATTCCGAAGTAACATTAAGGCATTTGTGTAAGTTTCCAAGCGCTTTCTAACAGTCACATCATCTAAGCTATGAACCTTCCACCCATTCCCAAATTCCTGCTTGCTCCTGGCTAGTTTCTCTCACCAGCACTGGGACACAACGGTCCAGCAGTCCACATTGCAGCACTTTGTCTCGGATGGCCACCAGCCGCTCTGGACACTCTGGAAAACTGAAGCAGAGGAAACCATGGGACATGTGGGGATAAATAAAACACACATCAAGCAGGGAGGTTAGAAAGTTTTCTTTGGGGGGGAGGGATAAATAGAAATGGGAAAGGGGTACAAATCCCATCCTGAGGAGAAAAGACAGAACAACACCCATCCCAAACAAAATACATATGGACAGAACTAATCATTCCTGGATGAAGGCAAGATCTGATGGCGTCTGATTAGAGGCAGATTGGTCATCTTTCTCAAGATCCCAGTCCTTTAATCTGACAGTTTAAGATTACAGGAAAACAAGCAGTGTTGGGTAAGGACGACATGAGAGAGGGTTGCACTGAGAAACAGATTGGGGCTTTTAAAGACACTTTACACTGCCATGCTCATAGGCGCAAAAGCAGGATTCCGGAAGACAGTGACAGGAAAGGGATGCAGGAGGGACCGGAATTCAACTGGAAGGGAGGGAAATACTACAACTGAAGGGCAAGTGAAGCAATTGCCTCAGGAGGCAGATGCTGGCAAAGGCACAGTGACGGTAGTTCCCTAGGTGTTCCTCTTAAGTAAAAACAGTTCCTCTTTATCAGATGAAAGTTGTGTGTATGCTGTACAGCTTGTCCTCTGCTCAGTTCCCGTAAACAACCCTGCCACTGCACATGTAGTGGAGGGCACTATCTCATCACCAGTGCTCAAGTAAAAGGTTCAACTGCCAATCTAGTCAGCTTTTGTATGTGCACTGGGCAGGGGGCTGGCAATTGCCAGAGTGAAAAGGGAAGAGTACTTTTAATGGTTGCATAGAAGTGGGATTTTCAGCAAGTGTTGCTTGTCATGCAACTAGGTAACTATTGAAGTTCCCTTTTTATACAACTATTAAAGGTACAGGCGCCCTCTCCAGTTTCCATTCCGCCAACCCTAGAGGGGGTGCCATCTCGCATTTCATCTCAAGACAGCAAGATGTCTTCTGCCAGACCTAATTATGACACTGGGGAGCAAAAGCCACAGCCTGCATAGTCTTTCCAATTATCTCAAAATGTCTTTCTCATAGCAGCTTTGAATCTACAATTTTACAGATTTTCCTTGTGTATAAAATTACCTTCAGGCTATGTGTACAAGGTGTATGGGAAACATAAATGAATTTCATGTTTAGACTTGGGTCCCATCTCCAAGATATCTCATTATGTATATGCAAGTATTCCAAAATCCAAAATATTCCAAAATCCAAAATACCTCTGGTCCCAAGCACTTTGGATAAAGGAGGCTCAACTTGTAATAGCAAACCCTATTAAAATAAAGGACTTTGTGTACAAGTATACCATAAAGCTGCACTGGAGGACATAGCGATTCCTAGAGAGGACACCCCTCCAGGTATATTCCAGCGCAGCTTTATGACATATGTCTCCTATTTTGTGCCCCTCGGATAACTGAAACCACGGATATTGGTTCCGTGGATACAGGGGGAAATCTGTATCAGAATCTGCACCCCATCCCATTCAGAATTTAGTCCTCTGGACAGTGGGACCTGTTCTCTTAAGTTCTTCCTTAGATGTCATAAGCTATTTTCTAATCACTGCAAAAACTCAGAAAGAAACCTCCTCCACTCCACAAATCCCATCTTAAAAATACAAATCTCATATAAGTATAATTGCTATAAAATGGGCACATTATCTAAGCATTCAGAAGTAACATCAATATGGGCCTCTTCTTCATACTGATTTTTTTAAAAAAATCTCATCTGGATAAAATATTTTTGAAGTGGCCTCTTAAGAAAACAATTACATGCAAGGCTTGGGAATACTACATCATATAAAAGGAACTGGATTCAAACAAGGGGTTACAAGCAATCCTATATATGCCTATTCACAAGTAAGTAGTAGTAGTAGTTATTATTATTGCGCCATCACTGTACATGGTGCTTTACAAGTAAAAGAACAACAAAACAGTTCCACTGAGTTCAGTGAAGCTTACTTCCAAGCTAACTATGCATGGGACTGCAGCCTCAGTATTTTTCACATAATTCCCTAGTAACTCAATCATTGTATTAATTGTATTTCAAATTCATATTCCACCATGCAAATACAGTCAGCTCTCCACATTTGCAGGCTTAACTTTTGCAAATTTGATTATTTGCAGATTATTTGCTGCTGCCTCCACTGCTGCCCTATGCCATTTTAAATAGTGATTGCAAGCCTCGCGAGACTGAAACTGAATGTGCAGTGAGGCTTGTAAAAATGGTGTAGGACAGCAGTGGAGGTGGTGGCAAGCCCCGTCAGCTGCCTGCTTCTGCTTTGCACAGGAACCCTGCCGCCGAAATGGCATCTGCGGTGGGTTGAATCCATGGGTCATACTTTTTTGTGTGTTAAATATGGTTTGGGGGGAACTAAAGATATTTATGGTTTTTCCACTTTCGTGGGAGTCCTGCCCTCCTAACCCTACTGAATGTGGAGGGCCAACTGTACAAGATTGTGGGTACAGAGATGGCATTTTTAAATACTCCTATCTGAAAAACAACCACTTCAAACTCCTTGCATATAGAAAAAAGGTAACTCCACAGACAGCTGCTGATCCTTCCCTCCTCCTAAGATGCTAGTTTTCTAAATGCAGGGAGATTTTTTTTTCTCCTTTTTTGGTTTTGCACTAGGGGAACATTCAAACTTGTAGGAAAACCAAATACTGTCCCTGCCTGACCTCTGAAATGGAACAAATGGTGGAAAAATTTTAATGGCTGTTTTGTTTTGCTAATTCTACAGAAAGGTCCCCACAGTACAAGAGAGGTCTGGGAACCACTTTGGCATGGCTGAATCCTGTGCTGCTCCAGAAGCATCTACTGAGAAGAACAAATTTCTTCCTAGATCACAGAGTCCTCACAGAGTTTTGCCGAATCCTCCTATACGCAGTTGCTAATTTATGAAATAGGTGGCATGGCAGGGCAAGAAAGTTTGTAGAAGTGATAATGGCATAGTCTACTCAACTATCTAATCAGAGATTCTAAGGCCAAATCCACACTACACAATTCGTCCAGTTTGAAACTGGATTATTTATCACGACTCCTTCCTAGGGACTCCTGAGATTTGTAGTTTGGTGAGGCACCAGCACTCTTTGGAAGAGAAGGCTAAAGACCTTGTAAAACTACAAATCCCAGGATTCAATAGGAAAGAGTCATGGCATATAATCCAGTTTAAAACTGGATTATTTGTGTAGTGTGGATTTGGCCAAAGAGAGGAATAGCAAGCTTCTGGACTGTGGAGTTCCGCATCCAGCCACAAATTTCTCCAGCAGGCCCTGTGCCTTTTCCTCTATCATACTGCTGATCCCAAATCAGAGTTAGGAAGTGATCACAGATTGGAGGTAAGAGGGTATTTAAAGGCATTTAAACTGTAGATACCTTCGAAGTTGAAAGAACTGGGAACATATACTTCTGAGTAGATATACACAGAACCAGGCTGTGGTTTGCATGCCTCAAATGTGTGGTGTGGGTAAAGACACCTAGATTTGAGCTATGCTTTGTATGCCTGCTGGGAAAATGTTTAAGTTGCTTAAAATTATATCTAGCCCTGCTCATTTTGCTTTTCCCCCACCCTATGCCCTTAGCCCCACTAATTGTCAGGGGGACATCTATGAAGTCAATTTCTCAAATTGGTTTTTAACTCCTGGACAGAAGAGAAAAAAAGACTCCCTATGCCTCTTTAGGTATTAGTGGTGAGAAAAATTCATTAACAGCACCGTTCTGTACAGGTTTACTCAGAAGAAAGTTTCCCCGTGCTCAATGGAGGTTGCTTTCATGTAAGAGTGGGCATAATACTGAAGTCTCCATTTTGAGATTGCAAGGACTTCTTCAAAGTTTGAGAAATGCTTCATGAGATAAAAGATTGTTTCAGGAATGAGGACCTTCAAAGGAACAGAAGTCAAGGGATCAATGGCAGGGTCAGAATTAAGAGTGGGAATTAAGGGCAGTAGAAGGAATCAAGACAATAGAGAAATACAGGATAGTGGTCACCATATGGAGAGTGTATGATGGGGCTGTGTTGAGACTACACTGGAAAAGTGAGCAAAGTGGGATGACATCAAAACCACCAAAGATTTACAGGCAGCACAGAAGGGGATAAGATCAGGATTATATATTTACCCACATCCAAACCAAGGGTACTTTTCCCCCTCTGCCAGGAAAAAAATAATCAATGGTTTTGGAATTAGGAAACATACATTAAACTTCCCAAATGCTTACATAGAACATGTAATGGGAAATGTAGTCCAGCAAGCTCTGAGGGCTACAACATCCACCTCCATCTTAGCATGCATTTTATAAGCAGTCAATTCTGCCCTGTCCCCCTTCCCATCTCACTTTCTTTTAAGGCATTCAAACTTTAGTAGAAGCAACTGCAAAAAGGTCAATGGCGAGTTATGAATGCATATACAGGAAGCCAAAAACTGGAAGGTGATGCTGTGGAAGAGCACTCTCACATGTAGTATTTTGGTTAGTCATACAATTGTCCTCCCAGAATTAAGGAAAGACCTGTTCTCCCAGTTTTCAGTAGAAGCTAGCAACTCAAGGTGCTGATTAGGTGGTACCTGGAACATCACCAATCCATCTGAAAACCCACACATCTCAGCTCCAGTTTTTAGAGGTGCCTGTGCAGACCCCATGTTATGTTTTTAATTCTTGTGCTTTAACAACATTTTAACAATGGTAATTTAATTTATTGTTTTTTTTTACTTTTGTAACTTGTGATGTTTTAGCTGCATTTTTTTAATGATTGTAAGCTGCCTTGAATCCCATCTTGGGAGAAAGGCAGGATATAAATCTAATAAATAAATAAATATTATTGCTAAAAGAGTTGAACACAGAAAAGAAACTAAAGTTAGATGCACTGAGGAACTACAAGGTCTGAGCACAGCGGTGGAAACAAAGAGTACAATTGGTTCAAACTGGACATTTCAGGGTTGATCATGTCCAATTTTATAAGTGAGGCATAAACCCATGCAAATCAGAGATGGGGAATATGTGGATCTCCAGATGTTGCCTGACTGCAACCTCAATCATTTCTTACCACTGGCTATGCTGGCCAGGGGAGGTGGGAGCTGTCGTTCAACAACATCTGGAGGGCCACATGTTCTTTGTCCCTGATTTTTTACACAGGCTGTAAAAAAGTTTACCTAAAGAGATCTCCAGGGCCCCCTCATTATTCACTTTTCAAAAAATAGTGTAGACAGTTCTCTTCCACCCAGCATGTAATGGGAAAGTTTCAGATTTTGTCAAACTTAAAGGAGACCCACTGAAATCTATGACTAACCTAATCACCATCAATTCCAATGGGTCCTGTATTACTGGATCTGGATCCATTTTTTCAATATCACTAGGATTTTACAATTCTTGATCAGACTACCACATTCATTCATTCCTTTTAGCCGTGTTATGTTTTAAGCTTGAAATGAGTTACAATTTCAGAGTAAGAAAACTGTTAAGATAGAGGCAATATATCCATCGTAAGTGACTAGATCTAGAAGTGATGGTTAAAATTATATGCAAGTTAAGGTCATGATCAGTTTCATCCTAAACATGCTGATTCAAACAGAACTAAGTTCCACTGAGTTCAATGTCAGCAGATCACAATTGATCAAACAAAGATATAGTGCATGTTTTTAGCAGTAACCTGTCAGAAGTCCACAACTTTCCCTTTATTTGTGCTTCAGCAACTGGTCCAAACATCTATTATCTCCTGACATGGCTTTTCCATTTCACTGCCATTGCTGAACACCACTGATATGTCAAGGTATTGATTGATTCAGGATGTATATATAATCAATGTGAATTTTATATTGTAAAGAGCTACTGCCAGCAGAGGCCAGTAGTGAGGGCCAGCAAGGCACAACTGTTGACAATGAACTGTGTTGACAATATTCTGGGTGAGAAGTGAAGTCTGGGAAAAAAATATAGTTGCTATCTCTCTGGGAAAGGTTAGATAAACTATATGTGTGGGAATAGGCAACTACATAGCCCATAAGTGTAATGTACACATGTACTAGTATAACTCTTTGTACTACCATAGTATAACACGCTTCACTCAGCCTGTACCATTCCTCCATCCTACCAGTACTGGATAGTGCTGCGATGACTGCCATGCTATGTAGTCTCTGTACTTAGAGTCTGACTCACTGTATTATGTTTATATGACTCTTTATTATGTTTAAGTAAAGATCAGTAGTTTTAGACACAATCCCTGTGTCTGAGTGCTCATTTCACCAGCCTGATGTCTGCTGCATCTGCTAAAGTCATTATTCATTGCCTGGTCCTCTTCACATGCTCAGAGGAACCAGTGCATGCCCTGACATGATAAACAGATCTTCCATGAATTTACATAATAATCTCTTTTTATAGCAGGCTGCATCAGCAAAAATATGCATGCCAGAGCACCAAAAACAAAACAAAAAGACCACTCCTCATGAAATACTTTTAATGTGGACCTCTGCTATACAAATAGCTCATCCTACTTTTAACTTCAGAGGTATTTCTTATTTAGGTATTTAACTTGGCTTATTCCAAAAACAAAGCAAAGCTTGCAATCTGAAATTTCTAACACCCTTTAAAAAACACGTACTACATGGACACAAGGATGGGCAGTACTTTATGAATAACTTCTTCAGAAAAATGATGAGGGCAAGGCAGGGAACACAGTACAGAGAGGCAGTGAGATTAGAATTTGTAGTTTATGAAACTTGGTTTAAGTAACTGAAATCAGTATAAATGGAAATGTATTCATCCTTCCCCAAACTTTGAGCCAACTAGCACATCTGCCCTATATACTTTAAAGCAGCCTCAGTCACTGTGCAGTCCCAAGGAATCATGGGAACTGTACTTATTTATATGGACTCGGAATTTCTCATGGTTTTCAAAAGCCCCACTCATTTACAGTCCCCAAAGATCCTGAAAGAAACCCCGGATACTTTCAGTTTCAAAAGTAAAACCCCACTATTAGATTCAAGGTTCAAAAACCCACGCCTTTGCCCCAAATACCTCGCATCCCATGGGCAGTAAAACTCTGTCATCCGCTCATCCAAAACCAGGCCTGTCCCTACTGGCACTGTGCTTTCTGTGGTGAGATCCTGGTTAGAAGGAACAATAATGAACAGTCGTGTGAACAGTGGTAGGAAAACAATCTCTTCTAGCCCTAATCTTCCTTCTCTAATTTACCTATTTATATCTCATCCATTTGAGGCCACATGTCTCTTTCCCTCTCAAAATAGCAGGATATTCTATATACTAACAGTAAACAGTAGGACACACTAAGAGCGACCCATTTTCTGAGTGCCATTCCTAAGGGAACAAAATGGCATCATCCACCATGCACAAAGATGTGTAGAAGTAGAAAAAAGTTAGGAAAATTAACAAAAAATGGGCAAGGGAGTGGAGGAGACCCACACAACTCAGTGTGGACTCAGCATGTAATAGCCATAAAATGTTGGCTTACTCATGGGACAGGAAGCCAGAAAGCCAAAATGAGGGGAAATGGAATAGCAAAGGTCACAGCTGGCTGTAATGCTGAACAGGTGCAATCTGCACAACAATATTTTATCATGGGGCACAATAAAGAAAGGTACTTCTGTGCATACGCATTGTGTATCTTCTCATGATCACTGAACAAAAGGACTTGTATAATGACCTCAACCTTTGGTACTCCCTTACCCCTTTAAACAAAATTAAGGCTTGTTAACACATCTCTTGAAAACCCAGCTCTCCAAATAGTTGGAAACTTTTTAGAGTGCTATATACAGTGCCGCTGACTTTGTCACTGGAAGAATTACTTACACTGCCAATGGAAAAATATTTTTTGGATAGTTCTCAGAATCCTCCAGGTATCATAACCACTGGCCATGCTGGATGGGGGATTCTAGAAGCCAGCTTTTTCCAACCCTGCATTCCACTTACTTTCTCTGATCTTTTACACTCAAGGAAGAGCCCAAGGCTGCTTTCCCAGCCCAAAGCTCAGGTGTTCAAGTGTTTAACCTACCAACCGCTGCATGCACGTGAGCAGTTCCTCTGCATCTTTGTTCAACCGCTTGGCCCGTCCTTTCCTCTTGGCCTCCGGCAGCCCTCCCTTCCTATTAGCCTTTTTCTGTAGAAGCCGAGAGATGGCAGAGGCTGTCAGTTTGATACATACCCACATAACACAGACAACACAGACAGTGGGTCTCCACCCCCACCCTCAACCCCAGCCACCCAGCATGTATGAAATAGAAGGGGAAGTTGCTTCTCTCACCCAACCCTGACTCACAATGGACCAACCACTGCCTCCCATTCCTTCTACCATCATAAGTTACTTTACCAGTGGTACTCGAGACTCCAAAAGGGGCACAGATGGAGGGTCCAATATGGCAGCATTTCCCAAATCTGAAGCCATTATGGGGGCAACAGATGCCCCCGTCCCAGTCCTGTGGACAAGAAAAATATGCAAATGCCTTGTTACAACCAGATTCTGGAACTTACACAGATGCCCAAACACTTGATTCCAGTCAACACCACAGACCCAAACACCAATTTAGCCTCAATCTAGCTAATCACACATAAAGGGAGATCTAGGAGATTGAAGTTCTAGCTTTCAATGGGCCACAGACTCATATTATGCCTTCAAATCATTTCCGACTTATAGCAACCCTATCATAGGGTTTTCTTGCCAAAATTTGTTAAACAGAGGGGGTTTGCCATTGCTTCCCTCTGAGGCTGAGAGTCTGTGACATGCCTGAGGTCACCCAGTGAGTTTCCATGGTTGAGCAGGAATTCAAAACCTGGTCTCCCAGAATCCTAGTCCAACACTCAAAATACTACATCACGCTGGCTTCACCTTGGGCCAATCTCTCTCTTTCAATCTAATCTACCTCAAAGAGTTGTTGCAGGGATAAAGCAGAGTCTTGAATGCCCCCTTGAGCTCAATGGGAGGGGGAAGCAGGATATACACTTAATTAACAATTAAATCAAAATATAAGAAAAAGTACCTAGCATCCCACTGAATAGTGCCTCCCCCATCCCCCAAGAAATAACCCCTACCACCCCTTCAATTTTAGGATTATGATGGAAAGAGTGCCCCAGGAGAGGAAATCTCCCTCTGCCCTAGAATTAGCTTGTCAGTTCCTATTATCTGGGGCTCATTATTCCCAGACTAGAGAATGTCTGTAAGGTAATAAAGAAAATAGTGTAATAGGACTCATTGGAAATAGAGGAAGGGAGGGAGGGAAAAGAAGGGGAAAATAGCAAAGGAAAGAATGCTGACTGTCTATTTGAGAGAGGGAATTACACACTTACAAAGAAGACAAGAAAGCAGTGATGTGGTTTTTCAGAAAAAATAGAACCAGGAAATTCCCAATGCTCTAAGTAATATTATTTGATTCAGCATATTTTCCTTTATATATTATCTGCAAACATACTTATAGTTTTATGTGGAAATTGTTTTATTGGAATAGTTGTAATAGTGTAAGAGAATAGCATATCCTTCCTTTATATATAGGAAAAAATTACAACACCTGAAAGAACACTTTTTTTAAGGACATATACGTAAAAAGATCTGTATCCAATATATCTTATATCGACATCACCTTTCTTTCAGAGACATATAAGTGCAGTACCTTCAGCTTCACTCACTCACTCTCTGTACTACTGTTCCATTTCAACTTGAGAAAAAACTGATTCAGTACAACTAGTTGAACATTTTATTACACTGAATGATGTGTGCGAGTCTGTGGGCACAGGCAGCTTACCACATTAAGTCTTAACTACTTGTACTTGTAACTGGTTGAGAAGTAAGAGTTTTTGTGAAAGCAGTGCATTCATTTGTTAGTCTATTCCTCTGGGTTTCTCAATATTTGTCTCCTTAGAAGAATAATTAGAACTTTATATCCTATATTTAGCCCATCTAACATGACTGATTGCAGTACAACTGCTCAGATAACTCTGGATATATGGTGTGGAAAGTTTTCCACAGAAAAATATACCATCAGAAAATGTTCCATTTTGGAAAAAGATACCACCTGAAGAAAATTTTGCACCTCACACTTCTGCATGAAATTCGTTCCCAAGTCCAAGATTCATTATTATTTTAAAATGTACACACTTATTAAATTAGCCCCTGTCAAACTCTTGAAGCAGTTCATGATAAGAGTCACTAATCCTGTGAATCATTTCTGCCTATCTGTAAGGATCCAGTCAGAACTTCAATTCACTCAGACAACAATCACAAGTCAAAGTGTTTTGTTGCAAAGGTAAAGAAGTGAACAGGTCCAAAGTCATTGGCAGAACTGATTCACAGGAAGAAAGATATAGAGTTTAAATCAGAGGCTTGAGTCCCCCACCCCCACCCACTTTCCATCCCCCTTTCTCTTTCCCATGCCTTCGGCAGCTGGGTGACCTTGGAGATATATGGAAATCACTACAAGCCTAGGAACTACAAGGTGCTCACATTCCAGTCCCCCATCCCAGCACATAAACAATACCCAGACACAGACTGCGCATGACAAGACCCTGGCTGGACTTAGCCTAAGTGAGTCCTAGTTCAGACAGGAATCCTGACATTGCCCATTTAAAAACACTACCTAGCACAGACACACATGCACACACAGATCCCTAAAGCCAACGGCTTGCACAAACAGCTGGGAATTAAAGTTGGGTCTATCATGCCTCTAGAATTCTAAGCAAGAAAATCTGAACAAGTCTTCTGAATGTTAGAAGAGAATTAACCAGACACTTAAAAGATAATTCCAGGGACAGGGAGCCACAGCAAATTAGGTCCTGCACAGCCAGGATAACAGAGAAAGCGAGGCTAGCTAGGGGCCCTTCCTATATACTATGGAAGCTTTCTACATGGAATTATTTCCATATAGAAGAACATTCTGTCATCTGCTACAATCCAGAAACAGTCTGGGCTGCAGTCCTGGAATACTCTTAGGACTGAGCTCCACCGAAAACAATTAGACTTGCTTCTGAGTAGACATACAAAAAAATTGTCCTATGAGTTTCTCATCTGATGTCTGTGAGAATTAGGGCTGAACTCTAACAGTGACAGCACATAATACAGCATCTCTTCTAATGCTTGGAAAACTTAAAATTTACATTTTTTTGTTAAAATGCAAAATATACAAAATTCTAAAATATCTACGATCCAGTGAGTGGAGAACTAAAAACGTCCTCTTGGTAAAACACATTTATTCACAATTGACACCCAACACAGGCTACAAGGTTGAAATGTGATTGCTCAGACATCCACAAACTACTTTACAAGTCAATTTAAAGCTATGTTTCTTGCATGTGAACAGAGAGGCTCAAATGTGGTTTAAGTGGTAGGTGCAGAATCCGCCACAGCCTCTTATGAACATTTGACTGTGCCTGTGGTAAAGCTATGATCTTTCTCCCACTGCCAGCCCGCTCCCCCTGTTCCTACCTACCCCACCTCTTAAAGCCAAGCCCCTTTCTTTCCCTATTAGCATTGTCTCCATTGTTTGCTGTAGATTCTCTCGCTTTCACACATACACATCATCCATTCATCTCAACCTCTCTCTCTTTGAGCAGAAGAAACCCATGCTGCAATCTAGCGCATAGTTCAGAGAGAAAACACCCAATTGACCAGAATGGGGATTTACTTACAAGTAGACAAGCACGGGCACTATAGGAACCTTTAACCTTTTGGATGAAAACATTCAGCTTTATCATCCTTCCATTCCCACTTTCCTCAGAGTAAGGCATTTCACCCATTGCATTGACAGATTTTGCAAGAAAAAGGAGGCTGGCTGCAGAAATCTTCAGCTCTAACAAAGAAACACAACGCCCTCCACAGCCCCAGATGAAATGGCTATGCCTATGTACTGTAGGCTGTATTTTAGATCAGTGGCTCTTAACCTTCTCTTTACCAGGGACCCCCTTTAAATATATTTTGTTGTTGTGGACCCCCAAGACTCCTCAAGATTTAAAACAGTCATACAATCATAATTGTAATAATACCTGATGATGATGATAATGATAATAATATAATTACACCATCCCTTAAACCTTCCCTCAGAGGCAGTGGAGGAGGAGGGAAGACTTTTCTCCTGCTTCTTCCTGCAAGTCTGTGGCTGAAATTGATTGAATGGCAATGCACAAGCCAAGCCAGCCAGCCAGCCTTTGCTTTGGCACCTGTCATGTGGCCTTTCCACTGCAGAGAGGAGGTGGAGCGATTAACTTTCAAGCCTTCCTTGATCCCCTGTGAGGACATTGCAGACCCCTGGGGGGGGGGGTCCCTGGACCCCAGGTTAAGAACCACTGTTTGTGAGGAAGGAACTGGCCAAACCACCTCTGAGTATTACCTTGCCTAAGAAAACCCTCTGAAACCCATGGGGTCACCCTAAGTCGACGGGTGACTTGAAGGCACATACACACAGGTGAGACCTTGGGAGAATCCACACCCCACAAACAATCCATTTTGAAGCTGGATTATTTGCATGGCCCCTTCCTATGGAATCTGGGGATTTCTAGTTTTATAAGGTCTGTAGCTTTCTCTGCCAAAGAGTGCTGGTTCTTCACCAAACTACCAATCCCAGGATTCCATAGGAAGGAGCCATGCAAATAATCCAGTTTCAACCTGGATTATTTCTCTAGTGTGGATGTCCCCCTTGAAGCCCCTTCCCACTCTTTAACTGCTAGGTAACAATACCATCCTCACCCACCCACTGCCTAGCACTGTGAAGGCGCAACCCACTGCAAACTTCCCCCCCCCCCAATTTTGGAGGTCAGGTCCAAAGGAATAACTAACTGCCCAACCCAGAGACCAAGGGCTTGGGATGGGGTGGGATGGGGAACACGATCCACTCACCGCCCTGGTCCCAGCTGGGGCTCTGCCCACAGAGGACGGGATGGAGTCAGGAGGAGAACACAGGGGCTGCCCGGAGGCTGCCGTTTCGCACAACCAGAAAGGTGGAGCGGAGGACCAACAGCGCCCGCAGCCCGCCTTCCTCAGCCCATCTTGGGGTAGGTGTGTCGCCTCCTTACCTGGAGCCGTGGGCTCACCCAACCACACACCCCTCTCGCTTCCAGAGACTTGGTTTCTCCCAAAGCGCCGCTTGAGACTGTCACCCGTCACCGCCCTTACTGAGAGACGGAAACCGATTCGCGGCCCTCGGGTGAAAACTGGGCGAGACCATTCCGTTCCGGGGTGGAGAGGAGACAGGCTCTGAAAATTGGGCGGGGCCACTGAGGAGATAGACAGAAAGCGGTCAGTATGTGAAGAAGGAGGGAGGAGGGGGAGGAGGAGGTTGGGCGAGACCATTTACCCCTGGGAGGGGTGTCTAGGCAGGCTGATCCGTTACATTCCGCCACATTTTTCTAAAAATGTATTTCTGCTGCTGAGTCAGGGTAGAGGATGACTTATAATTTAATGGCAGAAATAAACCCCTAAATGCAAAAAATGGTTTCCAACGCCCTTCAGCCTAGGTGTTCAAGTAACTTACCTGTGTAGAAATGTTTAGGCTGATCCTGAAATAAACGCGAGCTAAGGCTTTGGCGAACCGCCATGAGAAGTGATAAGTGGGTAGTTGGCTCAGATTTAGCATGAAATAGCCCAGATGGTTTTGAAAGTCTGTTCTGCTGATAGTTAAGGCTGAAACACAAATCTGTACAGTTGTCCCTTCATATTCACTGGGGTTTGGTTCCAGGACCCCCCGTGGATACCAAAATCCGTGAATACTCAAGTCCCAATATATGCAGTGGCATAGCAAAATGGTGACCCTTATATAAGATGGCAAAATCAAGGTTTGCTTTTTGGATTATTATTTCTTTTAAAGAATATTTTCAAGCCGTGAATATTTAAATCCATTGATACCAAATCCGTGGATACAGAGGGACAACTTGTACTCATAATTGCACAATACCACAAAGCATTGTTAGAAACAGACATGGTTAATTAACCATAGGTGGACTAGATTTCCATGGGATGACAGAAGGGACCTAGTTTATTGATCAGTAACAAACACTAGATAGTAATGAACCAAAATAAAGCCATCTTTGTTGAGAATGCTAAAACTCATGGCCCATCTATACTTTGGTGGGGAACAGAATACCCCGTAGTAATGGCATTTCGCAGCAGCAACATGGCTTGACGGTGTTTTTGGCCCCAGAAGCCTCACATGGCAGATGGCAGCTGCGAGTGATTTACTTGCATTAGTTCTTCACCGCCGCCAAAACTTTTTTTTAAAAAAGTCGTTCAAGATGTGCTAGAGCAATATAGCAATTTTTCAAATTAAAAGAAAAGCAAGACACAAAATAACCCCAACCCATGTTCACTAAGGTTAAAATCCTACATTGTGGCAGTGGGCGCTTGCCCTGTTAGCAAGCCCAGCCCCCCACGCTTGCCCAGCCAATCAGCTTTCCACTTCCTCTCGTATGGGGAAGCGATTCAAAGCGAATCACTTGTCGTAGTGATCAGGAATGCGTACCCCCCTCGCTGTTGTTTTTTTCCTAAACGATGGGGACAAGCCACGGTGGCTTTTCCTGTGGTGCTTCTGCTGTTTTGGGCCCCCCTCCTTCCAAATACTGTGGATCGGTGTGGGATCCCATTTAGACAGGCAGGATTCCCAGCAAATTCCATGAGGGTTATTTTGATCGTTTAATTTTTTTTTAAAAATTAATTAGGTGTTTATACCCAGCTCTTCAGCCACAAAGGCTATCAAAGGGGCTTACAATTTGTTTTAAGCAATAGCAATTTACACATCTACACCACATTAAGCGGTTTCCAGTGTGTGTTAGCTAATTCCCCCCACAAGCCAAGTGCTCAAGCAAGGGTTTAGACCTTGACTGTGTGTGAGAGAGATTGCAACAACTTAAAAACTGCCAGGGGCTGCAATTCCCAGCAGAGGAATGTATCCTTTCCTGTTATGTTAGCCTAGCCTGATGTGTTTGCATATGAATGGTCAATTGTCTTACTGATGTGTTAACTGAAGTTTGTTACTTAAACTGAATGAGATCTAACACATGGACAGACCTAGGAGTGGGTCTATAAATTCTTAGCTTCCACTAATAAAGTTGTTCTACTTTGCTTGCACCTGACATGGACTGAGTGGGTCTCTGGTTCAAAGGTAAGGAACCACTTTTGCAAAAGATAGCAGATACCTTTATACAGGGATTCAGGATCTAAGGTCTGCTGTTTCGGCTAAAGACTTTGGGTCTGGCAAATGGGGCTGATATCGCAGTTCTTTCCCCACTGTTAACAATAGGGCCAGGGCCCTTGTTGGCTTTTCTATCAAAGGGGGTGGGTGTCTAATCCACTTTTAATATCATCTAAATTGGAAGCCAGGCATTAGTGCTCCTTGCTAAATTCCACAATTACAAACTTCACAGCTGGATTGTATTGTTTTTTAAATGTGTTTAGTGCCATCAGTTGTTGGAGATATAAATGTTCTTTTACTTAGTTCTCCCATGCAAAAACAAATACTTTCAAAAGTTTTCTTGCAAAAAGAAAATTCCACAGATTTGTTGTTGTTGTTCTTCAACTGTACTTTGAATACACAGGGTTTCATGCAAAAATGTTAGGCTGAGCAGAAAAAGAACTCCTGCAAGGTTTTGGCACAAATTATTTTTTTTTCTCCACAAAAGTGGTCATAAAATGCTTTTTTAAAAAGTCTTGCAGGGGTTTACTATTTTTTCTATGGGATGGGTATCAAAGTATCAAGACATTCTCCTTGAGAATGGGAAAATTCTTTATATTCCTCTCCATCTGGCACTTGACGTTCTTTTGGCAGTTCCAGTTCTACTGCCAATCTTGTATTATAAACAAACAGGAAAATTGGCTGATTTCAGTCTACACCGAGGGTAGGGAAGTGTGGTCCTCAACCTCTCCCCCAATTCTGAAAAAAAACCACACCCGTTCTTCACTTTTTCCATGCAATTTTGGGGTGATTTCTTATCTAAAAAGTATTTCAAATTTAGTTGCAGATGTTGGTGGTTTAGGTGTACCCACTCATCCCCACCCCAAACACTGAAAAATGTAGCTGAAAATTGCCAGAATGGTAGCTGAAAATGACATGGCAGGGCTTCAGGTGTGCCTGAAGGCAACTATAGCTCATGGGGACTCAGGGAGGCAAAATCTAACTCCCATCCCTCATGCAGTTGCTCACTCCCACCCTACACCTTTTAATAGAGTGGAAATAATGAATGTGGGCATGTGCAGAGCACATTATTTTCTCTACTGATTAAGCTGTACAGTTCCTGTGCAGGAAATATGAAAGACTATTGGTTCCTTCATCTGACACAAGTAGTCATTAGTCCAGAGAGCAAACAGGTCCTGGTTTTCATTCCCAACATAGCATGCAGTGTGGAGAGCTTTAAGATTTGATTGTGTATTCCTGCATGGCAGGGGGCTGGACTGGATGCCCGTTGTGGTCTCTTCCAACTCTGTCATTCTATGATTCTATGAAATACCAACCCGCCATCTCATCATTAACAGCTGCAAAGCAGGGAGGTACAGGATGGTCCTCATTGTACTGGGAATGGTTGTACTACTTGAATTTGGCTAGCAGAGATTGGTGAGAATTTTGTTTGATTCTGAGCACCATCCAGAATTCTCAGGCATGTTAATCAGTGGGATACAACGAATTTAAGATGAGCAAATAAAATCAAACAATGGGAGAAAGCAAAACTGACCCATTCACCCATTCCTCATCTTCAGTGTAGGACTGCATCTGTATTGTTCATGCATTGGGTACTTATGTGGGTGGACTCTGGAGATAACACATATTAAATTCTACTAGAGCAGCCTCATCCCAGCCAGGTACTTTCCCGATGTGTTAGATTACAGCTCCCTATGGGATTGTGGGAGCTGTCATCAAACACAGCTGAAGGACACAGAATTGGGGAAGGCTGTACTAGAGAGCCTTGGAAGAGAGCTGTAGTCTGGAGAATGACAGTTTTGGCATTTTTCACATTAATAAAATGTTTAAAAGGCATCCCTCCTCCAAGGGCAATAGGGCAGGGGTAAGCAAAGTGCAGCCCATAAAGACCCCAGACACCCCAAATTTTAAAAATAAAATTAGGGCTTGGTGGTTTGGGGGTTTGGTTTTTTTGGGGGGGGGGATTTGCACCTAAACTTCTGACAACCAGCCCTCCGCATTTACGAGTTTAACTTTTGTGGATTTGATTATTCACAGATTGTTTGCTGCCGTCTCCTTTGCTGCCCTATGCCATTTTTAACAGGGATTGCAAGCCTCACGAGACTGAGACTGTGAATGTGTGCCGAGGCTTGTAAGTCCCTATTAAAATGGCATAGGGTAGCAGCAGAGGTAGCGGCAAGCCTTGCCAACCAACCACTTCTGCCTTGTGAAGGAACCCTGCCACCTTGAAGGCTACCATGGTGGGTTGAATCTGTGGGACGTACTTTTTGTGTATGTTAAATCTGGTTGGGAGTGGGGGCTAGAGATATATGCATTTTTTCCACTTGCCCAGAGGTCTGCACCCTAACTCCAGCGAATGTGGAGGGCCAACTCCACTGCAAAATGAATAGGATGAACATAATTAGCACAGAGTGATGATCTCAGAATAGGTTCTGCCCCTTGTCAGCTGGGGCAGTAGACATGAATGGTATCTCTCTTCTTGTGACCTGGGACTCCATGCCACCATGACTGCTAGTACAGTCCATTCCTATGTCTTTTGCTGGTTTATGTGTGAGCACATCTGGAGCATTTCGAACTCTTAATCATGACAAATAAAACATGATAACGCACTAAGAACTCAGGATGGAAGTGAAGAGGGTAAGCCCATAGCCCAGTTCCATGGCATGGCACCTGTGTTGTGTGTCAAAAGTCTCAAGTTCAATTCTTGGAGCCCCTAGAACACCCTCCCCCAAGCTACTGCCAATCAGAGTCAGCAATACTAGGCTAGACCAAAGCTTCTTAAACTGTGGGTCGCAACCCCGTATGAGGGCCACGTAACTGAATGTGGTGGTCGCAAAAAAATTGGCAACAGTAAATTTGATTTGTATACCTATTTTATATACCTATATATCCAGGATCATGTAATAATTTCTCAGGCAAAAAGGGGTTGTGAGTGGAAAAGGTTTACGAAGCCCTGGGCTAGATGGATCAATGATCTGACTCCATATAAGGCAGCTTCCTGTCTTCTTAAGGTTTAATTGCTTTTTCCTGGTCCAGGATATGGGCTTCTTTCATGGAAAATCTTAATTTTCCAGTCTGCCCCCTGCACACAGTCTTGGTTGTAACCAAGTAGATCACGCAAGCTGTCTGTGGCAGAAAGCAGGGCATTGAAACCAGTTTTATCAGAGCATCTTAACACAGTGAGATCATCCATTTGTGGCCTCAAGCCTTCCAACTGCTTTGGCAAACTCACTTTCTTTGCATCCCCTGGAGAGCTCTGTTGCTCCATGGGTCAGCCTGGTACCCACTGCTCCTGGATGAAGTAAAACTCCACGATTGGCCCAGAGCCGAGGGGGAGGAACTCTAGCCAGCCCCCAACTCTTCCTGCATTTTGCAACCTTTAAATGTTGTTCCCAGCACTGGTGCCAGCCCCTTATCTTAGACAGTGGGGGGACTGCGTGGGGAGCAATGATCTCATTTTGCTGGCCTCCAAGGGCTATGTCTTGATGGGCTTGATAAAGTCCCCACTGCCTCCTTTGATGGCTCTATAGAAGGATGTGGGAAAGGGGAAGGAAGAGATTGCAGGCGATAAGGCCCCCACCATCAGCACTTCAAGGAAGACCAAAACTGGGCGCCACCACGATTAGAGGGATTCTCCTCTTAGAGTCTGCTAACAGCTCTGGGAAAGAAATCATGGTGTGTGGGATGAGATGAGAATGTGTGTCCAGAATCGGGATCCCTAAGTCAGGATTGCTCTACTCAACCCAACTAGGCAGATGGTGCTCATTTTTTGAAAAAAGAACAGTAGTAGCGACATGGCAAAATACTCCTGTGGAGTGTTTCTGTCACTACCCACAAAAGTTTCTCATTCTATAAACACTGCCACCCACTTCCTGTGTGGCAGGGGGTTGGACTGGATGTCCCTTATGGTCTCTTCCAACTCTACAATTCTATGATTTCTTCCTTACTTCCCCTAATGGAACTACCTCCGAGAACATCTATATAGTGTGACCTCTCTCTCTCTCTTCCTTCAAATCCCTCCTCAGAATCCACCTGCTCCATAAATCATCACTTCAGATTGAAAGGAAGCTTAAGCGCACATATATGCATTTATGCAGATCCATCCTGTTACCCCTGCCTTTCTCCCCCCTCTCATCTGCAGCTGTTGTCAAAATGTAGATTGTAAGGTCCTTGGGGCAGGGACCAGAATTGTATGTTTATGTTACCCTACAAAAAACAGCATGCATTGATGATGCTACAGAAACCCTCCTCTTCCAAAACCTCTTCTCTGAAGAATTCTTAATAACCTAAGCTTAGGTTGGAAATGTTGACATCTGAAGAAGAGGTAGGCTATCATTTAAAATGTTTATATGCTACTTTTTAAAAAAAACTTTTCACATTTCTAGGTTTGATATTAGAATCAACTATTTCCCTTTTTTGGTGAAATTGTGGGGAAATTAGGGTTATAAAATTAGACATTCTGGGGGATCTCCCAGCTCTTCTCTTTTACAAGTGTGCTTTGGAAATGAAAAGATGCAGGGGAGGGCAGACATGTATATAACATTTAGTATAACATAGGTGTGTGTATGTGTCTTCAAGTCTCCTGTCAACTTACTGCAAACCCATGAATTTCGTAGGGCTTTCTTAGACAACAAATACTCCGAGGTGGTTTGGCCAGTTCCTTCCTCTGAAATGCAGTGTGCAGCACCTTGTATTCATCGGTGGTCTCTCATCTAAGTACTGGCTCTGCTTAGCTTCCAAGATCAGATGGGATCTGGTGCCTTTAGGGTATTTAGGCCACCAGTATAATGTATAGTTCCCCCTAAATGTAAAAACCACCCTCACCACCCCCACTCCCCCGCCCCCACTGCTATTTTTGACAGAGTACATAAATTGTCCCATTTATGGCTATAGCTAATCAGTGGCTGAAATGAGGACAACTTGGGACATGCTCAGAAAACTCTTATTACATCTCATCTCACTGTATTCAAAATAGGCTCCAGAATTCAATTCTGGCCACACTGAGTGGGGGAAAGATGCGGAAGAAATTAGTGTTGTCTGGTATACTCAGAAGTTCCATGTGTATCACATCCAGCACAAAACTGCATTAACTAGGATAGCTGATACATGGTGGTCTAGGTACTGTCCCCCGCATTAAAAGAGAAATTGAGGCCTAGGAGATTCATCTGTGAAAGACAGGATGCCTAGGCATTTCCATTCCACCTCCCAACAGCCACACTATTGGGTATGGTTAATAAATTGCTTGCATTATCTACCTTTAGTGTTAGACCTGCACAAATAGGGTTGCCAGATTGAAAACTGGAGATGACTCCTGTGCCTTTATTAGCTGTGCACCAGATAACACCTCATGAAATTTTGTCTTCTATACAACCATTAAAATCACAGGGACTGTCTCCAGTTTTTACTCTGGCAACCCTACTTGCCCAAGCTTTGATGCATCACACCAAGCCCAACCTTGACAACCTTCCACTGCTTTGGTGTAGCAAAAACAATGTGGAAAAAAAACTGTCCTTCTTCTGCTCAGACAGAGGGCATTCAGGCTGGAGGGTCACAGTTCTACAGGGATATTGTTATAGAACACAATCCGTCATTTACCTAATGAAACAATTCATTTCAGTAAGAACACTTCCATCCAGAGGTGGTCCTTTCTGAAGGAAATATTCAGCAGCCAGTTTTGCACAGTCATGTGAAAGAGAACGTCAACTTGGCTTTCATATCAATGGTCACATTTTCAGGGGCCATTTGGCCACAGGTACCACAATACCTATGACAGTGGGGCAGCTTAGCCTGAGAGGCTGAGGAATCAGTTGGTCCAAGGGAAGGAGGCATCAGGCCCAACCATCAGAGCCAGAGATGGCTAAGATTGAGATACTGATGATGTTTGAGCTTGGAAGAGCAGAGATCCCTGAGCTTGGATTGGTCTTGGTGGTCCTTGGGCCTAGCTCAAGCGTTGGGGCAACATAGCCTTCTCCAAGAGTTCCACCATCCCTTGAGAATGTCCATTGTGAACCTGTGGAGAGACAGAGTAATGCTGGGATCCCACCCACCACCCACTGTCCCAGTTTGGCAGGGACAGTCCTGATTAATTCTCTGTCATCCGACTTTTTCAGCTGCTTTTAAGATGTCCCAGTTTCTTTCTCCTCCTCCGAAGTTCAAAGTGCAAAAGTAGTTTGCACTCAATTAACTCAGCAGAGGGAGAGGAGAAGAGGAGGCAGAATCTTCCTCTTTCCAGTAGGCTCAGGCAAAAGCAAACTGCTGCAGCCTCTCCTAGATTGTGTATTCTTCCTTGTTTATGACTTTTGCAGTCTTGATCACACGCTGATGTTGTTTGGCTAGAAGTATCAGTTTTAATCTGTGAAATGTCGAGAGTATGGAATCTAGGTCAAGGCCTATACCACTAAGGTTTTCCACCTCACAAGAAGGGGTGGTGCTTGAGAGTGGTCATTTGGCTCAAGTGGAATAAAAGGCCTCTGATGAGCTTCAGGTCTTCTTGGAGGCAGTTGCTCACTTAACACTCTCCCAGGTCTCATATCCAACCTCTTCTTGTGCCCTGGCTACTGGCTTGTAAACATCAGGATGCTGATGACTTTATGTCAAAGGGGGGGGGACTTTTCCCTTCCCCTGCAAGACTTCATTTAAATAAGGGATGGGGAAACTCTGAGCTTCCAAATAGTTTGGACTATCACTCTCACAATCCTTTACGACTGCTCATGCATACTGAGGCACCTGGGAAATGTAGGCCAAGCACCCAAAGGGCCCCTGCCCCAATTAAAACCATGCCTTTTTGAAAAATAAATTACTTCAGAAGGTGGTTGAGAAAGCTGGGACCCCATGGGAGAAGTGTTCTTCTACTACCCAAGAAGTACCATAGCTGGGATGTGTAGAAAAACAAGTTACCCTCACTCTTTATCATGAACACAAAATAGCATATATATGTATATGTGTATGTATATATTTAACAGCCTCAAAACAATTTCAGGCCCCAGTAACAGGGCAACAATGGCAGCTCAGCAGCAAATGTACAAAGCCAGCAAAGAGAGCACAGTAAATGGGATATATCATATAGTACCTCGGCTTAGGGACAACATGAACATGAACTCCCTCCTGCTGCAGTACTTTAGAAGTAAGAGTGAAGTCATTAACTTGGTCCCAGTGGGAGAATTATGAGATGCAGGGGAAGAAGGAACAGGACAGGTTCATTTGGGTCTGGATGATAATGGAAGAGAAAGCAGATGGATGAGAGTGGGTGAATTGAGAGATATTTGTAGAGAAAAGGAGTCGGTAGAAGGTAGACGGAAGTCCACTAGTAGCTCATTGGACCACTCAGTGCTGGCTGATTGTTGGGAATCAGGATTCTTGCAAATAACGGTGAACTGAGTGAACTTTGGTTTGTTCCAGCAAAGCATTATGTATGCTTTTAAGCAAGAGGGCATGAATGTGCCTAAGATCCGTCTGGTGGAGGAAGTGGGCAACAAATAGAGTAAGTAATCATATAGCTTAGTTATGCTTTAACTGTTAAGAAAGCCTTAACAGTTATGCATACTTGCTTTTTTGCATTTAAAACACTTTGATGGACTTTAAGAAAAGGATAGACCACGCAAGACAGGAGTCAGCCCCTTCCTTCATAAAGAATATTTCCAAATTGTCCTCATCAGAAACTAATATTTAACAGGGACTGTATTTTGAACTGGAAGAGGCTAAAGGACAAGTAGCACTGGCTTTGCTATGTGAGCCAAGATATGACAGGCAAAGGACTTTTGAACTCCTTCTCCTTCAATGTGAACAGTGTGGGTGGCAAAGTCCTTACAATTGCCCTTCAGCTACTCTCTCCCTCCCAATTCTAGACAAAGAACCAGTTTATGCAGTCAGAAGTACACACTACATAGTTATAGTGCTATTATTCCACTTTAACTTCCATGGTCCCAGCCTGTGGTATCCTGGGATTTGTACTTTGATGAAGCACTAGAGCTCTCTGGCTGAGAATTCTAAATACCCCTCCCTAAACTGCAGAACCCAGGATTCCATAGGATGGAACCATGGTAGTTAAAGTAGGATTGTAACACTATAATTGGTTGACCAACCGAATCCAAAGGTCGTAACCAATGGCTCCTCTTCATCCTGGAGGAAGTGGCCAGTGGGGTGCCACAGAGTTCTGTCCTGGGCCCAGTGCTATTCAACATTTTTATCGATGACTTGGATGATGGAATAGAGGGCATTCTTATCAAATTTGCAGATGACACCAAATTAGTAGGGGTTGCTAATACCCCAGAGGACAGATACAGAATTCAAAATGACCTTAACAGATTAGAAAGCTGAGCCAAAACTAACAAAATAGATTTCAAAAGGGAGAAATGTAGGATACTACACTTGGGCAGTAAAAATAAAATGCACAGATACAGGATGAGTGATACCTGGCTTAATGGCAGTATGTCCGAAAGGGATCTAGGAGTCTTAGTGGACCACAAGCTGAACATGAGTCAGCAGTGTGACATGGCAGCTAAAAAAGCCAATGCGATTCTAGGCTGCATCAATAGGAGTATAGTGTCTAGATCGAGGAAAGTCATAGTGCCACTCTATTCTGCTTTGGTCAGACCTCACCTGGAATACTGTGTCCAGTTCTGGGCACCACAATTCAAGAAGGATATTGAGAAGCTGGAATGTGTCCAGAGAAGGGCAACCAGAATGGTAAAAGGTCTGGAAGCCAAGCCCTATGAAGAATGGCTTAGGGAGTTGGGTATGTTGAGCCTGGAGAAGAGAAGGTTAAGAGGTGACATGATATCTGTATATTTGAAGGGATGTCATATTGAGGATGGAGCAAGCTTGTTTTCTTCTGCTCTAGAGACTAGGACACAGAGCAATGGACTTGAACTACAGGAAAAGAGATTCCATCTAAACATTAGGAAGAACTTCCTGATGATATGAGCAGTTTGATGGTGGAATGCACTGCTTTCGAGTGTGGTGGAGTCTCCTTCTTTGGAGGTTTTTAAACAGATGCTGGATGTCCATCTGTCAGGAGTGCTTTGACTGGGTATTCCTGCAGGGCAGGGGGTTGGACTAGATGGCCCTTGTGGTCGCTTCCAACTCTATGAGTCTATAATTGTATGGTGTGAAAGGGCCCTAGGAAAAATTGATAATGCTTTTCTTGGACTGAACCATCTCAGGCCGTATGTGGGGGCTGCAAACGGAGACTCTCCAAGGCAAAGGGCTCCTTGCATACACAAAATGTCATGTGTATTCTTCATGTCAGGAAAAGTGATTTAACCTGGTCTTGCCCCAATATTGATTCTATACTAGTCTTCCCCCTCCTGTCGTTCTACAAGGTCTTTAGCCTTCTCTGTGAAAGAGTGCTGGTGCCTCACCAAACTACAAATCCCAGGATTCCATTGGAAAGAGCCATGGCAAATAATCCAGTTTCAAACTGGATTATTTGTATAGTGTGGATTCGGCCTAGGAGTAAGAAAATGCACACTCTCTTGCAAGCATAAAGCTAGAGTTCAGCATTGGCATGCTTCCTTACCAAGGAACAGATTGGAATGTGGAAAAAGTATGGTTTCTGCTTATGGTGGGTCAAAGCACTCATTTTGAGCAGTAGTAATGGTGGTGGTGGTAGTGAAATCCCTGTGATGAACCTGTTGTCCTGCTTTCCTGACTGTAGGAAGCATCCGGTGACATGCAGAGGACTCCCTGTGAATTCAACTCCTTCAGCATTTGCAGGACAAACAGGTCCAGACTCTTCATGGGGATGGAAGGACACAGATGAGCTGGGGGTGCAGTTAGAGAATGGAAAGGAAAGATAATATGTATGGAGCTGAGTGCAAAGAGGTTGTTTCTAGTAGATGAGTAGAGAAGCTGGATGGTGGCATGGATAGCTCACTCCAGTCTAATGGCCTAGTTCACACCAAGAACAAATGAGATGGTGTAATAAGACAGCAAAACTTTCTGGACTGGACTGCTTTAGGCAGCAAGTGGGCACTACATGATAATGCACCTCCATACACACATACATACACACACATACACACACACACACTCCATACATAGGAAACTAGATGTCAAGGAGAAGGTTTCTAGGCTAACCTTTCCCCTCCTATGCTACTTTTGCATAGAAAGTGATTGTTTCCCATCATGGATAAGAATTCAACCACATCATTCCCCATCTGCAACCTGAAATGGTACAGTCTGAAACATTGACCCATTGATCACCACCTCATGTGCTGCTGATAAGAATTACCCCATACTAGATCTCTGTCTTCTCTGAGGCTAAGAGCTCATAGTACCCTCCAGGTGTTGTTCTCATTGTCTGTCATTTCAAGGGGCAGTGAATGAATATGGCGGCTTCAAAAGTTTACCAGTGGGGAGATGCTTCTTCCTCAGTCATGTCCAGGAGTCTCTATACATAAATGTGGGGGTTGTATGCTACAAGGCTCTTTACCCCAGTGCAGAGACAACTCCAGGAGAGCTATGTGGGGCAGGAGAACCTTGTGAAGGAAAGCCTGGTGGAGACCCAATAAGGTGTGGATTGGGTCCAAAAGGGATCAGGTGTCCTGGCAGCATCATGGGGGTGAGTGTATAGAGGGCAGCAGCTTCGTCCCCCATCAAAGGAGGTGACATCATCTCCAAGGGGGCAGTTGTGGCTATGGCTGCTTCCCCACAATTTCCTTTGCGCTTTTTGGACTTGGCGGAGGAGACCTTGCGGTTCCGTGTCTGGATCCCATCCTTGCGCATGGCCAAGGGACGATTCACCTACAATGAATGAATGAGAGCCACAAGTAAATGTATGATCAAGAGGTCAAGACAAGAGAGCCAATAATTGGTACTGTGCTACAGGTCAGAAGGTCAAAATACAGAACCATGGGAAAATTATAAAATAAAGGATACACTACTAGATTCTAGGGATGCATAGCCCTGCATTTCCAATGTCCATAAAGGTTGCTGTTGGCAGAGCAGGAACACAGGGCTGGAGAAACTTCATCCCTTCTGATGGTTTGACCTATAGCTCCTACAGTCTCTTACCACTGGCCATGCTGGGTAGGCCTTATGGGAGATGTAGACCGAAACATCTGAAGCATCCTCACTTCCCCACCCACGGTGTAAATAGAGGGCCCAGGGCCAGCCCAACTGTACAAGCAAACTTAGCTGATCAAATGCCTTTGGGGGGGGGGGGGAAACCACTGACTTTCAGAGAAAGCATGCAAAGGCTTACAAGGGATGTCCCCTGTTTGGAAGCTGAAAAGCTTTTTCTTTTATTTGGATTGATAAAGATGCCAAAAATTACTGTACAGTACTGTATTTGGGGTGTGTGGGCCCTTTATAAAGACAGAAATGTGTGCATCATGTAATTTATGGATGTAGAAAACATGTTAATTTTACAGAGAAATACATGGCTAAGTTAACTGAAATCAACACTTGCATTTGGTTTCTAGATAGAACACAAACTCGTTAATAGCTGCTTCCTGATTGTTGACTCTACATGTCACTAATTTTGACTGTCCTTTATTGCTATTTTGAAAACCTAACAACAGTACTGTAGTAAGAACAGAGGACAGGGAGGGCAACTGTGATGGGTCTAAGGACCAATTTTCTGCCCCTGTATGGAGGGAGCACACAGATTGGGCAGTCTGGGAGTTTGGAGGTACGGTACTAAAGGCCATAAAAACAGCAAAAAGTCAAAGTGGCAGGAAACTGCCCCCTGAATGCACATTAGTTGTTCACTCAGAAACAGCAATCAGGTATCAAAACAGATATAATGTGTCGCTTGGCCAAAAGGCTTGTTCAAGCCTGCTGGGTGAGTTCATGGCAATGCTGTGATTGGAACAGCTGACTTCCCATTCTGAAGCTTATGCTATTTTAGGACTTGTCTAGACAGGGAATAAAATGTGGGTTGGTGTGCATATATGCAAATTTGCAGCAGCTTTCATTTGTCTCAACAATTTTTTTGCAAGATCACTTGTGTGCGCAGCTATCCATGTTTGCTATACACACAGAGGCATGCCAGTGAATCAAAAATGGTGGACAGGAGCAAATTACTTGTGGTTCTGTCCTCCACAAATTGCCCCACCAAACAGTAGTAAAAAAAACCACACTAAATCCAAGGTGCAGAAGAGCGATCTTCTGCTTAAATAATGAAAAAAAGAAGGAAAGAAAGACTGTTTCATTGCCTCAGTGCACTATTGCTATGGCAACAATCCAACATGGCGGTTCCACGATCTGCCATCTTAGAAAGCTCTGCCCCCTGCGCACGTCTGATCAATCAGCTATTCTCTTCAGCAATGTGCTATGATGTGATTTGATTGTCCTAACATGCAGCAACGCACATTTTCTCCACAGTTGTTGAAAAACTTGGGAAAAGCCCTGGAGGCCCACGGACTTTCCCTGCCTTTTGTTCCCCCTCCCTCTGAAAAGGACAGAATGCTGCGGGATCCCATTTGGACAAATGGAATTCCCCATGAATTCAATGAGGATTTATTTCACTGTCAGGACTACTCCTTAACAACAACACTATACCAACTCCTCAGATCCTAGCTGCTTTGTACCAAAACCTGATAACTTCCCAGTGTACTTCAAGGTATTAATTCAGAATGTGCTAGTATTAGCAATGTGGTGGCCAATAATACAATGATTTTCCCTTTTTTGTTCTGAAACTTGTCAACAGTTTGGCATCAAGCCCAAATGAAAGTGATTTGTTTGTTGCTGTAATGCATCTACACTACACAAATAATCCATTTTGAAATGGAATTATTTGTCATGGCTCCTTCCTATGGAATCCTGGGATTTGTAGTTTGGTGAGGCACCAGCACTGTTTGCAAAGAAGGCCAAAGACATTGTAAAACTACAAATCCCAGGATTCCATTGGAAGGAGCCATGGCAAATAATCCAGTTTCAAACTGTATTATTTTCATAGTGTGAATTAGGCCCTTTTATTTACTTGACTTAAAAACTAGGATTGCCAGAGTGAAAACTGGAGGCGCTGCCTATTCTTTTAATGGCTATGTAGAAGAGGAAATTTTAGCAGGTGTTGCTTGTCATGAAAACAGGCAATCCCCTCTTCTGTACAGTCTTTAAAGGGACACAAGTCATCTCCAGTTCACACTGTGGCAACCCTAGTTAAAACCAGGGCCGTTTGATTCTTTTGTTAAATGTTGGGTGGTATGACCAAAGCAGGAGCCAGTGTAGCATAATGGTTTGAGTGTTGGACTATGACTCTGGAGATCAGGGTTTGAATCCCCACTTGGCCATGAAATCCTTTGGGTGACATTGGACAAGTTACACACTCTCAGCCTTAGAAAACCCCATGATAGGTTCGCTGTAGGGTGTCATAAGTCAGAAATGACTTGAAGGCACACAACAACAACAGTGACCAAAACAACAGGGAAAAGGTAGGTATGAGGTGACAGTGAGGAGACTCTTAAGCTCCTTGACTCTTTCCCAAAAACATTCCAGGTTCAGTTTTCCTGAATATTATCTCATAGACATACACACAGAGGGGATGGAGGGAGAGATGTTTCTGTTCCACTTGCTTACTGAGCTGGGAGAACTTATTTTTTTAGGCTACAGTTCCCACAGTGCTCCAGCTAACATGGTCAGTGAACTTACTGGCTGGGGGAATTCTGAGAGATGTAATAACTTTGCCAAAGATTTGTGGACACGCATCCCACCATCTCACTGCCACAACTTACATTATGCAGCTTGAAGTAGAGGCCACAGGCATTACATACAGGTTCTCCATTCACATTGCGGCGCCAGAGGGTAGTGGTGGTGGTTTGGCAGTTGCTGCACTGGGTTCCAGCTCGCTTGCTGACAATCTGCATTATTTTAATGTATTGATAATTAATTATTATTTGTACAGTCACAACAGACAAGGCTGCAGATGGGAAAGAACAAATATGGGGTTTTCACAAGCCCAGACAATACTACTGTGTTCCCTCAGAGGAAACCTGAGTGCAGAAAACATCCCAGGCCCAGATGCCCTTGTTGCTGTAACCCCTGAAATCACAAAGTCCTTTGCAGCTCTGATTCAATTAATCTGTAAAGCAATTCTGTAAAGGTATGGCTCTTAACCATTTTAGGGTCCCAGATGTCTTTGAGAATCTAATGAAAGCTCTGCACCTCATAACATGGCAACAATGATGATTTATACCTTACCTGGCCATGTACAGTAGCATCCCATGCTACCGTCCACTTGTTTGGATTTAATAATATAATTTGAAATTTTAAAATAACATAATTTAGCATTTTAAAATATTTTTTTAAAGACGATGGCTGGCATTCTGTAAGTGACATATGATGGCATAAGTCCAACTTATGACAAGTAAATCTTTTTTGGCTGTTGCTGAGGCTGGAATTTTCTGTCCATCTCACACAATGATCAAAGTGCCCCCTCAAGCCCACCATTTAGCTGCAAGAGCTCCCTCTCCACAGCCATTTCGTGGCCAATGGAGAGCAGGGAACATCAGACAAGCATCTGGCTACGTGCCTATGACATGATCTGCCAACACCTCTGGTGGACATAGACTCTTCTCCAATGCCCCCTACTCTCCACTAGTCACTAGGAGGGAGAGTTCGCGCAGATGGGGTTTGGGGGAAAGAGAGGGAAAGCATAACAAAGTTTCACATGCAGAACTGCTACACTTAGTCTTTTCTATGAAAGATCTCAGGCAATATTTAAAGTAACAGGAAGGACATCAGTTCCCCGGTCCCCTGGAAACCATTTATCCGTAGGGCACAGGTTAAGAAGAGCCTCTACTGTTGAGCTACTTAGTCAAACCCATATCTTCAAGAAGCCCAGTTAATTGAAAAGTGGTGAGATCTAGTAGTTCAGCCTTGGAAACAGCCACTCAGCAGTAGAAACCTCTGGTCTAGTAGCCAGACTAAAACAACAGCATTGCTCACAATGGATGCCAATTGTATTCTGTTCCAAAATTCTTACTAGATTTTCAGACAACACTGTTATAATGTTACTATTCCACTATATTTGCTATGTCTGCCTCCTGTTAAATCCTGGGATTTGCAGTTTAGGGAGGGGCATTTGCAACTCTTAGCCAGAGAGCTCTTAGGCCTCACTAAACTACAAACCCAGGAATTCCACAGCAGGAAGCCAGAGCAGTTAAAGTGGAATAATAACACTATAACAATATAGTCTGAAAATCTCCATAGTGACGCAGCAAAATGGTAACAGAAATTGAAAAGGAATGATTTCCTAGCATTTGGGCATGGGAGGTCTTTCACAGATTCCCATTTCTATGTTTTTTCAGAATCCTCACAGACTGTAAGCCAAGGGTTATGAATCCTCCAGCTGTTTTGGCCTACAACTGCCATCAGCTCCAACCAGCAAGAGCAATGGTAGGGGACTGCAGTGGTTAGAGACTGTTTTCTCCACCCTCCCCATAATTTGTTGGTGAACATTATTTAAAGGAAACTATGCCATACCCTTGTCATATTCCATTGAGACTGAATGCAGAAAACTTAACAGAAACTGAAATACGTTTCCCTATTCCTGAAAAGGTTCAATCTCCAAGTTTCCAAATGGTATCTGAAAACCTAAATTCATCTACTGAGACTCTGAAGGCTTTATCACATCAGCCTGCTGCCTCACAGCAATCATGTTCTTTAAGCAAACAGAAGTATACCAGTATGGAAACAATCATTTTCACACCTCTTCAATAGTACTACGGTGCTACATTAGTGATATACATTCCCACAATCAGTCTTCTACACTGCCTCTCTTGACCCCATCTTCCTATCCATGTCCACCCTATGTAGTGCATGCACTTTGTTTAATTTTTTCTTTTTTAATGCTGCAATTGTGCAGTTTTGATGTTTCTTGCAAATGTAGGGTGCTGCTGTAATTGCATAATTGCGGTGTGCTGATGACCTGACACAGCAGCAGAATTGTGCAATTATGGCAAAACAAATTTTAAAAAATAAAATAAAACCCAAGGAACAGAGTAAAAGTAATGTGACTTCACCCTGCCTGGGGATAGAAAGGGAGAGAACAGGAGTATTGCACCCACTCACACCACATGACTATTGGAATATCGGAACTGCAGTGGTGCAAAATGATCGCACCGGAAACAATAGCTGAACAGCAGCAAAATTGGAGCCATTAATGGGGTTTCCCATCAATGAAAAGATGTGATCCAATAATTATGGAAATGCAATGCAACAACGGAGTCATGACACTATGTGATAAGGAAAGATCAAACACGGAACTAAGCCAGCACAATTGTGCAACAAACTATTATGTGATAAAATCCTGACAGAAACATCTTGTAAACCTGATGGTGGTGTTATTTCTTAGATCCTCACTTGCCCTTGTCAAGTTATTCAAAAGCCTTCAAGACTTAAACACCTGACCTGCTACCTGTTGATTTAGTGTTCCCTCTTTAAATATAGGTGGGAGATGTGTGGATAGTGTCATTATATAGTTTAGTCACTAGGTGGCACTAGAATTAATTTCATGTGGGTGAGTCACTGGTGTGTTTCTGTTCTGTTCCTGTTAGAAAGAGAAAATAAAGTTCTTGTTTAGCTGCGCAATTGGCATGATCTCTAAACTTTCCATGGCAACACCAGATTGTCTAGGCTTCAGACTGCTGCTTTAGGAGAACCCTGTTCTACAGGAGAATCAGCACTTTATTCTGTAAGCATCACTGAGCCCATCTCTGCTGCTCCTGCCACCATGTCTGAATGACAATCCTCAGAGCTTGGAATTAACTAGTTTTAAATAGCAAGTTACCTGCCATTAGTTTCCCTTTCCAGTAGTGAAGGTATAACTACATTACTGCACAACTTGTAATTTAGGAATAACTTCGGGGGGGTGGGGTTGGGGTTTTTTTCAGTGTAATGGTAGCATTTAAAGTTACTTGTGTGGTCACAGAGGAGCATCTTTACAAGGTTCAAATATTGACTTGTGGTGTGCCTCATGTTGCCACCTCATGCTCTGTTGTGGGCTGTGGTGACAATGTGGATAGGAAAAGAATGTATTTTGTATCACAGGCCAGTGCTTGTCACATTTAGATCCTCTGCAAAGAAATAACTAAAAGTAGCATTGAATTACTAAGTACTATGTTGGGTTTTTAAACTATAGTTGAAATCCATAATGCTCCACCCACGTAGTTCTCCCCAGGCTACTGCTGCTTGAAAAGTCAGGTGTACAGTTGTCCCTCCATATCCATGGATTTGTTATCCACAGATTTAAGTATTCACAGCTTGAAAATATTCTTTAAAAAATAATAATCCAAAAAGCAAACCTTGATTTTGCCATTTTATATAAGGGATACCATTTTGCTATGCCATTGCATATAATGGGATTTGAGTATTTGTGGATTTTGGTATCCATGGGGGGGGGGGTCCTGGAACCAAACCCCAGCAAATATGAAGGGAAAAATTCTCCTTTAGACATTTAGTGGCCAGGGGAGGGTGCACAGTTCCCAGGGAACAATTGCATAGATTTCTGCAGCTGGAATCAAACAGCTGTTATTTCCTTCTAGCTGTAGTAAGCTCCTCCCCAGGTGCCCCCCCAAACAACCCACCCATTAAATGGTGACCCCTTGACACTAGATATCAGAGGGAGCATTCTCCTTCCCTTTGCAGCAGACTTATGGGATGGGGAAAGACATTCAGCAAGGAGCTACTGTATAGCTCCTTGTGCAATAGCTGTAAAAGAACATAAATGAATCTAACTCTGGTTTATGAATATGCATATCACCAACAGATACTACAGTTAATTGCCTTTTCAAAGTAATATTCTAAATATGGACTGACTTTATGTTTATTATAATCTTATGTAATTTACAGAGGTTAGGACTGGCATAGAGCTTTTGTTTTACTTCCAAACACTGCTGATTCTGAATTTTATTTGACAGTTAAGTTTCTGTATTTCTTTAAAATCCTTTGGTGGCTTCCAAGATTGTTTTGGCAAAATAATGAAGACATGTGAGTATCCTATCTATCAACAGGAATAGGTAATAATGGAGTAGAGACAGTGGAAATGAATGACTGAACATAACAAGAGAAGAAATGGAGTTTATTCTCTACTTCCTATAACAAAGGCCTATTCTATACTATACAAATAATCCAGTTTGAAACTGGATTATTTGCCATGGCTCCTTCCTATTGAATTATGGGATTTGTAGTTTACAAGGTCTTTAGCTTTCTCTGTCAAAGAATGGTGGTGCCTCACCAAACTACAAATCCCAAGCTTCCATAGGAAGGAGCCATGGCAAATAATCAAACTGGATTGTTTGTGTAGTGTGGATGCACCCAAAGCAAGGGCATGTGTTCATGGGAAATTGGAACAAATATTGTGATCTTTTTACGCAAATGGACCATATGTAATAATATAATAATAATAATAAATAATATTCTATCCCGCCCCTCTGCAACGCAATCGGGGCAGCTTACAATATAAAAACTCCATAATCACAATACCCTAGCCCACCCACCCCTTAAAATAATATTAAATTATGAAGGATTAAAAACATACAATAATTAAAAATATATATAAATTAGAAGAAAAAAATTAAAACATACAATCATAGCCTAGAAAGGACAGCTGAGTCTTGGGCCGGGATAATTATTTAGGAAAGGCCTGGTGGAAAAGATCCGTCTTGACAGCTTTTTTAAAGCTGTCTAAGGTGGTAATAAGACGGATCTCATCCGGCAGGCCATTCCATAATCTGGGAGCGGCAGCAGAGAAGGCCCTCTGGGAGGTCACCGACAGCCTTGTTTTCATAGGCTGTAACAGATTCCTCCCAGAGGACTGAAGTGTGCGGGGAGGGTCGTACGGAAGGAGGTGGTCCCGGAGGTAAGTTGGACCCAAGCCATGTAGGGCTTTAAAGGTCATAACCAACACCTTGTACTGTGCCCGGAAACTAATAGGCAGCCAATGGAGAGCTTTTAGCACAGGTGTTATATGCTCTCTTCTGGAAACGCCAAAAATCAACCTGGCTGCCATGTTCTGGACTAGTTGAAGTTTCCAAGTCAAGCACAGGGTAGCCCCATGTAGAGTGCATTACAGAAATCCAGACGGGAGGTTACCAGTGCATGTACCACAGTTTCGAGGTCCCTAGTTTCCAGGAAAGGGCGCAGCTGGCGTATCAGCCAAAGTTGATAACAGGCACTCCTGACCGTCGCATTAACCTGATTAGTCATCTGGAGCGACGGGTCCAGGAGCACCCCCAGACTGCGAACACAATCCTTGGAGGAGAGTGTAGTTCCATCCAGGGTTGGAAGTTGTATTCCCAGACCTGGTTTTGGGCCTGTAACTGTTAGTACCTCCGTTTTGTCTGGATTCAGTCTCAATTTGTTTTTCCTCATCCAGTCCATTACTGCTTTATGTAATGTCCTAAACCTTTTTAATTAAAAAAATAAATAAAATTTATCATAATTTCCCACCCCGACTCCTTTGTGATATCAATTCCTCTTAGCTATGTCATTTGCTTTAAGAAGCACATATTTTTAAAAACTGGAATATCACTCAATTCTAATTCTAATTAATAAGCAGACAACTTTAAATCTGGGGAGGGGGACTTAAAAGAAGCAGCAAAGGAAGGATCACAAATGTGAGAGGGAGGCTTACCAGGCGCTTCTTGGGCCGGATGAGGGGCCGGTTCTGTCCATTCATCTTGTGGTAGAGTCCACAGGCGTTACAGAGATAGTGGCCCGTTCCATCCCTTCGCCACAGGGGTGTGGCAGTGGCTCCACAGTTCACACACTCACGTGCCTCTGAGGGGATAGATTGAGGCAGAGAGTCAGGTGAGAGCTGGCGGAATAAACTCAGAAGGGGAACAAGCTGAGGCCTTTCACTCTAGCCCACTTTTTCCTCCAATGTGCTCAAGATGGCAAACATAGCTCTTCCCCCATACTTCATTCTCACAACAACCCAGTGAAATAGGTAAGGCTAACAGACAAAGGAGATTTTTCACATGGGGCCCAAATGCCCTGTTACTGCCCCACCACCTCTTCTCCCGTTCCTACCCCAGAATGGAGAAAAATGTTCGCACACTTACCTCCGTTCTGGGACAGGAACATCGTAAGGCTGCATTTATGACCGGGAACTCAAATTTCAGCCGTTCTCACGAGAGAACGGCCACAAGCCAAATTCAAAAATACCCCCCCCCAAAAAAATGTCAAAGCAAGAAATAAAATACAAAAATAAAATTTAAAAATACAAGTAACCCGGGTGTGTGTGTAAAGGGTGCCACTTACCTGGGTGTCCCATTCCTGGCTGGAAGTGTTGAGAACGGACCTCCTCTCATCGTGGGAGAGGAACGGGACACCTTTCAGACCACCCTGATTCCGTCATAGAAACAGAACAGGGTGGTCATTAATGACTTTCCCCCATAATTGAAATATCACGGGGAGAAAACAGAATGGTAATGTTGCAGGCACGGAAGGGGGTAACATCATCTGAAAGAAAAATCTTTCAGTGACTCTGTTCCATGCCTGCAAAGGAACAAATAGGTGGTGTGAAAATCTCCAAAGTCACCCCAAGTGGGGACTTGCACCTGAATCTCTGTAAAGTTTCTATCCCAGCCCTTTAGCCACTATAACACAATGTCTCAAGCAAATGCTAACCTCATCTCTGATGCATGGCTGTGTTGAGAAGACTAATTAGAGAAGAAGCAAGACCGCAGTCAAGACTTAATGTATATAGTAACTCATTAGAACCTAGGAAATGGAGGACAATATTGATTAATTTAATATACAGTTCTCCATATTCACTGGGGTTTGGTTCCAGGATGCCCCGTGGATACCAAAATCCATGAATATTCAAGTCCCATTATATGCAATGGCATAGCAAAATGGTGTCCCTTATATAAAGATGGCAAAATCAAGGTTTGCTTTTTGGATTATTATTATTGTTAAGAATATTTTCAAGCCATGGATACTTAAATCTGTGGATACAGACGGACAACTGTAATGTAAAGGAGGACAATCTCTCTTTAGCTAAGAAACACTGTCAGGACTTTCCTTGAGTTTTTTTCCAGGCTGTGAGGCTATGTTCTAGAAGAGTTTATTTCTGACATTTCATCTGCATCTGTGGCTGGCATCTTCAGAGAATGAAGATGCCAGCCACAGATGCAGGTAAAATGTCAGAAATAAACTCTTCCAGAACATGGCTTCACAGAAAAAAAAAAACACAAGGAAAATCTATGGATGCTGGCCATGAAAGCCTTTGACTTCACACTGTCAGGACTAATTAGGGCTGTAATCTATAGCCTAGTTAAAACATATATGAGTTCAGCTTGAGAACCTGTTTTTGGTGGTAGACCTCACACTTGGTACACAAACTCACAAAAAAGGTGCCACTGGGCATATGCAAAGTACATATCATTTACAGAGTATAGCACAGGGCTTATATGCTGCCCATAAATCTAGAATTTGTAGATTTTGCCGTTTAGTGGATATGATATAGATAGGAGCCCTGGTGGCACAGTGGTTAAATGCCAATACTGCAAGCCACAAGGTTATGAGTTCGATCCTAGAGGGCTCCAAGGCTGACTCAGCCTTCCATCGTTCCATAGGTCAGTAAAATGAGTACCCAGCTTCTTGGGGGCAATTAGCTAACACACATTGGAAACCACTTAGGTGGTGCTTCAGCACTGATAAGTGATATATAAATACCAGTGCTATTGCTATACCAGTAAGACTCAGTATGGATACTCTTGAAATTTATACATTTGGCTCTAAGTACTGCCATTCTTAAAATTCAGTTTAGGCACAACCTGTGTTGCATACCCTCCAACTGTCCTGATTTGGGAGGGACAATCCTAGTTAATCCTCTGCCATCCTGCTTTTCCAGTTGTTTTTAAAATGTCCCAGTTTCTCTCTCTTCCCACTTTCCCCATTTGTCCTCAGTGTATTTCCATTAGTGCAAACTGAGTTCAAAGTGCAAAAAATAGTTTCCACTCAATCAATTCATCAAGGGGGAGGCGAGGGGCAGAATCTTGCCCTTCCCAGTAACCTCAGGCAAAAGCAAACTGCTGCAACCTCTCCAGATTTGTGTGTTCTTCCTCATGGATGTTTGCCCTCTTGACTACACTCTGATGTCACTTGGCTATATGTGTCCCAGTTGTTATCTGTGAAATGTTGGTGGGTACGTTGTTATATAGCTATCTGTACAAAACTGCTTCATCATAGGTAAAGTCCCAAAATGCATCAGTAAGATCAAAGTCTTCATCAGTTAGGTTAATGATGGCCACCTAGGTACTTCCCTCATAAACAGACTCTTCATCACAACTATTAATGTAGAATATAGCTTCTAGATTACCTGCATTATTGGCACATTTTCTTTTTTAAGTATTAAAATAAATACTGTACTTTTAAATATTTCCAACAGGCACTAATGTTAGCCTGATTTCAATGCCAACTTAAAGCTCAGCTGTATTGACTCAAGCGTTTGGGGCCGAGTGACCGAGGCTTGTTTCTGGCCTGGGTTTTGTCTTGTGCTTCATTTTATTCTTTCTAATCAGATTAAATGGTTTAAAATGAGTTAGATTATTTTGTAATTGGTTTAAGATTGCTCTATTGTCCCTGCATCCCATCTTGAGATCTCCAGGTATAGAATGTGATATCTTGTAATAAATTAATTAAATAAAGAAACGAAATCTAAAGATACAGGGTTAATACAAATTTGGTGGAAAAAATTAATTACCCTGGATTAAATCGAATTGTTAGTCCCAATGAAAGTAAACCCATTAAATCAATGGGATTAAATAACTGTTGATTTACTGTTCCTCTAAATAGCTAGCTTGACTGCCAATACAGAAGCACTCTCGCCCCCAGAAGGAGGCCAAAACACTGAATCTTCAGGTTAAATTCTTGAGATATTTCCAAATCAGCCTAGGGCACAAAAATATGCTATTCCCCTGTACATTTCCTTTACCTCAGATTAACCACAGCCAGCACTAAATTCTTATCACACTACCTCTTTCTGCTAGAGTACTGATAGAGAGTGAGCCTTCATGTTGAGTCTTGGGGTGCATCCACACTACAGAAATAATCCAGTTTGAAACTGGATTATTAAACCATGGCTCCTTCCTATAGAAATATGGGATTTGTAGTTTGGTGAGGCACCAGCACTCTTTGGCAGAGAAGGCTAAACACCTTGTAAAACTACAAATACCAGAATTCAATAGGAAGGAGCCATGGCGAATAATCCAGTTTCAAACTGAATTATTTCAGTAGTGTGGATTAGGCCTTAGCTGTCTCAAGTCATCCTTCACCAAACTGTGTGGGGTGAATGATGTAGCTACATATCACAAACACCTTGCTTTTTACATGCAACAGGTGAGGTAGTAGAATGAACCAAACCACATCTTAGGGAGATGGGTCTTGGATTATTATGACAACCCCAAGGAGATTTAAAAAATGCAGGCAGGTATGTTGATCTGTGTATGTGTATGTGTGTAATAGACACATACAAACCCAACTCACAACAATGTCTTCATTGTAGAAACACACACACACAGCTTCAGGACTGCAGCTAAGCTTAGTGGGAACTGGGGTGCTTCATGGAGGTGGAAGACAGTGGCATTGTCCCTACTAATCAGTAAGTCCCACTGCTTCAACCCTTGGACCTTGGTTCCAATACATCACAAGACTACAACTGGGGAAATCATAGTTGTGTATGCTTCCTGACTTTTTTTAAAAGATCCCCTGCCAATAGAAGATTTTTTTTTCTTGCCAATAGATAGAATTTTAAAATTCTCTTGGTGGCTTCCCTTTGCATGAAAGTTTGAACTCAGGAAAGCATTTAAAATTGGACACATACACCCCAATCTGGATTTTGAAATGGTTCTGTCCATTCTGTCATCTGATTCCCACTTTATTCTCTGGCCCATGCAGTGCCCAGCAGAAAATCTCACCAGTGGGCGAGAGCTGTGCTGCCCCTCGCACTTTGGGGGAGTATCTGGCTGTCAGAGGACTCCCAGCCTGCTGGAAGTATCCATACTCCTGCCCCACAGCGTAAGGGCTGTGGCCCACAGATCCCGCTGAGGTCCCCAATGTTAGCAGTTCAGCATGAGTGGGGCTTGTTCGTTCCGTCTTCAGCATCTCCAGGTATCTAGGGCTCCCCTTGTTGTCCTCAGGGCTAAGGTCCTTAGGTGAGGGAGGTGCTTGGAGGGTCTGATACGAAGCCGTTGAAGAGGAAGTGTAGATCGGGAGCCCAGCGTGGGGTTTCCCAGAAGCCCAGGCTGCTGTGCTGTAAGGGTGTCCGTCCACCCATTGCAAACCATTGAGCAGAGGATACAACTGCTGCACTGTTGGGAAAAGACGGGCGGGGGGACACACAAAAGATTAATTGTGCATTGGTGGTTGTGGTAGCAGTCACAGAGTGCTAGAGTGAGCAGAAGGTAGCTCTCAGACTACTGGCAGATTGCTCAGTGGTTTGCAGTAAATCAGCAAGGATTTCGTCTCCATAGTAGCCAGGAAACGATTCTCTGCCCTCCCTGCACTAACTTACATGAATACCTCAGTTGAGAAGGTAGATGTGTTCCTGGGCATTACCGTACTTCATTCACAGAAAATTTGGTACCAGAGGCAGAAACTGTTTGAGTTAGCAACCTTTGCATTACTATACTCACAGGTAGTTAGATTGCATGGCACTCTAGGAGTTTAGGCACAGCATGTTCATGGTAATTTCCTGTTTGTGCATTCACACTCACTCTCTTCCTGCATCATGTAACCTTCCTTTGTTCTCTGGATCTCATCTGCTCTCACACCTCTCTGGGCTTATCTATGCAGTGAAAATAATCCTATGGGCAATTGCATGGAAGGCAATCTGTACAAATGGACATTCGCATAAATATGTGTCATTCAGAAGGGAGGCAGCCAAATCCACCTGAATGTCTGTGTGAGAAGTGTTCGGGTCTTCAACTGGATTTTTAAAAAAGCTCTGTACAACATGTGAATGTGTGATCTTTAGGACATTCACATTTGCATTGGTATGAACAGGCAGTGTAGTATGATTGGCTGAATGAGCATGGGGGCGGGCCTAGCAAACAGGGAAAGCTGCTACCACCATGTTAGATTTTTGACTAAGCAAGGATCCAGTAAGTGGATAAAATGGCAATCTTATACTCTTTTTTCCTTTTCCTATTTGCAAACATGAAATATTGCATGTGCGCACCATAGTAAATTGTTTTTTAAAAAATTTGGTGATAGCAGATTTAAAATCACAAGTAAATCACTCATGGATGCCATCTTGGCTAAGGGCCATGCGGACTTTAGGGGGGTGCTTTGACCACTAAGACAGGTCTCAGCATTGTGAATGGCTGCTTTTTTTGGAGGCATTCATATCCCCCCCCCATATAGACAAGCCCTCGATCTCTCCTTGCTCATCCACCATGTCTCCTGTATGAGGTACTCCATTCTTCCTGCTAACATGTAGATTTTCTTCTTTTCTTACCCCTCTCAAGAAGCTGAACCTGTGTATTGATTAAGCAGAAGCAAGCTGTGAGTAAATTACCTTTCTATATCTTTTAATGAAGACTGAGTTTGATTCCTTTTTTCTCTGCTAGATGTTGTGTGTGTGGGGGGGTTGTCTTTAGTTCTAATTTCTGCCTTCACGCATTATAAACTGCTAGAGAAATTCACCAAATCTCATATTTTAAACGAATAGGTTATGGGCCCAGTGCAAAGAGCAGTTAAGAACAGTTAACCAGATTGTTTGTGACTTTGTTTTTTCTTCTGCATAATTTTGATAATGTTTGTTCCCATCCCCCATTTTGAAACACACACACACTACCTAGAGGTTTTTTCTTCCTTTTGAGCTATTGAGTTTTTTCTCTGGATTGCTACTCAAGTAAAATATCCTTATCAAGAGAAAGAAATTTGACTAGTAAGCCGGTAAAACTCACGAGTTATCATTACTGTCAATGGAGAAAAATATTAAAGATCATGTTGAAAGTGTAAGATGTTTATGACTCGATTGAGAAGGAAAAAACAGAAGGAGTAAGTGGCATTGATTGAGAGAGAAAAGATACTATAGGCTACACATGTGTTAAATCCGAGGCAATTTGGATTAGGGAATTGATGAGACTGAAGCTTGATTCCAAGAAAAATTGTGAAACACATATAGCCAAATTGATCGCAACTTGATCTTAGTGATGAACAAAAAGTGAGATTCCTTACTGGAACCTTAGGAGAGCAGTTTGTTTTATCTCTGTGCTGGATGGGCTAAATGCTATTAAATTTGAGGAAGCTCTTGGATACCTTGGGAGAGAATGTATTGAATCTCTCTCAATCTCAGCCTCTAATCTCTCTCCTTACTCAAAACCCAAGTAGATTCAATTACTTACTCAATGAAAAGAACAGACAAAAGGCTCCTCCCAAGAACCAGAGCTTTATTGCTATAATTGTGAAAAAAGAGGCACATTGCAAAGAACTACACCCTCCTCAAAAAGGCATCAGCCAATGGTAGCTCTCCTACTGCTACACAGTTTGGAAAACAAAGGCAGCAGGGCCATGCTGATTTTAGAAATAAGTCTCACGGACCACAAGGAGGAAGTAATTTCTTTTTAAACAGAAAAGTTATGGGAATTAATAAATACAAACCAAAATCATATATTTGGATTATAGATTCTGGTTGTACCAGTCACAGCACATTTTGTGATAGAATCATAGAATCCTAGAGTTGGAAGAGACCACAAGGGCCATCCAGTCTAATGCCCTGCCATGCAGGAATAAACAATCAAATCATTCCTGACAGATGGCCATCCAGCCTCTGTTTAAAAACCTCCAAAGAAGGAGACTCCATCACACTCCAAGGCAATGTATTCCACTTCCAAACAGCTCTTACTGTCAGGAAGTTCTTCCTAATATTTAGGTGGAATCTCTTTTCCTGTAGTTTGAACCCATTGCTCCATGTCCTAGGCTCTAGAGCAGCAGAAAACTAGCCTGCTCCATCCTCAGGATGACATCCCTTCAAATATTTAAACATGGCTGCCATGTCCCATCTCAACCTTCTCTTCTCCAGACTAAACATGTCCAGCTCCCTAAGCTGCTCCTCATAGGGCATGGCTTCCAGACTTCCCACCATCCTGATTGCCCTCCTCTGGACACGTTCCAGCTTCTCAATATCCTTTCTGAATTGTGGTGCCCAGAACTGGACACAGTATTCCAGGTGAGGTCTGACCAAAGCAGAATAGAGTGGGACTATTACTTCTCTTGATCTAGACACTATACTTCTATTAATGTAGCCTAGAATTGCATTGGCTTTTTTAGCTGCTGCATCACACTGCTGACTCATGTTCAGCTTGTGGTCCACTAAGACTCCTAGATCCTTTTTGCATTTACAGCCCTCAAGCCATGTGTCACCCATCCTGTATCTGTGCCTTTCATTTTTACTGCCCAAGTGTAGTATCCTACATTTCTCTCTGTTGAAATTCATTTTGTTCATATTGGCCCAGCTTTCTAATCTGTTGAGGTCATTTTGGATTCTGATCCTGTCCTCTGGGGTATTAGCTAACCCTACTAATTTGGTGTCATCTGCAAACTTGATAAGCATACTCTATTCCCTCATCCAAGTCATTGATAAAGATGTTGAATAGCACTGGGCCCAGGACAGAACCCTGTGGCACCCCACTGGTCACTTCTCTCCAGGATGAAGGGGAGCCATTGATGACTACCCTTTGGGTTCAGTCAGTCAACCAGTTACAAATCCACCTAACAGTTGCATTGTCTAGCGCACATGTTACTAACTTTTTTGCAAGAATATCATGGGGGACCTTGTCAAAAGCCTTACTTAAATCAAGATACACTACATCCACTGTGTTTCCTTAATGTATCAAGTTTGTAACTCTATCAAAAAAAGAGATGAGATTAGTCTGGCACGACTGGTTTTTGAGAAATCCATGTTGACTTTTTGTGATCACAGCATTCCTTTCTAAGTGGTTATAGACTGTCTGTTTAATCATCTGCTCTAGAATCTTTCCTAGTATTGATGTCAGGCTGACTGAGCAGTAGTTATTTGGATCTTCTTTCAGCCCCCCCTTTTAAAGATGGGGACAACATTTGCCCTCCTTCAGTCTGCTGGGACCTCTCCTGTTTACTTTGATTCTGTCACTTGAATCCAGACAGGCCCCTCAGAGTGAGGATTCATGCCCAGCATGCTAAGGTCCCAATTCACATGCTGAGGGAGTGAGATTCTTTCAAGCATTTTATTAAATCTTGTAAGATTGTAGCACACGAGGCTGGATCAGCAAAATCACATGGGGATGATGGGATGTACAGTCACTGTAACAATGCAATTGATAAAATGCTAAAGGACAGATCCTGGTTCCTAATGGTGAACCAGATCCTTGGATCAGGACACTGTACTCTAAACTGCAGACTGCCCGAGGGAACTTGGCAGAACATGGCAAATGACGTCCTTTATATTCCTGATTTACACTGCAACATGCTTAATGTGTCTGCTTTAGATAAAAAAAGGATTTGAAATATGTTTCAGAAAAGGACACTGCACAATTTCTAAAAATGATGTTTTGTATGCTCAGGCCTTTGAAAATAATGGTGTATATGAGTTAAGTCTTTCAGCTCAATAAGCACATGTGGCTCAAGCACAAACTGATGAGAGCAGCTTCCAACTACAGCATAAACACTTTGAACACCATGATGCAAGGGCAATTCTTCAGCTACAGAGCCAGGACTTGGCCACAGTTTTCAAGATAAATTCAAAAGACAAAGAGTACGTAATATGTGTTGAAGAAAAATCAGTTTGGTCCTCATTTCAGCCAAGTACTAAAAAGAGAACCACCTAAGTGCTGGATCTGATACACAGTGATATATGTGGTCCATTTAATTTGCCCTCACTTGGCAGCAACAGATATGCTTTAATTTTTGTGGATGGTTTTTTAAGGTATTGCATTACCTATCTTCTGAAACCTGCTTCTGAACAAAGGAGTGAGGTACATGCTGCAGAGAGTGAGCTAAAGACAGAGAGCAGTACACAAAGAGAAGGGGATGCAGATGACATTGACCCGATGACTGGGTTGGAGGATGCTGCAGAAACAGAACAGGTCCCAGAACAGGTTCTTAGAAGTTCAATGTGCCACAACAGAGATGTACCAGCTCCATGCTTATCCTACCTCACAAGGTCAGTGCTACCTAGTGAACCATCAAATACTGAAAAAATTGAACAGATGCCTGCAGCTGAGGAAGCTCAGTAGAAAAGAGATGCACACGAAGAGATGGACGCACTGCATAAGAATGCAACATGGACACGTACAGAGCTCCCACCATGAAAGAGGGCCATAGGAAGCAGATGGGAGTTCAAGGTGAAACAGGATGCACAAAGAAAAGTAGAACACTACAAGGCATGAGTAGTTGCTCAAGACTTCTCACAGAAATCTGGAGTTGATTTTGATGAGATAGTTGCACCTGTTTTCAAACACAGCACCATAAGACTGCAGGCTCATCTATATGAGGCAAAACAACAACCGTATTGCTTCATAGTCATGGCAATTTGCAGCAGCTGCTATTTCATAAAATCATAGAATCATAAAGTTGGAAGAGACCACAAGGGCCATCCAGTCCAACCCCCTGCCATGAAGGAATGCACAATCAAATCATTCCCGACAGATAGCCATTTGTCTTAATGTTGTTGGGTTTTTTGCAGATTGCAGGTATGTGAAGCTATCCACATTTTCTGTGCAAACGGGGATGCCTGAGAATCAAGATGGTGCCACAAGTGAATTACAGTACTTGCTTTTTTACTTGCCTCAATTTGCTGCCACCAAACATTTTTTAAAAACTATCTCCAATGTGTGATAGAGCAATATTTCACCTTAACCAAAAAAGCAAAAACAAAAACCCAGGACCCCATTTTATTGCCTTAGCGTTCGCTTGCTAAGGTGAAAATCCAACATAGCGGTTCCAGATGCTTGCTTTGTTAGCAATGAAGTGGAATCCCATTAAGACAGATATCATTCTCCTCACATCCTGTGAGGAGTATTTTTGCTGTTTAGACAACCCCTGCTTCCAAACAGATGGATGTCAGACATCTTGATGTAAAAACTGCTTTTCTACATGGAATAATAACAGAGGAGATATACATGCAACAACCCCCAGGTTTTGTAGACCAGAAACAACCACATTTTGTTTGCAAGCCTAAGAAGGGATTGTATAGACTTAAACTGCTAAGGCTTGAAATGAAAAACTAGATAAAATGCTGAAGCAATTAGACTTTAAGCAAGGAGAAGCAGACCAATGTCTATATAACAGAACCAAAGACGGTCATTCAACCTTTATTCTGACTTATGTTGATGATTTGATTATAGTCACTCAGAGAGATAAAAAACTACACAAAAATTGTACATCACCCGAACAAGGAAGTTGAACGGAAAGAATTAGGAGATGCTGCATACTACCTAGGCATACAGATTGAAGGAGAAGAAGATGGTTCTTTTATCTTAAGCCCAAAACAAAACACTACTGAACTTTTAGAAACTCTAGAACTACAAGATGCTGTTACTGTAGCAACGCCTGAGGTAACAGCCTTTCTTAAAAATAATGAAGAAAATGATTCTCTGCCAAAGAACAGTTCGTACAGAACAGCAATAAGAAAATTTCTGTATTTATCTACCAATACATACCTAATATTGCTTCCGCTGTAGGGATCCTAAGCAGGAAAATTAGTGAAAACTTACATGTGAAATGAAACAAGCAGTTCAGGTAAGCAAAAATATTTGAACCTTTTAGAAATATATTGACAGCTTCCTTCAAAATGCATCCAGGGATTTTTTTTCTTCATTCACCAGCCTCCAATATTTTTTTTATATAATTTCCATTTTAGTGGCAAATGTATAGATCTGTGCTGCTTTAACATGCTAGGAGACATCTGGTGGGGGAGGCTTATATGCTTTACCCTTTTCTTTTTGTTTTATTGCTCATGTACACTCAGTAAGAAATTCTGGAAGCAGCTGATGTTTACCTTGCCTATTGTCAGCAGGTGCATACAGCTAGAGTAGGATCAGCTAGAGCAGAATCCCATTCTTTCCCAGCTTAAGCTTTTATTGCATTAATTACTGCAGACACATTGCTGCAACCTGACACTGGGGTTGTCTATACAAGGCAAAAAGAAGCGGATTACTCCTTGGTAAAGGCAACTCACAGCAGCTGCGATTTGTCTTAATGTTTTTTTTGGGGGGGGGTTAGGTAGATAGCAGACATGTGAACCTATCTGCATTTGCTGTGCAAACGGGCATGCCTGCAAATCAAGATGGCGGCCATGAGTTAATTACATGCATTTTTATTCTTACCAATTGCTGCTGAACAGTAATTTCTTTGAAAAGCATATCTAAGGTGCAAGCGTGTGATATTTTGCCTTAACATGAAAAAAAAACCCAACCCCCTGTTTTAACTCCTTAGCGCTCGCTCACTAAGGTGGTTCTGGGCACTTGGCCTTGATAGCAAGCCCCACCCCCCTGTGCTCATCCAGCCAATGAGCTTTCCAGTACTGCTCCTTTGGGAGAGTGAATCAATTCGAATCTCTTGTCCCAATGAGCAGGAATGCATATCTGTAGTATGTGGGGAAATAATCATTGTAATGTAAAAGCAATCTTGTGTACCTCATTCACAATCTTAGATAAGTCTAGGGTTTTTTTCCCTGCATGCATTTGTTTTCCCAAAATTCCCTTTCTCTTATTTCACTGGGCACTTCCAGCCAACTGGAAGTGCTGGGTCATTCGACACATGACCTAATTTGAATTTTATTGCTTTTGTGTAAGTTCCCTTCTGAATCTGACTCTCCATGAGGATGGATGTATCTTAGCCATCTTAAGCTTTCTGAAACAATGACATGATGTTTCACCATGCAGCCTTCTATCGTTGTGGGCTGGTGAGTCTTTCCTACCCTATTCTTAGTCAGTTTAGGAACCTCTTTTTAAGTTTGTTTTAGTATGTAGATTGAGATTGATATACCTTCAGTAAACTTTGATTTGCATTTTAAACTGACTCCTTTGTTTTGTAATGAGTCTAATTTAACTGGGAGGATCCCAGATCTCTTGAATACACTTTTAAATGATAATTGAGCTTACAAGTCTGCATCTTAAACGCACTCTGTATGAAGCATGAAGTCAAAAGTGACTGAATGATTTTAACTCTTTTCAAAGGAAATAATTCTTGTTGTTTTTTAAAACGACTAGATCCTGCAATTTTTTAATACAATTTTATTTTTAGACTCATTACCTTCCACAATATCCCTCCCACTATTTTTTAAAAACTCCAGGAAAAGCCACGGGGCTTTTCCTGTGGAGTATATGGCGTATTTAGCCCCCATCCTTCTGAATACGGTGATACAATGTGGGATGCCATTAAGACAGGTTGTATTCTCCTCGCATTCCGTGAGGAGTATTTTCACCGTTTAGACAACTCCACTATTTCTCTAGCCCTCCTTCATAATCTTCTCAGTGTGTCAATGCAGCTAACTTCCATTTGGACTAAGAACGAGGAGGAAAAGGGGGCTGAGATGTAAAAATATTTTGTAAAAATGAGCTTCTTTGTCAGAGGCCTTGCTAACTGAAGTATGGCTGTACAGTATATTCCTGAAATGAAGAGAACCTGGCAGTAGGCAGGAGTGGATTTTTGTGAGGAAGGACAGTGAGCTGCATTCAGTTCCGATACTCCAAACAAGTTCCTAGGCCCAATATTCTTCAGTTTTTAAAAGAATATATTTTGTCATTTTTGCACTAGGCTCCGGTTGATAAATTTGGAGGTTCCAGTAAAAAAAATAAAAACACCACGTAAGTGCAATCAGCTTGTGATTTAAAGGACCAATATCTAGAACATACATGAAGTACTGACACCTTCACCAAGAACTGAAGCATCAGTGGCCTCAGTAAATCAGTATACCACCTTGTCTTGCATTCACAGCATACATACCTGGTGAGTGTCTGTAGGATTCAGACGCCCGAGAGAAATATGTGGGCATCACCCCTGAGTCAACGCCCTCTGAACCAGGAAAGAAGAGGTCTGAGTCATCACTTGCTTGTAAATGGGCAGGCTCCAAAAAATGGGGGGCAGGATCCTGACCCCCCACTGTGGAGTAATCCATTGTTGACTCTTGTTTAGACTTTTGCGCCACAGATGATGAAACCTACCAGAAGAAGAATGAGAGTGTTATAGAGAAGCCCGGGAGCTAGAACCTAATGGTTAGAACTGCCTTGTATCTCATTTAGGTAAGAAAGGCAAGATATAAATCCAACAAACAAACAAACAAACAAACAAACAGGAAGTGTAAGGATGATAGGAACAAGAACTTACAGGTTTTATTTGCTGACTGATATATGAGAACGTTTGATCATCAAGACTTTCCCCTTCATTCATAGGATTGCCAGGTGAAAGAAGGGACATGGCTCCTATACTTCTAAGAGGTGTATAAAAGAGAGAATTTCAGCAGGTGTTGCTTGCATGACAAGCAATGCTCTGCTGAAATTCCCCCTTTCCCACACCCATTAGATATATAGGATCCTTGTCCCTTATTTCACCTGCCAAATCTATTCCAAAACTCTCTACAGACAAGAAAGGCCTCAGGAGCGGGAATCAGGATTCATTTGCCTCTCTGTCCAAATAACGTTTATACTTTCTGGAGTAGGAGGTAGTCTTTTTCTGTAGAGCAGGGATTTTCAAAATGGCTGCCTTCAAGAAGCATTTTCCATATTGATTTATTTAGACGCTGACTCATTTGCCAAGGAACCTCTGCAAATCTGCCATGAAGGAGGAACGTGAATACACTGCAGGTATTTCAGGGGGTAGAGTGTGTACTCATTCTGTATAGGAAATCAGCCAAGCCTGTTGGGGACTCATCAGATACCTCCCAACACTCCTGGCTTGGCAGGGATAGTCCCACTTAATCCTCTGTTGTCCCACTTTTCCGCTGCTTTTAAAATGCCCCATTTCTCTCTTTCTTTCTCCCACCTTCCCCCTTTGTCCTCAGCTTAATTCAGTTGCTGCAAACTGAGTTCAAAGTGTGAAAGTAGTTTGCACTCAGTTAACTCAGCTGGAGGAGAGGAGACCCAGTAGGCTTGGTCAAAAGCAAATTCCTGCAGCCTCTCTTAGCTTGTCTGTTTTTCCTCATTAATAGTGTTTACCATCTTGACCACACACAGAAGTTGGCTGGCCACATATGTCTGTTTTTCCTCTGTGAAATGTTGGAGGATATACCATCGTAGCCCTCAGTAAATTGACAGTGCAAATTAAAGCACACTCAGCACTCCTCTGTGCTTCAATCTGTGCAGTGCACATGTAGTGCGGGGAGTGAGGATCAGTCACTTGTGGTGGCAAATGATTACTCAGGAGCAGTGTGCTCCATCACGTATCATTTTCCACTAACAGGACTGTGGTAAAATTCCTTCCAAGGGGAATCCAGACTCCCCCCATGGAAAGCAGTCTGAAAATGATTCCCCTAAACCTGGAGTCCACAAATGTGCTTCTGTAGGTCCACAAGAACATGGTGTAGTGGTTTGAGCATTGGACTATGACTCTGGAGAACAGGGTTCAAATCCCTGCTCGGACATGAAAACCCACTGGGTGACCTTGGGCAAGTCACACTCTCTCAGCCTCAGAGGAAAGCAGTGGCAAATCTCTTCTGAACAAATCTTGCCAAGATAACCCTGTGCCGGGTTCGCCATAGGGTCACCCTAAGTTGGAAATGACTTGAAGGCACACAACAACAACAGGTCCACAAGCCAGATGTAAAAGAACTACAGTTGGCCCTCCCCATTTGCAGGTTTAATTTTTGTGGATTTGATTATTTGAGGATTATTTGCTGCCACTTCTGCAGGTGCCCTATGCCATTTTTAGTAGGGACTTCAGTCCTCACGAGACTGAGAGAGAGACTGAGAATGTGCAGCAAGACTTGCACGTTTCTAATGGTGTGGGGCAGTAGCGGAGGCAGCAGCAACCCCCACCAGCAACCCACTTCTGCCTTGCGAAGGAACTCCACTGCCTTGAAGGCACCTGTGGTGAACTGAATCTGTGGATTGTACTTTATGTGTGTGTTACATATGGGGGGGGGGGCTAGAGATATTCATTTTTCCACTTTCAAAGGGGTCCTGTGCCCCTAACCCCAGTGAATGTGGAGGGCCAACTGTATTTTTTTCTTTGATTTCCTTCCTATATATCTATATAATTCTCTTGGGTATGTTGCCATTTTCAGTGTACTGATTGGCTGTTTGGGGACCTAACCAACCAATCACAGGTCTGTTGGGCAGCCAATCAGCACACTGGGGGCGGGACCATGTAGATTTCAAACATGGTGGCTGGAGAGGGAGAGGGAATAGCATGGGGTGGATGTGGTGTGTGCCTGTGTGCCGGAGTGCAGGGGGTGGGGGGCAGGATGCGCAACGGGGGAGGATGCGCGGTGGGAGGCAAGACACGCGGGGGGTGCAGGATGCGTGGGGGCAGGATGAGTGGCAGGGGGGCAGGATGAGTGGCGGGGGCAGGACATGCGGCAGGGGGCAGGATGCGTGGTGGGGGGCAGGACATGAGGGGGGCAGGACATGCAGCGGGGGGGGTGACTTAAACTTACCAGCCTACCTCACAGGATTGTCATGAGGTCTCCTGGGCATTTTGGGGGGAGTTTTTAAATGTCATATGGTATGCCATGTCCACCTAGTTTGAATTTTTTTACCTGTCCCATTGAATTTTAAATTAAAATTTTAGTTTTTTTCAAGTATTCTTTTTTTTTACAAATTTTACAAATTTTTCAATATTTGTAATAACAAATTGTTAATTTTTATTTGTTTCAGATTAGTCCATGTGAAGAAAAACACACTTCAGCATCCTGATAGAAATTACCCCATCTCTGTTACAGCATCCCTGATAGGTGGCCATCCAGCCACAGCTTAGAAACTTCTAATAAAAGAGAGTTCCAAGACAAGTTATTCCTCTGTCCATTTGCTTGACTCCTAGCCTCTAGGGTAGAAGTGATAATCATAGTTATAGCCCTCCAGATGTTATCATGTAACCCTCCAGATGTTATCAGACTGTAATTCCCAGCACCTTTCATCATTGACAATGCTGGGTAGGGTTACTGGGAGCTGCAGTCCACATCTGAAGAGCCACATGATTCTCACTACTGCTCTAGAGAAAAAGAAAGCAAATGCCCACTTCAACTATACTATAATTGTTCAAATTCTTGAAAGTGTTACCTAGAGAAAACCCTTTTCTTTATGTATGATAAAGGTTGTACAGTTGTCCCTTCATATTCGCTGGGGTTTGGTTCCAGAACCCCCCGTGGATACCAAAAGCCATGAATACTCAAGTCCCATGATATGCAATGGCATAGCAAAATGGTGTCCCTTATATAAGATGGGAAAATCAAAGTTTGCTTTTGGATTATTATTTTTTAAAGAATATTTTTAAGCCGTGAATACCGTGAAAATCATGGAAACCAAATCCGTGGATATAGAGGGACAACTGTAATTATGTTTGGAAACAGGTTAAAGAGGAGTAATATTATATTAACTGGATGTAATCAGCGACAAGCGGGAAGTCTTGGGGGGGGATATTTGTTGTATTTATTTGATATTTTTGTCTATGGACTTTTTCGGACACTGAAAAATAATGCAAGCAGCCTCGTCAGCTTGTGAGGCTGCTGCGCTGCAAAGTGTCAGTTTCGGATGATGCTCGCCCCTGCCGGTACTGTTGCGGTACCGCGGGGAGAGTTGAGCGTCAGTACCGGCAGGGGCGAGCGTCATCCGAAACTGACGCTTTGCAGCGCAGCAGCCTCGCAAGCTGACGAGGCTGCTTGCATTATTTTTCAGCATCCGAAAAAGTCCTATGTGGGTGTGGTTGGGTTCTTTCTTTTTTCTTTTTCTTTTTATGTTTAACTTTATCTAATGTTGTTTGTCTTTAGTATGTAATTAAGTAGTTTGTATTGTGTGTTGTTTAAGCATAGAAAATAATAAAAATACTGTATTTTAAAAAATAATCTCTTCCTCCAGGCTAAACATACTCCACGTCCTTCAACCTTCCCTCAAATGAGGAGAGTCAGTGCCAGAAGGCAGCACCCATTTGCCTGCAGGGTACAGAGAAGTCCAGGGCCTGTTAGTGATCACCATCCCACCTTTGTCTTCCTCTATTTCTTTGATCAGTCTCCCTTTCCTAGAACTGACATAGTCAGTTCAGGGATTGCTTTCTTCTCTGACATCAGCTTCCAGATCTGATTATGCCTCTGGAAATGGAACTTTCTTCACTCTGTATAGGTGTGTGTACAATCTGAGTTTGTTTATCATATGAATACCACACTATATTGAGTACAATGGTAAGTGACAAGGACCTTCTCTCCATGTTCTACTTCTTGTACCTGTGCTACATAAACAAGCCAGAGTTCTGGTTTGCACGCTCCTATAAGCAAACCATATATGGAAAGTCCATGGTTTGTTTAGCTCCTCCCATTTGCACGAGGAGCCAAATGGGAATGACTGATCCATGACCAATCAGAATGCAGCTGGTGTGTCTGATTAGGACTGGAAAAAACCCTCCAAGGAGGGTGTCACTGAATGAAACAGTATGGATGACTGCAGAAAAACCAGTCATTCAGAAGCACCCTGAGTAAACTTTAAAAAGCAGGGTTTTTTAAAAAACTTTCTGACCACCTTGTGTTTTATTGTAAATGAATCTCTCCACATGAAAGCCTTTTCACATTTTTTTTCTCTTCTGTAAAGGTTCTTCCTTCTCCATGGAGAAATCAAAACTCTGGTGAAATTTGACCCAGCCCTGCTACAAAGCATGACATCATATTTTGATTTAAATCATAATAATTTGTTCTACTGGTGCGTCTATAATAAATAAGCACATGCAAAAAGTCCCAAATATATTTTGGCCTTTTTTTTTTGTTGATGCATCCCTCTTTTTTGGCAGTGAGTCCTGATAGATATCATCACCAGCATTGAGGCCATAATACTGAGAACACAGCTGCGCTGGGCAGGGCAGGTTTCTAGGATGGAGGACCATCACCTCCCAAAATAGTACTCTACGGTGAACTTGCCACAGGTCAGTATAAGAGGGACACTCCAAAAAAGCGATACAAGAACTCCCTGAAACAATATCTCAGGCTTGGCCAAATTGATCACCAACAACGGTCCGCCCTGGCCTCACATCGGGAGGCATGGAGACACACTATCCACAATGCTGCAGCCTTATTTGAGAACTCATGCCAAACAAGTCTTGAAGAGAAACGACAATGCAGAAAGAATCACAACCCAAAAACATCACCCAAGGAGCCCTTCTGCTGTGCTTTCTGCAACCGGACTTGTTTATCTCGGATTGGCCTTTTTAGTCATCAGCGCGCTTGCAGAAAGTGCGGGATGAGTCCTTCCTGAATCTTCATTTGTGAAGAAAAGCCAGAGAGAGAGAGAGACATGCTGAAAGTACAGTTGGCCCTCCGTATCCACAGGTTCTTCATCTACGAATTCAGCCGTCCACGGCTAGAAAATATTCCAATCTCCCCGCCCCTGAAAAGCAAACCTTGCTGTTTGCCATTTTATATAAGAGATACTATTTTACTAAGCCACTGTATATAATGGGACTTGAGCATCCATGGATTTTGGTACCCACGGGAGGTCTTGGAACCAATTGGTTTAATTCTGTCTTAATGGACACTTTTTTTATATGTTTTAATTGTGTGTTTTTAAAACTGTGAGCTGCTTTGGGTCCCTGCCTTTGGAAAAAACAGGCTATAAAAAAAGATCATCATCATCATCGCCATCATCATTATCCCAGTGGATACCAAGGGCCCAGTGTACCTTTAAGAAGACGTGCATCACTAAAAAGGTGGCCAAAAGGGAATGCCAGGTTGCCCAAAATCTCATCTGCTGATTTATGTGTACAGATGCAAAATTATATATGATTTGTTTGATTTAAGACAAATTACAATGTATCTTATACAAATGGAGAAACCTGTGAACAGATGAACAGGAACTAATATACACAAGGCTAAAAATGCAGCTCAGTCCTGATTCCAATGCTCGTATGACACACCATCTAGATTTTCAGACAACACTGTTATAGTGTTACTATTCCACTTTATTTGCTATTGCTGCCTCCTGTTGAATCCTGGGATTTGCAGTTTAGGGAGGGGCATTTACAACTCTCAGCCAGAGAGATCTTAGGCCTCACTAAACTACAAACCCCAGAATTCCACAGGAGGAAGCCAGAGAAGCTAAAGTGGAATAGTAACACTATAAAAGTGTAGTCTGAAAATCTCCAATATTTGCTCCATCACAGAGCAATTCCAAATCTTGTTATACTGTAGCCTGAGAGTTATTATATCCCAAAATTAGTAGTATGCCTTCTGAGTCTGCTGTCCAGGTGCTGCCTGTGGAGAAGCAACTTCAGGTTCTATCATCTCCTTCTTATGGTTATTTATCTTTAAATCCAACTTGTACTAGAGAGTCTTTTAAAAAGAGGATGACTTCTAATAAATAACTATCCTCAAACAGCGGGCCATTTTCTGAAAAAGAGGACAAATTGCCGTCTTTGAAAGGCCACAGTTCTGTTTCATCTGCTCTACTTTGTTTTTAATCAGTCAGTCAATCAATCAATATTTATTGATATGGTCAGTGGCCAACTTTTTTTAATTATTCAAAAGTTCCCTTTGACTCCTCCTGTTGGGGAGTCATCTGAGGAAATCCACACTGCAAAATTATATCAGTTTGCTAGCACTTAAACTGCTGGAAGTTCTAGTTTGGTAAGTTACTTCTCTGCTAGAGAGCTCTAGCTCACTTCCCTTGAACTACAACAGCAGAGCTCGCTAGCAAAGAATTCTTCTGTATCTCACAAAACCTTAAATTCCAGGATTCCTGAGGATGGAGACATGGCATTTAAGTGGTATCAAAGTACTATCGTTGTATAGTGTGAATACACCCAAAGCATTTTCAGCTCGTGGAGTGACTTAAATTAGATGGATCTCTGCGTATGCTTGTATATGGTCTAGCATATACAGCTAGGGGTTCAGTCTAAGGCTGCTGCCACATTGCAAAAATAATGCAGTTTGACACTGCTTTAATTATCATGGCTTCATCCTATGGAATCCTGGGATTTGTAGTTTGTTGTGGCACCACTAAATATCTCACAAACGTCAAACCCCGCAATTCCATAGCACTGAGCCATGGCAGTTAAAGCAGTGTCGAACTGCATTATTTGTGAAGTTTAACAGCACCCTAATTCTGTGCTACTAAAGAATGCAGATGCGGGGCTGGTATGTTTGAAAGTTTCTGAAGGGAATGCTGTGGATATAGCATATCTTTATTTCACGGTCTCCATGATATTCTTGCAAATTATGGTAGTAAAATGTGGGCTAGACAATGCTGCTGTTAGGTGGATTTGTAATTGGTTGACCAACCAAACCCAAAAGGTGCTCACCAATAGCTCCTTTTCATCCCGGGGAGAAGTGATTAGTGGGGTGTCACAGGGTTCTATCCTGGGCCCAATGCTATCCAACATCTTTATAAATAACTTAGATGATGGAATAGAGGGCATGCTTATCAAATTTTCCGGTGACAGCAAACTGATCAGAATTCAAAATTACCATAACAGATTAGAATGCTGGGCCAAAACTAACAAAATGAAATTCAACAGGGAGAAATGTAAGGTACTACACTTAGGAAGGAAAAAAATTGAAATGCACAGATATAGGATGGGTGACATCTGGCTTGACAACACTACACATGAAAGGGATCTAGGAGTCTCAGAAGACCACAAGCTGAACATGAGTTAACTGTGTGCTGCAGCTACAAAAGTCAATGTGATGCTAGGCTTTATCAATAGGAGTATTGTGTCTAGATCGAGGGAAGTAATAGTGCCACTCTACTCTGCTTTGGTCAGACTTCATCTGGAATACTGTGTCCAGTTCTGGGCACCACAATTCAAGAAGGATATTGACAAGCTGGAATGTGTCCAGAGGAAAGTGACTGAAATAAAGGTCTGGAAACCATACCCTTTGAGGAGCAGCTTAGTGAGCTGGGTACGTTTAGCTTGGAGAAGAGGAGGTTAAGAGGTGACATGATGGCCATGTTTAAATATTTGAAACGATGTCATATTGAAGAAGAAGCAAGCTTGCTTTCTGCTCCAGAGACTAGGACACGGAGCAATGTTTTCAAACTACAAGAAAAGAGATTCCACCTAAACATTAGGAAGAACTTCTTGACAGTAAGAGCTGCTCAGAAGTGGAATACACTGTCTTATAGTGTTGTGGAGTCTCTTTCTTTGCAGGTTTTTAAACAGAAGCTAGATGGCCATTTATCAGGGATGCTTTGATTGTATATTCCTGCATGGCAGGGTGTTGGACTGAATGGCCCTTGTGGTCTCTTCCAGCTGTATGATTCTATGAAAAGGAAGGTGCTTTCAAAGAGAAGACTCAGGGCTTGTCTACACCAGCCAAATATCCCCGTTTGCTCCCATTCCAGAGCCCTGCAGTTCAGATGATGCAGGGCATTTAACCCAATTTGTCCCCAGACAGTCCTCACAGTCCCAGGGCAAATATGGGGCTGGAATGGGGTCAAGTCGGGATAGGCCCTTCAATGTGTTTTTTAAAAAAATACCCAATTGAATCTCGTACCACCAGATCAGGCCCCGCATGTCGACGGAAGCCTGTCCCAGAATGCTGTCCCTTGCTGCCACCACCAGATCCCTACCTCTCCTGAAAGGCAGGCAGCAGTCCCTCAGCATGTGACCAAGCCTGGTCACATGCAGGTGGTCTGCAATCACACTTCTGCCTGGCTTCTGCATCAGCAGAGAAAATTGTGGCAGCGACAGCAGTTTCAGTGACGGTTCGGTTCTTGTTCTGTGTGGGCTCCAGCATGTTTTCTCTAGGTAAAGGGGGAGGAGGGGGAGGAATGGGCCACCTCCAAAGTCAGGAGACACTGGCAGGGAGCTGGTGTAACCTGACTAGTATAGATGAGTCCTAAGCAATTAAGCTAGAATCAGCATGGAAAAGTACCTCATGTTTCAGATTTGCCCCATTGACAGACTGCTTTGTATCCACACTGTTAGCCATGAAATATGCTAAGCACTGAGCCACTGATCACCAATCATTCACTCTTCACAAATACCTGTGAGGGAAAGTAAAATGAGTAAAACCACATGTTTTGTTGGCTTGAGCTCCTTGGATGACAGATGACTTTGGAGAGCAATCATCCTTTACATTTCTACTCAAAGGAAAGGCCCAAGTAAATGCTCTCATTTACTTGCTCCCAAGTAAATGCATATAGAATTCCAATCATGTCAGGGTTAATAGTCATTGAACACAGGGATGTACCCAGAGAGCGCTGCTCGGGGACAGTAGCTCCAGTAAAAGGGAGCTCACCTGTGGAGTACCACAGGGTGCTATTCTGTCCCCGATGTTATTTAACATCTATATGAAGCCGCTGGGTAAGATTATCCGGAGTTATGGAGCTGGGTGTTATCAGTACGCTGATGACACTCAGATCTATTTCTCCGTATCTCGTTCGTCGGTCTCAAACTCTGATGGCATCTCTTCTCTCAATGAATGTCTTCGGGCAGTAATGGGCTGGATGAGGAAAAACAGATTGAGACTGAATCCTGACAAGACGGAGGTGCTCACGGTAGCGGCCCCGAAACCAAGAATCGGGTTGCAATCTCCAGTCCTGGATGGGGTCACACTCTCCTCCAGTGACTGTGTTCGCAGTCTAGGGGTGCTCCTTGACTCGTCGCTCCTGATGACAAATCAGGTAAATGCAACAGTCAGGAGCGCTTGTTATCAGCTTCGGCTGATACGCCAGCTGCGCCCTTTTCTGGAAGTAAGGGATCTTGAGACCATTGTGCACACGCTGGTAACCTCACGTCTGGATTTCTGTAATGCTCTCTACATGGGGCTACCCTTGTGCCTAGTTCGGAAATTACAGCTGGTACAAAATATGGCAGCCAGACTAGTTTCTGGAACATCTAGGAGGGACCAAATTACTCCGGTTCTGAGGTCCCTCCACTGGCTGCCTATCAGCTTCCGGGCCCAGTACAAGGTGTTGGTTATCACCTTTAAAGCCCTAAATGGCTTGGCTCCAAGCTATCTCAGGGACCGCCTTCTCCCTTATAATCCTCCCCGCGCTCTCCGGTCCTCTGGGAGGAATCTGTTGCAGCCACAAAGACCTAGGCTGGCAACTACCTCCCAGAGGGCTTTCTCGGCTGTCGCCCCCAAATTGTGGAACAGCCTGCCTGACGAGATCCGCCTATTGACATCATTAGACAGCTTTAAAAAGGCCGTCAAGACGATTCTCTTCGGGCAGGCTTTTCCGGAATAGCTAACCCCGGCCTCGGGAACCCCCTCTGGAGGTTGCTTTTGGACCTCCAAACAGATGCTGCCTGCTTAAAAGGGTTTTTAACATATTGTATTATATATTGATTTTAACTTGTATTAATTTAATAATGTTTTAAGGGGAGGGAGGGATTTTGGGTTGTTTTATACTGTCTACCATTTTATCGTTGTAAGCCGCCCCGATTGCTTGCAGAGGGGCGGGATATAAATAAATTTTATTATTATTATTATTATTATTATTATTTATAAAACACACATCCCAGAAAGCAAAACAGACATAGCATGGATGCTCTGTTGTCAGATCTCGCTGGTTAAAGAAACAACAACAACAAAACTTCAGCCACAAACAGATAAAATTTAACTGGTGGGACAGTTCTAGAGCCAGGATTGCAGTGCTTGAAAAGTTCAGTTTTCGGTTACAGCTCCCAGAATCCTTTAATTGGGTGGCCACTGAGAGATTCTGACACTTGTAGTCCCAGAAAGCTATATTTCCAAGCCTTTAATGTTTGACCCTTTCTCCATTCACCGTTTCCACTGTAGGGGGGGGGAATGCAGATACCTATATTGTGTCTGTTTTGTTTTGTTTTCCTTTGTAGGGCAAATGGCAGTATTGGCAGTGGGCGTTAAGGAAAGGAAAGCATTTTTGCCTGAGAAGAGCAAGATTCTGTCTTTTACAGTCTTTTCCCAACTCCTGAATTGAGTGCAAACTGCTTTTGTGCTTTGAACATCGTTTGGAGAAATTGAACTAAATTGAAGAAAAAAGGGAAAATTGGAGAAGGAGAGAAAAACGGGGGCATTTTAAAAACAGGTGGAAAGTGGTATGGCAGAGGATTAATTGGGACTCTCCCTGCCAAATCAGGACAGTTGGAGAGTATGAAATCTGAGTTTGTGGCTGCATTGGGTGGTTGTTGTTGCTGGCCAAGATCTACATTATAGTCTACACTTTAGAACTGTATGAATAAGTAGCTATGTTGCAGAAATACAAGAAAACCCTGCCAGTGAATAGTGAAGATGTGCATTTGGGCACTGGAAAGAGTGTGACAATGAATATTGGGCACTTCTGATGGGCATCAGGCACGCCTCTTGTGCTCTGGCACTTGCTGATGTCCACATGTGCATCAGGAGTGTCCCAATGTGCATCAGTGGCCATTGTGCATTGTGCCATGGTGTATCAGTCACTTTGCCATTGTGTAACGGATGCCTGTACAATGTTGTAATGTCACAGCAGCCCCTAGGTGAATATTCAGGACTTTATCACACTACACTGTTATAGCGCTATTATTCCACTTTAACTGCTCTGGCTGCCTCCTGTGGAATCCTGGGATTTGCAGTTTACGGAGGGGCATTTAGAACTCTCAGCCAGAGAGCTCTTAGGCCTCACTAAACTACAAACCCCAGAATTCCACAGGAGGCAGCCAGAGCAGTTAAAGTGGAATCATAGCACTGTAACAGTGTAGTGTGATAAAGACATTATATAGTGTGTTCAGTTTTGCACACACATAAGGCCACAGTCCCAAGCAGAATGCCAGCTGTTGTTTTTAAGTGGAGAGATTCAGTTAGGGAGTGTCTCTGACATATCTGCTTGGTCCTAAACTAGTGCCAATCTCTCAGGCTCCTTTCACACTACACATTTTTAGTGCTATGATTCCATGTTAACTGCCATGTCTGTGTCCTGTGGAATCATGGACTTTGTAGTTTGAGGAGGCATCAGAGGAGCTCCAAGGTTGAATATTCTAAAAGCCCCTCCCTCCACTGCCAATCCCAGGATTCCATAGGATGTTGCCATGGCAGTTACAGTGGAATCATAGTTCTATAACTGTGCAGTGTGGACAGGCCCAAAGTCTTACAGCAGTGAAGTAGAAGATTTGGAGACTTCCTCCCTCTGTTTCTGGTCAAGTGCTCCAACCACTGTAGGTAGAGAGACAAGCAACTGTAGCTCCCAATTGGCAACTGAGTTTCAAGAGTTTGTACTTTCCTGCCTGCCATGTTGTTCGGCTTCCCTTTCACCATCCTTTTAGGACCCTTTCCACCCCTCACAAACTGCAGTTAGATTTTCTGCCAGGCCTTATCATCCCATCTCTGCAGTCTGTTCAGGCATGGAGTAGGGTACAAAAGGAAGCTTTTGAAATTAACCTTGAAGAGATGCCAAGTTCCTCTGAATGTGGGCCTAGTGACGCTCTTCTCTTCTGATTCACTTCCTCCTCCTTTTCCACCTCTGAGGCCTTTAAATGACCTCCTTGATTCCTTTTTCAGATGTGGGAGAGGAATGGAGGAGGCACTGAATTATGGGGCCAGACTGGGATTCCATCCACACATCTGATATTTGTTTATTTTGTTTTATTTTAACATTGGTTTCCCACTTTGTAGCCCAGAGGGGAACGGTCGAGGCCACTTACAAATCATTTAATAACTAAGCAACAAAATTACAAGTTAATACCATTTTTTAAAAAAATACCCTGTAAAGGCAGCTAAAAACACAGAATGGTTATCTTCAATCCGTAACAGCATCTTCAGCAGCCTATCTGAGCATTTACATCTCTCCAAACATCCACATCCAACAGCTTTCTGAACAACAATGGAGAGAGCAAGCCCAGATCCCTCAGGATTTTGAGGGAGCAGATGAAGTGGACAAAGATAAACTGAGGTGACCATTTTCTTCAAACCCTGCTTTATGATCTTTCACACACATTTATCTGACTACTACCAAGCAGAATGGACAGATTATACAAACCCAAGAGTTTCATCTGGTGCTTCTAAGATAGGAGTGAGTAACCCTGGTTCATCATCGGTAAAATTCAAATATGCTTCTTGTTATTTATTTTTTAAAAGTTGCATGGAAAAATAAGTTCTGGCAGCCGTGTTAATATGGGTGCCAGAACTTACTTTTTCATGCAGCTGGCAGTATTAGCAGTAGGGGTTAAAATCAGGCAGAGAAAAAGGATTAAATACCTCCTTTTACCAGCACCATTGTGCCAGACAAGATCGCATACCTTCCAACATTTCACGGGAGAAAACTAGGACACGTGTGGCCAAGCAACATCAGAGTGTGGTTAAGATGGCAAAAATTATTAAGGAGGAAGAACACACAGGCTAGGAGAGGCTGCAGCAGTTTACTTTTGCATGAATTTACAGGAGAGGACAATATTCTGCCTTTCTGCCTCACTCCCCAACGCTCTGCTAATTGAGCTCAAACTGCTTTTGCACTGTGAACTCTGCTTGCAGCAGCTGAAGTAAGCTGAGAACAAAGTGGGGAAATTGAGGAGACAGAGAGAGAAAAAGAGGCCAAGTAACATCAGAGTGTGGTCTAGGGAGCAACCGTTATCAGTGAGGAAGAACAGATAATCTAGGAGAAGCTGGAGCAGTTTGCTTTTGCCTGAACCTCCAGGGAAGGGCAATAATCTGTCCCTTGCTCTCTTCACCCAACTCGAGAGTTAAATGAGTGCAAACAACTTTGGACTTTGAATCCTATTTGGCCAGTTTGAATCCTATTCAGAAGAAAAGCTGGATATAAAATAAATAAATAAAATGCTCCAGGAGTGTAGCTACGGGGGGGGGGGGCAAAGTTAGGGCATTGTCCCCCATAAGAACTCTGCCCCCCAACTGAAATGTTCATTCACTCCCCAAATTTCTAGAATTGCAGTAACTTAAAACTTTAAAAATTGCAGTTGAGCATTTACAAATACAGTTTAGACATCCAAAGAAAAGGGGGAAGGCAGAGTGATCTTGGGAAAGTGAACACAGCAAATGGAAGAGTTGTAGGTGTGAATGACATTCAGCGTCTCACTCTCTGCAATGCTAGAAATTTGGGGACTGGAGAAAAATTTAATTAGAGGGGCAGGATTCTTATTTAAGGGCAATGTCCTTGTTCCTTCCCACCCCCTTGTAGCTCCACCCCTGTCATGCTTCCCACTCTCCCAAGGCTAAGATGTTTCTAGCGCAAATTGTTTTACAGAATCAGTTTCTTCATGAAGACAACAAAAAATGTGTGTGTGTGTGTGTGCGTGTGTGTTTTATTTCTCACCATAGCACTACTTTTCTGCAGTGGTGGGATTGTGTGCTCCTATGAGGCAAGAGGCTATGCTGATGGCAGCACTGCTGCTGATGGGGTCTCCCATGTCAGACAGGCTTTTGCTGAGGAGACAGACAAAATGTGCCAGACAAACTGGGCAGCAGCAGTAGTGGGGGATGACACTGACAGAGGATCTCTCAGAGACAACAGCAGTGGCACCACAGCTAACACTTGTTAGTGCTGTACAGAGTGAGGCATGGTAAACCTCCTTTTGAAGATCTTTTATCACAAAAACCCTATGATGAAATAATCCAAAATGGAACAAAAGACAGTGCCAGAAGATGAAACTCCCAGGTCAGATGGCACCCAATGAGCTACTGGGGAAGAGAGGAGGATGAGTAGCAAAGGACATTCAGCTGTTAATGTGCTCATTAGCTTCTCTGTACATTCTGACATGATAGTTGTTGGCCTGATCCAGAATTTCTGTGTTTTTAATTAGCATTTTGTGTCCAGGTTAGTTTATCACATGTTCTGCTACTGCTGATTTTTCTGGCTGGCCCAGTCTGCAGTTTCTCTTGTGTTCCTTGATTCGTGTTTGCACACTGTGTTTAGTGGTCCCTATGTAAACTTGTCCATAGCTGCATGGTATGTGGTAAACAACTGCAGCTGTGAGAGGGTCTCTTTTGTCCTTTGCTGAATGTAGCATTTCTTGGATTTTCTTGGTTGGTCTGTAGATTGTTTGGAGGCTGTGTTTCCTCATCAGTTTCCCTATTCTGTCTGTGACTCCTTTGATGTATGGTAGAAATACCTTCCCTTTGGGTGGCTGTTTTTCTTCTTCATTCCTGTGTTTTTTTCTGGGTCTGGCTGCTCTTGTGATGTCTGATCTGGAGTAACCATTAGCCTGTAGGGCCCAGTTTAGGTGCCTCAGTTCGTCCTCCAGGTAGTGGGGTTCACAGATCCTTTTTTGCACGGTCTACCAATGTTTTTATTGTGCTTCTTTTTTGTCCTGGGTGATGATTGGAGTTCTTGTGTAGGTACCTGTCCATGTGTGGGGGGGTTTTCTGTATAACTTGTGGCCTAACCGTTGGTTTGATTTGCGGATGACTAGGATATCCAAGAATGGCAGTGTTCCTTCCTTCTCTTTTTCCATCGTGAATTGGATATTTGGGTGGATGCTGTTCAGGTGGTTCAGGAGCCTCTGATCTGCATAGATTCTGTATGATTGGCTGAATTGGTGTATGATTGGCTGAACTGATGAGTTCTTGATCAAGGCATTTGTTTTTCTAGTGATTTTGTTGGTTGGGTCTTGCTTGAGTTTTCTGTATGTTGCAGGGTCCAAGAGTTCCCTTATGTTTTGTCTGTATTTTTCTCTTTCCATAATTACTGTGGCATTGCCTTTGTCTGCTGGGAGAATAATGATTTCTGGGTCTGCATTGAGATCCTTTTCTTTTTTTTATGGTTATGTTGCTGGGTGTGGTTTTGCCTTCCTCAGGATCCTAGCTGTTTCTCCTCTTATCTCTTCTGCCTCTTCCTCCGGGAGAGGATAGAGGGCAGATTCAACATGGGCGATGATGTCTTCAACTGGGATTCTGGTGGTGGCAACTGCAAAATTGCCTCCTTTGGACAGGATGGATGTTTCTTCTTTTGACAGTTGTCGTTCTGTTAGGTTGATAATAGTCCGTGATGTGTCCAGCTGGGGTTTCTGTTACACAATGTTTTATTCAGGAAATGCAAATCTAAGAATAACTAGGGTAGTATTAATAGAGAGGAGAAATGTAGCAAAAGCAGTCAAGAGATGTAATGGAAAATCTAACCAGATAATATCAATAAGACTGCAGGGAAAACTCATCAATATAACCATTCTCCAAGTTTATGCTCGAACTACAGAGACAGAAGAAGAAGAAATTGAAAGATTTTATGCTAGAGTCCAGGGGGAAATTGATCACAACTAAAACAAGGATATGTTGATAATCATAGACGATTGGAACACAAAAATAGGAAACAGAGCAGAACCGAATATTGTAGGAGGATTTGGCCTAGGATCAAGAAATGAAGCAGGAGAGTGACTGATTGAATTTCATGAGGCCAAAGGTTTGTTCGTTGCCAACACATTCTTCAGGCAACCAAAGAGGTGACTGTATACATGGACATCACTAGATGGTCGTTATAGATATCAAATAGATAACATAATTGGAATCAGAAGATGCAGAAGCTCCATTCCCTCTGCAAAAACAAGATCTGGGACAGATTGTGGGGCACACCATGAACTGCTAATATCAAAAATTAAAGTAAAGCAAAAGAAGAACACTAAAACAATGATCGTGCCAAAACATAACCTGAAGAACACCCCTGTAGAATGTAAAGATAATATAAAGAATAGATTTGCACTGTTAAGCCTAATTGACTGGGATCCAGAAGAACTCTGGACTGAAGCCAAAGACACTGTCAGGAAAGAATACAAAAAGACAGTATTGGCAGCCAAAAAAGAAAGATAAGCCTCAATGGATGACAGATGAAACACTTCAAGCAGTTAAGGATATATGAGAAGCAAAAGTAAAAGGGGACATAAATACGGCCAGAACCCTGAATGTAACTGTTCAGTGACTTCTGTACAGGGAGAAAAAGAGCTACTATAATAATCAATGCAGAGAAATAAAAGATGACCAAAAAAGGAAGGACAAGAGACCTCTTCCACAAGATCTGAGAAATCAAAGGGAAATTTAAACCGAGTGGGGGTGCTATCCAACCAGCAAGGGAACATATTACATGACCAGGTACAAATAAAAAGATGGTGTAAACAATATACTGACGAACTCTATAAAAGTGGTGAAAGGATGACAGACTCATTTGAAGATGAACCTATAGTTTTAGAAAGTGGAAGCTCCACTCAGAGCACTTCAGATAAGTAAATCACCAGGAACAGAGGGCACACCAAGAGAGCTGCTTCAGGCTTCAGAGACAGAATCTATTCTAGTTATAACTTAAATCTGTCAACAATAATGGAAAACAAAACAATGGCCCATAGATTGGAAACGCTCAATATACATTATAATTCCCAAGAAACGGGATACCTGGAATTGCAGTAACTACAGGACCACTACATTAATCTCCCATGCAAGCAAAGTGATACTGAAAATTCTACAAAAATTACTTTTACCATATACCATATATATGGAGCAAGAAATGCCAGATGTCCAAGCTGGGTTCAGGAAAGGAAGAGGCACTCTGGGTCATATTACAAACATGCATTGGATAATGGAGAACACCAAAGGATTTCAGAAGAACATAAGCCTGTGCTTTATAGATTACAGCAAAACCTTTGACTGTGTAGATCATAAAAAACTATCATTCTTAAAGAATGGATGTGTCACAACATTTGATTATCCTGGTGTGTAATCTGTACTCAGGACAAGAGGCTATCATCAGGACAGAACATGGAGAAATGGAAGGTTTCCAATTGGCAAGGGGGTTAGGGCAGGTTGCATTTTATCACCCTCTGTTTAATTTGTATGCTGAACATAAAGCAGGATTAGATTTGGAGGAAGGAGACATGAAAATTGGAGGAAGAAACATCAACAGTGTAAGACATGAAGATTACACCATGCTACTAGCAGAAAACAGAAAGACTTTGAATGATTACTGAAGAAAGTTAAGGAAGAAAGTGCAAAGGCAGATTTACAGCTGAACATTAAAAAAGTAATGACCAGAGATGATTTACATAACTTTAAAGTGGACGATGAAGGCACTGAAATACTGTAATTCAAGATTTTCCATACCATGGCTCAGTCATTAATCAGAATGGAGACTGCAGTCAAGAAATCACAAGAAGACTAGGAATAAGAAGGGCAGCTATGAAGGAACCAGACAAGATCCTGAAGTGTAAAGATATATAATTGAATAATAAATTTAGGATTGTCCATGCCATCGTATTTCCCATTTCTAAGTATGGCTGTGAAAGCTGGATAGTGAAGAAAGCTGATGGGAAGAAAACCAACTCATTTGAAATGTGGTGCTGGGAAAGCATTCTACGGATACCATGGCGTGCTAGAAAGACAAATAAATGGGTATTATAGCAAATCAAGCCTGAACTCTCCCTAGAAGGAAAGATGACTAAACTAAGACTGTCGTTCGTGTTGCTGTGTGCCTTCCAGTCGTTTCCGACTTACAGTGATCCTAACGCAAATGTATTGCAGGGTTTTCTTGGCAAAATTTGTTCAGAGGGTTTTTGGCTTTGATTTCCTCTGAGGATGAGAGAATGTGACTTGCCCAACATCACCCAGTGGGTTTTCATGGCTGAGCGGGGATTTGAACCCTGGTCTCCAGAGTTGTTGACCAACGCTCAAACTACTACACCATGCTGGCTCTCCAAGAGTGTCATACCTTGGCCATATCATGAGAAGACACGACTCACTAGAAAAGACAATAATATTTAGTAAGGTAGAAGACAGTGGGAAAAGAGGAAGACTGCATTCCAGATGGATAAATTCAATCAAGAAAGCCATGGTCCTAACTCTGCAAGCCCTGAGCCAGGCTGTGGATGATACGATGATGTGGAGGTCTCTCATTCACAGGGTCACCATAAGTCAAAGTTGACTTATTGGCAGTTAACTACAAGTTGTTGTTGTTTAGAAACAAAAACAATACCGTTGAGCTTAAGTAAAGCAAGCATAACTTCTGACACACAGACAACATCAGTATGGTTCCCCAACATCTTAAGCTAGATTTGGCAACCTGAACTCATTTTTAGCTCCTTACATGGGAGTGACAGCCATGAATAATAATTAATAATCTCTATATCCACTATCAAGTGACAGTTATACAAATACATTTATTGCTCTTACTGATCACATTATCACAACTGAGCTCAATATAAAGAATCATGAATAAAATGTTAATATTCAAGAGATTTGAGTGTTGGACTAGGACTCCAGTAGACCATAGCCACTAACATCACATGACTCTGTAATTTTGCAGCATGACTGTAATATCGCAACTGCCCCAGCATTAAGAGGCTTACCACAATCTGAAGTAAAGTGGCAGTGCAGCAGGAAGGTTCCATCTTCTGTGCTGCCTTATTGCACAATGTCGTCATCCTTCCGTTCCAGTGCTGTGGGAGACCACAGTAAAACTGCATCTTTTTGCTAACAGGAAAACCCAGTTTGCAAAAAGACATGGTTTTACCTCGGTCTCCCACAGGACTGGAATGGCAGCACACCAGAAGAATGACAGTGTCATGTGGTAAGGCAGCACAGAAGACGGAACCTTCCTGCTGCACTGCCGCTCGACTTCAGAGTGTGGGTAAGCCTCTAATTGATTGTTCTAGAAAACAATAGTGGAATAGCACCACTATTGAGGTCATTCATGGGAGTTTCCCATAAATGAAAAGAAGTGCTCCAGGAACAGGTTACTTGCAGTGTAACAATGGGAGAACCACGGCATCGTGCAATAAGAAAAACAAAAACAAAAATGGAATTAGACTGATGCAATACTGCAACAACCCCACATGTGATAATCTTCCTGAGTTTGAGTCCCTGCTCAGCCATGGAAATCCACTGGGTGCCTTTGGGCAAGTGACATTTCCTCAGCTCAGAGAAAGGCAATGGCAAAACTCCTCTGAATAATTCTTGCCAAGAAAACACTGGGACAGGGTCAACATATGTTGTAGTCAACTTGAAAAAACATGATAGCAACAGCAACAACAATTAAAAACATATAGATATCATAAAACGTATAGCCGTTTTGTCCATACAGCAAAATACAATAACCTCCAAAATCCACAAAACTGTGATACCTTTATTGGATCAATCAAAAATGCATAAAACACATCATGCAAGCTTTTGAAGCTTCACTGGCTTCTTTATCAGGCAAAGGGGTTAAAAATCATACAGGAGAAAAAGAAAAAGATAATGTTAGAGTCAGAAGCCTACATTTTATCAAGATGTTGCTTTTGTTGTCAGCAAAAACGGTCTGAAGGGATATCCATGTATCAGAGGCCACTCCTCTCTTCGGCCACATGGGCTCTGTGTGACAAAGAATTGTAAAATCCAAGCAATATAATTTAAACTCCATTAGCAACAGAAAAAGTATCTTCCCTTGAGAGCCAGGACAAAAACAGTGGCTCTCAACAGAATTTACTTTTTCTGTTGCTAATTTATAAGCAGGGGGGATTTTTAATGGATGTTTTATTTCTCTTTTTAAATGTTGTTAAAATGATTTACAAATGTTTTTAGCTGTGATTTTAACTGTTTTAAATGTTATTGTAATTGTTGTAATTGATAATTATTGGCGGCTGAGTTGGATCCCACTTTTGGAGAAAGGCAGCATACAAATGAAATAAATAAAATGAAATAATCGCAAACGGGCAGCGGTAGCCAGAGCTGCCGAAGTGGCCACCTCCATGTTGCCATACAGAAAAAGATGAGGTGCATGAAAAGCGCATGTGACGTCCTTCTTTGGCCAATCGCTGCATCCGTGGCAGGAAAAAGGACCGGAAACACGTAGACCAACATTTGAAAAAACGAGTAATTGCATCTTTGATTGACAGACCAAAAAAAAAAAAAATCACAGTATATCTAATGCGTGTAAACAATAAAATCACGGGATAAAGCATCCTGGAATCTAAAATTAAAAACGGAACTTTGTACGTGTAAATATCAGTCACGGGACCAACTGGGATATCCACAGCAGTGACAAAAATCATATAAACAGCATGGGACGGATTCGGGATCACAATAACACGGTAAGCCCCGCAACATTTTTTGTCGTGTAACTGGCGCCCCGTGGGATTGAAAGTCCCACAGGTTGAGCGACAAATAGTGGCCCCCCTTCCGAAAACCACGTGTCCAACCCGATGTACATGTAAACTGCCGGTGATCGACACGAATTCTTCCCAGGACATTTTCATCGTGTAAACGGCACCCATGTGCGCAGTGCCTTGTTCACCCATGCTTTCTGCTGAGCCTTGAAGGAAAAGGACCTGGGGAGGGGTTTCTGTGGGTATGGGAGAATGGAAGAGATGACTGAATGGTTATATTCAGAAGGGAGTTTTCTGGAAAAGCCTCACTGCCTTTTCAACCTTATTTTCCCTCAGAAAATGGAAAGTTTCCTCCTGAAAACTTAAGAATCTGATCTTTGCATGAACCCCCCTACAACTGATGGAGTGGTAGTATTGTGGGGAGTGAGTTAAGGGTTACTTTCCCAGTGGTCTTAAATGAAGAACAATTTGTATTTTTGCCTTTAATTAATTTAATTTAATTGGCAATCCTCCCCTCCCCCCTCCCCGTGCCTTCTGCAAAACCCAATGCTAACTTACAGAACTCTTAGCCACAAGATGTTGTGATGATTCTACTTGCCTGGGTGGAGATATATTCAGGGAGGGCATTTCAGGGCTTGTTTGTGTGTGTCTTATACCTAGCCTTTTTACTCCAATCTTCCAACAAAGAAAAATACAGTACTCACAAAAGGCTCTCCCAAGGTTTATTTATTGATTGTTAAGGACTTTAAGCTAAAACGTAAACCTGATTGAGGAGGAGGAACTGAAAAGCAGCTTGTCTCTTCAATTGCAACAGAAGAGATTCCATCTAAGCATTAGGAAGAATTTCTTGAGTGCCAAAGCTGTTCAGGAGTGGAATGGACTACCTTGAAGAATGGTGAATTCTCTTTCTTTGAAGGACTTTCAGCAGAGGTTAGATGGGCATCTTTCAGGAATGCTTTAGTTGTAGATTCCTGCATGACTGCGGATTGGACTAGGTGGCCCTTGTGGTCCCTTCCAACTCTAAGAGTCTATGATAGTGGTTCTGCCCCCACCCCTTTTGTCTTAGGCCACCACCAGGTTGCAGCCCACAAGATAAATTTCTCTCAAATTGAACCTTTGCCTGATGAAGAAGCCAGTGGAGTGTCAAAAGCTTGCATAATGTATTTTGTGCATTTTTGGTTGGCCCAATAAAGTTATTGCTGTTTTCTGGATTTTGAATGTTATTGTACAGTGAGCCCTTGATATCTGCTGGGGTTTGGTTCCAGGACTCCCCATGGATACCAAAATCTGCGGATGCTCAAGTCCCATTATATAGAATAAAATAATAAAATGGTGTTCCTTATCTCTCTCTCTCTCTCTGGCTTTTCTTCGCAAATGAAGATTCAGGAAGGACTCATCCCGCGCTTTCTGCAAGCGCGCTGATGACTAAAAAGGCCAATCCGAGATAAACAAGTCTGGTTGCAGAAAGCACAGCAGAAGGGCTCCTTGGGTGATGTTTTTGGGTTGTGATTCTTTCTGCATTGTCATTTCTCTTCAAGACTTGTTCAGCATGAATTCTCAAATAAGGCTGCAGCATTGTGGATAGTGCGTCTCCATGCCTCCCGATGTGAGGCCAGGGCGGACCATTGTTGGTGATCAATTTGGCCGAGCCTGAGATATTGTTTCAGGGAGTCTTTGTATCGCTTTTTTGGAGCGCCCCTCTTACACTGACCCGTGGCGAGTTCACTGTAGAGTAGTATTTTTGGGAGGCGATGGTCCTCCATCCTAGAAACGTGCCCTGCCCAGCGCAGCTGTGTTCTCAATATCATGGCCTCAGTGCTGGTGATCCCTGCTTGCTCAAGGACAGCAACATTCGTCACATAGTCAGTCCAGTGTATATTTAGGATTGTGCGTAGACAGTGCTGATGAAAGCGTTTGAGGAGTCGTAGGTGGTGGCGATAGGTGACCCATGTTTCAGATCCATAAAGGATGATAGACAGTACAATGGCTCTATACACACTGATTTTTGTGCTTTGCCTCAAGTGTTTATTGCTCCAGACTCTTTTGTGAAGTCTTCCAAATGCACTATATGCCTTTGCTAATCTATGATCGATCTCTTTGTCAGTCTTGGCATCTGAGGAGATGATGCTTCCCAGGTAGGTGAACTGCTGAACGGACTTAAGCACAGAGTTGCCGATGGCAACATGGGGATGGTGGTGTCCGTCCTTTGGTGTAGGTTGGTAAAGAACTTCCATTTTCTTCAGGTTGACTTCCAGCCCAAACAGCTCTGCAGCTGTTGCAAAGCAGGATGTTAGGCGCTGCAGAGCTGCTTCTGTGTGGGCAACAAGGGCAACAGCATCAGCGAAGAGCAGCTCACGGACTAGATAGTTTAGAGTCTTCGTGTGAGCCCCCAGACGGCTTAAGTTAAACAAGCTACCATCAGTACGGTAACGTATATAGATGCCGTCGTCTTCTTCAAGCTCTGCCATAGCCCTTTGGAGCATCATGCTAAAGAAGATTGTAAATAAAGTTGGTGCAAGAACACAACCTTGCTTCACTCCATTAGTTATTAGAAACAGCTCTGAAAGAGCATCGCCATATCTGACTTGACCACGCTGGCCCTCGTGTAGCAAGGTAATCATTTTAAGGAATTTGGGGAGACATCCTAGTCTTTCCAGGATCTGCCACAGACCTTTTCTACTCACAGTGTTGAAGGCTTTGGTGAGGTCGACAAATGTTACATAGAGACCCTTGTTCTGCTCTCTACATTTTTCTTGCAGTTCTCTAAGGGCAAATACCACCTCTATAGTACTCCTATTGGCTCTGAAGCCATATTGGCTTTCAGGGAGAAGTTCTTCTGCAATAGCAGGAACTAATCTGTTCAGGAGTCTCCTTGCAAGGATTTTTCTAGCAATAGAGAGCAGTGGTATGCCTCGATATTTCATTAGTTTGAGCAATTGGATTTTGCTCCTTTTTTCTTGTACAGGGTGATGATGACTGCATCTCGGAGATCTGATGGCAGTTCCCCTTTTTCCCAGCAATTCACAAGGAGTTCGTGGAATTCATCGTGGAGTGCATGACCTCCGTGTTTCCAAACTTCAGGTGGGATTCCATCAATCCCAGCTGCCTTGCCATTTTTCATCTGCTGTATGGCCTTAAGGATCTGTTCCAAAGTGGCAGCTATGTCCAATTCATTTTTCATCGGTTTTTGTATCATATGTTGGATAGCTGAGCCTTGGACTACTCGGTTGGTGCTAAAGAGACTTTGAAAATGTTCAGCCCATCAATTCAGGATGGAGGCATTATCAGTGATTAATGTTTGACCATCTGTACTGTATAAGGAGCTTTGGACCTGATAAGTAGGTCCAAACGCTGCTTTAAGAGCTTCATAAAATCCTCTATGATCACCCAGATCTGCACAGTGTTGTGTCTTTTCTGCTATATTGATCCACCACTTGTTCTGCATGTCTTGGAGTTTTTGTTGTAGTTTACTACATGTAAGGCAGAAAGCTGCTTTTCTTACATGGCAGGTTAGCTGGGCGAGGTATGCCTGGTGAGCAGTTCTCTTCTTCGCCAACTGCTCCTGGATCTCTTGGTTGTTTTCATCAAACCAGTCTTGATTTTTCTTGTGGGAGAACCCGAGGGATTCTTCCGCAGACTGGAGGATACTGTTTTTTGATATGTTGCCAAAGCACTGTAGGAGAAGGATCTGTAGGATGGTCTTCAAGTTTTGTTTGTAGATTTGCCTGGAAGTTGTCTCTCATGGTAGCTTGTTGAAGATTGTTGACTTGGAGTCTCTTCTTTAAAATGCAACCCCTCTTAGGTTTGAACTTAAGATGAAGTTTTAGTTTACATCTGACGAGGCGATGATCTGTTTGGCATTCTGCACTGGGCATCACTTGGGTATGACGGACATCACGAATGTCTCTCTGACGGACTAGAACATAGTGAGGTGCCAATGTTTGGATCGGGGATGCATCCAGGTTGTCTTCAAACTATCTTTCTGCTGAAAGATTGTGTTTGTAATAGTCAGCTGTTGTTCTGCACAGAACTCTAGCAGGAGGCGTCCATTATCATTGCAATTTCCAACACCATGCTTGCCTAAGACACCTTTCCAGGCTTTGAAGTTCTGTCCTACTCTGGCATTGAAGTCACCAAGGATAATAATTTTATCTTCTACAAGGACTTTTTGTATGAGTTGACGTAGGTCTCTGTAGAATTTGTCTTTCTCTACAGGGTCAGCTTGCATAGTTGGGGCATATATACTAAAGAGAACAACATGTGGGAGGCGTAAGCGCAGCGTGCACAGAACTGGCCTCACCCTTTAAACCAAAGGTTCATCTGCCATGGCCTTGCAAGCATGGACGTAGCAGCGAGGTCCTCAGGTCGTAGGTTTGATTAGAGTTTCCTTCTCTTGGATGGTTGACCTTACAGGGTTGGACGAGCACCATCTGCCCGGGTTTGGGATTAGAGTTTTCCTTCTCCTAGGACGGTTGCCACAAGGCTAGAGAGCCCATCCTGCCCTTTGACGCTCTTTGTCAGACCCTTCGGTTTTGACCTGTCTGGCATGGGAGACCCTACTGGTGGCTATTATGCCACCGCCAGCATAGCTCAAAACATCATTAGGGTACGCAAGCCTCTCTCCCACGACAAGGAGGCGTCAATGGAGAGGGTGTTCCTTATACGGTATACATAAAATGGCAAAAACATGCTTTGCTTTTTGGAATACAATATATTTTGGGGAATATTTTCAAGCTGTGGATAGTGGAATCTGTGGCTACAGAATCTGGGATATGGAGGGCTGACTATATTATACAAACACAATGACATCAATTTTTTTAAATTGCTGACACTGTAAAGAAAATGCCATCGTTCATTGGTACGGCACATTGTTCATACATATATAAAAGATCTCTGGTTCAGTCCCCAGCAACTCCAAATAGAGCAGATTAAAACTCTGGGTGGAGGGGAAATGAAGAACTGATGCAAGCCAGTGTATAAAGCGTAGAGCTCCATGCACATCAGTTTGATTAAGAAAGCCTCCTATATTCCTTCAAAGCGAGTGACCAACCTGAATCAGATTTTAATCTTAAAATGGCAGAGGTACTTCCTTTCTTCTTGAGTAGCATCAAAAACATCCTAAAATGAAGAAATTGATTTTATCTGATGCCACCACCACCCTAAAAACAGAAGGGGTTATGTACCTCATTTAATAGAGCAGGGATGAGCAACTGTGCTTTCTAAATGCCGTTGTATTGCAGGTCACCAAATCCTCCACTATTGACTACACTGGTTAAGGTTGATGGGAGTTGTAGGCCCAAGCCATCGGAAGAGCTACTGTTGACCTAACCTATGATAGGAAGTTCATAAGAGAAAAAAACAAAGCCAACCCCTACCCAGGTCTGAGACTTCACAGTAACCCCATATAGGACGTCTATATATCTGACACTTGAGGAAGAAGAGCAAAGACTTATCTGCCTCCTCAGCTGCCATCATTGGTAGCCTTATGTTGAGCTCAAACCGGGAAACTTTATTTTATCCATGTCAGCTCCCAGAATAAAGCAGCAAAATACTCGAAAATCCAGACTCTGCATCCCTTGGGGGCCCTCCATGGATACCACAAGTTCCTTGTGCGCAGTTAGTGTGCTCATCCTCACGCTCCCTCCTTGTATGTTGGCTAAACCTAGGGCTACAATTTTGAAACTTTTTTATCCAGATTCAGACCAGATTTGGGGATTGGAACAACCTTACACATCCTGATGCCTAACCTACAATGGGAGCTAGACAGAGGGAAGTGCATCCCTGTTGGTTCACCTGCTGGATCTCAAAGCAGCTAGTGGATTTCAAAGCAGCTAGAAACAAGCTAGTGTGAGATTAAGGGTACAGCCTTATCCTGGCCGAGACTGCATGCTTCCCTTGAAGAATTTAATTCATAGTTTGAGGGCACTCTTGGGTCTGACTTTGATCCTGACTGATCAGCCAGCAGCTGTAACCAATAATAATGACTTTGCACAGCTTCCTTTGGTGCATCAGCTGCACACCTTCCTAGAGAACACAGTTCTTAGCACTGTCATGTGTGCTTTGATCACAACTAGATTAGATTCCTATAACATGCTCGGTGAGGAGTAGCCTCTTCAAAGTGTCTGGAAGCTTCAGCTGGTGCATACCCTTCGGCTGTCCCAGTTTGGCAGGGACAGTCCTCGTTAATTCTCTGTTGTCCCAGTTTTTCAGCTGCTTTTAAAATGTCCCAGTTTCTCTTTCCTCCTCCCACTTCCTCCATTTGTCCTCAAATTGCTACGAACTGAGTTCAAAGTGCCAAAGTAGTTTGCGCTCAGTTATCAGGAGTTGGGAGAAGAGTAAAGGACAGAATCTTGCCCTTCTGTCCTTTGAGGGCAAGTGAGCTCAAGCAAAAGCAACTTGTTACAGCCTCTCCTAGGGTGTATCCACACTGCAGTTATAGCAGTTTGACACCATTTTAAGTGCTATACCACCATAATATGAAATCCTAGGATTTGTAGGTTTTACAAGGTCTTTAGCCTTCTCTGCCAAAGAATGCTGGTGCTTCAAAAACTACAAATCCCAGGATTCTGTAGTATGGAGCCATGGCAGTTAAAGTGGGGTCAAACGGCAATAATTTTACAGTGTGGATACACAACTAGTTTATGTGTTCTTCTTCATTAACAACTTTTGCCATCTCAACCACACTCTGATGTTACTGGGCCACACCTGACCTGTTTTTGTCTGTGAAATGTTGGAGGGTCTACTGGTGCAATGTCCAGCCACAAGTATGTTATCTAGAGCTTCCCCCCACAAAAGCAAATTATTTTAATGCTGTTTAATCTGTACCAGCTCCCAGTTTGTTTCTGGGCCTGGCAAAATGTCCTGGTTGTTATCTATACTGTACAATCTTAAATGGTTTGGGATCAGTGTTTTTGTTTGAAGGATATTCTTCTCCTGCATAAGCTTGCTCCCGCCTTGCATTTGTCGTTGGAGGCCTTGCTTCCTCACATGCTATCACCAGTGGCTTATTTAGTGGGGGTACAGAATGGGGCCTTTTCAGGAATGGCCCCAGAACTGTAGAACCTCCTTCTCTGGGAGAGTTCAATGGCTCCTTCCTTAACACATTGTGTTGGCACACATTGTGGCTTTTGGCCATCAGTTAGAAATGACATGAAGGCACACACACACAGAGGAATGTCTGTAGAGCTGAGAAACATTCTTCCTTTTTTTCTGGACTGCAATTCCCAAAATCACCACACAAACACACCCAGTATGACCTGTGGGTATTTCTGAGGGCTATGGTTAAAAATTAAGATACTTTTCCAATATCTACAGCTAATACAACTCCAAAAATGTATATACCTTGGACTTTAGACATACACACACACCTCCCCTCCCCATAATACCTCAAAGCAACAACATGGCCACAAACATCAGAGACATCACCTTATCTCTGGCCCACACACACACAACAGTCTTTATCAGCAGGAATTAGATTTCCTTTTAAATATTTTCATTTCAACCCAAATTACAGTTGCTGTCATACCAAGTATCTATCCTACTCTGTGCTGAAATATGTGGAAAGAAGGGGGCCCAGCTATTATAGAGATTGTTATCACTAGTGCCTGTGTCTTTAGATAATTATCTATAGGGTATATTTGTTATCAGGGCACCCGGGGTGTGGAATCAGAGGCAGCAAATGTTAACAGCAGAAGCAGCTCCTACCATGAAACGAGCTTGCTTTTCAATTCACTGTTTTCCTTACCATCCACTTTGCGAGAACATGGATCCTTCCAAAGAACCCAGTGGTGTCGGAGAGCCTAAGCAGAAGGTAAACCAGTGGCTGCAGAGTGAAGGACTTGGGAGAGTCCCTGACTTTATCCTTCCCTGGAGATATCTCATCCTCTCAGCATCCCATTAAAAGACAGGAATAGAAAATGCAGTCCACTCCCCCTGTTTTTTAAATCCCATTTTCCAGTATGTCCCATTTGGGTTGTTATCAGGACAAGAACTGAACTACAGTAGTGTCAAATGTGTTTTCTTCTGGGATCTGAAGTTAGTTCAAGGGTGGGGCTATGGAGAGGAAAGAAAGAATAAGGATTTACAGAAGGCCACCCAATCCTGCACCCCTAAATTTCATTCTACTTTTGTTTTCTGTCAGGAGAGATCTTCTCTGCCTTCCTATGCCTTCATCTTTATTGTTCATCTATTCATTTCCTTTTTGCTGGGTTTTGTTTCTTGAGATATGTTTGACCTGCTAGTGTTTTGTCACGCTGTTTAAAAACCCATTTATAGCTACTTTCCCTACCAACTTTCACATTTGCTGTTCCTTTGTTTTGCAGAATCCTTTCTGTCTTTAAGAGTGCTGTGTGTGTGTGTGTGTGTGTGTGTGTTTAGAGCAATGCTTCCATATTTGGTGTCCTGTAGCTGCAAAGAGTGTGAGCCGAGATGTCCCCAATTCAAACGTTGCTTCATTAGTGAAGTACTTTCTCTCAGCTTCAACCCCTGACCTTATCCCTTCAGCAATATGGGTATAAAAATACCAACTTGCCTTATAAGATTGTTGCAAGGACTAAGCTTTATTCCAACATGGTCTTGCCCAACTTTTCCCAGCTGGCTATCCTTCAGATGTGTCAGAGTACAAGTTCCATCTCCCCAGCCAACATGGTCATCTAGACGGTGCTAGACTGGCAAAGGCCAACATAGCCCATTTCATTAGATATATGACATGCTACCTTCATTTCACGAGGCTGCATGTGTTTGTGTGTGTGCACACCTGTGCATACCCTCCCCACACACAAACAGTACCTATGGAGGGAAATGGGTTCTAGTAGCAATTAAATAAATGCCAAGAATTATTAATTGACCTCCCCACTTGTAACTCTCACAATGCAATTCCAGGCATGTTTTCTAACAAGAGTAGTTCAATGACACCAAAGTACTTACTAGTACACTACACAAGTTTAGGCTTGAGGTGCTACTATTCGCATTTCACAGGTGAGAAACCGAGGCAGAGCTTGTATTCAACCTAAAATTTGAACCTAAGCTCCCCATTTTATGCTTCCCTCCCTCTCCCCGTCTAGTAGATTGCATAGCTCCAGTCTCATTAATAATTCTTGGGTCATTTTTTCCATGAGAGGTTTAACTGTAAACCTTGTTCAAAACCATGACAGGCTACCTAATCGGACTTTAAAATCAACCAAGTTTGGCTCTTGGTTTCTCTATGAATATTGATGTCCAAGTAAGACTTTACTGAGCTGACTTCCTCACAAGCAGCTACATTTAGGCTTGCTGACTGATCATTTTGCTTTAACTTTTACTATCAATGCAAAATGTCCATTGGCTATATGACATGGCAGGCTCAAACATGCTTTTTAGTGCACTTATGTGAAAACTATGCTCTGTGAAGAAACTAGGTTGGAGAGTTTGTGTGAAAGGAACTCTTCATGATGTTATTCCAAAAGTCTGCCATAAATGTGGGTGAAATATATTTCCTCTACTGCATAACCACTTGCTTGGGCTCTGTTCCTATCTATCCACATTCTCTGTTTCCCCCCACAGATTAAGCTGTGGTTTCTGTACATTTAAGAACTATGTTATTGGGCCCATCTAAACTGTGAAAATACCCCTCATGGAATTTGCTGGGAATCCTACCAGTCTAAACAGGATCCAGTGCCAATCCACACTGTTCGGAAGGAGGGGGGCCCAAAATGGCAAAAAACCAACAACACTAAAAACCTTCATAGATTTCCCCATACTTTTTCACAAACCGTGAGGCGAGTGCGCATTTTTGCTCATGTGGCCTACTGAACACTATAAAACTCGAAGGGATGCACAAAGCTGATTGGCAGGGCAAGAGTGGGGACAGGAAGTGCTAGGAGGGCATGTGCCTGCTGCCATGTTTGATTTCACTAAGGCAATAAAAAAGATCAATATTTTCTGTTTTGCTTTGGAGAATCATGCTATTGCACCAGCACACCTTGGGACGATTGAAAAACAACAACGGTGGCAGTGAAGAACTAACACAAGTAAATCACTTGTGGCCACCATCAGGAATGCAAGGCTTATGGGGGCTTACTAGGCCAGAAAAATGGTTTGGACATGTAGCTGCTGCTGCGAGATGCCAACAGTATGAGGTATTTGGGATTTCCCCCCTCGTGTAGATGGGCCCATTATGTCTCCCTCCCACTCTATGTATAATACTGATTCTTTCTGTTGATCAGTCTTCCAGTCCTACCTCTCTACAAATGAAACCCTCTAGTTCTCATCTTCTTTGTCCCGCCCCACTCATGGAACGCACATCCTTTGCCACTCTGTTCCCACTGGGTCCATTTCTTAATGACTTTGAAAGAGGCAAAAATAACCAAGTCTCCTGTATCATCCTACCACCTAAAGAAATTATTTCAGCATGGGTTTTAATGAATTATGATATGCAACATTATTATTATTATTATTATTATTATTATTATTTCTTACCCACTCCTCCCTATGGATTGAAGCATGGAACAACAAATTAACACAAATATAACGTTGGTTAAAAACTCATATCAGTTTAAAAATATATCAATGTAAAACCAAGACATTTTAAAACAATCAATCCACAATTTAAATCCACAATTTAAAATCATCTGGGTAGGCCTGCCAAAAGAGACTGGTCTTTAATATTGCTATAAATTCAGACAGCGTATTCAGCTGTCGTTTCTCTTCTGGCAGGCCGTTCCATATGAACTGTTACAGAATCTCAGGTGTATATAAGAGAGGCAGCATATAGTATTATGGTTTGAGTGGACTTTGTGAGTCCAGGGTTCAAATCCCTGCTGGGCCATGAAAATCCACTGGGTGACCTTGGGCAAGTCACACTCTCTCAGCCTCAGAGGAAGGCAACAGCTAACCTCCCCTGAATATCTTTGGCCAAGAAAACCCTGTGAGAAGTCCCCCTTAGGGTGGCCATAAGTCAGAAACAACTTGAAGACACACAGCAACAAATACATGGAACACCCCATGTATCTAAAATTTCAGGTATTTAGATACTATATCTAAATACCTGAAATTTTGTATAACACACTCCATACCTATGTTGAATTATGCTACAGTCTGTTATAACCTGTGCTAAATACATTTCTTAAGTGTCAAGGTGCTGTAAGACACTATGTTGGTTTTCCTTTTTTTAATGCCAGCCTTTCTACTTGTCATTTACTCTGTCCACTTGTTTCCCATGTATCCCAGTGCTTTTCAGATCCCATCATTTTCAAACTTATCTGCCCAGTTCTCATTTCATTCTTTGTACAAAAGAAAGAGGATTTAAGTTTAGAAGTTTGCGTTTGCACTGCCTAAAGACAGTATGAGGAGCAGCCTCATCTCTCCTGTTTTGGGATGGTTTGTTTTACTCTCCAGCTCCAGTATACATAAGAAAACTTTACTCAGCCCTGTACTTTTTAAAATCAGTAGTAAGTCCCACAAAATTCTGCAGGATTTTGCAACAAGTAAGTCTCTGTGTGTTGTACACAGAACTGTAATTTTAATGCTATCCAATGTGTCCATAAAGATACGGTTCCCAAGGTGATTCTCTATCTTCAGAACTTGGATGGCCATCTAATAGGACTTTAAAATCAGCCAAGTTTGCCTAGGGGTTCATCTATTAATCTATCCAACTCTGCATCTCATTTATAAAAACTATTTATGGTCATATTTATTCATTTAGATTTTTACAAACTGCTTTCCTGCCTAAAAAGATCCCCCAAATGATAGATGACTTTGAGACACTAGATATTTTTGTAATCTACAGCATAAATAGCTTTTTATGCAACTCACAAATAAGAGCCTACCATGCTCATCCCTACCAGTTAGTATGTGGTTCTGTTGTGTGATCACTTGATGTCTATAACCTTTGCATATTGGTCAGCCATTCCAGATGCATTTGGGCTGGGCGGTGCTGGTTCCAGCACACTTCACCCTCTGAAGACAGAGACGGCGCCCACTGCATTGCCTCTGGCTCCCCAACTCATGGTAGTACTAATGAAAGATCAACCAAAACAAGTAACTGCCATAATCAGAGCTTAGCATTGGAAGTTGTTTTTAATGCTGATGCTCAGCCTTAGCCTATACAAAATAATAACTCAGAGGAAGATGCTTCTACCCATGCACAAAGTGCATTCCCTCTTTAGCAACAATAACCAGTATCAACAATATGACAGCAGTGAGAAGGGCATGCAGAGTAGAGGATGTAACTTTCAAGCAGATGATCTCCAAAGCTTATCTTTTTCAGCACTTCTCCTGACACCGCCATGGTGTAATCTCATATTTCTACTTGCCCCTTTTCAAAATTTTCCCAACCACAGAATACCCATTTTTCTGTTGCAATGTCTCTATTACCACTCTTAGTCCTCCTGTCCAAGAAGACCTACATCCATAACCCAAAGGCAAGCCAACAGTTATAACCTTCAGTTCACTGGATTTTGGTTTTACATTGGATCAAACTAACCTGATGCTGAGCCCAAACTTTGATAACTTTCTGGATTACTCTGGGTCCTCAGAGCTTTGATCAATCAGGAAAAGGGCTGAGATGGCTGTGGAGAAAGTATTCCCACTTCTGTGTGTTGATCTGTTTCTCAACTGAGTCCTCCCCACAAGGTCCCAGGCTGTATTGATGGCAGAAAGAGAGAGAGAGAGGGAGAGAAACAAACAAGGAGGGGACTGACAGACAAAAAAGAAAAAAAATGACACATCAACCACCCAAGTGCTGTCTCCGCCTCCACCAAAAGGGACTAGCAAGAAGGATGAAGGACAGAAAGAGGAACTGAGAGGAAAGGACATATAGTCCCTATATTAACCCAGTGAAAGGAATGCTCTCTGGCTGGAAAGCTCTAGTTATGTGGATTAGGAAATGAAATGTAGACTTAAAGTTCTGAAGTTTCTATCCAGATCTGGAAAAGTAAGCTGTGTATAAAAGGCATAATGGCAGGCACAGAAGACAGAATCCATAGATCTCATCCCAAACGATGGAAATAATTGGGGGGCTAAGTTTGTGCAAGAATTAAACCAAAAGGGTAGAAGTCAGCAACCTAAGCAGTATCTTTTGCACTCTTATCTCTTGCTTAGTAGAGTTCCTGAGTACAAGATATCTTTTGCACAGTCTTTCATGCTGTGTGAGCGGCGCGGCTGTGGCTGTACATATTTATTTTATTTTATTTTGATAGCCATCAGACTTTCTATGCTGTAGACTTTCTATAGTATTTATGACAGGGTTGTTGTGCATCAGGATTTCTGTCCTCAGAGTGATGCTAAATAGTGGTAGACAGAACAACGGCTGGCTTCTTTTGCTCCCCCTGTTGTGTGATGTGCTGCAACTTTTCCCTGATTTTTTTTAAAAATATTTTTCCTCTGTCTTTGCAGTAGGTGTTGTCAATGCATTAGTTGCCAAAGCTGCTGTTCTTCAGGTCTCAGCCACTCACCCTTCCTTCTCAACTGTCTGAACAGCCATCCCCAAACTGGTGTCCTCTAGAAGTATTGTACTAGAGCTCTGACCATCCCGAGACAACATGATAGGAGCCGTAGCTTAAAAATTTTGGAGGGCACCCTCACACCATAACAGTTTTACTACCCCCACCCCATCACTTCTGATTTTATTAGAAAATAGAAATGTGGTTTGCAGGGGTCTGGGGTTGGAAAGATGGGATGGATATGCCCCACAGCTCTTGCATACCTTGCAACGTTACAAAGATGAAAACTGAGACACATGGGGCCAAGTCACATCAGAGTGTGGTCAAGATGACAAGAGTTATTAATGAAGAAGAACAGATAAGCTAGGAGAGGCTACAGCAGATTGATTTTTCCTGAATCTATTCGGAAGGGCAAGATTCCACGCTGCTCCTATCCTCTCCACCACCTCCACCCCTGTGTTAATGGAGGGAAACCTACTTTTGCATTTTGAACTCAGTCTGCAGAAATTGAAGTAAGCTGAGGACACAAGGAAAGTGGGAGAAGGTGAGTGAAACTGGGACATTTTAAAAGCAGATTAAAAACTGGGATAGTAGAGGATTAATTAACACTGTCCCAAACAAGGTTGGAGGGTATGCCCTCGAAGGGAAGAGCAGCCCCCGAGTAGCCTGCACAATGGGAGTGGTGATCCCTAATTATTTGCTTGTATAGAGTCTCCACTGCTTTATTGAATTATGCAAAAGGAGAACTTCTAGCAGCTACGTTTCTACACTGTGGACAGTGGTTTGGTTAGACGGAATCTCCCAGAATGGCATTCATTGCCTGGGTAGTCCTTTGCTTTTTTGGCCAATTGGCTGGTTACCCAAATGGAAAAGTCACAGAGTCCTGCAGTTGTATGATACCACTGCATGGACACTCATCTCAAAAATTTCCTAAGCACACATTTATTGGAAGTAAATGTGACAAAGTTTAAGCCAGGCGATCATGTGAAAGTTAGTTTGTTTGGGTCTCCATTTGAAGGCGTTTTGCTACAAGCCCATGATGCTGAGAACGTGGGGGGGTGTCTTGCCATTAGGCTTTTTTACTCGATCTGACAAGAAAAGATCTCAACTGCTCACCTGTGGGCATGTAAAGAATTCAGCTGTCAGCCACACAAGTAAGTCTAAGAAAACTCATCTAGATGCCTACTGGATTGCTCCAAGAGACATATCCAGAAAAATACCATTTCTAGTCACAGTTGTAGAAAAATATCACATCTTTTGGGTAAAAATTCCTGGCACTGTGATTTCTCAGCCTGATACACCTATCTTGATGACAACTGTGACCATCCCAACATCACCTTCTGTTCATCATCTAACCCAATCATTCAATGCTTCGGACTGTGGAAACAACAAGTTCTGTGTGAGAAGTACCTCAGACTGTAATCCTAAAGCCAACAGTGGCGTCTTTCTCTCCTTCAAACAAGATGATGACTTGGGTATGCCCTCTGTAGCTGCCCTTCCCTGTTGTAGAAAATAAATCTCTGAAGACGTGGATACATATTCTCCTGAGATCACATGCACATAGAGGCACATGCCCATGAAATCAAGATATCAAAGCAGCCCAGCCCACCTCTGGCCCCTGCAAATGTCCAGCATAACTGCCTATGTAGGCAGTAAATCTTGCTGGATTGTTTGAACAACAGCTGCTCGATAACTGCAGCTAGGTTTAAATTATTTATTTATTTAGTTAGTTATTTTACAGTTATACAGCTTACAAGTGTCACCTTACTGCAGAACAAAGGGAGCTCCGGTTGGCCCCTGCCCTGCTTTCTTTTCGTCGGCAGGTAAAGATGTTTTTATTTAGGCAGGTGTTTCAAATGTGAATTTTAACTGGTGTGCTGCTTTTAATGTTTGTAATTTTTGTTGATATTATGTTTTTAATCTCTGTTGTGTTGTGTTTTTTAACTATTATATTTTAATAATGCAATACTTTAATTCCCCCCCCCAACTTTTGTAACTTTTGTAATTTTTTAGTTGGATTTTTTAAATTATTGTAATCCACCTTGCATCCAACCTTCGGAGAAAGGCAGGATATAAATCCAATAAATACATATACATTAATAAAGAAAGAAGTGAATACTGGTCAGGCCATTATGGCCCTTTTAGTGCTGCTCTGTGTTGTTGAACAACAGAGGCGCTTGATGTTGCCAAACTGACACCTTATTTCCCAAAGGCAGACATGATGTGCTCACTTGTTGTTCTGCCTTAAGGAGGAGTTAACACATAAAAGATAAACCAAGGCAAGACACTGCCTGATTATCGGAGAAGACCCCAGGAGACCTTTACCTTTCTCCAAGCCTCATTTGACTTTCCTCTGAGTGCTATATTCACTTGCAGACACCATAGATAAAATACATTGTCCTGTTTTCATACCTTCCAGCATTTCACAGATGAAAACTGTACAAGTGTGGCCAAACAACATCAGAACTGAGTTAAGATGGCAAAAACTATTAATGAGAAAGAACACCCAAGCTAGGAGAGAGGCTGCAGCAGTTTGCTTTTGCTTGATCCTACAAGGAAGGGCAAGATTCCACCCTCTTCTCCCATCTCCCCCTCCCCCACTAAGTTAATTGAATAGAAAACTACTCTTGCCCATTGAACTCAGTATGCACCAATGGAAATAATCCAAGGACGAAGGCAGAAAGTAGGAGGAGGAAAGAGAAACTGGGACATCTTAAAAGCAGATAAAAAGTGATTGAGATTGCCCCTTCCGAATCAGGATAGTTGGAGGGTATGTATTTTGTCCTCATAACAACCCTGTGAAGTGGGTTAGGCCAAGAGAGACTGGCCCAATCTCACTCACTGAACTTTATAGCCCAATGGGGATCTGAACTCAAGTCTCTCCAGCTGAAGGCTGACTTGCTGACCATTGCTCCCCACTGGATTACAGAGAAAATAAAGTGGACTATGCTTCCTAAAGAAGCTATGGAGTCTCTTTTCTTGGATTTTTCACTTTAAACAAGCTCAAATGACAGGGGTAAAAGAGGCCCCAGTTCTATGTCTGCAAAGCAGCAACAGAAACGAAGGACCAGTTGACAGCTCACATGCTCTCACAAATGCTTCCTGGCCCTATTCAGTTGTAGGGTCCTTTTGCACTACACAAACATAACACTGTTTCCACTTTAACTCCCAGGATTTGTAATTTGGTGAGATAGTCAAGCTCTCTGGATGTGAATTCCAAGTACCTCTCCCTAAATTGCAAATCCCAGGATTCCATATGATGGAATCACGGTGATTAAGGTGGAATCATAGCACTATAACTGTGTAGTGTGAAAGGTCCGTTGGTCTCCATGGGACACCTTTGAATCTGTCTGGTGCAGTGGTTCTTTTAAGCATACTGTCCAGCCTTTGAAGCAGCTGCTGTAATACACCATGACTTACATAACTCAAAACTATTGATTTCGTTAGACAGAGTGCAACAATCACTTCAGGGGTCATATGCTAGAGTGTAGCTAAGGAGCTTTTTCTCCTGAGTTGCCTGGCTGTTCTCCTCTCTTCAAGGACAGAGCAATGTGTGCCATGTAGCCTGGCCTCCACTACTTAAATTAGACTTCAATATCATTCTGAACATATCTGGGGCTCATTCACACTACAGAATTATAGCTCTGTGGTTCCACTTTAATTGCCATGGCAACATTCTATGGAACCCTGGGATTAGCCATTGAGAGACAAGCCTTTAGACTCCACGGCCAGAGAGTTCCTCTGATGCCTCTGAACAAACTACAAACTCCTGGATGTGGCCATGGTAGTTAAAGGGGAATTGGAGCAGTATAATTCTGTCGTAGTGTTATCTCATCTGATTTTGGAATCTAAACAAAGTCAGGCCTGGTTAATCCTTGGACAGAAGACCACCAGAGAATACCAAGGATCTCCAGCTATGGCTAGAAAAGGATCCTGTCTGCCATTGAAGAGTTGCTGCTAATGATCTGACTCAGTACGCAGCAGCTTCCTATATTCTTATGTTCCTAGCCTGCCTCTGTCAGATGTGGTAGAAGATCCCAAAATCCAACAGCCAGAGTAGTTGGTTTCTGTACATGAAATGGAAGCAGGGGAAAGCCACCTTGTGCTTTGCCTTAGGCAGTAAGCCATTTTGGGCTGGCCTTGGTGCTCCTCCCCAATAGCAGTTTAGGGGGCACTGAGGATTTCAGTGTGGCCACATGTATTCAGAGAGGTGCACCACAGAATACACAGCCACATCAAGGAAGGCACGAGGAGAGAAGGAGCAATTCTAGGGGCTTCTCTATATGGTAAAAATACTCCTCATAGAATTCGAGAAGAATATGATTTGTCTAAATGGGATCCTGCATCAATCCACCGTATTCAGAAGAAAGGGGGCCAAAAAGTTCAAATACTCCATGGGAAAAGCCTTTGTGGCTTTTCTCGTATTTTAAAAAAATAACTCAGAAGGAAATGAAAATTCCCACTTGTTGGGACAACCGATTCATTTGCTGTGCATTCCCAATAAGAGCTGAAGTGGAAAGCTGATTGGTCAGACTGCAAAGGGGGCAGAGCTTGCTGGCAAGGCAAGTGCTCCAAACTGCCATGTTGGATTTTAGCTGTAGTGATTGTGAGCAGAGGCGGTGAAGCAGCCTTCCCCCCCTTTTTTTCCCCCTGTTTATTTAAGTGGAAGATGGCACTTCCGCACCTTGGATTTAGTGGGTTTTTTTTTAATACTGTTCAGCGGCAGCAACTGGTGACAATAAAAATGCAAATAATTCACTCGTGCCCACCAGCTTGATTCACAGGCATGCCTGTTTGAACAACAAACATGTATAGCTTTGCATGCCTGCAATCTTGAAAAAAAAAACCCATGGAGACAAATGAAAGCTGCTGCAAATTGGCATTACTGTGCATCAATCCACATTTTATAGCCTTGTATAGACAAGCCCTAGATGTGGACGTGACACATAATCCTTCCCAGCATACTCTGCAACACCATTGGACAGAGCTAGAGAACCTGTGACTCTTAAGATGTGTTTGGATTCCAGCCCCCATGATCCCCTGATGTCATGGTCAGTGGTGAGGAATGATGGGAGTAGTATTTCAATGACATCTTGTAGGCTAGAACTTCCTCAGCCCTGTGACAGGAAATGTTGAGGGGTGCCTTTTAAATTGCATGACATTACCGTACGGGCTCAAAAACAGTTCTGGGCCAGCCAGAATATGCCTCCTAGTCTATGTTATTTTATGATAAAAGGTTTAAATTGCCATCAGATCCACAGATCCAATTATGGCTTGTACCCAAGAGAAGGTTTTACCAGAAAAGGTTTTACAAACCAGTTCTTTCTCTGGGCCTCTTGAACTGCTTGAGCTGTGCACCCGGTAGCCTTCTGCAACACTACGTTTGGGGTGGTGCTGAAACTGCAGCCAGCCAGTTTTGAGCTAGCAGTGCTGGACAGCTCTGATAAGGCCTTATCAGATGTCAGTGCTGACGGTTTGGGCAATGTGGGTGACGAGGCAGAGCCATGAGGCAGAACATCTAGTGGGAAAGCATCCCTTGCATGCATGCATGCCTCAGACTGCATGTTATGGTTCAAAGCAAAAACAACAGTTGGGTATCCCCCAAGTAGAGGGATGCTTGGGAGACAGTTGGGAGAGCAAAACCCAACTGGCTGGTTGCCTGGGTGCAGCTGACTCTCATCAGCTGAAGGACAGAACCATGAGTCAGTTTGAAGTTTCTAGTCCTCCCACCCCAAGCTCCCCTGTTCACACCTAAGAATGAATAGGAGAAACACATGGATTATACATGTGTTGTTGAGTGTATAAACTGTAACATGGTCCAAAACTTCCTCCCTTCTCTCTTGTCCATTTTATTTTTCTCAGTTTCACTTGGTCTGCCGAAGGGCTTTATTCACCTTTGCCTCCTTCTTGTGTGTCTTTCTTTGCTCCCAGGCCTAGAACAGCTTCCCTCTTCTTGGCTTGTTAAGTCTGACCCCCCCCTCCCCACAATTCCTCAAGTGCTTCAAAATCCATTTTTAAATTATCTTTCTTGAACTGTTCATAACTGGTCCACATTAAATGGGATGGCAGGAAAAAAGGAAACAGTGGCTATAAAACTCTGTCCTCTGAGGATAGAACATGGAACATTAAGAACTCATACCTGAGCTTTCTTCTTTTTCTTTTCCCTCCCCCTCTTTTTTTCCTTTTGTGTCATGTCCTTTTAGTTTGTAAACCCAAGAGGAGGAACTGTCTTGTCTTTATTGATAGATAAGTTGTCCTGAGAGTCTGGACAGCTGTAAAGTATAAATGTTATTAGACAGACAGATAGGACAGATCTCCTCTACTGCCATAGCCATGATGGCTGGAAAATAGATGTTTTGTTGAAGTGTGACCATAATCCTGCGTAGCTGTGTGTGTAGAAAGTATAGTGCAGCAGACTGGTGTTAAAACATCTCTAGCTTCAAACAGCAATGGTAAAAACAAGGGGGAGGAGTAGAATCATTTTTCCCCTGATGCAGAATTCAAGTAAATGCAGCCTTCAGTTCTCTGAAAAGTGCCTTATCTCTGGGGCCAGATAATGTGACGAGGAACCCCAGCAAGTCAGGGATGATGAGCACGTCACAACCATGTTGATCACCACTTCTGCGGATGTGCCCTAGAAAGGCATGTACTGAGCAGCATGGCTCATAGTTAAGCTGTACCACAGTTTTTTGCAAAGGCCAAAGAGTTCACCAAGGACCCTGCTTTGCTGTCTCCTACCAATCACGGTACTAGGAGCTGTATAAATAAAAATATACAGTAGATGAGAGAATATATTTTCTGGCTCAACCATTTGCATAAACATATTGTAAGCTTTATTTCTTTTGGGTGTGGAGTGCCATCTGTGTGCATAGTGCTTTGCGGAGTACAACAGGAGAGGCCCCTACCCTGAAAGTCATACAGATCTAAAGTCAAGCTCAGGGCAAACAGCAGAAGAAAGGCAGGGAGAAAGGGGTGGCTGTTTTCAGTTCCAAATACTTTAGGCTGACTGCTGGGGTGGGAGCTTTTGGCATTCCAGGTGTCCCAGACTAAAATCCCTGTAATCCCTTACTCTTTGCAATGCTGGGGGGAGTTTTACGTCAAAACATCTAGAAGACAATAAGTTCCTCTATCCATGTTCTAGACACAGTATCGCACAGGAATTTTTTAGACAAAGATGCGTCCTCTATCCACATTGATAAAAAGCAATGGGTAGAATCCTGTATCTACTAGTTAATTAAGTAGTTAAGTTAGTTAACTATTAACTATTTTTAAACAGAGGCCGGATGGCTATCTGTCAGGAGTGCTTTGACTGTGTATTCCTGCACAGCAGGGGGTTGGACTGGATGACCCTTGTGGTCTCTTCCAACTCTATGATTCTATGATTCTATGATTATCATCATCATCATCCTGCCTTTCTCCCAATATAGGGACTCAAAGCAGCTAAAAATTAGTTTAAAACAATACACAATAATTAAAAATATAAATATAAATATGAAATTTTAAAACAGAATAAACAATTTACAGTGTTAAAATGTTTAAAACATTAAAAATATTAAAATGTGATAAAACTATGTACACCTTAAAAACTAAACTGCACAGCCCATACAAGCCCAGCCCCCATCAAATTGTGAATGCCTGATGGCACAAGAATCTTATTACTCATTTCTGAAAGGAGAGCAGAGACGGGGCCATCCTGGCCTCTCCAGGGAGGGAGTTCCAAAGCCTAGGAGCCACCACCGAGAAGGCCCTCTCCCTCGCTCCCACCACAGGAGCCTGAGAAAGTGGTGGGACAGAGAAAAGGGCCTCTCCAGGTGATCTAAGAGCTCTAATGGGTTCATAAAGGGAGATATGGCCCTTCAAATTATGTTGTTAAGTAGCTAACAATGAAGTAACTATTAAGTAAGTAAGTAGTTAAGTTAGTTCCAACAAACCTGATGGAAACATCATTCACCTGTGCTCCAATCTGTAGCAGAATGGACCTCCTTCTCCCCATGCAGCTGATGCCCAGTAAAGTAGGTTTGGGGGAAAGTTACAATCTTGGCGATAGTGTCACAATCATGACTATCAGTAGCAATTGTGGGTATGAAACAGTTATATCAATTTACTCACCCATAACTACTTTGTATTCACAATCACAATCACAATTTTGATGCTATTGCCAAGATCCCCACACACACTCACACACCTACTTTACCAAGCATTCGCTGCATGGGGAGAAGGAAGTTCACTCTGCTGGTGATTGGAGAACAGGTGAATGATGTTTCCATCAGGTTGGGCAGGGGGGTCAGAAGAGGTTACTTAGTTAACTAATCAGCTAACTAAGTAGCTGATACAGGATTCCACCAGACATCTCCAAGCAGGTCTATTCATCAAATACTTTGAACTCAAGCAAAGCTGGGTCAAAGCCAGGTCCACCCCATTCTGTCCACCTTCCCTCCTTGGGACTGATGTGGCCATCAACTAGAACGGTCACTTCCTTCATGTTTGCTTTAGACAAGGAGTGGCCAACCACAGCTTGCGAGGCACATGTGGTTCTTTGACATACAAGCCACCACCATCTGTATCTGAGGAATCAATATCCACGGTTTCAGTTATCCATGGCTAAAAAATTAGTTTCAGTTATCCATGGCCATAAAATCGTGTTGGAAAATGCCTAGGGAGGTGTCCTCTCTAGGAATCACTAAATCCTTCAACGGAACTCTATGGTATGGTTGTAGCAGAAGTCCTTTATTTAAATAGGGTTTCCTATTATCTGCTGTTTCATTTATAAACGGTAATGAAATGCTGTTTCATTTATAATCAGCTGTTTCATTTATACCCATGGGGTATAAATGTATACACCATTGATACGAGCAGCAACCTGTACAATGTGTGCTTGCAAAAATATGTTAGCTGAGCTGCTTTTTGCATTACAGTTCATATAAAAGGTAAATTTAAAAATTTCAAGGTTTATAATTACTTAATGGTATAAATGGAGAGGCCACTGGATTAAGATGTACATTTAATGTTCATGGTGAGTACATATATTTAAGAATTTAAATCCTAATTTTAATGCTAGATTTCAGACTGGGATTAAAGAAATTTTGGATTAGCAAGGATTACTATTTGTATACATATTTTTCTCTTATGCTTTAACTAGATATTTATTAAGACAAATAAATATAATTAAAATATGTTTTTACTCCTTTTATTTTTAATTGTAGCAATCTCATTTAATGTTCATGGCATGCAAATTTGCTTATTTTTCTTAGATGTTTCCATAGTTCATTATCATATTAAATATGCTCAATATAGTTAAAACACCAATCAATCAGGATTTGAAAATATTTGGTTTATATGTGTGTGTGTATTTTGTGATTATTGAAACTAATACAAATTAACAATTTAAAGATGACATACATCAATAAATGTTATTATGTACATGTATTTCTTACTATCTATATGTATAAAACTCTTGGGTATGCACAATGGTCTTAGGTATGCAGGTATGTTGCATCTTATAGAATCATAGAATTGTAGAGTTGGAAGAGACTACAATGGCTTTAGGTATGTTGCATCTTTCAGTGTGCTGATTGGCTGCTCCTGTCACTCCCTCAGCCAATCACCACCCACATGCAAATTCCCTCTACACCTCTCAATCCACTTCTGCCACTCATGGCCAATCTGCATACTGGGAGCAACCAAACAATGTGCTACAGTGTTGGCTATAGTTACTAAGGCTGCAGGCTCTTCCAGTTCACCAGTGTCTAAGGGCTGTACAATTCCCACTTATGATTTAAGTCTACACAGTAATATCATTTCTATTCCTGCTGTGACAGGACCCAGGCAGTCAACTGGTGGCGGCGGCAGCAGAGGGAGGCAGGACCCAGGCAATTGGGTGTGAGGTCTACCTGGCGTTTTTTGGAGAGTTTTTAAACAGTTTATGGTACGTCCAGTCCAGATAGTTTATTATAAAATTTTAGTAACAAAGTGTACATGTAACAATAAAAATGTGTGTCTAATATTTGTTAATGTCTTGCAGCTCTCAAACATCTGAAGTTTATCATATGTGGCTCTTACAGTAAGCAAGTTTGGCCACCCCTGCTTTAGCCCTTTCTCCTTCTAGGTTCATCAGCTTCTTTCCTACTCCTTTATCATGACAAGTGTTAAATAAAACTGCTCCACAGTCAATGGGTACCTACCAATCTGAAGGCATTATGCAGCTATTGTGTACTTAACAGATTTTTCTGTAGGTAGATATTGAGGACTGGATTGGAGAAAAACTATACAGATACCGTGGACTGCTAAAAAGACAAATAAATGGGTCCTAGAGCAAATCGAGCCTGGACTCTCCCTAGGAGCCAGGATGACTAAACTGGGACTCCACTAGAAAAGTCAATAATGGTTGGTAAGATAGAAGACAATAGAAAAAGAGGAAGATCGCATCCCAGATGGATAGACTCAATCAGGGAAACCACATCCCTGAGTCTGCAAGACCAAAGCAGGGCTGTTGATGACAGCGTGACTTGGAGGTCTCTCATTCATGGGGTTGCCATAAGTCAAAAAAATGAGAGGAGGGAAAACATGGGCAAGTTACAAATGGGAACGGTGGTGTAGCAGTCAGTTTTGAAGTGCAAGCCTTTAGGGGAATCATTTTTGTAACAGCCTGACCCAGAGTCCAAAAATGCAGTCAGTTGTGTTGATTTAGGACAATTTTTAGTTTTCTTCTCCACAAGAAGGAGGCTGCTCTCAGCTCAAGACCAAGTCACTCCAAACAATCTGAATTACAAAAGATATAGATCATAATAACACATTGTTGCTGGGAAAATCCACTTCCCTTCCAGCTACTGTAAGAATTGCAGATAAACTCAATGGGAACGGGGAGTCCAAGTGGGGAGACAAATGATGTCATAGCCCTTGTTCATCAAAAAGTCCCTGGGCTTCACTTCTGAGAGTCCTGGCTTTACTACATTATTACACCACTCATATTTTCTGAATCTTTTGTAAAATTCAGTCAATGAGACAGGGGGAGGTGCATGTGGAATAATAAAAGTATCATCTGGAAGTTTCTAGCATCTCCCTGAAGAAAGCTTCTTCTTGATTATTAAATGACAATACTTACTTTCCAAGAGCCAATATGATATAGTGGTTTGAGTGTTAGACTACAGTTCTGAAGAACAGGATTCGAATCCCTGCTCAGCCATGGAAACTCACTTAGTGACCTTGGGCAAGTCACAGACTCTCAGCCACAGAAGAAGGCAATGGCAAACCCTTTCTGAAAAAATCTTGCCAAGAAAACCCCATGATAGGTTCATCTTAGGGTTACCATAAGTCAGAAATAACTTGAAGGCACACAACAACAGACTTAAATTCCATTGATTTCAACCAGACCTGAGCTCAATGAATTCTCTCTGGATAGGAATTGTGATTTTTTCAGTCTTCTTGAAGAATGGTGGGGGGCATCTGTTCTAGTTACATCATGATTGTTTTGGTTGGTTGTTCTAAGTTTTTAACTGAACAAAGAATTAACTTTCATACAACGACAGACCCAAAATATATCCATATGTATATGGATGAAAAAGGGGGAAATGCATTTGTGGGAGGGTGCGCATTGTCTCACACATTAGATATTGCTCAATGACCTTGGGCCTGCTGCACTCTTTCTCATTCTGACCTGCCTCAAAGGGTTGTTGTGAAGAGAAAGTGATTGGCGAGGAGAGCCATGTGTGTCACCTTAAGCTTCTTGGAGGAAAAACAGGATACAAATGCTACTTAAAAACAATTAAGCACATGTACGATAGCACTTGATTTTAGCTTCTAGTTTGTGACTCGGTAGGGCTGCCAGGTCAGGTCTCTCACAGGCACTGAGATTTCAGCACCAAAGCCTAAAATCTAGGGACACCTCCTTCTGATATTGTGGGGGTGCACCCTAGTGATGTTATAAGGGTGATCTTACAAGGGACTACCCATTATTGTCATTAAGCATAACACACTAAGCCTCAACCACAACTGCAAAGTATATGTTATTCATTTTTTTTTTTTAGAAAAAGGCTAGCAACTGAGAAAAATATATACATAAACATACTTTTCAAAGCAGCGCTCTCTCCCTGAGATCTCTCTCCTTCACCTTGAAGACTGGAGGCAAGGGGCCAGGGCCTGAAATTTGGAACCCTGTGTATATGTGTCATCAAGTTCTTGTTGTTGTTGTGTACCTCCAGGTCATTTCCAACTTATGGCAAATAATGGGGTTTTCTGAGGCTGAGAGTATATGACTTGCCCAAGGTCACCCAGTGGATTTTCATGGCTGAGCAGGGATTCAAATCCAAGTATCTAGAGTCATATAGTCCAACACTCAAACTACTATGCCACACTGGCTGTCTTCAAGTTACCTGCAGACTTATGGTGACCCCCCATGAATTTCATTTGGTTTTCTTAGACAAGGAATCTTCAGAGGTGGTTTTGCCAGTTGCTTCCTCTGAAATATAGCCTGCAGCATCTGGTATTCATTGGTGGTCTCTCACCCAAGTACTGACCAGAGCTGACCCTGCTTGGCTTCCAAGATCAGATGGGATTTGGTGCCTTTAGGGTATTTAGGCCGGCTCTGGAATCCAGTTATAATTTGTATGGGAATTGTGCCTATTCTTGAAGGAAGCACAAAGACCCAACAGTAGAGTGGGGCTCATTGGGAGGAGAGGGAGTATTAGTTGTCCAGGGAGGGTGTACCCTCCCCGCATCTGTGAGAATGACAAAGTTCAGACTTGGAGCAACACAACTCTGCAACAACTAGAAAGTGATTAAATAAGATACAGGGACTGGCAAGAGGAAGACTCCTGGCTCGTAAAGCTACGAGGGACAAAATGAATGACTGCAAGCAAGAAAGAGAAACTGTCAAGGAATGCTTTGCCTTTGCCCTCCTTGTACCCCAGGCCCCACCCATTATGCTGGAAATAAGCAGCTAGTCCATGATGCAGCATGATGGGCAGGCAGAGATAACAGCTATCTCCAGAGGCCAGGCAGTGCTAGTGGCGGAAAGGGCTGTGGGGCCAGTTGTAAGCCGGGCTCTGCATAGGAGCCCCCGTCAGGCTTATACCCAAGATGTGCCAACTCTCCACAGTGTGGTGTTGCCCCATTCACCCCACCCTGATTTACTTATTTGACTGCCCTCCCACAAATAAAACTGAAACTTTTAATTTAATTTGCAGCTTGCAAATTAAATGTATATGTATTATATATATATGTATGTATATGTATATAAATTATATATACATATACATATATGTATACGTACAAATTATATACACATATACATATATGTATATGTATATAAATTATATATATGTATGTATATGTGTGTGTGTGTGTGTGTGTGTATATATATATATATATATTAACAGACATTGGGAATGTTTTATAGTTCTTACACTATTTGCAGCCAGCATATCCAGTGGCCAGGTTTGTTAGGGATTCTGGAAATTATATCCCAAAAATATCATTTCCAAGCTCTGAGAGGTAGCTCTCTAATCTTTACTTGAGGTGAATTCTTGGCTGCATATTAGCCAATCAATCATATTCAGTGTTCTTTTATCGATATACAAAGCTTTAAACACCTTGGGACCAGGAAATCTGGAAAATCACCTTCGTTTTTATCTGACCAGTCAACTCCTGAGTGAATATTTATTTATATATTTTGGTTTATTTTATTTATACCCCGCCTTTCTCCCAACATGGAATCCAAGGTGGTGTACAACATTTTAAAAGCACAATACAATTTTTAAAAACTGTTAATAACACAAGTTAAAACATAATTAAACTAAATTTCTATTTTAAAAACCACAAGTTAAATACAGTGTTAAAAGCAAGTTAAAATAGCATGAAAAGACGCTTAAAACATAATACAATAAAAACACTACACCTCTCTCCATTAAAAGCTTGATCTGCCACATATGCTAAGAACCAAAAGCTTCCTTACATGAAAAGGTCTTTACCTTCTGGCAGAAAGACAGCAGGGAGGAGGCCAACTGGACCTCAGGGGGAAGGGAGTTCCATAAGTGGGAACAGCCACTGAAAAGACTCTCTCTCATGTCCTCACCAGACATGCCTGGAATGGTGGTGGGACTGAGAGAAAGCCTTCCCCTGCAGATCTTAGGCTGCCAACATACTGAAGAAATAATGCAGTTTGACACCACTTTAACTACCACAGCTCCATCCTATAGAATCCTGGAATACAAAACTCCTGGAGAACAGGAGAAGTCCCAGCAGACTGGAGGAGGGCAAACGTTGTTCCCATCTTCAAAAAGGGGAAAAAAGAGGATCCCAACAACTATCGTCCAGTTAGTCTGACATCAATACCAGGGAAGATTCTAGAACAGATCATTAAACAGAGAGTCTGTGAACATTTAGAAGGCAATGCCATAATCACAAAAAGTCAGCATGGGTTTCAGAGAAACAAGTCATGCCAGACTAATCTGATCTCTTTTTTTGATAAAGTTACCAGCTTGGTAGATGAAGGGAATGCTGTGGACATTGCATACCTTGATTTCAGTAAGGCCTTTGACAAGGTTCCCCATGACATTCTTGCAAACAAGCTTGTAGAATGTGGGCTAGACAAGTTAACTGTTCAATGGATTTGTAATTGGTTGACCGGCCGAACCCAAAGGGTGCTCAGCAGTGGCTCCTCTTCGTCTTGGAAAGATGTGACCAGTGGGGTGCCACAGGGTTCTGTCCTGGGCCCAGTGCTATTCAACATCTTTATCAATGACTTAGATGAGGGAATTAGGGGCATACTTATCAAATTTGCAGATGACACCAAATTGGGAGGAGTAGCTAATACCCTAGAGGACAGGATCAAAATTCAGAATGACCTGGATAGACTGGAGAGCTGGGCCAAAGCTAACAAAATGAAATTCAATACGGAGAAATGTAAAGTACTGCATTTAGGGCGGAAAAATGAAATGCATAAATATAGGATGGGAGAGACCTGGCTGAATGAGACTACGTGCGAAAGGGATCTAGGAGTCCTAGTAGACCACAAGTTGAACATGAGCCAACAGTGTGATGCGGCAGCTAAAAAGGCCAATGCAATTTTGGGCTGTATCAATAGAAGTATAGTGTCTAGATCAAGGGAAGTAATACTGCCACTCTATTCTGCCTTGGTCAGACCTCACTTAGAATACTGTGTCCAGTTCTGGGCACCACAATTCAGAAAGGATATTGACAAATTGGAGCGTGTCCAGAGAAGGGCAACTAAAATGGTGAAAGGTCTGGAAACAATGCCTTATGAGGAGAGACTTAGGGAGCTGGGTATGTTTAGCCTGGAAAAAAGACGGTTTAGAGGCGATATGATAGCCCTGTTTAAGTATTTGAAGGGATGTCACGCTGAGGATGGAGCAGGCTTGTTTTCTGCTGCTCCAGAGACTGGAACACGGAGCAATGGGTGCAAGCTCCAGGAACAGAGATTCCACCTCAACATGAGGAGGAACTTTTTGACAGTAAGAGCTGTTCGGCAGTGGAACACACTCCCTCGGAGCGTGGTGGGGTCTCCTTCCTTGGAGGTCTTTAAACAGAGGCTGGATGGCCATCTGTCGGGGATGCTTTGATTGTGGTTTCCTGCGTGGCAGGGGGGTTGGACTGGATGGCCCTCGTGGTCTCTTCCAACTCTGCAATTCTATGATTCTATGAAATCCCAGGATTCCATAGGATGGAGCCATGATAATTAAAGTTTGTTTGTTATGGCACCAGAGCTCTCTAACAGAGAATGCTAAGTATCTCACAAAACTACAAATCCCAGAACTCCATAGCATTGAATTATGGCCACTGAAGTGGTGTCAAACTGCAGTGTGTCAGCAGCCTAAGAGTATGGGCAGGCTCATATAGGAAGATACTGTTTTTCAGTTAGTCTGGACCCAAGCCAAGTTAGTTCTCCAGAGGTGTCATAAGTTGTTTTACAGCCAATGGAATGCCACAGGGTTCCAACTGAGGGCCTTCTCAGTGGTGGCACTCTCTTAAACACCCCCCATGTGCTTCAAGAAGAAAAAAACATAACCACCTATAGAAGCCACATTTTGCCAGTCTGTGCACAGACCTGGACAGGCAACCTTGCTGACGGCAGTTTTTTGTTATTGAGAAAAAGTTTCACAAGCTACACATTTGCGTGCACCAAATGAATGTGTTGTGATACAAATGCATGGAACTCTAGTAGGTAGACAGCTGTGTGTACACATGAGAAATCCACAAAAGTCCTGATTGTAGCTAATATTTGCTATAAGTGCTGGGTTTTGACAGGGCCTTAGGAAGAAGTTCTAGTAGGCGCTGAGCAGAAACTGGAAACATTCCTCTTCGGGCTACCTCTCTCAGAATTTCCCAGCCACTATGGTCTGTTGTCAGTAATGGACTGGATAGGGGCAAACAAACTGAAACTTAATCCAGACAAGACAATGGTGCTCCTTGTACATTGAAAGGCAGATCATGCTGGATGGAGTTACTCCCTTGTTAAAACAGCTTCACTGGCTACCGGTTCATTTCCAGGCACAATCCAAAGCGCTGACCATGACCTATAAACCCCTATACGGCTCAGGTCCAAACTATCTGAAAAACTGTTATCTCCCCATGCGAACTTGCTGCTACCCAAATTGCGTGGGGTCTGTGGGAACCCTCTGATGTCCAAATATTAAAATGGGAATATTTAATTAGCTCAATTATGGCAGTGAAAGGACTGGCAACAGCGGGACCTTTTAACCTATGTATACTGGTACTAAGGAGGAGACTCTAAGCCAAAGGGTACAATTAAACAATCTTTACTGGAAATTAATATCAACAGCATTCATGCAAACAGTCAGCTTCAAACACTCATACAGGGCTATTGAAAGTAGTAGGAAGTATTTGGATAGAGGAATAGAGTAAGGGGGTAGCGGGTTATACTGTACCGATCCTGCAGAGTAGAGATCGTGAACCAACAGCAAGGAGGTCTGGATGATGGACTGGTTACACAGTGTGATGTGGAGTCAAAAGGAAGGGGAACTGTGTACCCAGTAACACAAACTGATGTGGAGTCAACAGGAAGGCAATGTGTGTGCAATTTGGTGGTGTTTTAGGGTGATATTTATATGAAATAATTCCCATGAAAGGATAGGATCTGGGGTGAAATACAGTGGTTCTCAGAGGTTCCCAGGCCAAAACAAAGGCCATTCCGAAAGAGTTAACAATCGTTAATGGTCGGTACTTTTGGAGTTGAATAGGAAACAAGCAGGGTCTTTTGTTGTAAGAGAACAGGGGAGGAAGATCCTGTTTCACAAGCAATAAGGTCTTTTGCTAATGCTGAGTGGATTAGTGATTGACTCACCTCCAGTTGTTGAGTTTCTTACTTGAGTATATGTTTTGGGGCATTTCCAAAGGCCCTTCCCTTGGTCTTGCATGAGTCCCACCTTAGTATTAGGGGGTCCTTGGTTTACCTGTAACCACATGGATGGCCACCTTAGCCAAATTATTAAATATAGCTAATTATTTGATATTCCAAGATGGGTGCTATCAGGGTAGGTAACATTGCCAGAACTTTTAGATCGTTGGGGAAGGCTTTCTCTTGGTCCTGCCACCATCACAGGCTCGTTTGGTGAGGACACGAGAGAGGGCCTTCTCAGTGGCTGCTCCCACCCTCTGTAACTCCAGAAGCTAGGCTGGCCCCCTCCTTGCTTTCCTTTCACCAGCAGGCAAAACCCTTATTGTGTAAGCAAGCTTTTAATGTTTAACTGTGCCCATGGAGGCTTTTTACTGGGGAGTAGTTTTTTAAAAAAACTTTTGTATGTTTAAATAAGTTTTAATGATGGTGATTTTAATTGTTTTTAATTCTATTGATTTTTAATGTTTTTTGTGAGCCACCTTGGGTCCCACTTTGGGAGAAAGGCAGCATATAAATTAATTAATTAAATAAATAAATATAAAATAAATACAAATAAGTGATAGTCCAAAAAAGTAATTTTTCCAAGCTCTGATTATACAGCGCCTGGTGCTTCCTTTCATACCTGTGCCTTTTCCCCCCATGTTGTCATTTCACTCTGCTCTCCTTGCAGTCACAAATGAGTCTGCATAGCACTGAGGTCTCAGATGAATTATTGCTGCTTCCGTTAAATGAAGTTTGCTTCTAAAATGTCAAATATGATCGCCTTCTAAGATCAAATCATCAAACCACATTCTTTTGTGTAACTTGCTCAATTTTTTTTCTCTTTAAGATGAACTGGCAGATGTTGACTTAATTAGGTTGAGAAAGGCTGGGTTTTCAACTCTAGTAAAACTGGCAATAACAGCCCAACCCCACGCCTTGTAGGGTTAGAGGACAACAGAGAATTGTTTGGGAGAGTGTTCTCATTAACCCTGACATGGAGTCACATAGATGGGAAGAAGTGTAGGCTCAAGATGAGGGCTGACACCCCATTCAGCAGTTACAATATCGTAAGCTGGACTTATAGCTGCTAGGGATTCAAGTTATAGCAATGAATGACTAAACATGACCCATAAGACCTATCTTCACAGCCTGGCGGCACCCTAACTAAAACATTTACAAGGTGGTAGAGATCAGGGCTCTGAGAAATGATCTCCTCAGTATGATCTCCTTGGTATGAACAGTGGTGGCAGGCCCCTGACGGGTCTGTCCATCTGCCTGTTCTCAAGGCACCCTGCAGCCAGGAGCATTGCAAACATGATTTCCCAGTGCTCAGATCTCCAGCACCTCAAAAATGCTTCAGTTGGGGTGCTGCTGGGCTGAAAAAGTAGGTTTTGGGGGTGGTGGTATGGTCAGACAAGAGAGCCAGTATGGTGTAGTGGTTATGAGTGTTGGACTAGAACACTGGGAGACCAGACTTTCTACTCCTCAATCAGCCATGGAAACCCCCTGGGTGACCTTGGGTGAGTCACAGTCTCTCAGCCTCAGAGGAAGGCAAGGGCAAACCCTCTCTGAATAAATTCTGCCAAGAAACCCCCCTGATAGGTTTGTCTTGACAAAGGTCTAAATACCGTAATGGTACCAGAGCTTGGAAGATAAGCAGGGTCAGTCCTGGTTAGGATTTGGATGGGAGACTGCCAACAAATACCAGGTCCTTTTGGCTATATTTCAGAGGAAACAACTGGCAAAATCACCTCTGAGGGTTCCTTTCTAAGACAACCCTATGAAATTCATGGGGTCGCCATAAGTTGACAGGCAACTTGAAGGCACAGAAATACACAGGTTTGCCTTAGGGTAGCCATAAATCTGAAATGACTTTGTTTTATTTTGTTTTGTTCTCAGTTACATATAATAATGTTCCAGGATAACAAAAGCAGGAAAATAAAAACACAAAAGGAGGAAAATAACCACATTAGCATAAGTTTCTATAGAAGCTGACCAAATGTCCAAATAATTCAATTTTTTAATTTCATCTATAGTCCACCAGAGAAACATCTGCGATGTCCATCATAATCGAGTGATGCCCAGTGCAGAATGCCAAACAGATCATCGCCTTGTCAGATGTAAACTAAACCTTCATCTTAAATTCAAACCTAAGAGGGGTGGCATCTTAAAGAAGAGACTCCAAGTTAACAATCTTCAACAAGCTACCATGAGAGACAACTTCCAGGCAAACCTGAAAACAAAACTTGAAGACCATCCTACAGATCCTTCTTTCTCCTACAGTGCTTTGGCAACACATCAAAAACAGTATCTTCCAGTCTGCGGAAGAATCCCTTGGGTTCTCCCACAAGAAAAATCAAGACTGGTTTGATGAAAACAACCAAGAGATCCAGGAGCTGTTGGCAAAGAAGAAAACTGCTCACGAGGCATACCTCGCCCAGCCAACCTGCCATGTAAGAAAAGCAGCTTTCCGTCTCACATGTAGTAAACTTCAACAAAAACTCCAAGACATGCATAACAAATGGTGGGTCGATATAGCAGAAAAGACACAATGCTGTGCAGATCTGTGTGATTCTAGAGGATTTTATGAAGCTCTTAAGGCAGTGTTTGGACCTATTTATCAGGTCCAAAGCTCCTTATACAGTACAGATGGTCAAACATTAATTACTGATAAAGCCTCCATCCTGAATCGATGGGCTGAACACTTTCAAAGTCTCTTTAGTGCCAACCAAGTAGTCCAAGGATCAGCTATCCAACATATGATACAAAAACTGATGAAAAATGAATTGAACATAGCTCCCACTTTGGAAGAGACCCTTAAGGCCATACAGCAGATGAAAAACGGCAAGGCAGCTGGGATTGATAGAATCCCACCTAAAGTTTGGAAACATGGAAGTCATGTATTCCATGATAAATTCCATGAACTCCTTGTGAATTGCTGGGAAAAAGGGGAACTGCCATCAGATCTCCGAGATGCAGTCATCATCACCCTGTACAAGAAAAAAGGAGCAAAATCCGATTACTCAAACTATCGAGGCATAACACTGCACTCTATTGCTGGAAAAATCCTTGCAAGGATACCCCTGAACAGATTAGTTCCTGCTATTGCAGAAGAACTTCTTCCTGAAAGCCAATGTGGCTTCAGAGCCAATAGGAGTACTACAGATATGGTATTTGCCCTTAGACAACTGCAAGAGAAATGTAGAGAACAGAACAAGGGTCTCTATGTAACATTTGTTGACTTCACCAAAGCCTTCGACACCGTGAGTAGAAAAGGTCTGTGGCAGATCCTGGAAAGACTAGGATGTCCCCCCAAATTCCTTAAAAATGATTATCTTGCTACACGAGGGCCAGCATGGTCAAGTCAGGTGTGGCGATGCTCTTTCAGAGCCCTTTCTAATAACTAATGGAGTGAAGCAAGGTTGTGTTCTTGCTCCAACTTTATTTACAATCTTCTTCAGCATTATGCTCCAAAGGGATACGGCAGAGCTTGAAGAAGATGGCATCTATATACGTTACTGTACTGATGGTAGCTTGTTTAACTTAAGCCGTCTGAGGTCTCACACCAAGACTCTAAACTATCCAGTCCGTGAGCTGCTCTTCGCTGCTGCTGCTGCCCTTGTTGCCCACAAAGAAACAGCTCTGCAGTGCCTAACATCCTGCTTCGCAACAGCTGCAGAGCTGTTTGGGCTGGAAGTCAACCTGAAGAAAATGGAAGTTCTTTACCAGCCTGCACCACAGGATGAACACCACCATCCCCACATTGCCGTCGGCAACTCTGTGCTTAAGTCTGTTCAGCAGTTCACCTACCTGGGAAGCATCATCTCCTCAGATGCCAAGATTGACAAAGAGATCAATCACAGATTAGCAAAGGCATTTGGAAGACTTTACAAAAGAGTGTGGAGTAATAAAATCAGTGTGTATAGAGCCATTGTACTGTCTATGCTCCTTTATGGGTCTGAAACATGGGTCACCTATCGCCATCACTTACGACTCCTCGAACACTTTCATCAGCGCTGTATACACGCAATCCTAAATATACACTGGACTGACTATGTGACGAATGTTGCTGTCCTTGAGTAAGCAGGGATCACCAGCACTGAGGCCATGATATTGAGAACACAGCTGCGCTGGGCAGGGCACGTTTCTAGGATGGAGGACCATTGCCTCCCCAAAATAGTACTCTACGGTGAACTCGCCACGGGTCAGCGTAAGAGGGGCGCTCCAAAAAAGCGATACAAAGACTCTCTGAAACAACATCTCAGGCTCGGCCAAATTGATCACCAACAATGGTCCACCCTGGCTTCACATCGGCAGGCATGGAGACGCACTAGCCACAATGCTGCAGCCTTATTTGAGAACTCACACCGAACAAGACTTGAAGAGAAATGACAACACAGAAAAAATCACAACCCGGAAACATCACCCAAGGAAACCTTCTGCTGTGCTTTCTGCAACCGGACTTGCCTATCTCGGATTGGCCTTTTTAGTCATCAGCGCGCTTGCAGAAAGCAAGGATGAGTCCTTCCTGAATCTTCGTTTGCGAAGAAAAGCCAGAGAGAGAGAGAGAGAGAGAGAGACATCATCCTTTCAAATGTTGCAAGCATTGTTAGATCTTCTATCCATTGGATCACAGGTGGAAAAAAATATCTTTCCAGTAATGAAGTATTAATCTTTTAGTAATCAAAAGGGCGTGAAAAATCCACTTCCATTGGCCATTTGTTAATTTCCAAGCAACAGGTAAATAAGTTAAAAGAACATGCACGTATCTGAATATCAACTTTCCAAAACCAAATTTATTCGTGTGATCACTTCCTTCCAAAATGCAGCTACTGTGAGACAACTCCAAAACATAAGGAAGTATTAGCAGTACAGTATTACATCTCCAACAATTTGCTGATTTAGAAAGCCCTTTCTTGAACAGACATTGTGGTGACCAATATATCTGAAAGAACAATTTCTGCTGTATAAAATGTAGTCAGAGATCTATAGCCACACTAGTTACAGCTGTTAAAACCGATGGCCATTGATTAGTCAGAATTGGATACTCAATTCTCTATTCCATTCTGGCTGTAAACATTTCATGTCATACTTATTTATAGATAACAGAGATGTATATATATAAATTGTTGGTCTGGATACTTGGTTGGCCTCAATTAATGTCTTTAATATTAAGGGAACCTCAGATACACTTAAAGGCTACAGGGCCAAATTTGGGTTGTAACAAATATTTCAGTTGTAAATATTGCTATTTAGCTGACAGAGGTAGTTTAAACTGCTCCTGCAAAATTGAAAAAGGCAAAAATTCATCATCAACACCAAGTATCTGATTTAAGGTAACAATCCCATTATCGGCCCACACCTTCCATAAAAACGGTTCCTTACCAATTTTTAAATAAAGTCAATGTGGCATGAGCATATGGGCCAAATTGCAATGGACGAGACAATATTTGCCACACAGTTCCAAGTTCCAACTGCTGAAATTGTTGGCAAAACATTGCTCCCTTTTTTTTTTTTAAATAAAATGAGAATTGTATCAAAAGTTTTCTCAACATCTCAAGAAATAGCAGCTGGCTGAACAGTTCAAGTCAGAAATTACTTGAAGGCAGGCAACAATTGTCAGACAGAACTATAACGGCAGAGCTCCTTCATGGCAATTACTGTATGACAACGATGTAGGAACTTAGCTGTGCTTTAAAGCAGGGAGGAGCAATCTCATTCTGGAAGGACCTTCTAGTGCAGGGGTGGGTGAAGCACAGCCCTGAGGCAACAAGTGGCCCCAAGGCAGTTTTTGTAGCCCTGGACAGCTCCAGACTCTCTGTACTTTTCTGCTAAAATGGAAGGCTGGTGTGAGGATACTGCCAGACTCCAATTCAATCAGACAACAGATACTAGCTAAAGTATTTTATTGCAGTTGAAATTCAGTGGACAGGTCTCTGTCAAAGCCAGAACTAAGCAAGTGACAGAAAGGTGAAGTTTTGAAGTCAAGCTGCTGGTAGCATCATCCCCTCCTTCCCATCCTTCCTTTGAACAACCCCCCTTCCCTTTTCAAACAGCAGATGTGTTCATGGCCTTGGATGCAGGCACAGAGCAGTACTTTATCTCCTGAGAAATAAAAGGCCCAGCTTGTACCTCTCTCCCCCCTCAACATCCAAACAAACCCCATTCCATTTACTTTAATTAGGAGGACTCAGTGAGGTCTGCTAACATGGCAGAGGCCTGCTTCCAGCCAGTGGCTACAAGCAGGTCCTGACAGCTGGCTGCCTTTCCTAGAAGCTTTCAGGAGCAGCAATTCTGAAAAAAGAAGCCAAAGAGCAGGGAGGACTGATTTCACTTTCATGCCATAAAACTGCACAATTTGGAATTAAGCCATGATTTTGCATTAGCCCCTGTGAACCTATAGGAGGTTTACTACACTAGGGTTTACTACACTAAAACCAATGGCCATTATAGAATCATAGAATCATAGAATTATAGAGTTGGAAGAGACCACAAGGGCCATCCAGTCCAACCTCCTGCCACGCAGGAAATCACGATCAAAGCATCCCTGACAGATGGCCATCCAGCCTCTGTTTAAAGACCTCCAAGGAAGGAGACCCCACCACACTTCGAGGTAGTTCCTTCCTGAGGAGGCAACAACGGAGCAAGAGACAAACAGACATGGCCCACAGAGCACTACACCATGGAAAATCAGTTGTCCCTTCATATTTGCTGGGGTTTGGTTCCAGGAACCCCACCCCCCATGGATTCCAAAATCTGTGAATCTGTGAATTTTTTAAAGAATACAGCTGTCCCTCCATATCTACAGATTTGGTATCCACGGATTTAAATATTCACAGCTTGAAAATATTCTTTAAAAAATAATAATCCAAAATGCAAACCTTGATTTTGCCATCTTATATAAGAGTCACCATTTTGTTATGCCATTGCATATAATGGGATTAGTCAGAATTGGATACTCAGTTCTCTATTCCATTCTGGCTGTAAACCTTTCATGTCATATTTATTTATAAATAACAGAGATGTATATATATAAATTGTTGGTCTGGATACTTGGTTGGCATTTGGTTGGATACTTGGTTGGATATTTTCGAAGGCAACAGATGTATTGCTTGATGGAAGCACAGCCTATCACACGCTGCTCGAAATTCCGTTCCTACCCTCTGTTATCCACGGATTTGTAATCCACAGATTTAAGTATTCACGGCTCGAAAATATTCTTTAAAAATAATAATCCAAAAAGCAAACATTGATTATGTAAAGGACACTGTTGTGCTATGCCATTGCATATAAAGGGATTTGAGTATTCATGGATTTTGGTATCCACAGAGGGGTCCTGGAACCAAACCCCAGTGAATATGAAGGAACAACTGTACTTCATTCCGCTTCCTACACACCATATTGGCCATCTATGCTCTTCTCCCTCTCCAATGAGTCTCCTCCTCCGCAGAGCTTTCCCCTCCTCCCTCTCCCATGTGTCATTTCCTCTTCTTCAACAGCACATGCCCCCCTTTTAATTAAGAACATTATGCTGCGCTATTGTGCAGTATCATGAGAATGCAACTTCAAACGTTTCTGTAAAACCAGTCTCCACTTTGCACCCAGCAGGCTGCAGAGTCTCCATTTCCGAAGCGGATCGGGGCTTCCACCCACAGCAGAAAAGCAAGGAGTTTCTCTCCCTTCCTCAGGAGTAAGCCTCTATTGAATTCAGTAGATACTTACTCCTGAGGTGCAAACCCACAGACAAAATGTTGAGGCTGGAGGGGGTGATCCATTAATTGATTGAGAAATACTTGCAATTTTTTTCTTTTCAGTTTCAAGAGGGCAAAAACCAGCTTAACCCAACCTGCGGGGGGGTGGGGGGTGGGAAGCACTGGAGTGCACCTAGCTGTGCTCATGAGAGAGTAAACTCCTCCAGGATAAAGGGGGCTTACTTTTGAGTAAAGCAGCATGGGAAAGGAGAGAAAGAGAGGGGCCAGAAGTCTCCTGTTAGCTAAGATATGTTCCTGATTTATGTATTTTTGTAAAAAACGAACAAACCTCAATTTAAAACATAGCAGAAGGAAAAATGGTTTTGAGAGATTCTCCCCCCAAAAACCAAAGCTTTTCTCTCCCACTTCTGGCTGCGAAGAGCTCCAGATACAGATTCCTTTGCTCATCAACTCTTCAGGCAATGAGCATTACATAAAAATACTCATCCCTGCAACAGTGCCAGGCAGACTCACCGCTGCCCCCTCCCCACATGTCAAATCACAACCCACCCACCCCGCCCCTGAAAAAACCCCATACACACCCTCTCCCCCATGTTTGTTTTAAATAAAAATATACATTTAAGTGTGCCCTGCAACAGTGCAGTCTTGAGTTTTGCATCTAAATAAACTCTGGGAAAGTAGGGGAGGAATAGCCAAAGGGCAGTGGTGAGCTCACTGGTGAGCTCTTCAGATAAGCCGGAAGTCAAATGAGATGAAAAAGTATAGGTAAACACAGGAAAAAACTGGAGAACAGCCCAATACATGCCCACTCTGTCATGTGTTCTATTTCTGCCTCATCATCAGCAGAGTCAGTAATGGCAGTCCTGCTCTGGCTGCCACCAGCCTGAGCCCTCCACTCTAAGGACTCCCACAGAGCAAGAGATCTGGCCAGGCGTGCTCTCTGCAGGGAAGAAAAGGGCCACCACAGCTTTGCAGAGGGCTGCCCAGAATGGGGTCCTTCCTCAGAATGTGGCAATATGGGAGAGGCAGCCACAACAGGAGACTGTTTGCCATCACAGAAGAACAAGACTCTCCAGAACAGTCTTCACTGTGCCCCTTGAGGTGGCCGCCCTCCGGGAGTTTGTGGGGAGGGGGGAGAGGCTCAATTCCTCCCTCCCCCTTTGCATTCTGCTAGCTGAGAGAAGGGATCTCTCCGGCTCATGGGAAGCCTGTCACTGGGCAGAATTTATATGCAGGGTATGTTTTTTAAACTAAAGTTAAGACTTGAAGGTCTTAACTGTGGTGTTTGAGGGAGCTAAGCCGATACACGAAAATGCTCTTAATGGTCAACACACATCACAGCAAGCCTACTGGAGGCCAGCATTGATCCAAAGAGTCCACAGTGGTCATTCCAAGAAAGAGTCCAGGAATTTTATTCACTGTTACCAAGTATTTAATTATCAAACTTTACAGTGCTGAGAAAAAGAATGATCAAGAAGGGATGCTTATATAGCCGTATAATTTCAGTATGGAAATAAAGCAATTGACATATACGTTTAAATGGTGAATCAGAAGAGAAATTCAAAATAGAGTGGGACCCATTGATAAACTTTCTACAAAAGGAATGGGGAGGAAAAGCTACAATTGGCTTGACATAAAATTTAAAAACTTTATAAGCAAATTTTGTATATATATATATATATATATATATATACACATACATATATATATGAGAATGTGTTTAAGAAGAAGTATAGATTTCATAGATTAACAGACAAAAGGAGTCCAATAGCTAAATGCTATTGCTATTGCTATAAAAGGAATCCAGGAAGTCAACAATTTTTGTAATTGTGAGTGTAATTGTTGAAATTCTCTTTGTACTTGCGCATTGTTTATGTAGATGCATGTGTTTTTTCCCCTTTTCATTGAGTGTGAGGATTTGTGTTTATGTATGTATGACTTTTTAAAATAAAATAAATATGGAAAATGGAATTTAAAAGACAAGAAGGGTTGCCTATGCAGAAATCTGCCAAATGCCACAATGGGTAGGGGGGCTCTCTTGCCCATCCCCAACCCCACCACTGCCAGATATTGTAAGATGACAACTCTCATCTGTCCTAGCCAGCACAACCAACAGTGGGGGGATCATGGGAGTTGAAACTAACAACATACAGAGGGTTGTTCATCCTCCATGCCTGCTTTATGAGCTGTGTAAAAAAAAGGTTTTGGGTGCAAGCAGCTTTCTTCGGTGTGTCCTACTGCAAAAGCAGCTCTTTACCTTTCTCCTGTGGCTCCCTCTTACTAGCTAAAAGGCCTTCTGGGTGAGCCAGCCTTTTGATGAGAAAGACAGTGCACATCTGCAAGCAAAAGAGATCCTTTCTTCATGTGTCAATCACATATGGCACCACAAGCTCCAGGTCCACAAGAGACTCTTCCAGCGGCTGCTCCACGTGGAAGTCACGCTGGTGCTGGGGCCCCTGGCGGGCCTTTTTGCCCCCTCGCTGGGGAATGGGCAACTCTGAGTGATGGGCTGGCAGCGGAGGGGTGAAGAAATAGGGGTGCAAGAGGGCCTGGAGAAGAAACGGAAACAAGAATTGAAAAATCAGAAGATGATCACCTTCTTTTTGACAGCCCGCGTGAAAATAGCCCAGCACTGGAAGACTGGAGATCTAACCATGGAGAAGTGGTGGTCCAGAGTATGGAACACATGGTTGATGAAGAAACTCACCCATACCATAGCAAAAAACAGAGGAATAAAGACAAAAATGACATTCCAAGAGGACTGGATGCCTCTTATTGACTACATTAATAATACATCACAGTGGTTAAAACCTCCTGAGGAACATCGAGATCTTTGGAGAGCCACTCTTTCTTTGGACACACTTACCTAAGAAACTAGAACTGAGACAACAGGATCATATACCTAAACACACTCAGTCCTTTATTTACTTCATATGTCCCATTATTGTTATGCTACACATTATTTATATGTTTGATTTGAATGTTTTTATATTAAATAAAAATTTAATTAAAAAAAAAAAAGAATGGCCTTGCTCTGTCTGGCCAAGAGCCACCTAGCCCCATAACTAGCCTCCAACAGCGGCCAGGCAGAAGCCTCGGGAGTTTCAAGGCACAAAGGTGACACTGGCATTCCCCTTTTTACCCCCAGAATGTACTATCCAATAGTATAGCATGTCAGTACACAGGACCTGAACTGGGTGCTATACAAGCTTAACCCCTCTTTCTCCACACAGCCATTTCTTGTTTGCCTCGGTCTCAGTTACTGACCGTTAACTATGTACATCTTGATTCAGAATTTACCTTATTTACAGCCCTCTTAAACATGAAAACATATCCTGCAACTGCAGTACATGAGAAAATGAGCATGTGATAGACAGTAAATTGGTTGGAGGAAAAGGAAGGTGACACCCGCCATTCAAAACACCTAATTGATCCACATTAACCTTTTAACAGCTCCAGGGAAGGCGATATATTCCAGTATTGTTGCTTGCCTCCCTCCTACTAACATGATGTTCACTTTCATGTCCAACTTGAAAATATATTCTCTCCACCTTTCTAGGTGCAGTTATAGCACAAGGGTCTACCCACATGTGCCATACTAATGGCTAACTTCCAGTGTTATGTTAGGATTGCACCATACTGGGAGGTCTCCATGTGAGTACCAGTCAAAATCTAATGATGATCCCAAACCCCTTGTGGCAATGAAATTAAGAGCACTGGTAAGTATGTGGGCTTTGGGGAACTGGTTAGAGTTTATCATTCTAGTGGCTTCACTCTGTCTTTCCTATTCCACTCATTCAGGTTATTCCATCTCCAGCTTTCCTCTGATCTAATACTGTGCAATACTGTGCTAACCATGAATGTGTTAGGGTGGGGTTTTATTTATTTATTTGTTGAGTTTATATCCCGCCCTTCTCCCCAAAATGGGATTAAAGGGGGCTTACAATAATTTTAAAAGATGCCACTAAAACATTAGTTTACAAACGTTTATACAAGGAATTAAATATCAGTCTTATTAAAAACGTGCTTAAAGACAGTTAAAACACTTAAAGCATATTTAAAACATAGTTTGAAACAAAAGAAAAAAAGATTAAAACAGCACACCACTTAACACACACACTGCAGCTCACCATAATTAAAATTTAAAATTCGAAAGTCTGCCCAAATAAACACATCTTCACCTGCCAGCAGAAAGGGAGCAGAGAGGGGGCCAACCGGACCTCCTGTGGAAGGGAGTTCCACAGTCTAGGAGCAGCCATGGAGAAGGCTCTCTCCTGAATCCTCACCAACCACACCTGCAAAGGTGGTAGGACCGAGAGAAAGTCCTTGAAGCCTTTTTTGATCAGTTATTGCCAATCACCATATGCAGTGTGAGATCTTCAACCTGTTCCCCATAACAGTGATTGAAATGACACACTTATTTGTCCTGGGAATGTGGATGAATATAATTTGAGGAACTGCCTTCACTTTGAGGACATTTATAAATGCTTTTAATTCTATAAATTGTTCAACTGTATTTTTAAAAAAGCTTATATATATTTAACTGATATTTTTGTGTGTATTTTAATCTGTATTGGCTCTACTATTTTGTAAGACACCTGGATTCTCAGTACTGGGAAAAAGGCAGGACAGAAATGAATACAATAATAATAAATAAATAAAAATTATTCTTCCTCCATAGGCTAAAAAGTTCCATTGTTCCAAACCTCCAGTATCCCCCCCCCCTGCACTAACATGCGAAAATTTAGAGTTGCTTTCCTCCTTACATTCTGGGAGATCAGGATAACTATGCATTTGAAAAAGGGAGGTAAGCAACTCAGAGCTCTCCAGATGTTGTTGCTCTGGAAGAGCATCATCCTTTAGGGAACAAAGCTAATGGTGGGGGATAGTGGGAGTTGTAGTCCAAAACATCTAGGAAGGCCACAAGTTACCCACCCAGGGTTTAAATATAAGATTGCAAGCAAGTTAGTGAGGAGGGTGTCCTCTCACTCTCTCACTGGTGGAAAGTTGGCAATCATGTCCAACTAAAAGTTGTAATACAGTATTCCCTGTAAAAGAACAGAGCAGCCAGGAGCACCCTCTGGTGGCAGTCTGAACCTGTGAAGTCGAAGGCTTTCACAGCTGACATCCATAACTAGTCATTCAAATACACAAATTTGCATATTCTCTCCAACAGGGGTTCACAGTATATAAACCCCACACACACTCCTACCCAACCATTCTCTGAAGATGCCAGCCACAGATGCAGGCGAAATGTCAGAAATAAACTCTTCCAGAACACGGCCTCAAAGCCCAGAAAAAACCCAAGGAAAGTCTGACTCTGCCTTTTCACTGAAGAGTTTCCCCCAGCCTTCCAATGCAATCTATACTGTGACACCCAGAAAAATACAGGTGTTTTAAGGAAGGCAGGTCTGTGTGGTGACTTTTTGGAAGCCTGCATTCAGCACACACTACTGGGGAGGCTCTGATCTGTTGGTGAGCAGAAGTCCATGAGCGTCTTGCCCAGTTTTCCTACTGTCCCCTGGGAGAAGTGCAGGGTGCCCCCAAGTGGTTAGACCTAAAAGAACCATGTGGTTCCATGATAGGACTACTCCAGGCATCACTACCTTTGCATCTGCCCACAGAGGATATTTAATTATTTACAGTGTGGTGTAGTGGTTGAGGGTTGGACTACAACTCTGAAGGCCAGGATTCAAATCCCCACTCAGCCAGGGAAACCCACTGGGTGACCTTGAGCAAGTCACTCTCTTTCAGCTTCTGAGAAAGGCAAAGGCAAACCCTCTCTGAACAAATCGAGCCAAGAAAACCCCATGATTGGTTCACCTTAGGGGTGCCATATAGTCGGAAATGACTTGAAGGCACACAACAACAAATTTACATAAAGCATTTTCAGCCTCACCCAAAAAGACTCCTTGAGTTGCTTATGCACAATGGATAAACACAAGAGAGCTTCTGCCTGCAGGACTGCAATCTAAAAAGATATGACACAAAAGAAAAAAAGGGGTGCCGAGGAGGAGAGAGCAAAACAAGCAAGCACTCTTTCAGCTGGCCTTATGTCTCACCACATCTCCTTCTGCTACTACAGGAGGGGGGTGTTTAGAGAGGCAGGTTTTCAGTGGGGCTGGCAGGACTTTGCAGCTGATGTTAACAAATCTGTCAGATTCAGGCTAATCTAAATGTGCTGCAGCTAAGGGATGCACCACTTGCAAGTGACAAAACTGAATGCACCACGATGGTTAAAAGCAGGGGTGGCCAACTGCAGAGGGAGTGGGGCCATTTTTCAGCCTGCCGCCAATATCACTAGAAGTGATATCTCATCACTCCTCATTTCAGTTTTGTCCATGGGGGTGTTTTAAAGGTACTTGGAGGTCTTGGGAGTTCTGGGGAAGCTGCCAAGTTTTATAGTAGTTTTGAGCCATTTTTTGCTGCTTGGGGATGAAAAACTGCCTTTGAAAAGGTGTATTTTTTTTAAGGAGGCCTTGAAGGCTCTAGGGGTCTTCTGGCACTGCAATGTCTCACCAGTGAGGTCAACACACTGTGCCGGGACATGGGAGAGGGCCTTCTCAGCTGTGGCACCCCAACTGTAGGATGCTCTCTCCCTGGAGGCCAGACTGGCACCAACACTCACGTTATTTAGGAGCCAAGTTAAAACTTGGTTGCTCACCAAGACCTTTGGGCCTCATTAATTCAATGGCTTTTAGTTTTTAAAAGCTTTTAAAATCTGTTTTTAACTCATTATATTGTTTACTATGTTTTAGCTTATGTAAATTATTTTACTGTTTTTAACCTGTTTAACCTCTTTTAATGCTATTTGTAAGCTGCCCTGATATAAGCTGCTCTTGCTGTAGGGCAGGGTATAAAGATGCAAATAAATAAATAATCAAATAAATAAATAAATGGGGCTCCAAGTGCCGCACACACCCATGGGCTGCACTTTCCCCATCCTTGGTTTAAATAAGCCTCCTGCTTATACTACCTGACTAGGAAAGCAAAAACAAGTGGTGAGCTCACATGAGCTACAATTAATAGACTATTTAATCAATCCTGTAGGAACATATGTGCATATGATTGTCAGCCATAATCATGGCTGACCAATAGCCTCCAGCAGCATATATATGAAAGACATCAGAGGCTACACCCTCTGTCCAGCTGCTAACCCCAGTGCACAATAGCCAGGACAGGCTGCTGGGTGCAGTTCCATTTCCCCAACCACCGATCAGCTGTAGTGGTGCACCCAACTCTCATTCCACCTCCTCCTGACTACTATGGGGAAAAGGAGCAGCCTCCATCCCCAATATAAGGCTACTCCTTCCCCCTTTAGTGTTCCAGAGCATCTAGAATGAGTCCAAGTGCACCCCCACAGCTGATCAGTGGCCAGAGAGACAGAGCTGCATCCTGCAGACTCCAGCTGTAGTGTGAGGGCCTTGCAGAAGGAGGCAATGGGCACCTCCTACCGCATGTGTATGCCATGATGCTGGCCAATGTGCCCTACTACTTGCTTTCTACAACCTTACAGAGTTCCTCACCCTGCAACATTCTAGCATCAACAAAGCCCAGCTAGAAACCTCCCTTACCTGTGCTGCTTGCACACGCTGTTTGGAAGGATAGACCAGGAACTGTTTCAGGAGCTGCACAGCTTGTGGGGAGGCATCAGGCACCACTTGCTCCAGAGGAATGGGCAGCTTCTCTTTGAAGGAGATCTTGTTGTAATCAGGCAACTCGATTATTTCCTGTCCCAGCAAAAAGATTCAGGATGGACACTAGGAAACTTGGTTCTCACCCTCTTTCACTTTGAAAATCCCCACCCTTCCCACAGAGGAATAGCCGAGGCCCCAGCCTCAATCCTTGTAAATCATCTGATGGTGGGGGAGTACCAGCCCCTAGGTGCTTTCAGACTGCAACTCCCAGTAGTCCTCACTGCTGGCTATGCTGGCTAGGTCTGATGGGAGTTACAGTCCAATGATATCTGGAGGGCTGCATGATTCCCACCCTTGATCTAATCCCAACTAAAGCTCACCGGCCAGATCTTCTGGTTCGGGGTCCCAAGCACTCGCAAGACACAGCAAAGCTGCTCGATATCATTCTCTCCCGGAAAGAGTGGGGAATTGTTGAGCAGTTCAGCAAAAATGCAGCCCACGGCCCTGGTCAAAAGAAAGAGAGTAGATAGCCCAAATGCCAGTAGACAGGTGCCTAAGGTGGAGGCGAAACATCTATGGTTCAGAATCTCACCAAGTCCTAGCTCTTCTGTTCAAACTACTGTAGAATTGGATTATATGTGATGGCTTTCTCCAAAAAACTGTTACCCTCTGTGGGTGTTAAAATTTTGCTTAATTTTGCACTACAGAAGCCTTTGAGAGGGAAAGTAAGTAATCACTTCCAGAGCAACCAGTCCTTCTGAGAATTCAGATAGGGCTACTCTGCAAAAAGTACACTGGCTTTGTTGTTGCAGCTTTTGCCTACAGCAGTGAATCCTCTGAGCAGATCTTCAAAGTATTCAGCATGCTCATAAATCCACAGTTCCTAGGAAACGTGTAGGGAATCCATCATTGTTAGACCACATTGCATTTGTAGAATAATTGCATTTGTAAATCTGCCCCCAGTCTCTTCTTGGGCTCTAGTAAAACATTTGCTCTACTTGTACATGAAGAATTTCAGGCTGACATTGGTGAAAAACTGATGTATGTTCAGGGAGCCTATGAAGTAGATCATGGCTGCAAGGGCCATGCTGGATGGAGACTGTAGTCCAGCACATCTGGAGAGTGTCAGATTGGGTAGGTTGTCTACTGCAAGCCCCATAATGCACTACTGCAGGATTGTTACCAGGTAATCTATCACAGTAGCTTAAAAACTACACTACCCATTCAGAAAGACAGGGAGGGTGCTTATTTGCAGGCTCAAAAGAGAACCCTGGACCACGATGTCATGGAAAGGAAATCCCAGCCATTCTTGCAAAAGAACGATCGCACGTGAAATTCAAAAAGTAAAAGCAAGATACATGTCAAAAAGTAAAACAAAGCATCTAGTAAGTAGACCAGGGCATCCACAGAATGACGGAGGGATCATCATCAGTAACAAACATGAGTTAGTAAAAGAATGAACCAATGTGAAGCCATCTTTGTCAAAAGTGTTGAAGCTGGGATAGATCAAAGATACTGTAGCAGCTTTAGAAACTGCCAGGAGCTGCAATTCCCAGCAGAAGAATGTATCCTTTGCTGTAACATTAGTATAGGATGAGCTAGGAGGCATTAAGCTAGGAAGCATTAGGGTATGAATAGCCAATTGTCTTCCTCATGTGTCAATTGAAGTTTGCTACTTTAACTGAATGAGATCATGAGAACCTCTCTCTCTAACCCGTGTACAGACCAAGGAGTGGGTCTATAAATGCATAGCTTCCACTAATAAAGTTGTTCCTGTTTGTTCCTGACACTGACTGCGTTGTGTCTTGGTTCAAGGATAATGGCAAACCTTTTTGGATAAAGATAGCAGATACCTTTCTACAGGGATTGAGGATCCAAAGACCATCGTTTTGCCCATAGACTTCAGGTCTGGCGAATGGGGCTGATATCTCAGTTCTCCCCGCTCTAACACTGCCTCCTAGACCCTACTTATAAAGTATTATTTCCCCAGCTCTGTCTTCATTACTCTCATATGCCTCTCTCACAACCATAGCAATGCAGGTACAACCTTGCTGTTCATTTTCCATCATTTTCTTTTAATCAGGAAGTAACCAGTTACCAATAATGTGCTGCTTCTTATTAATTATTAATGTATTTTAAGGGGTGGGTGGGATGGAGGAGTTGTATATAGATTTTAATGTTGTAAGCTGCCCCAATTGCATTTTGTAGACGGGTGGGATATAAATAAAATTATTATTATTATTATTATTATTATTATTATTACAGTAGCACCCCTCTATCCACGGGGAATTGGTTCCGGGCCCCCTGCGGATGGTGAATTCTGTGGATAATAGCAAACGCCATCCACCACCACCACCATGCTGCCACTGCCGCATGATCACTCCTGCCCCCTCTCTTCCTCCTTCGCCCCCCACCATGGCCCCACCACAAATGGAGCCATCCCAGGGGAAGGGGGGGGGAGACAAGATCCCTCCTCCCCCTCCTTTCCCCCCAATCGCCAACCACGGATAATTGAATCCATGGTTGGCAAATCAGCATATACAGGGGTGCTACTCTAATCTGTTTAGCAGGCCAATTGAACAACCAGCACAGATATGAGGAGGCTCTTTGGGGCTAGCAACCAATGGTGGTATAGTGGTTAGAGCATGAGGTGGGCAATTTCCTTTCATTGAGGGATGTAATTTCTTTCTATCTGGAACCTGTCAGAAGTTGCATTTGGCCACTGCCTCTACTAGCAGTCTCAACTCTCAACTGCCCAAATATGCCAAAGCAGCAAACTACCCTGTTCCCCTACATTCTTAACAAGCTGCACTCAATTCATGTGCACATCTTCTCTCAGAACTGAACATCATTCTGGGAAGCCTCCCAGAAGCAATATTTCCACTGAACTCAAGGCATTCAGGGGCATAGGCATCTTATTTTCAAAACTATTAGCACTTCCAGGAGGTATTTGGGGGCACTATTAACCTTTGAAAGGAGATGTGCAAAGCTTTCCCCCACCCACTAAAAGGGGGGATTTGCCATTGCCTTCCTCTGAGGCTGTGAGAGTGTGACTCACCCAAGGTCATCCTCTGGGTTTCCATGGCTGTGTGGGGATTTGAACCCCAGTCTCCTGGGAGCCTAGTCTAACACTCAAACCACAACATCACACTGTCTCGCAACTATATTATAATCATTTTAATTTGTCAGCCATCTTGAGTCCTAACAATGACAACAACAGAAAGGAGTCAATCAAGCACTGTCTGAATGCTGGTTGATACCTCCATCACCCATACACTTAACAAGACATGGAATCCAAAATCATTCCCCTTTCTTTGCGAAACACTACAGTTTCAAAAGGGTGAGATGAGTGTTCCACTCTCAAGAAAGAATATCCATGAAACAGTGTGAGGATGAGAGGATCAGGACTCTTACAGCAAAAAGCAGGATAACGATACTCACCACAGATCCACGCCTTCATCGTATTTCCGAGCACCGTATAGGAGCTCAGGAGCGCGATACCACCTAATGGAGAAGTTGATCACACAAATTATACCAAACCCATTCATCTCTAGCACTCCCTACCCACAAGACGCAGCCTTTCTCACACAATCTATGTCACAGGTCCCAGCATCATTCTGCTCCAGTGCTACTAGACTCTACAGGCTAGGACTCATCTAAATAGGCAAAAAAAATCTGCTTCAAATCACATTTTCCTGGTCCGCAGTGACCCTGCCTACATCTTGTTGATACCATACACATCTTGTTAAAGTAAAGTGAGAGTGGCATTGCCAGCCACACATTTCAGCTAGGTGAGCTCATTTTAGTTTAAAAGGGTGGTTTCGGGGTGGTTCCCCTATGACCATATGTCCTATTCTTTGCATTATTTTTGGCCACACAGCCATGGCCACTCCACTTTTTTTCTTCTTCCCATCATGCATGCAAATATTCAAATAGGCAAAAGTGTGCTAATAATGATATACAAGGATCTGCACAAGTGCACCTTTAAAAAATATCAACAATTGCACGCTAGCAAAACATAAATACCAAGGAAATACCCATTCCTTTGGGGGGGAATAATCAGGTGACCCAAAACTCCACCCCCTGGCTCCACAATGAAGCCAACTCAGAGGGCCAGCCACACCTACACTTATCCAGATTTTCCAGGAAAATGTGGGGTAAAAGGCAAGTTTTTTAAAAATCAGATTAAAGCTCTCAGGCATCAAAAAGAACCACATTCTGAGCATATTGTCAAGAATGCAGTGTGTCATGATCACAGCAACTACGAGTTGAGTAAAAAAAAATTGGCAGTGTAGACAAGCCCCTACACTTCAAGAGTCTTGGAATGAGAGGTTTGCTTGGTAGGAGTTGAACTTCTCCTCCTTGTCTTAATTCTCAGCCCATACCCCTTGCTGATCCTTATTCACCTGGTGGCTACTTGGTGGCTATAGAGCCTGTCCCCATCACTGGTAAATACCCTGGCCAGACCAAAGTCAGCAATTTTCAGCTGACCTGTGGAGCTGATCAGCAAATTGGCTGGCTTCAGGTCCTGCAAAAAAAGAAAAAGAAAAAAAAAAGAATTCAGAAGATCTGCAGATGTTAAGAAGTGAAGATCTGAAACAGTGGCAAGCTCAGGAAAAGTGAGATGGGACCCTGAGGGAGAAGAGATGCATCATACTAGAGTGGGCCTTACCCGATGCATGATGGAATTGGCATGGCAGAAGGCCACTCCCTTGAGCAGCATAAGCATGTAGCCTTTCACTTGGGCCTCGGTGAGAGGCTGTTCAGAGTTGCGGATCACCTCGGATAGATCAGACAGCATGTACTCAAACACCAGCACAAACCCTGTGCCATGGGGAAAGACATCCTTCAGTTTTACCACCTAAGGAAAAAGAGGGAATGACCTGACATCAGCTTTGCAGCCTCTAAAAGTCTCATGCCAGAGAGATGAAACTACAAATCACGAAGTCCCAAGTTCAAATCTTGCCTCTTCTATACACAAACCAGGTGACCATAGGCAAGCCACTGCCTCAGCATCAACCTGTCTACCATCTTCAATTTTGTGCTCTCCTTACCCTGCAAGATCATGTTTCAAGGGTACACATTTGCATAATACACTTCTGAGCACTTGCAAGCACCGTATAAATGTTAAAGTTTATTATCTGACCCTCATTTCCAGGGCCTCCTGAGCTTTGAACATAGCAATAATTTCCCAAACAAACTCTCAAATGCTCACAGCCTGGAAAAAAACCAAGGAAAATCTATGGCTTCTTTTCCAAAAATAGACAAAAATTCCATATGGTGCAACAAATATTTTGCCAATGGGAACATGCACACTGTAAAAAGCAGACAAACGAAAGCACATTTATGCAGAGCTACCACTTTCCATAAATATTATTTGTATCACATTACGTTAAGGCAGAACTCCAGAACCTCTGTCAACTCAAAATGAAAGGAATGTAACATCAACCCAACTCCAGCCATCAGATACAATTTTGGTTCCAAGGCTTAAAGAACAGCTCATCCAAACCACACCTTCCCCCTCATCCTTCAGTCTAATATGGTGATGGGACATCTTTGATCCTCAAATACTTTGGCTTCCATTCCCAGAAGTCCCAGTTAGCATGGCCAACAGTGAAGAATTATGGGAAGTGAAGTCCAAAACATCTGGAGGACAGAAGATTCTGTATCCAATGCACCTGCAAGCACACACTTCAACAGGTTACACACATGTTGGTTTTCTTCAATCTCCTGCAGGGCCTTGATCTCCCGAAGCGCTTGGTTGGGGATCCCATCCTCCACCTTCCGGAGAGCAACCTTCTTCAGTGCAACTGTCTCCCCAGTCTGTCAAGAAAGAGGGAACAAGAAAAAAGCAGAAGCAGGTGTTCTTCTTTTCCACCTCCAGACTCTGAGAAAGAGGGTGCATGGCGAGCCTTGGGTGACAAGAGAGATCCCACTTACTTCTATGTTCTTGGCTTTAAAAACGATGCCATGGGCCCCTTCTCCAATGCGGCCCAGGATGCTGTATTGGTCCATGGTGGCCCCTATGAGTGGAAAGGGGAAAAATCACAGTGACTTCTCAGTGGTGTGACTCCACTTGGAGTACATGTTATCACTATCTATCTATCTATCTATCTATAAAACTCTTAGGTATGCACAATGGCCTTAGGTATGCAGGTATGTTGACTCTTGGGTATGTATAATGGGTTTAGGTAAGTTGCATCTTTCAGTGTGCTGATTGGCTGCTCCTGTCACTCCCTCAGCCAATCACCACCCACATGCAAATTCCCTTTCCACCTCTCAATCCACTTCTGCCACTCATGGCCAATCTGCATACTGGGAGCAACCAAACAATGTGCTACAGTGTTGGCTATAGTTACTAAGGCTGCAGGCCTTTCCAGTTCACCAGTGTCTCAGGGCTGCACCATTCCCACTTATGATTTAAGTCTACACAGTAATAGTATTTCTAGTCCAGGGACCCAGGCAATCAACTGGCAACAGCAGCAGAAAGTCACTGCTGCTGTTGTGATGGGACCCAGGCAGTCAACTGGTAGCAGTGGGGAGACACTGCTGCTGCTGCTGCAATGGGACCCAGGCAACCAGGCGTGAGGTCTACTGGGCATTTTGGGGGGAGTTTTTTTAATGGCGTATGGTACACCAGGCCCAGCTAATAAGACAGTATTGAACATGCATGTCAATAGTCCATTTTTCATCATTTATGTGACTCTCTTGCAATGTCACCCATTTCTATAGCTATGTCCACACCACATATTAAAAATCAATTTCAAACTGGGTTAGCTGTCACAACACCCAATAAAAAACCTGCCATTTTGTGAAGAAATGCAAGCCAGACATTCAAAACATCACCACAACCCTCACATTACTTTTATACCCTTCCTGAGTGAAAGAACGAGAAATGTTTCTCAATGCCAATCTCTCTCTGCAGTTCATGGTCCCCATTACATATATTTTTCTCTTAACTTAAAAGTCTTCAGTGCAGAAATGGGGAATGTGTGGACTTCCACATGTTACTGGACTGCCGCTAGCTATGCTGGCTACAACTGAATGAATTTGCAGTCCAACAATCTTAAAATTCATTATTTATTTTATTAGCTAAGTTTATATCAGGCCTTTCCTCCAATGAGCTTGAGGCAGTGTACCCCCCCCCATTGTATCCTTCCCAATAACCCTGTGAGGTAGGCCAGGTTGTTCACAACTGACTCACCCAATGGTCACCTAGTTACTCTCATGGCTCCACTGGTGAGGTCTTGAACCCTCTGCCCAGTGTTCTTAACCAGAATGCCAGCAGGGCTCTCATTCTCACATTCCCCAGTCCTACTCCAATGCTGTCTAAATGGTGAAAATACTCCTCATGGAATGAGGAGTCTTAATGGGATCCTGCATTGTTTCACTGTATTCAAAAGGAGGGGGGCCAAAAACGTCAAAAACTCCAAGAGAAAAGCCTTTACAGCTTAAAAACCATCAAGGGGAAGGCACATTCTTGCTCATTGGGACAAGTGATTTGCTTTGAATTGCTTTCCCATAGGAGAGGAAGTGCAAAGCTGATTGGCCCAATGAGCATGGGGATGGGGGTTACTAACAGTGCAAATGCCTGGCATCCCCATGTTGATTTTTTGCCTTAGCAAGTGAGCTCTAAGGCGAGAAATCGGGGTGATGTTTACCTTTTTGTTGCAAATGCAAAATCTAGCTCCAGAGCACAATGCAAATACCGTTGTCACTTCATATTCGCTGGCATTTGGTTCCAGGACCCCCGTGGATACCAAAATCCGTGAATACTCAAGTCCCATTATATGCAATGGCATAGCAAAATGGTGTCCCTTATATAAGATGGCAAAATCAAGGTTTGCTTTTGGGATTATTATTTTTTAAAGAATATTTTCAAGCCATGAATACTTAAATCCATGGCTACCAAATCCGTGGATACGGAGGGACAACTGTAGTTTTTTTATTTAAAAAAAAATCATCAGCAGCAGAAATGTAAGTAATTTACTCTCTAAGCTTTTGGGGGCAACCCCCCCCCCAAAACATTAGGACAAGTCACAGCTGCTGCGAAATGCCATTACTGCAGGGCACTCAGGTTTTGGGGCTCATCTAGACAAGCCCTTTGTCTTCATCCAGTTTCCTAATAATTTTGACTGACCTTTCTGCATCTTTTTATTTATTGAACTGCTATAATGGGGGTTACAGAGCCCCCCATTCATTCATTCACACACACACACACACACACACGCACTTATTGAACTGCTATAATGGGGGTTACAGAGCCCCCCATTCATTCACACACACACACACACACACACACATAGGCAACTTATTGAACTGCTATAATGGGGGTTACAGAGCCCCCCATTCATTCACACACACACACACACACACATATACACACACACACACATACACACACACATATGCACTTATTGAACTGCTATAATGGGGGTTACAGAGCCCCCCATTCATTCACACACGCATACACACACTTATTGAACTGCTATAATGGGGGTTACAGAGCCCCCATTCATTCTCTCTCTCTCACACACACACACGCACATAGACAGAGTATCTATCTACCTACCTACCTACCTACCTATCTATCTATATCAACTAAACAGTCTATGGTAGAGAATAAGGTGTCAACGTCAATGGGACCAGTACTGTACAAGCGAAAGCCCCAGTCTATGAAAAAACCCCCCATACCCACTCAGAGTCCGGCGAGGGGGGGAGCTCACACTCAGAGCCTCCTACACACAAGTCCACTCGGCCCCCATTCTTCTCAGTCTCACTCAGTTTGACTCCTTCAAATTTTGGGAACCGCAGTTATAGGGCGTAACCAAACACAACCGCCTCCTCTCCCCTCCTCCTTTCCCATCATGCATTGCTCTCTTAGCCACCGCCTCGTTTAGTATCTAGGGCATTATGGTTAACGGTACCCCAACAATACTTCAGGTTCCTTATCACACTTCGTAGAACTCTCCCAATGACGGGTCTAATGCGGTTGAAATACATAGGAACATTTTTTAAAAAATAAATAAAATAATAGAATGATAGAGCTGGGAGGGGCCTCATGGGCCATGGAGTCCAACCCATTCCCCCCCCCCATGCAGGATCACCAACTAAAGCATCCCCTGCAGGTAGAGCTGTCCAGCCTCTTTTTGAAAACTTTCAAGACAGCTTTAGGAACTCTCTTTCATTACTTTGTTTTTGAATAAGAAAGCTAAATTAGGATTACTTTTTTTCTGGCAGGGCTTACACTTGCTTTGTATGCACTTTTCAGATATATATATATATATATATAGCATACACACACTTTCACACACACACATACACTTGTCCCTTCACATTTGCTGAGGTTTGTTTCCAGGACCCCCGTGGATACCAAAATCCGTGAATGCTCAAGTCCAATTATATGCAATGGCATAACAAAATGGTGTCCCTTATATGAGATGGCAAAATCAAGGTTTGCTTTTTGGATTATTATTTTTAAAGAATATTTTCAAGCCGTGCATATTTACATGTGTGGATACCAAAGCCATGGATACAGAGGGACCACTATACACACACACACACACACACACACTTCATAAGGTTATTAGGTTCTTAAATGCCTCCTGACAAGCCATTTCTAGAAGGATAGCTGAGTGTTACCTAGACTGCTGCCACAGTGCAGAAATAATGCTGTTCGACACTGCTTTCACTGTCATGGCTTTCTCCCATGGAACCCTGAGATTTGTAGTTTGTTGTAGCACCAGAACTCTCTGACAGAGAAGGCTAAATATCTCACAAAACTGCAGATCCCAGAATCCCATAGCATTGAGCCGTGGCAGTTAAAGCAGAGTCAAACTGCATTATTTCTGCAGTGTGGCAGCAGCCATAGTCTTTTGCATTAAAAAAGAAAAACCTTGTGGCACCTTAAAAGAGAGGTAGAGATCATGGGGCCCTCTAGGGGTTGGGCTGCAACTCCCAGCAGCCCTAACGAGCATAGTCCATGGTGAGGTATGCTGGGAGCTGCAGTCCAGCATCTGGAGAGAGTGGTGACTGTTGATTCCCACATCTGTGGGAGGGTGAATCCATTACAGATTTTGCATAGTTTTTCAAGGAGCTACGCAAGGTGCTGAACCTATTTTGGGGAGATGGTTCAGCATTTTGGATACCTCCTTTAAAGTCTAAAGGCCTGGAGTACAGTCACAACCCCGCTGGCATGGAAGCCACCAGCCTCTACTGTCTGGAGGGCCACATGACTCCCACACCACCTTAACATCTCATGTTGCAATCCTCTATACTACAGGTAAACCCCAGTGAGCTCAACAAAGCTTCCTTCTGGATAGACTTGCATAGGATTTGGACTAGGGATAGCTTTTAGTCTATGACTCTGGAGACCAACGTTCAAATCTCCACTCAGCCATGGAAACCCACTGGGTGACCTTGGGCAAGTAATGCTCAGTCTCAGAGGAAGGCAAATGTAACCCCCCTCTGAACAAATCTTGCCAAGAAACCCCATGATAGGGTAGCCTTAGGGTCAATAGACCCTAAAGGCACCAGATCTCATCTGATCTTGGAAGCTAAGCAGGGTCAGCCCTGGTTAATACTTGGATGGGAGACTGCCAACAGACACCTGGTGCTGTAGACTACATTTCAGAGGAACGAACTTGCACAACCACCTCTTGACTAGTCCTTGCCTATGAAAACCCTATGAAATTCATGGGGTCACCATAAATCATCAGGGGACTTAAAGGCACATACACACACAGGGTCGCCATACGCCAGAAATTACTTGAAAGCAGATAACAACAACAACGACTTGGGCCAAGATCTTTTTCTGCCCAAGGTGAAATACAAAATAGCACCACCATGCATTTCCAGTCCATGTACACAAGCTAACTGGACTTACCTTTGAATCTTACTTGAATACAGGAGATAAGCTAGCGTCCTCCCCCACCCCACCCCAGCTGAGGAACACAGGCTAATTTAGGAGAGACAGGACATGCTGGAAGGCACAAACAGCTCGGCCCTTTGACAATGGAGAACAGAAAGTTAAGAGGAAGAGCCAGGAAGCAATGTAGATGGCTATCCTGCAGCATCTATCAACCAGGCAGTTTCCTCATCTTGCCTCATGGTAGAGCTAGCTGTGGATTGGACTATGACAGATCTGTTATGGAATAAGTATTTGAGATGCACTGATGAGAGGTATCACCTCTCACAATTGCAGAGCTTGGCAAAGGCACTCATATCTTTCAGTGTTTGTGACAATGAGAAGAAATTTACTGGTTGCAAAGCCAGTCTTTCCAATCAATGACAGGTGGATTGACTCAGTCAAGCAAGCCATAGCCCTGAGTTTGCAAGACCTCAGCAGGGCAGCTGATAACAGGTTCTCTTGGAATCATCTCATTTATAGGGTTGCCATAAGTCAGAGCCAATTTGAGGGAAATGACAACAGTAAAGGTTTAATCACTCTACGGACTCTGGAGCAAAAGACACCCTTTAGTCCAAATCTGTGCTTTTTAAACTTTCATTGAAAACAGGCTTGGGCTTAAAGACATCTTTGTCATACTGGTGCCTTTCTATCTATTTCTGCTGCCATTGTCTAATTCAGTGATGGCGAACCTATGACACGCGTGTCAGCACTGACACGCGTAGCCATTTGTGCTGACACGCGGCCATAGGCCTCCTCCCCCTCCCCCATGCCCCCGCCCACAACCTCACTACCCTCCCTAATGTGGTGATCCGGGCTTCAAAGCCTCACTTTAGGGAGTGGGGAGGAAAGTGGCAGGTGGGGCTATGAAGCCCCGATCGCCACTTTAGGGAGGGTGGGAGGGTGGAGGAAAATGGCAGGCGGGGACGACTGTACATTTTGATTGCTCACTTGTCACATGGGTTGTGACAACTCATTAATTATTAATATACAATTAATAATATTGTTGATTAAACAATAAATATTATTGTGAAATAATGTTTTTTCCTCAAAGTGACACACCATCCGAGTTATCCTCAGTTTTTTGGCGATGTTTGACACACTGAGCTCAAAAGGTTGCCCATCACTGGTCTAATTGGAACCGAAAGTGATGGCTGTCTGGGGAACTTCATTTATCTCTCTTTATTCAGTCAGGCTCAGAAGGATTATAGGGGCAAGGCCATGTTGCTTAGCAACCCAGCTCCAATAGTTCCCCAGGCTACATTTTGGCTTGGGAGGAAGAGGCACAGAATCTTGGGTTTACTTTGGTTGAATTGGGAGTTAGAGTAGGACCCCCGTATCCACTGATTCAATTATCCATGGGACACAAAACAGCACACCTACCATAGAGTCTTCCAAGAAAATGTGTCCTCTGTAGCCATTTTCTAGGTCATCAAAGGCAACTCTATGGTATGTTAAACCAGAAGTCCAATTATTTTCCATGGCCTTTGCCATTATCCACAGTTTTCGGTATCCACAGGGCCCCCCAGAACAAATCCCCAGCAGATACCGGGGTCCTACTGTACTCCATTTCCTTTTCTTCCCAGCAATCTTTCTGGGTCTTTAACAGCTGCAGGACACATAGGAGTTTTGTCAATTATTTGTACCTCTCCATGCCAGGAAATAGAGAGCCAGAGTGATGTAGTAGTTTGAGGGTTGGACTAGGACTCTGGGACCCCACTCAGCCATGGAAACCCCCTTGGTGACCTTGGGCAAGTCATACTCTCTCAGCCTCAGAAGAAGGCAATGGCAAACTCCCTCAGAGCAAATCTTGACAAGTAAACCCCATATTAGGTTCATCTTAAGGTTGCCATAAGTCATAAGTGGCTTGAAGGCACACAGCAACAACAATGCCAGGAAATGCTTCACCCATTGAATATCTACCTGTCTGACAACTAATAAAATAAGAAAAGTCCAAACCCTTGGGAAAGAGTGGGGATACCCTTAAAAATGAGGGTCTGTTTGCTAGAAGTAAGGCTCTCTGTTGGTCCCCATACTTAGGGCAGTAACATATTGAGCTTCCAAGTAAATAAAATAATCTGAAACAAAGGAGTAGCTTTTGGAGTGGAAATACAAAGCTAAGAAAGAAATGATGACTATTCTTGAAATGACTGACATGCTGGTTGGGAAAATTTTGCAGGCAGTGTCTCATCAGTACACAGCATCAAGGTTGTTTTGTTGTTGTTGTTGTTGTTCTTCTTCTTCTTCTTCTTCCTTATTGGCTATTGCTATTACTGCTGTGTGGACGTCATGTTTCATAGTGCCCTACATGAACTCAAAGCTTTGGCCAGATGAGACTCAATGCTTTTCAATAAAGCAAGGATGGGCAAAGTAGGTGCTGCATGCAGCCCTTAACCAGCTTTCCAAAACCCCTGTACCCTTCAAAGCCTCTACCACCCAATTTATTTTTTGTGAGCAAAAGTCCCCCTATGCCACCTGGAGTGGCATTTCCAGCCCTAACACCCAAAGACCCCCCAGCCCAAATATCAACTGAAAAACATCCCCAAAAGGCCAGAAATGAATATAAAAAGTAGTCTTTAAGTCATTCCCAGGTGTCATTTTCAACCAATTTTCAGCCCAAAATTCAAAGGTGCGGCCTATCCTGGGAGTAAAATTGCCTTAGAGCATACTCTCCCAGGTACGTGGGGATATAACCTTGGGTAATTTGTAACTGAATGTATGTTTCTGCTATTATTGACATGGGAAGCCATAGGGATTCAGTACCAGCAGCTAGAAGGCATGCTTATCAAATTTGGGGATGACACCAAAATAGAGGGGAGGTAGTGAATAACCCAGAGGACAGGATCAAAATTCAAATCAACCATAACAGCTGGGCTAAATTAACAAAATGAATTTCAACAGGGATAAATGTAAGCTACCACATCTAAGCAGGAAAAATGGAATTCACAGATATAGGATAGGTGATACCTGGCTTGAAAGTGGTATATGTGAAAAGGATCAAAGGGTCTTAGTAGACCACAGGCTAAATATGAGTCAACAGTATGATGTGGCAGCCAAAAAAGGCCAATGCAATTCTAGACTGAAACAATAGGAGTAGAGTGTCCAGATCAAGGGAAGTAGTACAGTAAGTGCCTTCTATTCTGCTTTGGCCAGAGCTCACCTGGAATACTGTGTTCCGTTCTGGGCACCAGCATTCAAGAATGGTATTGACAAGCTGGAACATATTCAGAGAAGTGTGACCAAGATGGTAAAAGATCTGGAAACCAAGCACAATGAAGAATGACTTAAGAGAGCTGGGTGTGTTTTGCTTGGAGAAGAGAACATCCAAAGGTGATACAATAGCCATCTTTAAATATCTGAAGGGATGTCATGTAGAAGATGGAGCAAGCTTGGTTTCTGTGGCTCCAGAGACTAGAACACAAACCAATAGATTCAAATGAAAAGAAAATAGTTTCCACCTAAATATAAGGAAGAACGTATTTGCTGTAAGAACTGTTCAACAGTGGAATAGATTGCTTTGAGGAGGCAGATATGGTGGACTCTTCTTCTTTGGAGGTCTTTAAACAGATTGGCATCTTTCAGGAGTGCTTTAGTTGCATATTCTTGCAGGGGATATCCGAGATAAACAAGTCCGGTTGCAAAAAGCACAGCAGAAGGTCTCCTTGGGTGATGTTTTTGGGTTGTGATTCTTTCTGCGTTGTCGTTTCTCTTCAAGACTTGTTCGTCGTGAGTTCTCAAATAAGGCTGCAGCATTGTGGATAGTGCGTCTCCATGCCTCCCGATGTGAGGCCAGGGCGGACCACTGTTGGTGATCAATTTGGCCAAGCCTGAGATGTTGTTTCAGGGAGTCTTTGTATCGCTTTTTTGGAGCACCCCTCTTACCCATGGCGAGTTCACCGTGGAGTAGTATTTTTGGGAGGTTTATCTCGGATTGGCCTTTTTAGTCATCAGCGCGCTTGCAGAAAGCGCGGGATGAGTCCTTCCTGAATCTTCGTTTGCGAAGAAAAGCCAGATACTTGCAGGGGAGGAGAATGGACTAGATGGCCCATGTGATCTCTTCCAACTCTAATATTCTGTGATTCTGTACTTAGGATATAATGTGCATATTGTTTGGGATGGCCCAGAGATCACCATAGGACTCAGGTATCATGGTTATAATGGCACCTCCATTTCCATATTTATAATTATCATCTGGAGTTATTATGGATTCATCTGTGTGGCACAAAAATTATTGTTTCAGTCAGACTGAATTATTGTTTCTCATGAATGGAACAACCTAAACAGCTTTTGGGGCTTAAAGAACCTATTTAAATTCAGGTTAAGACAAGTCAGCATCCACAGAGCTTTTTGAAGCCATCACAGTTGTCTAATTTTTTGCTTCCATGGCATTAAGACGTTATGGCTTTCAGAATTCAGCCTTGTTTCTTCATGAGATGCACTTCACACAGTCTCATTAAGCAAATGAACTGTTTGTGCCAATCTATCCTTGGTCTAATTAATAAACAGTGCATTCCACATACACTCTGTCACAGTGTTCTCACTTCAGAAATATTGGGTCAGGAACAAACCTGTGTTCAAGGTTGGAGGACTCTATCACACAAGCCCTCTCTCACCCTCTTTTTTAATTGACGTCAGAGCCTCTGCTGACAATCACAATTTAGAATTTGCCTTCCCCCACAAAGATCATACTTTTAACCAAAGCAAAAAAATATGCCCCCTTTACCTCAAAAATACCGTTTGTGTAGGTTTGTAGCACAGATACACTCATTCCATGTACAGAAAGTGAGCAGAGTGACAGTTGAAACTTATTTCAACAGTGATAGAAAGATATCCTTCACTACATCTCTCAGCTCTGTCCTCCTACTCTCCCCACCACTCAGCTCTTCTTAATAGCAAGATTGGCCTTGGATGGACTAAAGCAGGTCTAAGAAACTATGGGCCCATCTACATGAGGGGTGGGGGGAAATCCAAAGTACCTTGTAGTTCAGCAGTGACATGTCTAAATGTTTTTTCTGGCCTTGGAAGCCCCCATAAGCTTTGCATTCCTGATGGCAGCTGCGAGTGATTTACTTATGTTAGTTCTTCACTGCCACTGGGTTCTTTAAAAAAAAAAAAAACAGTTGTCTCAAGGTGCGCTTGTGCGATAGAGTAATTCTCCAATTTTATAAGAAAGCAAAACAGAAAATATTGATCCTTTTTATTGCCTTAGTGAGTGATTGCTAAGGCGAAAATCCAACATGGCGGCAGCAGGCACTTGCCCTGATAGCAAGCCCTACCCCTCCTCTCTCCCAGCCAATCAGCTTTGTGCTTCCCTTTGAGTGTTTTATTGTTTAATCGTCCAAACGAGCAAAAATGCGCACCTGCCTCATGGTTTTTCGAAAAGTGCGGGAAAATCTGCGAAGGCTTTTACCTCATTGTTTTTGCCATTTTGGGCCCCCCCTTCCTTCCAAATAGTGTGGATTGGCGCTGGATCCTGTTTAGACAGGTAGGATTCCAGCAAATTCCATGAGGGGTATTTTCACCATTTAGATGGGCCCTATGGCACTCCAGATGTGTTTGGCCTACAGCTCCCATCAGTCCTAGCCACCATAACCAGTGATGAAGGCTGGTGGGAACTGCAGTCTAAAAACAGTTGGAGGACCACTGTTGCTCATGCTTGGACTAAAGGAACAGGATCCATTGATGCCATCTCTCTAGGGTTGTCAAAATGGCAAGAATACTCCTCAGAGAATGCAAGGAGAATATGAGCTATCTTAATGGTATCCCACACCATTTCACCGCATTCAGAAGGAGGGGGCCAAAAATGTCAAAAATGTGAAGGGAAAGCTTTCACAGTTTTTCCCTGGCTTGACAAAAGTACATGCAGAAGGAGTTTTTAAAAAACTTTGAAGGAAATACACATTCCTGCTTGCAGGGACAAGCGATTCAATTTGAATTGCTTCCCATAGGAGAGGAAGCACAAGTTGATTGGCTTAATGAGTGTGGGGGGCGGGGCTTGCTAACCGGGCAAGTGCCTACTGCTGCTATATGGTTGTCCCTTCACATTTGCTGGGATTTGGTTCCAGGACCCCCATGAATACCCAAATCCATGAATACTCAAGTCCCATTATATGCAATGGCATAGCAAAATGGTGGCCCTATTGGATTTTTGCCTTCGTGAGCGATTGCTAAGGCGCTAAAACAGAGTGGTTTTTTTCTCTTTTTACATTTTTTTGTGTAAAGGTGAAATATCACTTATGTGCACTGTGGAAATGGGATTTTAAAAAAATGTTTGGTGGCAGCAGAATTAAAAATGTGAGCAATTCACTTGTGGCCACATCTTGAATGGAGGGCATGCAAAGTTTACGGGAGCTGTAAAACCATTAAGACAAGTTGCAGCTGTTGCGACTGGATCACTCCATTTTGGGGGGACATTCTCTGTCATTAATTTCTGCAACTGCCACCTTACATAGCTCTAACTGATGATGTACTGCTTTGGGGAAAACTGCTGGCTGGCGCACTACAGGAGGGGGAGGGGGAGGAGGATTCATTTATATCCCACCTTTCCCTCATAATGAGACTCAAAGTGGCTTGCAACATGTAAAAACAATACATATTAAAACTATACCAAAAACCAGTAAGAAGTATAAATATGTTACTTAAAAAACAATTAAATGGTTTATATAGTTAAAACATTGAAATTAATTAAAGGATAAACCATATAACAGCACAGCACAAAATAAACACAAACCACGAAACAGCACAGCACACCATTAAAAACTTATCCCAGTTAGTTTCTAACAGCCTGACAGCATAAGAATGTTTTGACTTGCCCACACACAGGAGAGTGGGGTACGTGGGTGGGCATCCTAACCTCGCCAAGGAGGGAGTGCCAAAATCTGGGAGCAGCTACTGAGAAGGCCCTCTCCTCTGTTCCCACCAGACAAGCCTGAGAAGGTGGTGGGACAGAGAAGGGCCTCTCATGAAAATCTTAGAGCTCTGATGGGATCATAAAGCGAGATATAGACCTTTAAATAGCCTGGACCCAAGCTATATAGGGCTTTATAGGTCATCACTAGCACTTTGAATTATGCCCAGAAATGGACTGGCAGCCAATAGAGCTGTTGCAACAAGGGAGATTATAGAATCACAGAGTTGGAAGAGACCTCAAGGGCCATTCAGTCCAACCCCCTGCCATGCAGGAAGACACAACCAAAGCCCTCCCGACAGATAGCCATCCAGCCTCTGTTTAAAAACCTCCAAAGAAGGAGACTCCACCACACACTCAGGCAGTGCATTCCACTGCTGAACAGCTCTTCTTGTCAGGAAGTTCTTCCTAATGTTTAGATGGAATCTCTTTTCCTGTAGTTTGAGTCCATTGCTACATGTCCTAGTCTCTGGAGCAGCAGAAAACAAGCTTGCTCCATCCTCAGTATGACATCCCTTCAAATATTTAAACATGGCTATCATGTCCCCTCTTAACCTTCTCTTCTCCAGACTAAACATGCCCAGCTTCCTAAGCTGCTCCTCATAGGGCATGGCTTCCAGACCACCTACCATTTTGGTAGTCCTCCTCTGGACACATTCCAGCTAATCAATATCCTTCCTGAACTGTGGTGCCCAGAACTGGAGACAGTATTCCAGAGCTGGGTGCTCCCTGTACCCAGCCTCAGTTAATGATTTGGCTGCAGCTCTTTGGGCCAACTGAATACTTTTCAAAGGCATCGCCATACAAAGTGCATTATAGTCATCCAAACAGGATGTAACTAAGGCAAATGTTACTGTGGCCAGATCAGACAGTTCCAGGAAAAAGCACAGTGGGTGTGTTAGCTTTAACTATGCAAATGAACAGTTCAACTTATTTATCAGTGACTTGGATGAGGGAATAGAAGGCATTCTTCTCAAGCTTGTGGATGACACCAAATTAGGAGGGCTAGCTAATACCCCAGAGGACAGGATCAGAATTCAAAATGACCTTAACAGATTAGAAAGCTGAGCCAAAACTAACAAAATGAAATTCAACAGGGAGAAATGTAGGATACTACACTTGGGCAGGAAAAAAATGAAATGCACAGATATAGGATGGGTGACACCTGGCTTGACAAGTAGACCACAAGCTGAACATGAGTTAACTGTTGATGCAGCAGCTACAAAAGCCAATGCAATTCTAGGCTCATCAATAGGAATATAGTGTCTAGATCAAAGGAAGTAATAGTGCCACTGTATTCTGCTTTGGTCAGACCTCACCTGGAATACTGTGTCCAGTTCTGGGCACCACAATTCAAGAAGGATATCGACAAGCTGGAATGTGTCCAGAGGAGGATGACCAAAATGGTGGGAGGTCTGGAAGCCAGGCCCTATGACAAGTGGCTTAGGGAGCTGGGTATGTTTAGCCTGGAGAAGAGAAGGTTAAGAGGTGACATGATAGCCATGTTTAAATATTTGAAGGGATGCCATACTGAGACTAGGACATGGAGCAATGGATTCAAGCTACAGGAAAGGAGATTCCACCTAAACATTAGGAAGAACTTCCTGACAGTAAGAGCTGTTTGGAAATGGAATGCACTGCCTTGGAATGTGGTGGAGTCTCCTTTTTTGGAAGTTTTTAAACAGAGGCTGGATGGCCATCTGTTAGAGAAGCTTTGATTGTGTGTGCCTGCATGGCAAGGGGTTGGACTAGATGGCCCTTGTGGTCTCTTCCAACTCTATGATTCTTCAGGCTCTAAATTGGCCTAGAAGTGGAATGTGATGGAAATGCTCCCTACATGCTCTGGGCATTTTGAGGCAAAAACCCCAAAAAGAACAACAAACAAACCCCCAAAAAACAATTGAAAAAATTGCTAGTTTTTGTTGACCCCAGGGGGCCTCCGTCCATGGTGGAAATGCCCTCCACACCCCCTAGCTTATATTTGATGGCATTTTGGAACACCCACACACACACCTTTTTGACCATTTTTGACACATGGGTGGCCGTTGGGGTGTCAAAAATGGCCCGGGGGGGGGCCTCATGGCATCCACCCCTGAGCTACAGAACTCTTTAGCTGGCTCTTTGTAAAATATCATTCTGTCTGGTGCCAACATTTAGCACTTCACTCCAAAGTGAGAAGCAGTAAAGGCATGGACAAAAGAGAGAAGAGAGAGAGAGAGAAACTGGCAAAGTTATATCCTAGGCTCATCTCCCAGTGGAAGTAAGGCTAGGATGCCAACCCTGTAGGAGGAGGCCTTGTGTGTGGGTGTGCTAGGAGTGCTTTTGGACAGGGAGTATAGAAGGATGACGAGAGACAGACAGCCTGTGGATCAAACTCACTTTCTCACACACATTCTTTTATGGGTGTATCAGTCAAGCTCAGAAGCTGAAGACTAAGCAGATTCCAAAGCTCACACAGACACCGAGACCATCTGCTGGGTTACAGAAGGAGGGCCAGGAGCCAGGACATTTGGTTCCATCCCTAAATCTGGATGGGAGAGCAGTTTAGTTGTCAGTTTAGAAGGGGGTTGTGGTCCAAATCAAACCTGCCAAAACAGTTACTTTGGATCTAGGACTTTGTATTCTGCACTTCTCTCTCCCCTACACCCTCGGCAAGGGAAGAGACAGAACAAAGAGGAAGATACTGCAAGGTTCAAAGATGTCTTCCATGGCTAGGGCAGAGAGGTGAAAGAACTTCAGCACCAGGGACAGGGGCACAGGTAAGACTCTTTTTGTACTACTGTATATGAAAAATACCAGGATCAGCACAGCTAAAACTAAGGCGCAGGAGAGAGCTATTTACATTTCTCAGGAATTCTGTAGCTGAAGTCTGTAGGTGTCTGGGTATAACAGAGAAAGCAAAGGCAAAAAATAAGTAATATGTACCCTTTGCAGAGATAATTTATAATTGTTCAAACAACTGAAGTAAAGTTAAAATTCAGTAGTGTTCCACTATAGTGTGGTTGCTGACATGTGTACTGCCAAAGAACCTCTTCAAAGTTGGAAAGTTTATCCTATGCTTTAATAAGAGATCACATCACCTCTTCTCTGTGTGTATCTCAAATAATTTGCACTGTACTCTCTTAATTTTGGGTGCACAAATTGTAGACAGAGAGCTGGACAGGTGGCTGAAGAGTCACAAATGAGCCCCTGGTATTCTTGAGGCATAGATGAAATGCTTTCTGGTTAGCATGGAGGTCACTGTTTTTCACCTTAACCTACTCCACAAGATTGTTGTGCACAAATGGAATAAGAGGATATTAGAGCAATGACGTGAATGAAACACAGCCTGAATTCCACAATAAAGCAAGAAATAATTTATTTTTTTCTAATATTATTTATATTACATAATGTATTTATCACTTACATTTATAGCACTTCCAATAACTTCAAGGCAGTGTACACAGCTCTCTTCTTCCCCACTGTATCCTTGCAACAACCCTGCAAGGTAGGCCTGGCTGAGAATTGTGACTGTCCCAAGGTTACCCAGGCTGCATTTGCACTGCAGAAATAATCCAGTTTGGCACCACTTTAGCAGCCATGGCTCAATGCTATGGAATCCTGGGATTTGTAGTTTGTTGTGGCCCCAGAGCTCTCTGACAGAGAAGGCTAAATATCTCACAAAACTACAAATCCCAGAATTCCATAGCACTGAACCATTGCAGTTAAAACAGTGTCAAACTGGATTATTTCTGCAATGCAGATGCAGCCTGTGAGTTTCATGGCTCAGTTTATGTCCCATCAGGCTTTATCATTTTTTTTAAAAGATCTCTGCTCTGAGGAGCTTACAGTGCAAGTTTTGATGCAGGATGGGGAGGCATAAAAGGAGGGAAGATAAAGAAAAGGAGTAACAGGAGACTTTTAACATTTCCAGATGATTTTTGTTTTAGTAACTCATTTGTTCCTGATTCATTCTCATTCTGCAGTTGCATAAATTGAGAATATCAAGAGCCTGGCAACATCAGACTAAAGGTTTATCTAATCCAGTATTCTATGCTCAAAGTGGATGCCCAAGGGGAAGGGGGTCCACAACTGGCATGCAAGGGCAAATAGCCTTCTCCTGCCATTGCTCTGGAGGTGTCATGCCCCTGACACTGTAGGCAATCTACAGACATCACGCCCAGTAATCTTTAGATTTCGGCACTTCATGCAAGTAACAGCTATTCCCAAAAGCCTTCCAGAATGTAACAGAGCAAAAGAGGACATCAGATTGTGCCTAAGCTGAGATTTAATGAATTACAAGTCACACAGTTGCCCATAACTTTTTCAGGTAACAAGGGTGTAGCAAGCCATATTCCCGACGTAGTGTCATGACTAAGGGTAAAGTTTCTTTATTGGAGCAACAAGGAACCCTCTCTACTTGGTTAAAAGTAACCAATGTTACTTTTAAAAGGGCAATTTTCAAGGTTAACGGGATTTTAAAAAATTTAATGCAACTCTCTTATCTTTTTCCTCTAGAAAAAGTAACCAAATGCAAACAAAAATCAATAAGCAGTATAACAAGCAACACAAGGAGTTACAGTTCTAACCCTACAACAAGTAACAGCAACAGGAACTCTAATGAGAATGAATTGCTTTTAAAAGTAACTTTCCAAGCTCTGGACTGTATGCAATGGGAGTGGGCAAGGAGCCTGGGACAATGGCTTCCCTTTGCATAGGCCACACTGCTGTGTCATGGCACACCAGGAGTCACAGCCAAAGTTTAAAAGGCATTGATGGGAGACTGGATGGCCATCTGTCGAGAGTGCTTTGATTGAGTATTTCTGTATGCCAGGGGTTGGACTTGATGGCCCTTGGGGTCTCTTCCAACTCTATGCTTCTACTGCAGAAGTGAAGTTCAGGGATTGCATAAAACCCACCCCTGGTGCATAATAAAGATGTAAGGTTGTTTTGTCATTAAAACAATTGTGTTCCAGCCTCGCTGTTTATCTTTAGAAAAAGGACTCAAATCCTCAATGTGCTTTTTAGAGATACAGGTCGACCCTGGTATTAATGGGGGACATGTTCCAACACTCCACCCCCTGTGAATACCTGAAACCGTGGATAAAAGGGACCCTACTGTTTTTAATGTGATGAACACCGGAAGTTGACCATATAATCACACTGGAGGACCTAGAAATGCCTAGAGAGAACATATTTTTTCAGATGTGGGTAAGTCAAACCGTGGCTACCGAATCCATGAATATGGGGTTCAACCTGTACAAAGTATGAATGCAAGTTAAATCTCTTAAAACACAACTAATCTGTGTCAAGCAACCCTAAATACTATTATTTGATTTCAATATATAACTTTGTTTTAATTTTAAAGGGTACAGGATTCAAACACGTGTTCATCAACAAGAGGAAGGGAAAAGGGAAAGTTCTAAAATAAGTTAAGGGAAATTATATTTTAAAAGCCAAAATTTCAATAGCCAAGTTCTTCACTGTCATATTTTCAGATGCTGAACTACTTAACCCATAATTTTAGATCCTGAGAAGCCTATACTGTTGCTTAAGAACACAAGAAGTGTTTATGAGTCAGAGAAGTATAAAGAATTTGGTGACTAAGGTTTATCAACAGTAAATAATTGCAAGTGCTCATGCAATCACACTCTTGTGTTCATGATCAAAGAAGACAAGAGAGAGAAAGTGTCATCCAGCCTTGAGACTTGGTCTATAGGAACAAAACAAAGGATGTTTGGCAACTGGTTTTCTTGGCAAGATTGAATTGCTTTCAACAGCATTATAATAGCTGAAAACAAGGAAAAAGCAGGCTTCTGTCTGATCAGCTGCAAAAATCTAGGTTGTCAGTGTGGATGTACACTTGCCCAGCAACTCAGCCCCCTCTTTTGACATCACAGGCTAAATTCAGAAGACATTCAAAACGCTTCTGTTTTAGGTGCAAAGGATAATCTGAAGATCCACAAGGTATCCACCACCAGGTCTGCTTTGAAGTGCCATGGCAGAGAATGGAAGATTCACATCCTGTCTTTCCCAAAACTTTAGAACAGAATGTGGCATCTAAAGTTGATTTCATAATCCATACTGATCAAGTACAAACAGTCCTTTCTCAACCTGTCCCTCCTGTGTTGAGCGACAGCATGATCTTGTTGTTCTGGAAACCTATAGGCATGAGGGAAAGGTGGAAGGCAGTCTGAGAACATCTCCAATTTTAGCTTATTCCTCCTCTTCTATTTCTGGGACAGACTTTAACCCTGAAGGGCAGTAGCAATCCTGGACATTTTTTCTTTTCTTTTCTTCTTTAAACCCTTGTATACAGAAGCATCAAACACACACTGCCTAATGGGATAAGTGTCTGGGCATGTGGTAATCAGCAGCAACTCCCTGTAATAGATAGATGCACACACTTATAATACTGCAGAAGGTGTGTGTATATGTTAACATGGATAGCTCATATATGGTCCTCTGGTTTAGCAAAATCTGGGCAGCCTTTCTTGAAGGGAGATATGCCTTTAGCAGGGAACATTTACAGTCTTCCGTAACACACCCCTCCATATATTTGTGCTGGGGTGGATGGAGATTTTTCCAGGGTTTTCCACTTCATTGTGGCCATCATTGTTTCTGATGGCTGTGTTGGTGAAATGTAATGTGGAAAAAAACTGAGTATGGCTCAAGCAGCAGACTATCATCTACCAGCTATGGACCAGCCTAGCTAGTTCTGGAGAGGATCATCTCTACTTGGCCACCACCTGATGAAGCAGTCATAGCATGTATGGACCCAAGGATGGTGGGAAATAGTTGTGACCTGCATTGGTGGAAGGGCCATCCACACCAAAGGAACTGCAGACTATTAAGGACATAAAAGTACTGCCATCCACCACCACGTTTTTGCAAAAGCTTTCAGTGTTGCTGATTTCAGGAACAGAGGGCAAGATATTCATGAGACCTGCTGCTCAACCTTTCTGCAGAACTAGTTCAAAAATTCAGGAAAATTATGCAATGCAAGCTACAAGAGACTGTTCCATTTTCAAATACAGTTGGAGGAAATTGTATGTCCAAATGCAAAAGAAAACTGTTCAAAGAAAATTAATTAAAGGCCACTTCTCAAACATGTAAGGATGAGCATTAATAGGTAAATCAGTAAATCAGATTTTATCCTGATTTTTCTTTCTTTCTTTCCTGCCCTCCTCTACAGATCTACCACAATGTGCCATTCTGCTCCGATAATCTTGGTTTGCATCACTCTGCTGTGTCAAGGTATCTGTGCTCAGCAGTTCCCCATTCACAGTCAACAGCATCATCATGAGCAGTACTGGTACCAGACTGCAGTGGATCAAATCCCAGTAATCAGTGAGTTGCTTTTGAGGAAAGCTTTTTTGGGCATGCAAGCAATATGTAGCCACTGAGGAAGCTGAACTTAGGTCTAAAGTCTATTTCACATTATGCAACTATAACACTTTGGCACTACTTTAACTGCCATGTCTCAGACTACAAAATTCTGGGATTTGTAGTTTGGTGAGGTATTTAGAATTCTCTGCCACAGAGCTCTAGTACCTCACCAAACTACAAACCCCAGGATTCCATAAGATGCTGCCATGGCAGATACAGATTCATCCATGTTAAGAAGTGATAATATGCATGCCACAAATACTCTGACATCACTATTTTGTTTACTAAACAGTTCCAATACAAAAAATAATATGCACACAGAGCCAAATAGATACTGCCTGTAATCCTGGGTTGGGGAGCCTTTGGCTCTCTACACATTTTGGATTACAACTCTTTACAGTCTTAATGAGGAGAGTCTTGTGGGGCTTCTCAGGGTTGTAGGCCAAAACATCAGGAGGGAGCAAAAGTTCTTTGGTGCTGCTTCAGGTCTTCTGTTTTCCAAAGTGTGAGGGAGGTTTCCTCCCTGCAAGAGATCTGAACATTTGCTATGGGAAATGGAAACCTTTCTTTGAGTTCCATGGGGTAGGGCTTTCTATGTTGCAATTCTTAACAGAAGCACAGAGTTTTGGGAGTGGAGACATTCAGCCAGGTGACACTCAGCTGTATCAGAGCTAAATACTTCACTTTGCTTGAACTGTCTCACAAGAGTGAGGGACATGGAGCACAGGCCTGGGAAAGAAAGGCCTAGGCTCTTAGTTTGCATAGGCCATGGAAGTAGCTGACAAAAGTAGAGACCACCACTTCAAAAGGAAGCAGAGATTTCAATAACTCTCTCCTCTCCAACCTTTGTTCTCTGCTTGGTACCCATCCAAGGTGGAGGTACCTGCAAGGTGATCGCTGTCCGTCGCTGCTGCAACCGCAATCACATTGAAGAACGGTCGCAAACCATCCAGTGTTCCTGCCTCCCAGGGAAAGTGGCTGGGACAACCCGGGGCAAACCTTCTTGTGTGGATAGTAAGTGTGTGCTTGGAACCACTGACCTCCTTTCTGCAGTGCCAAGAGAAAGGGAAACCCAAGCAATGGTGTCCAACCTGTGGCCCTTCAGGTGTTTTAGAATACAGCTCCCAGAATTCCTGACCATTGGACCAGCTGGTTCAGGGTTCTGGGAGTCCAAAACACCTGGAAGGCCACAGGTTGGACACCACTGCACCAAGAGGATCAAAGAAATGCTAAGAACACTTGGATTTCTGAGTGGGGGTGAATGTAAAAGAAATGGGGAGGGGTTCTAGGACAAGAATACTGAAGGAGTGTGGAAGGAAATTTCGGTTTCCTTTCAATGGGAAGGATCATGATTCGGGTAAGGACAAGGATGATCATGCTACAAGATTCAGGAAAGGATGATTTTAAAAAATGGTATCTGCAATTCCTTTTGAGAAATGGGCATTAAGAGAACAGAACCTTCTAGTGTCTCCCCAGGACAAGATGGAGAAGAAAAGTTGCTTGGAGGGACTGCTGAGGCCTTAAGGCCTATAGGATCTTATTTAGTTTAAATAGGGGTGAGCAACAGTGACAGACTCAGCATGCCAATCTTCTACCCATTGGCCCTCCAGGGGCAATATGGACTTCTAAAAGCACTTAAATAAAATCGAAAACTGTCTAGAAGTCAGTTTCTGGTTTTGGACAGCAAATATTTCTGTGTTGAACAATAAATTAGGCAATCTATTTGAGAGATGAAATGGTCACTCCTTCAGGATTCACCCAGGGGGGGGTCAGAAAAAAGGCAGTCCAGGAAGTCTGAAGGGGTCAAAGTCTGCAAAAACAACTTTGAGGGCACATTTAAATGACATCCTTGGTGAACTGTGATGCCGTGATCACCTCAAGTCCTTCAGAAAGAGCAAGTCAGTTTTTACAGGCACAGGAAGAAGTTACGGCCCAGCGCCTCCCCTATAAGCTTACAATGTTTTGGTCTCTAGGTAAAATGGAGAAACCATCCATTTTGAGTTCCGGTTAAAGATAAAACCCCACACTCCAGAAACTATCAATTTGCAGCAACCATCTGACTCCCACTATGGGGCAAGTTAGAAATGACAGTGAATAGCTGCAGGAACAAGCAGTGGTGAAGACAGATGCTTCTTTCTACTTTGCAGCCTCCATTGTCACAGGAAAGTGGTGGTGCGACATGGAGCCCTGCCTGGCTGGAGAAGAGTGCAAAGCATTGCCTGACAATTCAGGCTGGATGTGCTTGCTAGGGAACCGTGTCAAAACTACCAAGGTACTAGTCCTTCCTATCCCTCTCAAAAGTGAAACCCCTACAAGACACATTTGTGTATGACTCCCTTCTCCCTTTCTCAGCAGCCCTGTCTTTCAAGCTGGTGTAGGTTTTAGCCAGCGGGACCCTTGGGACAGGGAGATGAGGCTTACTCCAGCCCCCACTCAATAATTTGTCCTGGTTTCTTTTTCAGATCCACCCCAGACACTGATAAAGTCTGCAACCACAAAAGATACGTCTCCTAAGTGCCCAAGACGGATATTTGATAACGGCCAAAGACTTTGCTATGGACACTAGTTGGAAATGCAGCTCTCATTATAGCCATTGGGTAAGGCCAAAACACCATGGGAAGCATTGGAGGAATCTACCTTGTTACTGTACTGCTACAGGAAAGATCAAGCAATCTTGAGAGACCAGAAGCTGGCTTACCGATTGGGTATCAGATGCCTTTTTAAGAGGTGCTGCTGCTCTTGGCTGTAGGCAGTGAAATCTCCCACCCTTATGGAAGGAAATTAGAAACCCTGAGGCATGGGCTGAAAGCCTTCCTTGCTTCCTCATGCTCCTTTCTTTCCCACCCCATTACTCACTCTCACACTTACATGTTAGCAGATACCTAAGTAAGTTCTCCAGGACTGAAGCCAAAGAACCCATCTGTATTTACACTGGCAACACGTAATACATACATGTATTACACATAATAGTATTTTTAAAAGATCCTGAAATATAAGTAACCCAAAGACCAGGGAATCTGCAGCCTGGACAGCATGCTATGTCAGGCTTGATTTTATATAAAGTTGGTCTGGACTCTCAATTTAATGAGCATGACAGCAATCACATTTTTAAAAAAGAAGTGCATGATGTCCTTATATCCCATGTTTGTAGCCCTCTATTTTAATAATATGGACGAGTAGCCTGCTCGGCCCCAGTGTTATAAAGAATATCCCACAGCAAACAAAACTCTTTTTGGGGATCAGAGGCAGCTTGGCTTACATGTGGAGGCTCACGCCACTTACAACTAGCTTACAATGGTTTTGGATCATTCTGCATCCACAACTGAAAAGTTGTTTCAATAAACTGGATAGAAACTGCAGGCAGATATGAGTCTCTTTTTCCTCTTTCTGTCCCTCCAAGCTATCTTGTTTAGATGCTGAACGTATACACAACCATGCTATAAGAATAAATCCTGGCTCCAAGACTGTACTCTAAACTGAAGACAGGCTGCCAGATGTTTCAACGACCTCTGTTTCTGCAGGCTCAAGCAAAAACAGAAAGCTTACTGAGCGCCCAGGATGTTGGGCTTCATATATGGCAGCAGGGCTGCATTTGGCTTGGTTACCTCAGAAACCATGGAAGTTCTGACGAAGAGAAGCCTACGACAAAGTACGGTCATCTCAGAACTGGAGATTCTTGCTCTGCTGCCAGAGATACAAGTTTACAGCAATCATTCACACCCTTACCTACCTACAAGACCTGGGAAAGAAAGGTATAGACTGCTCTGCCTACAAATGTTTGCAAGTCAGCATGGGAGGGACTCTCCAATGTACAGAGAAAAAAGGAGTGCACACAAACCCACACAAGCAGGTAGCCAGAGAGACAGCCCTTTTAAAGTTCTTTGTTACAGTCAATGAACCATTACTACACCCCAGGACCTACAAGATGAGAAATGACTTGGGAGTTGTCGCTGGGTAGGTTCTTGCATGGAACTAATCTTGAGGCGCATTATTCCACTGACTCAAGATGGCGCCTCCCTGAGAGGTAGATATTTCACAGCTCAAAAATTCCCAAATCCTTTCCCCTCTTTCTTCTCCCCTGAAGAAAACTCTAGGAATCAAAGCCCTTGTGGGCTTTTGCTTGCTTGCTTGTTTCTGCTGCTGGGTTAAAGTCTCAAGAAATATCAGGGGGAAATTCCTGCCCCATCCCGGCAAAAATCAGAAAGATCCCTGGCTCCAAACTGCTTCACTGATAATGTCCATAGCCTGCATATCCTGTTGGCGGTGAGCCATCCTTGGGAGGCAGCTGACTGGGATCTTCTCCAAAGGGGTTGGCTGAAAAGCAAAGAGGAAGGAATGGTAAGTGACAGGAAAAAGACGCAGGGGTCAATTCCGTATCGGGTTAGGCAAGATGAGGCCTTTTGTGTCGGAGGAGAGATGTGGATTTAGGTGAGGCTGACTCATTAACAATGAAGTGAGAAAGCCTGACTTTTGAATGTTCTTGCTGCAAAAACAGGTTGAAATTTACACCTGTAAAAAGGAAGGGGAAAGGTGCCAGACACCATGGGAAGTCAGTGCAGCTTCTATATGCGTTTAAATAACCAAAACCAAAGTGCCTGTCACTGTGGGAAGTGGGTTAGATAAGGAGGGTGTATACACTGCCCAACAGGGCAGCGGAGAAGAGCAAGCACTAACCTCATGGGTGTTCCTTCTATCCCCCTCTCCTCATATGAGAGAATGGCAGCCTTTCCCTCACAAGAGATTGAACGAAGGGATACAGAGGCATGAGCAGCATGACAACACCAGTTAACTGGGATGAGATTCATTTCTTTCCAGCTGAGTTCTAGAATCCCTCTTATTTATTTTACCCTACATAACTCAATGCAAGCTACTAAGAACCAAGTCCTACCTGAACTGCCCCACCCCTTAGTGTGTGTGTGTGTGTGTGTGTGTGTGTCAGTGCAGATGTGTTACTCAAATAAATGCAATGGAATCATGACAATAACCTTTAATGAAGACAAGATAGAAAGATCGAACACCACTGCCCCAAAGCAAGATCCTATTGACTCCTTACTCAGCCATCAATTAATCTAATCGCTATGATTCTATAGAAAAAATTAAAAAGGAGATGGAAGGCCATCTATCAGGGATGCTTTGGCTGTAGATTCTTGTGTTGGCACAGGTTGGGCTGGGTGATCCTTGAGGTCTCTTCCACTCTAGCACTGCATTGATTCTAATTCAGGGTTGGCTGGTTTAAACCAAATGACTTTTTTAAAAAAACACATCCCTTTTTTAAAAAATTGATTATTATTATTTTTTTAAAGTCTGGCTATTATTACTTTCCAAGATTCCCCGTAGCTACATGAAACCATGGGTAATAGGGGACCCTATTATTTTCAATGAGATGAACACAGGAAGTTGACCAAGAATGATACTGGAGGACTTAGAAGTGCCTAGAGAGAACATATTTTTTCAGATGTGGATAAATGATACTGTAGATGCCGAATCCATGGATACAGGTGCTGGTCTGTATTTTCCAACCCTCTTACTGGAACAACAATGATTTTATGAATTTAAACATTTTAGCAGTTTATTGGCAGTTGTTCATTGTTAGTTAGATCAGCAGCCGGGGTCAGTTGCTTCTTTTTAATCAATTAATTTTATAGTGCAAGAAATGCCATTCAGAAATAAATCCTTCCATTAAGGTAAGTCCAACCAAAACAAATTGCTTTAAAAGAACACATTTTAAAGAACAATTATTATTTAAGCTACTGGCCATAACATCTGAATTGCATTTTGCTACTTAATTTTCTGATTTAGTTCAATATTGGTTTTAATGCCAAAAAAAACACAAAAAAACAAAAAACAAACAAACAAAAAACCTGGTTTAAACAACAAAAAATAGGGTTTGGTGTTTTTTAAAAAAATATTTCCCCCCACCCCCAAACCTGTTCTAATCTATATATAATCTTTATTTCGGGATGCAGACAACAGGAAATGACAGGGAGCTTCCTGAAAAGGTACCTGAGCCCAGCAAAGAAGCCCTACAAATGCACGCTTTTAGAAGTATTTGAGGTTTCCTTCTGCCTTGCTTTCACCCCATTTCCCCAACATTAGGACTTACGATTCTGGAACTGCTGGGCTGTGTACCTCGTCAGCAAAATCCCGACGCCTTCTATCAGAGCAAGCAAGATGCCTCCCATCATGGCTGAGCCGACCATGGCCAGGGGCCCACCTGAGGGAAAGCACACCTTGTTACAAAGCCCTAGTTCAGACTCATGCCACAGATGATGAAGGGAAAGGGCCGAGGGGCTACATTTTCAGGGTCAAAAACCATCACTTACTGCGTGACGCTAACACAGCCCCAGTGAGTGCCCCGCTGGTGATGGAGTTCCAAGGATCCTCCTTTCCCCGCATCTTCACCAGGCCACAATCAATGGTGGAGAAGAGCCCACCCCATACAGCAAAGCTGCCTGTCAGGAGAAAAAGGGAGAGCCTTTGGATTCACAGCTACTCCCCAGTGGGCACCAAAAGAGAGTAATATTCTGTGCCAAACAAAACACTTGCTTTATGTCCTAAATGTGTTCTAAATACAAGCTGAACTGGATTGAGACTGACAAGAACCTTGAAAGCCACTGGCAAAGAATTAGGCAGCCCTGGGGAGGGGGGAATATCACAGGTGCACAAGGGATTTACAGGGACATGAATATGGCCTGAGTGCCTGAGAATAACAGCCATCGCAGAACACAGATGTTTTAGCCTGCTGTATAATGGATTCTCACAGTGGCCTGGAACAAGTTTTTGTTTTTACCTACAAAGAAATCTGGGTCATGAACTCAAGTTCTGTGCAGATTCTTAGACTTCTGCAAGCAGAAGCAAACAGAGTAAAGAGCTTGCAATCTCTGGTATCCACAGGGATGGTAACATGCTCCAACAGCAAGAGAGAAGCTTCTTAGTGGCTGCTCCCCCACCCACCCCCGCTCCTACCTCTCAGTTATGGAACAACCAAAGTGCAACCCTGGGCACACTTCAGAAGCTTAGCAAGAATGGCTGTGAGGCTGGCTTTTCCAAATCATCTGCTTCCATGGTATTTTTTATTTATTGGGGCCATCCACTTTAAGACTGCAATCCAATCTTCCTTGGACATTTACTTCAATGTATCAAGGATAGGAGCAGGCTATAAAAGTCACTAAATAAGACAGGCCCCCAAATCAGCATGCCATCTGACATCTATTTTTCTCCTTAATTCCCCCTTTCTTTGGCCAGTATTTTTTATTTAAATTAAAGTAAATCAATTTATATCCAAAAAGCACATGGTGCCCCCTGAGAGAAGAAGTGAAATGGTTAACTCTCATTTTATAATAAGCCAGAGAGAAAGGATAGGCTCAGGTGTGGAGGAGGAGGAGACAGAGCTTGGTTCACTGTTGTATGGTAAGCCTGACTGTTGAGTGTGGACTTGAACCGAAATCTCCCTGGTCTTCATCCAACACATTAGCTAGGATCCTGGCTCTTCCATAAAAACAGAGTGAATTCCCATTCTCCCTCACCTCACGACCTCTCTGCTCCATCTGTGAATTCACACACTGCTCACATGTCTCTCTCTCTCTCTCTCTCCCACACACACACACACACACACTCTGTCCAAGGGGCTGGGACCCTTCCCTTACCTCCAATCTGTGGTGCTCTGACCCTGATAGCATTAATACTGCCTCTGAACCGGTGCCTGACACCCTAAAAGTGAAGAGAAAGAGAATCCACTTGAGGCATGGGACTCCTCGATTTGTACAGAGGACTTAAACTCAAACAAAACTGTATACACACACACATTCAAGAATCCAAAGGACATGTAAATTTACACAGTAATCCTTTCAATAATTCTATAAAATATGTTGGAATTACCATCTCCATGCTGCAGATGTGAAAAATGAGAGATAGAGGCTTCCCTAAAACCAAACTAGGCAGATTTCAGGAGTGCATGATCTACAGTTTGGCGGGGAATTAGAAATTTTTTATTGGAATAAGACCATTCTACTGAAAAATACGCCCAACCGCAAAAGGCCATAACAATAACGCAAAAATAATAATAATTGTTTTCCTCTTTTCTTACTAATACAAAAATAAAACTATCTGGGTAATTAAAAAAACCCAAGAGGTTGGAACTTGGAACTCACCACTGGAGCATTTCTGAAGCCTTTTACAGCTTGGAAGACACCCCCACCAATCATCCCCATGGTGAAGGCACCACCACAATCATCCACAATCCGCCATGGGCTGTCAGAAGGAAAGAGAAGGAAAGTTAGTGCAGGCTGCTGAGCAATCATTGTAGGGGGAAAGGAGAGACAAACTAGCAGTGGCCTTGGAGACGTGATAGCAACTAATGTCATTGAAAGCCAGCTATTTGTTTCTTAATGGTTTGGATGCCTTTCCTGGAATACAGTGAAATCCTCAACATGGTCGCTATCTTAGGGATTCTCAAACTTTCTACCCCACAAGGTACCCCCACACCTTAAGAACGTTAAAAATGAATGAGATCCACTAATCACAATATGGCAGTGGATGGAAGTGGTGTTTAGTATAATAAAGTAACAATTATTGCCATTTTTCTTTTCTTTTGATAGTGAATACCTCTATGGAAATAACTGTATCTTTTGCCAGAGTGATTTCCCTATAGCAGGGAGTTCCACACTTGCATTTGCTTATTTTGGATGTGTTGTGTGTTACTCTCTCCCATTTTTGGCAGAATTTGCTGATGCAGCCTTTTCACAAACATTCATGTTCCTCTCAAAATGTATGCACTCATCTCCCATCATATCCATCCCTTTCCCTTTCATATTTAATTTTCATGGTAGCTGTTGTATGCCTTCAAGGCATCTCCAACATATGGCAACCCTATCCTGTGATTTTCTTGGCAAGATTTGTTCATAGGTGTTTTGCCACTCATCCTCTAAGGGTGAGAAAGTGTGACTAGCCCAAAGTCACTCAGTGTGTTTCCAGTGTTAAGTGGAGATTCGAAACCAGTTGTATGGAGAACACCACTGCACCACACTGATTTTCTCCATTAAATGTTTATTTTATGACTCCTCTGAGGACAAGGGGAAGTGGGCTGGGATCAATAGTGGTCCTCAGCCCATAATCTAAGAAATGTTGGCCTATCTTACGCTTAATATATATCTTTATTTAAGTTGATTGAAGAGTTATGTCCATTTTTGAGACACCTTTGATCTATCTTTTGGTATTGCTTAAATATATCTTTGTGACACCTATTAAACAGCACAAAAGAAAAGCCTAGAAGTTAAAGTTTGAGAGGTCATTTTGCTTCTTTTCTTGTGTAAAGTATATCTTATTAGAAAAGAAAAATAAAGCTTAAAACAAAGCCATACCTAGATGTTACCCACCAATATACATTAAGGATCAGGTAAGCAGGAGTTTTGAAAACATTTTAAATACCCAATCAAATAATAATGTTTGCACAATCTGTATGAGTTGTTGATACATTGGTGTTTCACACATGTACACACACAGTTCCCCAACACATGGGCCAAATCTACACTACACAAATAATCTAGTTTGAAACTGGATTATTTGCCATAGCTCCTTTCTATGGAATCGTGGGATTTGTAGTTTGGTGAGGCACCAGCGCTCTGGAAGAGAAGGGAAAAGACCTTGTAAAACTACAAATTCCAGGATTCAACAGGAAGGAGCCATGGCAAATAATCCAGTTTCAAACTGGATTATTTGTGTAGTGTGGATTTGGTCCATTTAAGAACATATGTTTTAAGTTTATGTTGTACATACATTTGTAATAGGTAACACAGATGTTATAACTGATTCACAAAATGTGAAGCAAGCCACTCAGACAGAAAGCAAGTAGGTGTGTTGGTACAGTCAAAACCATTGTCATCACAGCACACAAAGATCACCATTAGCTAGAAAGCTCTTGACTGGACTTTGCAGGGCCATGGAGGTCTATAAACTCTATGCTAACAATACTCAAGGAGGTCAGACAATCATGTCAAAACATTTTTGAGCTAAGAGACAGCAGAAATCCAGATCAGAGAGGATGCTGGATCAGGGCATTAGTTTAGTTATAACATGTCACAATTTAAAATAATTTTGTACAACCAATTCACAAAAACTCTTTGCAGGCACACAGTACTCTTATTAAAGATAATGGGCCAATATCAACTATGGAGTTCTCAGTATAAATATTCACTCACACAGCCATAAAGCACACTGGGTGATCTTGGGGCAGTTTGCTGTAATTTGGCCTCACTGATAAGGAGTTCTGACAAATTCTAAAGTGAACTTCTATTTGCATTTTCTGTAGCTCTTTCTGAGACATCCTTTTATTGCTGCTTTTAAAGTTCCTAATGCACTTGCTGTGCACAGAAGTCGACTAGGTAACCAAGCCGCAGAGACAGGATGAAGAAGAAGTTGCTGATAAAAGCTAACATGGCATAACATCAAGAGAAGCAGTAGGGAAATGTGCAGCCCTCCAGATGTAATTGGGCTCCATCTCCCATCAGCCCTAGGCAGCAGTCAGTAATGAGGGATGATAGGGACTGCAGTCTAGCAACATCTGGAGGGTCCCACATTGCCCACGCCTAGGAAGGAAGATCTGAACTAGGAAGTCATGTGTCAGTGGGCAGGTTTCAACTCCACTGAGCGGACATAAGATTCCCTTGCTTAAACTGATCTGAATCTACCTTGCAGGGCTGCCAGGATGGTAATTAAATGGGATTATCCCTCCCTAAGAAGCCAGCATAATGTCTGAGTGTTGGGCTATGACTCTGGAGACCAGGGCTTGAATCCCCTGCTAGGCCATGAAAACCCACTGGGTGACCTTGGGCAAGTCACACTCTCTCAGCTTCATTCAGTAAACCCCATGACAGGTTCGCCTTAACATTGCCATAAGTTGGAAATGACTTGAAGGCACACAACCACAACAATCCCTTCCTAGACATACTGCATAGCAAATTATATGAAAAACTGGATTCAATTTAGGGGAAGCAGGTGTGAAAACTGGATGTACAAAACAACAACGATACGCAGATGACATCATACTACTAGCAGAAAATAGCAAAGACTTGGAACAGCTATTGGGGAAAGTTAAGAAAGTGAACAGGCAGGCTGAACTTTACAGATGAACACTGAGAAAACAAAAATAATGACCACAGATTATTTACATAAATTTAGAGTGGACAATTAAGATATTGAGATAGTCAAAAGATTTCCTACACCTTGGCTGTCATTAATCAAAATGGCAACTGCAGTCAATCAATCAGGAGAAGACTAAGACTTGGAAAGGTAGCTATGAAGGAACTAGACAAGATCCTCAAGTGTAAAGATATTTCACTGACTACCAAAGTCAGGATCATATGTGCCATTATACTTCCAATTTCTATGTATGGTTGTGAAAGCTGAAGCAAGCTGAGAAAAGGATCAACTCATTTGAAATGTGGTGCTGGAGGAGAGTTCTACAAATACCATGGACTGTCAAAATGACAAATAACGGGTTCTGGAGCAAATAGAACCTAAACTCTCCCTAGAAGCCAAGATGACAAAACTTATCATACTTTGGCCATATCATGAGAAGATATGGCTCATTCAAAATGACAATCGTGCTTGATAAAGTGGAAGGCAGTAAGTAAAGAGGAAGACCAAACTGCAGGTGGATTGACTCAATCCAGGAAGCCACAGAAGCCCTGAGTCCGCAAAACCTGAGCAAGGCTGTTGCTGACCAAGACTCTTTTGGAGATCTCTCATCCACACAGGGCTGCCATAAGTCAAAGCTGACACTCTACAATTCTATGATTCTATGATTCTATGAAGGCCATTAACAACAAGGCAGACCTCCAGAGCTCTTTAGGGGAAGGGAATTGGCAGCATTGCCTCCAGCACATCGTGGCACAATGTGGAACAGTCTTTTCTGTCCTCTCCCTTTGATTCCATATGTATGGACTGTAGTACTATGATTTCATAACAAGTCCAACTCCTCATCCCTTCTCTGATTGTTATATTTTGTTTTTGATTTATTTATGTCACTGCAGTTATAGAAAGAGTTCTGTAACAAACTGTTGACTACTTAAGCTTGGTTTTATTGATGAAAACTTTAAAATAAAAAATAATAAAAAAGATGCAAATATAGGACTAATTAATGAGATGATTTAATTCAGTGGTTCTTAACCTGTGGTCTGTGGACCCCCAGGGGTCCACAATGTCCTCACAGGGGTCCATAAAGGCTTGAAGGCTGCTCAGCCCAACTCCTCCCTGCAATGTAGTGGCCGCGTGAGAGGAGCAAAGGCTGGCTGGCTTGGCCTGTGCATTGCCATGACTGGATGGCCCTTGTGGTCTCTTCCAACTCTGCAATTCTATGATTCTATGCCAGTACTGCAGCCACAACATTGCAAGTTCGATCCCAAGGGCTCCAAGGTTCACTCAGCCTTCCATCCTTTCGTAGGTCAGTAAAATGAGTACCCAGATTGTGGGGGCAATTAGCTAACACACACTGGAAACTGCTTATTGTGCTATTGCTTAAAACAAGTTGTAAGCCGCTCTGATAGCCTTGTGGCTGAAGAGCAGGGTATAAATAAATACATATTATTCTTATATTATTATTCAATCAACTTCAGCCACAAACTTGCAGGAGGAAGCAGGAGAAAAGTCTTCCTTCCCTTCCACTGCCTCTGAGGGATGGTTTCATGGATGGTGTGATTGTAGTAATAATAATAATTATTATTATTATTATTATTATTATTAGATATTATTATTGTTGTTGCTGTTGTTGTTTGTTGTTGTTGCTGTTAGGGTTTTAAATCTTGAGTTAAGCCTTGGGGGAGCATGGCAACAAAGGCTATTCATAAAGGGGGTCCCTGGTAAAGAAAAGGTTAAGAGCCACTGGTTTAATTAATTAACAGAAAGACGCCCAGCCTCCCAAGGGCAGCCAAAAGGACCTCTCACTACATTCCCTTCCCCCGCAGCCTCAAGAAGCCTAAGCCCAATTAGTCAAGAAGCGGGAAGGCAGGCAGGAAGGGAGGCCAGGACAAAGGCAGCGCGCCCCACCAGCCCCGCCGCCGCCGCCGCCGCCTCTGCCCCCCAACCCCCGTTCCCGGTTACCAGGGTTCCCGGGCATATTCCTCCATAGCGGCCCGCCGGAAGCGACGCCGGTCACGTGAGAGTGGGGGGGGAGAAGTATCTGCCGGAACCACTCGACGCCCTCCGATTGGCCGACAGGGAGCACGTGGGAGAAAGGGACCCAGGCGCCTTCGATTTGAGGCGGGGCCCAAAGTCTCCCACCATAGAGATAGAAAAAGTGTAGATGGTTCACCTATTCTGGTGTCAAGTAAATTGGAAACCAACTAAATTTTCAGACTACACTGTTATAGTATTACTATTCCACTTTAACTGCTCTGGCTTCCTCCTGTGGAATTCTGGGGTTTGTAGTTTAGTGAGGCCTAAGAGCTCTCTGGCTGAGAATTGTAAATGCTCCTCCCTAAACTGCAAATCCCAGGATTCAAGAGGAGGCAGCCATAGCAAATAAAGTGGAATAATAGCACTATAACAGTGTTGTCTGAAAAATCTAGCAAGACTGCAGAATCCCACTTTGTTTTCCTGAAATACAAAAGACTTGGAAATTTGAGGGGGGGGCGGTTCTGTTTCAAACAGGATTTATTATTATTATTATTATTATTATTTCATATTTCAAATGAACAGTCTTAAGAAGCAGATCCAAATTTGTCATAACAATAACATTACTAAATTTCCAGAATAATTACTGTATTCCATATACATTATAATACAAATAGAGTTATTTATGACTTTCCTTGAAGAAAATACAATTTCATGTGTCGTTGTTTAATTAAATGTTAGCATCGGTTTTATCTCATTCTTCTCTACATTTCCCCCTGAATCCTTGTAATATAGAATCATAGAATTGTAGAGTTGGAAGAGACCACAAAGGCCATCCAGTCCAACCCCCTGTCATGCAGGAAATCAGGATCAAAACAAATATATCTTGTTATCCATCATCCCCTTTTATCTTTCTGTCATTGTTATTACTGCTTTAATACTTATTACTGTTTTAATACTTAATAGCAAGTATTCTTTGTCATGGCTCATTCCCCTTTTTTCCCCAATGTTTTAATACAAGTTTCCATTTTTTCTAATGATTTTCTCTTTGGTAAATTATGATTGTTCAAACAGGACTTGAGAAAGTTGACTCCGATAAAGGATTATGACTCTACACTTTTTTATCTCTATAAACATACAACTGACAGAGCTCTAAATCGACCAACGGGGGGTTGGGAAGCAGAGATTTCTTAGGATTCATGGAAAAGAAGTTCGACTCTGATAGGCTAAGAGGAGCTTAAGGGGGTAGGACCACATGAGAGACTTTCCCTCGGATTGGTGAACTTCCCCCTTTTTTTCTAACAACCGAATTCTGATAGGTGAGGTTGGTGTCACGTGCAGCGGGAACGAGGCGGGCGAAACTCTCGGGAACGGTGGCTTCGTAGGATCAAAAAGCATTGGGTTGGAGGGGGGAACGTAAGCTTGCGGGAGAAATCAGACGCTGTGTTCCGGTTCGGGCGGCAGAGAAGACAGGCTGGGGTAAGATTTGAATGGGCCCCTTCAAACTGGGAGGATGTGAGGATGGGTGGAGGGAGGGTTTTTATGTGGTGGGCAAAACAGGAGGAGGGGTGAGGTCGGAGTCTCCACCGAGACGGTGTAAACAAACCCGGCTCCTCCATAAGTGACTGCTCTGCATCCATGCGCGTAGAAAGCGAGCAGGTCTTTGTGTATGGAAAGAGAGAGGGTGTTGTTTAAGTAGGAGGGAACATCCGATGATGATGGGAGCCCCGGCTCACAGTAGGACCCCCTTATCCGCGGAGGATTGGTTCTGGGGGTTCGTGGATACCGAAAACCGTGGATAATAGCGAACACCATTGAAAATAATGGGATTTCCGGTCTAAAATACCATAGAGTTTGCTTGGAGAAGCAGAGAGGATGCATTTTCTAGGAAGATTTTATGGTAGGTGTGCTGTTTTGTGTCCCGTGGCTAATTGAATCAGTGGTTAATGAATCAGTGGATACAGGGGTCCTATTGTACAGTCTTCAGCCAAGGCACAGATTTAATTGTGAAAAATAGACTTAGCCAGTTAGTATTGAGGTACAAGTGGAATTGTCTGAAAGATGCTGTGGCAGAATACCTTGCCTATGTACAGTATATCTATACCAGTGGTTCTTCACCATTTCTTTAACAGGGACCACCTTTTCTTTTGTTGCCGCGGACCCCGAAGACTTAACTCAAGATTTGAAACAATAATAATAATAATAATAATACTTGATGATGATGATGATGATACAATTACACCATCCTAAAACCTTCCCTCAGAGGCACTGGAGGGGGAGGGGGAGGGGGAGCTTTTCTCCTGCTTCTTCCTGCAAGTTTGTGGCTGGAGCAGATTGAATGGCAGTGCACAGGCCAAGCCAGCCTTTGCCTTGGCTCCTGCCATGTGGCCACTCCACTGCAGAGAGGAGGTGGAGCAAGCAACTTTCAAGACTTTGCAGACCCCCTGGAAGGACATTGGGGACCCTTGGGGGTCCACAGACCCCAGGTTAAGAGCCACTGATCTATATAGTATATTTAATCCTGTTTAATGTACATGTACTGTATAGGTGTGCTCGCTGTATACCTGGCACTTCTTTTTCAGTGGAAAGTGGTGGCAGCTAGGCTCAGCAAAAGGCAATAAAATCTAAAAACATTACTGTGATGAATAATACTAGATCTAGTTTAAGCTATAAAAGCAGAGCTCTAAGAAAACAGGTAAGTTATCTGAAAGAATATTTGGCTGAGAGTGGGGAACCTTTGGACTATTTGATGTGTTGGACACCAGTTCTCCTAATGCCTTACAGTTAAGTGGTTCTGCTGGCTGAGTCTTTTGGGAATTGAAGGTTCCAAAACATCTGCAAGGCCCGAGATTCCCTGCTCCTTATTTAGAAGTTGCTTGGCTGTGAACAAGGCATCTTCACAGGCAACTTTCTTTCTTCCATAGGGCTTCCACACGTTGAAGGCCCAAATTGCCTGAGACTGTTCACACAAACTCATGTTACTTGCTGTACGTTGGTGAAAAAGTTCAGCACCTGATACTGCAACTGCCACCAAACCCTGAGCATTGCTGGTGGATAGAAGTTTAAGAACTGGAGTTAAAAAATGTCATTAAAGGTTTTCCATGGATCTGGAGAGAGGCATGCAGTTAGGAACGGAATGAGGGTAAAGAAAGGCCATGGGAACTGGCTCAGAAGTGTGAGAACTACTTTTAGATAATAGGAAGAGGGAGATTATATCCATTGTTTTAACTTAAATTGTGAGCTGCCTTGGGTCCCATATCAAAAGAAAGTCAGGATACAAATAAAATAAATAAATACAATGCTCCAGTCTACTTACAAGGGCAAGTCATAATGTGATATTGTGGAGGGTCAGGTTTTCAGAAAATTGGCAAGGAACCTTAGTGAATTTCATCCTGTACACAGTTTTTATATGCTTAAGGGATGCATAACCTAGTAGATGGGCATTTGCTAGTTAATTAAGCAGGCCTCTAACAATAATATTAACCATGCAGTTTTCCAGTAGTCACAGCCAAGCTGAGCAGTCAGTTCACCTTGTAACAAGGAAGGATGGCCTGTCCTAGAATGCCTGGAAAACAGTTTGTTCGTAGAACTGAGTGATTTTCTCCCTTGGCCTGTGAAAGCATCAGCCCTTTTCAGAACAAGAGAGAGGGGATGTTTACAAGAAAAACTGCAAGAAAATCAAGTTAATGGTCTGATTCTGAGATGGTGCTTTTGGCCAAGAATTTAGTCCATAGGGTAGGGTCTGGTTCATCATGTGGACCCCAGTGAAGGGCAGTTGTGATGAAGCACAGCTTTAATAAGCAGAAGGCGTTATCATCATCATCTTTTTCTATAGCACCATCAATGTACATGGTGCTTTACAAGAAAAAGAACAACAAAACAGTTCCTTGCCCTCAAGCTTACAATCTAATGAAGACATGACACAAAAGGAAAGGGGATTGCAACAGGGGAAGGGATTAAGTCTAGCATTCTCTTCTCTCCCTCCTTGGCCAGGGCAGTGGCAGTTGGGATGGAGGGAGGGCCGTTCTGCTTCTGGGCTGAGTGAGGCAGGATGGAGCTCTGCCTGCCTTTCCTTCTCTCCCTCTGCAGCCAGGGCAATGGCAGTTGGGATGGAGGGAGACCCTTTCCTCTGCTTCTGGTGCATGCTCTGTTTGCTTTAGGTTTTATTGCTGTACCTGAATTTAATCAATAAATCATTTTGTGGTAACTGTGGCTTTGTTTTATTTTGGCAGACCCTCAAGCCTGTTTGGCCTGAGACCTGAGTAGATCAGGGCCCTTGAACTGTCACCCATATTTCACCTCCTCTGCTGAGGATCCAGTGCAGAAGAGAAACATCTCCATCTTCCCTGGATCAGATTGTCCTTGATGCCATTGCCAGTGGCGCTGCAGTCTCGCCTGGCTCGGCGAGGCCTGCTGAAGCATGTGGAGCCTGGTAAGTACAGAAATCTCCTTTGCTTGCAAGTGGAGGCATGTGTTGGAAGGGTTCTGGGGTGGGAGACATATTGCCCTCCAGCATTTTTTGACTCTAGCACCCAGCAGCCCAGTCAGTAGTCAGAGATGATGGGAGTTTTAGTCCAGCAATGTCAGGAGAGCCACACCTTTAGATTTAAAAAAATATTTTAAATTTAGATTTTAAAGCAGTAATGGCCTATCTGTAGTCCAAGAGTAGTCCCAATGCCAGAGCATTTCAGCTATATGGATCGTTGTTTCTTGAATAAACTTGGCAGCTATGTTGGCTCATGAAATTTCATCATGTGTTGCCAATGTGTTTTTCTAAGCCTGACCCTGCTTCTTACCTGCCCTTTTCTCCATCAGAACCAGAGGAGGAAATCATTGCAGAAGATTATGACGATGACCACATTGATTACGAAGCCACTAGGATTGAAAACCTGCCCCCAAACTGGTACAAAGTCATTGATCCCATCTGGTAAGAACAAAGAGGCTGTGCAGAGTTCAATATCTCCTTCTGCCACAAATGACTGTTTCACTATCGGGATACTTTTGGTTTGTGTTTACAAGATTGGTGCTAGCGTTCAGTAAAGTGAAGGTATCACCAGAGCTTGGAACAGTTACTTTTGGGGGATTGTACATCCCTAAATCTCCCAGCCAGGATACCCAGGAGTTGTACTGGGAGGGGTATTCTGGAAATTATAATCCCAAAAAGTGACTGTTCAAAGCTCTGAATGAGAGTGACTTGTAATGGGCCTGGCAAAAGTGGCAGGCCTCTGCTTCATTCACTCAGTCCAAAGGAGGAAAGCTTTGGAACTGCTACAAAACTGCCATAAGCACTCTAGAGCAGAACTAGGGGACAAGTGACCCTCCAGATGCTCCTATCGACAGGCTGTCAGGGTTTAACAGGAACTGGAATCCAACATCTGAAGATCACAAATTCCCCAGCCACATGTTGTGGAGTAAAGTTTTTGGTGTGTTCTGTATCTGTTTCCCAGAGGGAGGGGCATGTTATGCTTTGTTGGTGGGTGTACATGAAAGGGAATGAATAATTGTGCACATGTGCCAAAATATTTTGGGTTGTGCTGAATCTGTTTATGGAACTCTGCAGTTACATAAACACTTTATGTTATTCTGGAAGTAGTTTTGTGCTCCTTCTCATACCTCTATCCCAGTCATCCTGCAAAGTACTCCACCTCCTATGCAGAGATTTTGTAGTTTATCCTCCCAGCAGCCTTGTGAGATGAGGTCACCCGGAGATGATTGGGACTGAACAGGGATTTAAACTTCTCTCTCCCAAGCCACTAACACTAATATCATTATTTTCTTGCAATTGCGTCGCCTTATTGATGTATGGGGGTTCTGAATTATGTTTCAAGCTTTGTGGCATGTGTGTAAGCATGTGTTTGCTTTCTCACTGGGACTATCAGCACAAGAGCTGGGGAAAGTTACCTTTTTGACTACAACTCCCAGAATCCACTAGCGTGGATTTTCAGTTAAAAAAAACAACTTTTCCCAAAAGTTGCTTCTACCCCCAAAAGCAGCAGTAATTGAACCTGGAATGTTTCACTGTCCTCAGAGAATGGGGGAGCTCTTGATGTCTAGAAATGCTGGCATGAGCTGTGGCTTCAAATACATGAACCCCTCTTCTTCCCGTAGCGGCCTCCCTTATTACTGGAACATAGAGAATGATCTGGTTTCATGGCTTTCGCCCAACGATCCCAACTCTGTGGTGACCAAAGCAGCCAAGAAACTGAAGAACAATTTGGGTGAGTTCGTCTGTTTTTGCTTTTGGGTGGCATGTGCCAATTTGAGTGGGATGGCATGGGCATATTGGGAACCAGGTAATGAGGGCAGGATTGACTTCTTCCAGGAATAGAAGACTGGGTTCTAATTCAGGAGCGGGAAGCTTATGGCCCATTGGTTACACTGACTAGGGCTGATTCGAGTTGCAGTCCAACCATATTTGGAGAACCACAGGTTCCCCGGCCCTGCTCTAATTGAGCTGTCTTTTGATGGTTGAGCTAAACACTTGGATTAAACTATCAGGCATATTTTACTTTTTATTATTATTATTATTATTATTATTACTATTATTTATTGTATTTATATCTGCATAAGAAGCCACAGGGATAATATGAGGCATGCTCTTTGTGTGGCACGATAGAAGGTTTTTGTGGTGGGGGATGCAGGGAAGAGTGGCTCAGTCATGTATTCTCAGTTACTTACATGGTAATGTTACAGCTGTAAGGTATCAATTTGTGTATCATCTTTGCATTGTAAAACAAATATTTGGCTGGTGTTTCTCTTTGTTAGATGATGATATGTTTAATTTATATTGTGCTATTGGGGAAAATTGCTTAGACTGGATTGTTGGCTGAGGAATGAGAGAGGATAACTAGAGCCACATGATTAAAATTTTCAGTCTCTAAACCAGGAGTAGGGAATGTGAGGTCCTCTAGATATTGTACTGCAACTCCCATCATCCCTCAGCATTGGTTATGCTGGTTAAAGCTGGTGCAAGTTGTAGTTGAACAGCATCTGGAGGGCCACATGCCTTGGGCACCTTATAAAACAGAAGGCCATTGTGAACAGTTCCTCATCTGCCTGTGGAAGGGAAGAGAACTAAAATCTGCCTGCTGTGAAGGATCAGCTTAACCCATTTTAAAGATTCCTAAAATGTAGCAAGTAACAACCTGCCAGCACACTGGGTGATTGTCAAGACCAATGGTTGTGGTTTGGGGACCCACCAGGGGTCCGCAATGTCCTCATGGGGGCTGTGAAGGCTGGTTGGCCCGCCTCCTTGCAGTGGAGCGGCCACATGACAGGAGCCAAGGCAAAGGCAGGCTGGCTTGGCCTGCGCATTGCCATTCAATCCGCTCTAGCCACAAACTTGCAGGAAGAAGCAGGAGAAAAGTCTTCCCTCCTCCTCCAGTGCCTCTGAGGGAAGGTTTAATGGGTTTTGTAATTGTGTTATTGTTGTTGTTAATCTTGAGTCAAGTCTTAGGGGTCCACGGCAACAAAACATATTTAAAGAGGGTCCCTGGTAAAGAAAAGGTTAAGAGCCACTGGTCAAGACCATTGACAAACATCAGTTTGTGATCTTACCATCTTTATAAAGAAGGGGGGGCATAGGAATCTGCTTCAAGTCTGTAGGGTCAAGGGGGAGTGGAAGGCAAAGATCTGAGAACTGAAACGCAGACCACATGAAACTCCGGCAGATGCTGAGGAAAAAATGGAGCGTTTGCATGAGAAGGTGGAGCGGGAAGAGGTGAAGGAACGTCGGTACCACCGACGGGAGGAGCTGGCCCCTTACCCTAAGAGCAAGAAATGTAAGTACAGCTGCCTCTTGTGCGGAGATGCAGCCAGTGGACTCCAAGCCCCACAGGTATTGCTTGGTTCATGCCAGGCCCTTGGAGGCAGGGTTGCTAGGCCCCTTTGCCTTTGGGAGCCTGCTGAGACAAAGCTGGAGAACCTCTAACCTTCCAGAGGTTTAGGACATCAACTCCCATCAATGACCAATAGTAAGGGATTGAGGGAGTTGAAGTCCAAAACATCAGGACCTTCCCCAGCCCTGCAGCAGGGTGGAGGGGAAAGCTGGGAGCAGTGACGTTCCTCTTGTCTGACCATTGCAGCAAACCGGAAGGATGAAGAACTGGACCCTATGGACCCCAGCGCTTATTCTGATGCTCCACGGTGAGTCTGCTCGGCACCATCGCTTCAGGCTGCCCCACTCAAGCTGAGTGCCCCAGCAGAAAAATGAATAGAGGGTAGGCTGGAAGATCACAGGCAGGCACAGATACGTCTGGTGTGTCCACTTCAGTGACAGGTGCCTGTGCTTCAACCGATGGCACTTTCAGTTACAGACTCTCCACTAACACGAAAGACCCTTCCCTGACAGTCTTGAAGATGGATGCCATAGCAAAATTTATATTAAACTAAGTGGTATATTGCAGCTTCATATGTTCACACTGTTAGCATCTCACAGACTTGGCAGTGAAGTGTGTTCAGCCACCTGAGCCTCTCTTGTCAAGTTCAGCAGGTCTCAGATTTTAACAAGCATTGCCATTACACTTCCAAGTGTGTCTTTACAACCACCTGCAGCTAGAAATTTGCTTTTTAAAATGAAAGCTCATGTTTTCAGGAAGTTGAATTTTGCTCTGGGTATCATATTCTATAAAATTGCATGAGCCCATGCCGCTAAGGGGTTGTTGTTGTTGTTGTTGTTTTGCACTGTGCAATTTCAAGTGCCTCGTGCCATTTCAAGAAGTCTTAATAGCCTAGGTGCCAAAGAACCGAGGGATAGAGATTATTGCCATCCAAGCAGGAAAGGTCGAGGAGACTTGGGACAAAGAGTTGTGAGTTTAGAATAGAAAACAGGCAAGACAGAGGGTCTGGGAGGGCCCTTATATTGTTTCTAACTTCCTCTTTCTCTCTCACTCAAGGGGAACTTGGTCCACTGGGCTACCCAAGCGAAATGAAGCCAAGACTGGGGCAGACACCACTGCAGCTGGACCTCTATTCCAGCAGCGTCCCTACCCAAGCCCTGGCGCCGTCTTGCGGGCAAATGCTGAAGCTTCCCGGGCCAAGCAGCAAGACTGAGACACCCATTCCCCCGTCTTCTCTAATATATTTTATAATAAAGCTATCGGAAAAACTTGTTGGGGTAGGGTCATTATGTGTCTCAAGAATTTAATACAAAGATCAGAGGCTCTATGCCAGTAATGGACAACTAGCTTTCCAGTTGATAGGGCTGCTGGGAGCTGCGGTCCCAACAACAGTGGGAAGGCGTCATCCTTCCCATCCCTGTTCTGTAGTAGGATACCTGCCTCTTCTGAGCTGGGCCTGCAGGAGATACTGCTGTGTTGCAAGACAAGACAGAGTGGATAGAATTAGGATTTTTCAGGGTTCTTCCAATCTCACTGGTTTCCTGAGTTAAAGGTACCCCCAAAGGTGCCTCCATTTCTACCCGCAATTCTTTTCTTCCTTTCCCCACCTCACTTATGATTTTAAAAAGCAGCTTCTAGATCCTCTTTCCTCAGTACAGCGGTTTTGCTCTCAAGACTATTGCCAGTATCCTACATCAGCTCCTTAGTTTCATATTTTCAACTAAGTAACATCTCCTGAATTGACCTGACCCCCCCTTGCCAATGTCCATCTTAATAATCAGCAGCTGCACTGAGCAAATAATGTTTGTTCAGCTACCAATCAAGGTGCAAGGAGAAGGACATTTGCAGCCTTCTCCCACCAGTGAGTGAGATTGCCACAAGGATTTGCAGTAGAGGTCCTGTTCTGATTGTCAGCCTTGCTTACTGGCAGGAGGGGGCTGGAAATGCGCCCTGAGCAGCAGCTGAACAGACCTTCTTTACTTGATGTGGTTGTTGGCTGTTAAGGTGGTGTTGTGCAGTGGGTTTTTTTTATAATCATAGCAACAGTGGCAATCATGACTATGTAGATCTCTTAAATATGGAGTAGTTACAGATCTGTAAATCTATGTTACTAATCCATAACTGCAGTACAGAATGCCAGCCAAGGTCTTTCTAGAGGTGTAAGGGCTCCCGCTGTAATGAACTGATCCATGATTTTTCCCTCGCAACTCCATATATTTGAGCATCATGGCCACTGACCTATGAGCAAACAGGTTTCTACTGGCTGGGTTGATGCCATCCTTGTGTCTGGTCATAAAAGGCAAGGTGAGAAGGCCCAAACCACAGTCAGCTCGGAACATTTAGGTACCCTTAGAAAATGTCCATCTCGCAATCCATAGCCACAGCCATTCAACTCAGAGTAAACAACCACTCCACAGCCAGCCTATTTGCTTACAAAGCTGTATTAGTTTCTACAAAAAGGATGTGGAACAAGCAGTATAATTAGCATTTAAAATAGAACAGGCTTGTTTCCAAGCATGGGGTTCATTAAGCAGTTTCCTCATAAGAAAATGAATACTGAGCATGATGCTATAGTTCTATAGTGATTGAAGGGGAAGGTGGCAAGCTAGGACTGCAGGTCCTACTTAACACATAATATGGTTCCTCCCTCTCCGTGTGAGGTAAGGAGGAGTGGGGAATAGGCCTACCCAATGAGTCAGGGTAGCAAAGTAAAAGAAGCAATACTTTTGGTGTCCTGGGGCCAGAAACAGCTGCTCAAGAGTCCTTCCTTGCTCTCCTTATATCTCCTCTGGCCCACAAGGCCTGAAACCTCTGAGTCCAAATGATGCATAGGTCCCATCTCTGTATGCTTTTAAATAACTGTTGTCCAAACCGAAGCAGTACCACTAAGGCAAGGGAGAGCAAATGTCTAGCCCTCCAACCATTATTAGGCTAAAGCTCCCATCAGCCATAGCTAATGGTGAGGGAATGAAAGAGTTGTAGTCTAGCAACATTTTGGAGAACCACACATTTCTCATCCTTGAGTCAGAGTTTGCCTACATCATTGTTATCTCACCAGACCAAAACACGAAGGATTTGGCACCGATTAGACACTGGGTTTTAGCTTGGACCTTCAAGGGAGTTACCTGCAGCTGGAAATCAATCCCCATTCACAGGTGCAAAAAGCATCCAGTAGAGCCTAGGGTGAGAACTTTGGCCCTCCCAATATACAACTCGAAGCATTTCTCACCATGCTACTGACTAAGGCTGCTGGGAATTGTAGTTCAACAGCATCAGGCTGGCCACAGGATTCCCAGGTTATGGTGGACAGAACATTCAGGTCCTCACAAACACAATGCTGTTCAGTGGAATCATGTCACAAAGTGTACATAGACATAAACTGTACCTGGTGTATTTCTAAACTAGCCCTCTGCGACTGGTGTCAGGGAACTGACTCCATTGAAAAGCATTTGAGGGGATTTGAACATCTTGTCTTTCAGAGGCTCTCAGAGCTGTGATGCCCTCCTCCCCAAATTGGTCCATGAGAAAAAAACCCATAATCATACCATTTTGGTAAAAGTCTGGTAAAAACCATTATAAAGACTGTCCAAAATTTCACTATTTGAGTTCTTTACAAGTACTGTAGTCTTTACCACGCTCAGCAAAATGGAGGGTGAGGAGAAGTGTGAGTTTGGAGGAGGAAAGGGCCTCTGACATTGTCTCAATGCCACAGCCTGTAACAATGTTTTAAGATGGAGTACAGGAAGAGTTCTTCAAATGTAAACTAAATCAGACCCTCACAAGCTGTAAGTCAGAGTTCAGGACATGTACAGGATGACAGAATGAGAAGTAATTGTGGGTGCTTTCCCCATTTAAAACAAAAATCAGTTTGGTAGTGATGGTCTTAAATCGTCAATGGAAAGTCGTTGGTTGATCTCACTTGTTTCTTAGCATGAATTGTGCTGGTGTGAGCCAGGCCTTAAAGCAAAGCTAGTCTGAATTGAAAGCACATGGCTCCATCCTGAATATGCCAGGCCAGTGATGAGGCAAAGCCAAACAGCTGCCATCACAAGGGAGATCTCACCATTGTTGTAAACATGAGGAGGCTCCTAGGAAGCGGAGAGGCCAAATTTTTAACCCGGATTTCTTCAGCCTCAGAGAAGTGCCAGAGATGAAACACCACTGAGGTTATGCAGGTTGTTTCCGCTGATGCTTTAAGATCCTTTTTCTTTAGATGAGGTCCTAGGAGGAAGCAGGGAAGGATATTATGGTTAAGCTAAGACAATCATTAATTTGCTGATTCGGTTGCCTAAGCTAATTGGTTATAGCAAACTATCGTTGCCCCAAGCTAATAGGTTATACCAATCTACATCTCCCCCTAAGTTAATTGGTTACACCGAGACCTTTTTAGAATTTAAATGTGGCCTCTCTGGGTTGGGCATAACTGTTTATAATGGAACCTCTAGATTGAAATGTGGGTGACACCATACCCCCCAATCCGGAAGAGCCAGTGTCGGTGAGACTTTGGACCAGGCTCTTTCTTTCATCCTAACCTACCTTACAGGACTACTGTGTGAGAAAGATGTGGGAGGGGGGATCATCTACACTGCCTTTGTGCTTCCTGGAATAAAGGTGACAGATCAATGGTTCTCAATATAAAAAAACAGTCTTGTTCTGGAACACTGAACAGTTGGGGGAATTCTGTCTATCATCTACAGCAAGCAAAGGTAAATCTTGATCTACTGTGAGTTCTGAGAGATCCCATTTTGTGTGAGATCTGCAGTAGATCAGTAAGGCTTTCTGATTCCAATTGTCTACCAATAGCAATCACACACCCACACACCCCACCCTCCAATGCTTTAAATCAAGGATGGAAAGCCTTTCTCCTGTTTTGGATGTAAACTCCCATCAGCCTCAAACATCATGGCCAGCAGTTAGGGATTCTAGGAGCTGAAGTTCAACAATCTGGAGGCCAAAGGGCTTTTAATCCCTGCTTTAAATTGTACTGCTGAAATGAAGATCACTTGGGTTAAATAAGAAGTGAATCCCATTTTGAGAGAAAGGCAGGATATAAATTCAATAAATAATTAAGTGGGGTTTTGTGTGGAAGGACACTGAGCTATATAATTCAGTTCTGCTACTCCATTTTTTTAAATGCCTAGGCTTATTGTATGTTAGACCACTTTTGCATGGCATCTTGCACACAAAGAACTCAGTGTGCCTCAACCTGTATAATCTGTTCTCAGAAACATTATCCCTAATTAAAAACAAAACAGTTAAAATGCAGAGTATCTTAACTGTAAAGATTATATTACTATTTGCTGTTTGCATTTTCCAGTACAAGGACACACCTTGAATCTTGTAGGGTTTATCAAATGCGTGATACTAAAGCTAGCTGTAAGAATGCTCAGGAGTAGGGTAGCACTACTGAAAGAGTAGTGATCTGAACTCTCTACAAGAAGAATTCTGCCTCTCGTAGGGCCAGCCATAGCCAAAAGAGAAGCCCCTTCTTCACCCCAAAGTAGATTACTGTGTACCAGCTTTTGATTATACAAGATTTGAAGTGTCTAAGGGACTTGGAATGTCATCAGCCTCTCTTGGCTCTTAAAAAAATCTGTTCTCCAACTGTCAGGTGCATGTACAATTTGAATGTTTGTATAAAATAAAATGAACCAAAGCACATTTACTTTGATTTCCATTTTCTTTAAATCAGTGCAACTGATGGTAAGATGGTAACTGTTGGCTTACATGACATTTACGCAATTTTCCCGCTTTTGACTACTGTATACTATACCAGAGTGAACCACACAATGGCATAATTCTTTTTCAGTAACACATGGCTTCTGTGGATAAGACTTTTTTTAATCATATTGCCGTGTCACTTGACACACTCTTTGTAAGGTTTTATATTCAAACATATGTGTGTCATCTCTGTGTGCGTGCGTGTGTTTTAGAGACATGGGTGCCAGACACAGGCTGTTGTTATCAGCTTCTTAGTCACCTACTGTGCCTCCTGGTGCTTAACTGTATGGGCAGGAATTCTTCTTTTCCCTAGAATAGCCACACAGTAACAGCAGTTTTGTCTAGCAAATTGCCTCATCAGCTTTGGTGAGACTGAGAGCATGGAAAGTGAGCTTTCTATCTTATTTTTTAAGCGCTGGATATAATCTTGGACATAGTCCTCTACTCATTTTTAGTATACTTAATCCAGCCTTCTGTAAAAATAAAAGCTTTCTGACATATTTTGTCAGAAAGCGGAGCGTGGTGGGGTCTCCTTCCTTGGAGGTCTTTAAACAGAGGCTGGATGGCCATCTGTCGGGGATGCTTTGATTGTGATTTCCTGCATGGCAGGGGGGTTGGACTGGATGGCCCTCGTGGTCTCTTCCAACTTTGCAATTCTATGATTGTTCTTAAAAGTATGTCTTTTCCACCAGATTCTAGTTGGTGTATCTTCAATGTCTAGTAAAACTCACCACCACCAAAGCTGATCCCATAAACCTGAAGTCTGTCCACACTAACATGTAGACTTCAATTTCAAAATCAGGAATTAAAGTAACAAAATTTAACACTACATATGCATAATGGATTTAATACCCCCCTTGACCCCAGTTTCATTAAACCCATTGGCCATAATTTCTTACTCTACAACTATGAGAACTTCTTACTCTACAACTATGAGTGTATCTGCAGTACCTAGTTATAGTGGTCTGATACCACTTTAACTGACATGGTTCAATTTAAAGCAGGGCTGGGCAACTGTGGAAGATTAGTGGGGCACATTAGCTCTCCAGGAGATTCTGGAGGGACGGACACACACACACACACACACACACACACCAACAACTGCTTCCACACACAAAAAAAGGAATAAACTCCCTCTAAGGAACAGGAGGGCACATGGAGGGCATTTTGAGGCAACACAATTTTTTAAAAATGTTGTTTTGACCCTTGGAGGGCTCCAAATGTAATGAAAATGCTTTCTAAACACCCTGAAGATATTGTTTTTGGGCATTTTGGAGCAACAATAAAAATTCTTAGCCCTTAGAGGTCCTGGGGAGCCACACTTTGTCCACCCCTGACCAAAAGGAATCCTGGGATTTGTAGTGTGCTGAGGTACTTAAAATTCTTTCTGGAAGAGAAGCCTCGTCCACATTCCCCTGAACTGCAGCACCAGAGCTCTCAAGCAGAAAATTCCAAATACCCCACCAAAATAAAAATCCCAGGATTCCATAGGCAAGCATCATTGCAGTTAAAGTGGCATCAAATAGCTTTAACTAGATCATGAAGATCCATTCTAAGCAAGCACAGACTGAACAGGACAATCCCTCTTGCTGTTTTGACATTGTTGAACTATGCTGTGGCATGCCCAGTGGTTCCCAGACTTTGGCCCTCCAGATGTTTTGGACTTCAGCTCCCAGATTTCCTGACTGTTAACCAAGCTTCTGGGAACTGAAGTCCAAAACACCTGGAGAACCAAAGTTTTTGAGCCATTGAGCATGGTGAAAGTGAGTTATGAGGTTCCATCTCTTTGTCACAGGGTGTTGGGTATATGCCCAAACAAAAGCAGGGCTGGATGTCGTTCTATGATTGTGGTATCTGGCACTGGGGGCAGAATTCAGCACTGTCAAAACTGCAGATTTTATTAAAGAAGCAAACCAACGAACCAAGTGCCCCTAGCTCTTACAGCTGCAAGGATAGGCTCAACAATGTGTGCAAAATCTCCAGTTGTCAAGGCCAGAGGCTTAGGTAACAGCTCACTTCTTCCCATGGCTACAAGAGACAAAACACATTCAGCATGGTAATTATTTGTTGAGCAGTCAAATCCTTGGTCACAGGTAAGTCATTTGCTTGCAGCCTGAACTACCTCATAGGGTTTATCTGAAAATAAAATAATTACCTCAGCTTTTTGGAGGGGGATACAAAATGTGATCAGTTACTAAGTCACCTCTGCTAGACTCAGGCATGAGGTTAGCACAAGTGATTCATTCCAGAAAGAGGTGTAACATACCAAACCTTTGGGGGAAAACATGATCTCCCCCTTTTCCTGTGTTTAAAGTGTACGGGATGTATGCTGAACTTGACATGCCAAGCCAAGTGCCTGGGTGTGTGTGTGATCCCTGTGGCTGGATCTATGCTTGCAGTAGAAGGAAAGGTGAAAGCAAACTCTGTTGCTTGAAACTGAGGGTGCTCTCCCTGATTCGCTTGCTTTATAACTAAAAGGAACCTCATGTTGTTGTGGTTAATATGAGGCAGGGAAGGCAAAAAGGGTTAATACCAACTTAGGCTGCTACCACACTGCAGAAATAATGCAGTTTGACAACATTTTAACTATCATGGCTCCATCCTATGGAATCCTGGGATTTGTAGTTTGTTGTGGACCCAGAGCTCTCTGACAGAGAAGGCTATAGCTACACATCCCAGAATTCCATAGTATTGAGCCATGGCAGTTAAAGCAGTGTCAAACTGCATTATTTCTGCAGTGTGGCATCAGTCTTAGGCAGTTTTGAATAGTCTATGCGAAAATAAACCTGGTTAATTACACACATACAGAGTTGCTCACTTTGTAGCCTGTATGATTTGTGCCATTAAAGTTTCAATCCTTGTTAAAATAAGGGTAAATCCATTAAAAACATCTGAAATATTTCAAAAGGGAGCACCCTATTTATAAATATCAAAATAAAAATGCCAGTTGAGCAAATATGTATCACTTTGCTTATTTGACAGAAGGCATTCTCCTTCCCCAACTAGCTGCATGGTAAAGGTGTAACAGGAGGCCAGAACTCCCTAGATCTTTGAAAATGTTGGCTAGCACTCACACATACCACACTCAGATTTTGAAATTTCGGGAGGCATTGCTCACACCCTTTAATGCTTTGCCAAACACAGGGACTAAAACCTTTTAAAATTATTATTATTTCTGGTCTGAAATACATTGGTTCATTCATTATTACTTTTAAAAAGCAGTAGCAGCAATTCCAGTATTAGATTCCGTGTCAATAACCATTTTTCACAAACTGCAGTTGTGAAAACCAACAGAAAATGCAAACATGAGTGCTGGGGAAATCTGTAATTATTATACACCACAGCAAACAACAGTTGTGGAGAGGGATGATGAATCTAAACTGATTTTTCTGTGGGAAGGGGCCAATCCTTTTGTGACACTTATGAGAGTTGCCCTTTTCACAGTTAAAGCAGCCATTCAAAGGAAGCAAGAAGCAGAAAGAGTCTGCCTAGATGTTTTTTTGTTAATATGGAAGTTTGTGTTGCTGACAGATTATCCAGTCTGTATTAGCGACAATAAATTTTTGCATCTCTGTGAGGGTATATTTCTGGCAGAAAAAAATATATTAATATACTATTGTAGAGGGAACGACTTTAGAAAAATGTTGGTGGGTGCTTGGTTTTCATCCTTCTTTTTAAAACTTTTTTTTCTGAATTGATTGATGGTCTTCTGAATTGCCCCTTCAGTCTATATTGACTTTGAGTGTTGCTATATTACACCATTGCAAAATTTCAGTCGTATCTAAGGAAGGGAATTTGGGGGAAGGTAAAACAAGTGTCAGTTATTTGATTTTACTGTAATTGTATTTTTGTAGGTGTAATTTTGCTGTTTTAATATCTGTAATTGTTTGAAATGGTCAATAGACTAATTAAATACTTAAATAAATAAACTACTTTGACTTCACAGCAAACAATTTCCAGATTTTGAGGCTGAGTGGTGTGACACCCCCTCTCCCCAAATCTATATTGTAAACCAGGAAATTTCAAATTCTGCTCAGGTGCATCATTCGGCATTTCCCCTACTTTGCAGCACTGAGTTGGGTTTTGCAGCTGCAACTTTTTTAAAAATCTGATTTTTAGGTACAGACTGCAGCAGTAGGGAGTGAGGAGGAAATGGGACCATCAGTATGGAAAAGTATGGTGTTTGCATGTAGCAAAAGCAAATGCCATGAGTCAGCAGCTATGCCAAGAAAGCTCTTTTTATGTTCCTGAGCATTTCCCCAGATACTACCAACTGCACATTTCCTAGACTATAATGAGATCCAGTTCTACACACAGCTATGCTTGTGCAATCAAAACACATGCATCTCTGATCACAGGGCCAGGAATGCTTAAAAGCACAGAAATATTGCAGAAACACAATTTAAAATTCTTGAAGACTGGAACTGTTGAGTGTATTTGGGGTAGTGAACCAATTTGTGTCCAGGTTGGGTGTTTTTTTTAAAATGTCATGGTTGCTAGCCTATGTTGAACGTGCCTCCTTGAAGTTAGAACAGCTATTTCAAGGACCCAAACTTACAGCTTGTCTATAAGAGGGGGAAATAATATGAACACATCTGAAAAGAGAGGCATTCGCAATGATGCAATCTGCATACATGGCCAAAATTCCCCCCTAAATTCTGCATGACGCCCTAACCAGCTGGCCGCCGCGAGTAATTTATTGGGGTTTTAAATCTGCTGCCGCCATTTTTTTAAAAAAAAGTTTCCTGTGGAATACATAGGTGTTATTTTGTATTTACAGCAAAAAGAATTTTTTAAAAAGAGTAAAAATTGTCATTTGATCGACTTACCGGACCCTTGCTTAGCCAAAAATCCAACACGGTGGCTGCAGCCACTTTCCCTCTTTCCTAGCCCCGCCCCCTGTGCTCATCCAGCCAATCAGGTTGCACTGCCTGTTCATATCTGTGCGAATGTGAGGGTTCAAACGGTCGCACATTCGCACTAAAAATCCAGACGAAGCCCCAGATGCAGTGAGAATGGACTTTACGGTGGGTTTTGTCATCCCCCCTTCCAAATTATACATATTTGTGTGAACAGCCGTTTGTAGGGATCGCCGTACATTCGCATGCTGTTCGTTGAAAACCAAAGAGGGTTTGAGCTCAAGTTAACTGTTCTGTTCTTGACCTTTCTCAGCTAAAGCAGCTAGCCCACAGTAAGTGATGGAGGGGGTAGGATTACAACATCTAGAATCCCCAGCCAACATGGCTGCCCATGCTGTCTATGGGGATCGTGGAAGTTGTAGTCCAAAAAAGGTACCATCATACCCTCCAATACTTCACAGAAGAAAACTGGGATAAGTGTGGCCAAACAATATCAGAGCGTGGTCAAAATGGTAAAAGTTATTAATAAGGAAGAATGTATATGCTAGAAAAGGTCGCAGCAGTTGGCTTTTGCCTGAGCTTCCTGGAAAAGTAAGACACTTCCCCTCCTTTTCTCTCCTCTCCCCCACCCTGAGTTAATTTATTCCAAACTACTTGTGCTCTTTGAACTCAGTTTGCAGCAACTGGCGTAAGCTCAGGACCAAAGGGGAAGTGGGAGGAGAGAAACTGGGACATTTTAAAAGCAGCTGGAAAATATGGGACAACAGATTAAGTGAGATTGTCCCTGCCAAATCAGGATGTTTGGAGGGTATGTAACATGTCCAAGTTCTGTGTTTGGACAGTACGTAGCTACAAAGTAGATAGAAACCAGTCTTTTCATTATAATAAGGCCTAAACCACAGTAAGCTCAAATGAATCGGTAGCCCTCATTTTGGGGTTTATTATAGAGATGGTTGCTCAATTTTTCTTGATTTGATAGTAACTTATTTTAATTTGTAGTTCTGAGTTGCCTTGAGGAAGGACCATGAGGGGATGGAAGGCTGAATAGACTGTCTTGGTAATGACTGATCACGGATTGTTCCATGGAAAGTGGGGGATTGCATGGTGGCAATCCATTTTACTTTCTAAAAAGAGTATGTACAAAACAAGCCTGCAGAACCCAAAAAGCTGCTCTGTATCATCACTGAGGAATCTCCAGGACTCTACTGTCTGCGCTGGCAGCAATTCTCCCCAAGTTTCTGTCTTTCCCAGTTCTTCGGGCAGATCCAGGGAACTCAACCAGGGTCTTTCTGCATGAAAAGCAGATGCTTTGTGAATGCATTAGTCCTTCTCTGTCAGAAACGTAGGCCAGACCTTTCTGAATCTCACTTCCTACATTGCAGGGAGTTTGCTGTATGGAGATTCAATTCAACCATTTGGTTTCTCTACCTGCAGGCTAAAGTGTTATGGTCCAGACCTTGGAATTGCCTTTCTTTGGACTGTAACTCTCAAAATTCCACAGCCAGCACATGATTGTGCTTTTGCAAGCTTTTGTAGTCAGGGGTGCAGATAAAATACCTTAATAGGCCCAGTAAAATGTGCCATCCATACTCAAAGAGTATTCTGTATTCTGTTGATATGACAAGTTATCCCATGATTTTGGGCTTAGGCACTCTATATTAGCCTTCCCTTCCCTTCCCTTCCAATACAAGTAGACCCGTGTATCCACAGATTTGGTAGCCACGGTTTCACAAATCCATGTCTGAAAAAATATGTTCTCTCTAGGCATTTCTAGGTCCTCCAATGCAATTCTATGGCCAACTTCTGGCATTCTTCTCATTGAAAATAATAGGGGTCCCTATCGTCCACGGTTTCATGTATCCACAGGATGGGTGGGTCTTGGAACATATCCTACACAGATATGGGGGTCGACTTGCATTTCAAAATTGTGGTAGAGGCACCTTTTGTAACTCCCCTCTGACCTTACAGCAAGGACTAGTTTTCTTTTATACTCTCTTCCCCACTCCCCCATCCCAACTCCCAATCAAATAATGCTGAAGTCTTTAACTAGTATGTGGATTGGATTCTAACTCCCAGAATCCCCCGGCCAGCACAAACCTTCAAGTCACAATGAACAGCCAATCCTGAATTTCTGGAAAATGCACAGTAGGAGTGGGAACTGAATGCTGAGAAAATATTGTGAGGACTATTACACGGCAAAAAAGGGCATCTAAAAATCTCTTCCACAGAAAACATAAGTTCAAGACAGGAGCCAGAAAATAGGCTCTGACTTATTAAAAAGAAGTCTTTGGAAATATGCCCACAGGCCACTTACACCCCATCTTTCTGGCTCTAGCTCATGATGCAGTTGCAGTCTCTGGCAGCAACCAATAGCTCTGGACTGTCATTGCATGCTCCCAGATCTTAATATTTTAAATGAAGAGTTGTTGAAGTCAGACCCTCTAGCCCAAGAGTGCAATAGGCATTCTATTAACCTCTTCATTAAGGGTGCCTCCAATTAATCAAGCAGAATTTGAAGCACGTAGACATACTTTGAGAAAACCAGGGCTTCATCTCAGAAGAGTGGTGGGGCAAGCAAAATAAGGGCATGTCCTCTACTAGCAATTCTGCCCACTGTATGAAATTTTCCTTCAGTTCTCAAATTTTAACCCTGCAGTAACTAAACATTTCAATTGAGCGTTTAGAAATAGTGTTTAACATCCAGAGAATAAGGGTAGGCAAAGTGACCAAGGGAATGTGAACACAGCAAATTTAAGCATTCCAGACAATTTTTGGTGTCTTACTCTCTGTGACGCTAGAGATTTGGGGACTGAAGGAACATTTCATGGGATGTGAAATTTTTACCTGGACTAATTTTTAGCCCCATCCCCATAGTTACCCCCCTAAAGAAGATGCATCCCACTAGTTTAGATTTCACATGAACTGAGCAAACTACAAATAGGTTTAGTAACCAGCAGACTGTCCTATTTACTCCTAGTCTCAATTTTTGGGTCTGGCTGTGGCTACTTCATGTGATGAGCAAAAAGCAACCTTGGGCCAGTCAACAGTGACCTGGCTCCTTCTTATTCTTTCTCTGTGTCCCAAGCCAGGGGGGTGGGGGACCAAACTGTGCACTAGCAAGGAACAGCAGTCTAGGGCTCTGGCTCAAAACCCAACCCCTTCCTGCTTGCCTCTCGTGATGCTTGACCTTGACCCCAACTTCCATGGAAGGAAAGCCCCCCCTTCCCAGTGTTAATAGGGTTAGACATGCAGTGAGTAAGATAGAAACCTGCCCCTTTCAAGGCTTCCTCAATAATTCAGCAATAAGGCTAAATAAATACACTCTCTTTATTCATCTGTGGTTTATGTACATTGGCAAACAGTACAGGCTCTTTTGTTTTTCCTTTTTTTAAAAAAAAAACAGGATTTGTAGAAAACGATCAACTGTCTAAAAACAAACGACCATCCCGTTTATATATACTGTGTTACTTTTGATTAACTTCTCACTGCGTGCCACACACAAAACCCAACCTGCACTGCTTAAGCCAAACCACCACCACCCCTGGCCCTCCAGGAGTTAGTGCTCCCCATCCCACCACCATCACCCAACAAATAGCCCCCCTTCAGTAGAGAATACATAATGATTTAGGACAAGGCAAGCCAACCTCCGGCAATCCTCACCCTGTCATTAACAGAGTTGGGAAACAGAGGTACCATGGCGGGCATGACCTGCCAGCTCTTCAGCTATGAAGCTTGAGCCTCAAAGCCCACAAAATGTCTGACCCACCAAGCTCACTGCTGCCAACAACCATGCTTGGCAGCCCACAAGGGGCTCCTGTGCTGGTTACTTGGCTGTTGAAAGCCAAGGACGTATGGAAGCACCTGGCTGGCCAGAGGCATGGCTGCCTTCAGCTTAGTGGCTCCACTACAGAGGCCATGGGAAGTTACTTTTTTGGACTACCACTCCCAGAATCTCAGTGGCATGCTAGCTAAAGAATTCTGGGAACCATAGTCCCAGAAAAGCAACCTGTCCAAACTACAGTCAGATATGGTGTGTGGTTGTGAGCTGGCCAGGAATCCTGGTTGTAATTTACAAAAAACACTCAAACCCCATTTTATGAATGAAATGGATTAGTTGTGACTCTCGTGCTACACATTCACCACAGCAGGTGCCCTTTAGTTCCAGAGGGCCCGGCGTTAAAGTTTCTCCGCTCTGTAGCAGCAAAGATGCAACTGAAAGATTTCCTGCCTGACTTAGCTCTCCAGTGGATGGAAGTCTGTCTTCCACACTATCTGCACCTGGCAACCCTGTGAGAACCAGCCTGCTCCCTCAGAACTTCTGCAAGCTATTTCAAAGCCAAATGTTTCAATGAGACAACCTGTTTGTCCTACACCCATGGTGAAATCTCAATTAGTAACTAGTGATTCATGCTCCCCCACCCCACTCCAAGTGACCCGCAAATGCTTATGGACACACCAAATATATGATAAAGGCAGGAAAGAATTAGGGATGCCTCAGATTCAGCTCGTATTCCACTATGATTCAACATATCTCACTACCCACCTAGAGCTGGAGACAGGTCTTCCAGCTGCCTTATTACCAGTTTCCCTATACCAGCACTCACAACCCATCCACCTTACCTTTTCCAACTTACTGACACACACAGAGCTTGGTTCTGTCTCATAATCTCCCTCTGCACCCAAACCTCCCTCAATTAACTCCATCTGCTATGGAAGATGACAAATTCCCAATGACCAGCTTTAAGCAAAGAAAACCCTACCACTTTCATACAGGTGATATTTAAACACCCACCCACTCCCACATAGACTATTGGCTGATGAGACCTCCTTCCACCCTCCTTTCCGTATGTATAGCTGAGTACCTCCAAGGAAACAAGGATATCTCCCCACCACCACCTTCCACTCACACTGTGGCTGTAGTTGATCCTTCATTCAAAGTGTTCATATAAAAATACATCTTTTTGTAAATTTGCTCCCTGTTGACCAAACAAGAGGGGTAACTTGGAAGGTCTTAGGGCAAAAGGCGTGGGTGATCCCAAAGCCACCACACCCCTTAGCTGCTTCTGCTGGGGCAGGCAGTGCTCTCAAAGAGGGACAGTGGGAAAACAAGACGTAAAGCGTAAGGAGCTGAAAGAAGTTGGATAGCTTGAGTTGGGCAACAGCAGGAGCAGCTTGTAGGGGAAGAGTGCAAATGAGTGATACACAGCAGGTCCAGTGAATGAGAAGAGACCAGTTAATAGAGCTAGCAACGGGGCAGCCAGGGAGAGGAAAGGAATATGTACTGGTCAGCACAAAGTCAAGGGAGAAAAAAGCATAAGATGACAGAAAAAGGAAGGAGCAGAATAATGGGGGGAACAGAGATGGGAATTATGGGAGACTGGGGTGGGGTGGACCAGTGTTGTGAAAACTTCCTAAGAAATCAAGGACAAGTATGAAAGGTGTCTGTTCTTCTCAATTGACCAGCACTGACTTGGTCAGGAAGCCATCTGTCGTCACGGAAGGAAGTTCTTTGCTCTGTGCTGTGTGGCCAGGCTGCTGTGTGGCTGTCCCCATCAAGGACCGGCTGGCCAAAGGTCCCTTGGGCAAGCTGTATAGATAGACGGCCCCTATGACCAGCCCTGCTCCTAGAGCAAAGGGCAGGTTGAGATGGAAGTCAAAGAGGTAGATGGAAGCCACGGTGGACACCACGATGGAGAAGGAGGTGGCAAAGCCCTTGAGGATGTTGTCCGCATATTTCACAACTACTGCCACCAGAAGGCCCCCAAAGGCCTGGTTCAGGATCACCCCCCACACCAGTGGGGTGTAGCCAAAGAAGAATCCACGCTCAGCCACAGCAGCCCCGTCCGTGGACCACATGCCCAGCAGCCCCAGCAAGGTCCCAAAGATGCCTAGTTGGACGTTACGTAGCCAGACCGAGGCAGCGCTGCCTTTGAGGATCTTTTCAAAATAGACCCCGGCAAAGCCAGACGAGAGGCATGACACCACCACAGCCACTAGCCCCACAATGTAGCTCTGCTGCTGTTGCGTTCCCTGGCCCCCGGAGGCTCCTTTGCCCCCCACCTGCTGTTGCTCCACCTGGACAATGGCTACACCGGCAAAAAGGAGCACGAGGGACAGCCACTGGAGACGGGACAGGCTCTTGCGGAGCATCAGCACCGAGAAGACAGCTGTGGTGAGGATCTTCAGCTGGTAGGTGACCTGAGAAAGGCAGTGTAGTTTAGTAGGCACCTCAACACGCCACGGGATAGGAAAGCTGCCAGCCAGGGTTAGACTGTGGATATGCTCTACCCCCACTCTCGAGATAGTTACAGACATTCAGGCTCTGTTACTGAGATCAGGTGAATGCACCAGATGATGGGAGTGCAGTCTAGCATCCTAACTCTGTTCAGATCACATCTTGTTATCTTGTTATCTCTGTGCCACACTAAAGTCTTAAAAGAGGCTTGCATTGATTTAACAAAGCCATTAACAAATTCAGTTTAACCCTTTAACCTCATGGTAGAGGAGGGAGAGACTGTTGAACTGACAGAGGAACAGAAATACATACCCAGGACTGTGTGCACACTGTAATATTCAGAAAGATAGTCATGTCAGTCTGTTTTAGTATAAAAAGGTATGAAGGGATCCAGTAGCACCTTTGAGACTAACTTGGAAAAGGAAATTATTAGCATAAGCTATCATGATCTCAGTCTACTTCATCAGTTGCAACAGACCATGAAATGAGTCTACAAAAGCATATACTGGAAATTTCTTCTTCCCATTAGTCACAATGGTGCTACTGGATTCCTTTAAATCTGTGTGTTCATCCTGTGATTCCAGGAAAGGTGGGGAAAATATAGAATATAGAATTGGGGAGGGGGAGCAATGCCATTACTGACCATAGCTGCATTCACTGTAATAAAGGGAACAAGTTTCTAGCCCTCACGATCGTCTACCCATATACTCGAGAATAAATGGACAGTACTTGCTCAGATAGCTCTTCTCTCCAACTAACAAAAACAGAATAAATGACGCAAAATAGTTTCAAACATTGGCGAATCATGCACAGTAAGAAAAAAAATTACTGATTTATTGGATTTGCATAATTTATACAATCACATAATTCAGCTTTTCTGGATACAGAGCACACTGTCTGTCTATATATCCTGCCCCAAGACAGTACGTTCCTACTACCGAACTGGGAGGGGTGGGTGTTGAGACACATAACAGCAAGAAGTCCTTTGTAGGATACTTCTGCTCACTGTATAAAAGGGTGATTACTACTTCTCTAATGAAAATCCCTATGGTGAACATTTCTATGGTGTACGGACTGAGTGTGTAGTCAATGAAGGTTTGTGGAGTTAAGTACAGAAATGCACAATAGAGGACATTTCTGGCTACCTTTATTGACAGTTACTATGGGGTTTTTAAAGGGTTAAGGGAACACAATTCAGGATACCCAGCATCCACCATGGGAGTTAGGGACTGGGTGGTGCATGGATATAAGTCGGTAAAATGAGTACCAGCATAATAAAGAGCTGGGGCGACATGCTGTGGAAGCTGTTAAAATCAGTTTCCAGAAGCAGCAGTCGTTATTTAGTGTACAATGTGTTCTGCAGTGTCACTCTCGCAGCATCGTTTGCATGCCAACAGTGCCATCTACTGGCACTTGCATTGTACAATTGTCTGTACTGTCTATAAACTGTATCAAATAGTATTGCATTGAATGTACTGTATTGAATTGTACTGCATAATGATGTATTGTGATGCATTGTATTGTATACTTTGTAATGTTGTACCCCACCCCGATTCTGAGGAGAGAGGCGGGTAATAAATAACTAAGTATTATTATTATTAAGTATTATAACGTGAGTGAAGAATGCTGAAGCAGGATATTCACGAATAAGAGTATTTCAGGCCTAATCCTGGGTAAATGCTACCATACAAGTTCAGTCCCAGAGCTGATATCTCACCTGGAAGGTGGCTGCAGGTAGGTTGGAAATAGCCACATACTGGAGGTTGTTTTGGAGGGTGTAAATGAGAGAAGGCACTGCTAGTTTGAGTGTGTCCATGTACTGCACCACAATGGAGTCATACAAGGAGATGGAAAACTGTTTCAAGTTACCTGGAGAAGGAGAAACACAAGTGGTTGGCAACAAGCTTTTAACAAGGGCCAAGAAAAGGTCTGGAAGTCCAACAACAATGGCACTCAGTAATGCATCCTGTGACCTCTCTCTCATACAAGATAAAAAATGTTCGTTAATCCCATCCTTTCTAGCCTGAACACCAGTGCTGGCACAGGGAAGTCTAGTTCCTTGATCCACAAAGTCCCATCTACCTATGCCTTGGTAAACACACACGAATAAGTAGCTGACATGCAGACAGTCAGAGCCAGTGCTACAGCTCACACTGTGAAAAAGAGTCCCTTTGCCAATGTCTTGGCTCAGAGTCTCCTAAATCTCTTCAGATGGTTGTGCCAAAGACCAGAGGAGAAGATCTGGTATCCCAGACAGCTTGGTGGGGCCCCAGGCCACTAGTCCAGATTTCTATAACTGGTGAAGCCATTTTATCTCCACTTTTTATCTATCAAACTTCAGGAAAGTTCACAAGTGGCTTATATCTATGCCATGGTGCCAATCCCTCTCCCCCATAAGGACAGGTGTGTTACCACTAAAATAAAATGTTATATTGTTGGCTATCGTGGCTAATAGCCAGAGGTATCTTCCAATCTATCCCTTTTAAAAGACAAATCTCAGTTCTGCAGATTACTATAAGTAAATATTTCTCTTTGTTTAAACCTGGAACTTACTTATATGAGTAAATAACTGAATTGCTATATTCTGACAAACATAAAATATTTTACTATTTGTTGATACAAAGAAAAAGAGAGCACCATCACACCCTCATCTTTACACCAATATAATTAAAATCATAACAAGCCAACTCCAGATGTAATAATAATACATCTGAATGATTAGAGTTGAAAAAACATTCAGGTTTTTCAAGTGAGCCAAAAGATTGCCTAGGGAAAAGCTCAAAAGTACTGTTGACTATGAAACACGAAACTGAGACTAGAGTCCTTCATGCAAGGCCTGTAGCCCAAGGCACAAAATGCCCACCTTGTTTCTGAATGAAGATGAGGAGCAGGCAGGTGACTCCCTTAAGGACTTCAGCCATGACCACCGCTGATGTGGCAAAGAATCGGTCCCCAGGCAGTGTGCGTACATAGCGGATGCTGAGGATGAGAGAGGCATTCTGCACCACCAAGACAGCTAAACTGATGTACTTCAGCTGCCGGTTACCTAAGAAAGAAAGAGCATGAATCATCTCCATATGTTGCCCTTCAGAGACAAGCGGTAACCACTACAGCCTAGTCTTGAACAGAGTCACAAGTCAGAGTGGATACTGATGATACTCTTCTAGCAAAAGCACTAGGGACATCTGAGGAGGAACATGGAAAACCCTATATATATAATGGGAACAGTCTGATTTTTAGAGGATCCCACATGTCAGAATCCACTAAGATGGGCATCAATAACTGGACTCATTTCCACAGGCATTCCATTACTTAGAATTGGCAACTTCACACCCACCCACCCCCTGCAGCTTCCAACCCAGAGGCAGAGTGGTGGCAGTCCATTTGAACAATTAAAATCAGGGGGAGAAAGAAGCCTAATCCACCAACCTCCATCTCCTTGGAAAGTGACCTGGTCCCAAAACAAATTGCTGAGCAGCATTCTACAGAGGTAGCATACCAAGGCTTTGTTTGAATCAAGCCAGGCATTGGTATATGCAAGGTGGGACAACACGTGCCGAGACTTTTAGAATATAGACAAGAGCAGCATTTATGAGATGTAACATTTTTATGGACCCACTGCTACTAGAGACACACCCAGCAGCCTGACCACTTGTAGTCCAGTCAAATCATAAGCCTTCTTCCTAATTTAATTGGAAAACGCAATTACTACAATAATTTAGAAAAAGCCTCAGTCTGTCCAATTATGCATACAAAACAAAATCCCCATGCAGTCCTTCCCATCTATTTGTCAGGATTATGGGACATGCAGTGTGATAAATTTGTACTGTAAAGAGCAAATGTGTAACATAACAGCCTACAGGGGCCAGCAGTGAGAGCAAGCTGCAGCTAGCCTGTGTATCTAGATCAGAGGCCTGAGAACATAGACTTGAAGTGGGAGCGCTCTCTCTAAAGGAATGTGGTATAATCTTCATGCGAACTGAAAGCCTCTGTAAGCTGTGTACTACTGAGCTATGCAAAGCTATTCTGCTTTGGTCAGACCTCACCTGGAATACTGTGTCCAGTTCTGGGCACCACAATTCAAGAAGGATATTGACAAGCTGGAACATGTCCAGAGGAGGGTGACCAAAATGGTTAAAGGTCTGGAAGTCATGCCCTGTGAGGAGTGGCTTAGGGAGCTGGGTATGTTTAGTCTGCAGAAGAGAAGGCTGAGAGGTGACATGATAGCCATGTTTCAATATTGGAAGGGATGTCATACTGAGGATGGAGAAAGGTTGTTTTCTGCTGCTCCAGAAACTAGGACACAGAGCAATAGATTCAAACTACAGGAAAAGAGGTACCACCTAAACATTAGGAAGACCTTCCTGGCAGTAAGAACTGATCGGAAGTGCAATACACTGCCTCGGAGTGTGGTAGAGTCTCCTTCTTTGGAGGTTTTAAAACAGAGGCTGGATGGCTATGTATCAGAAATGATTTGATTGTTTATTCTTGCATGGCAGGAGGTTGGGCTGGATGGCCCTTATGGTCTCTTCCAACTCTATGATTCTAATGTAACTCTGTATCATTTGAGTTCTGTTCTGGGGCTTTGCAGTACCAGAATTGTTTTTCTGCTGGATGCTGTCAGATGTAGTTCACAGAGAGGATTCTCTGTAACTCTGTAAATATTTTAAATATGCTGTAGTAAAGAGAAGTAGAATTAGACACAAGGTTGTGTCTATGTGCTTATTTTCTGTGCCTGGATGATGAAAATTCTGCTAAAATGTTTTGCTGCCTGGACCTCTTGACATGCTTAGAGGCACCAGTGCACTAACATGTCACTATTGACCAAGGTGACTTGGGCTCCAGCCATTTGACAGAAGGCTAGGTTAGAGGTTTCCATTCTGCTTTGCTGATGGTTAAACCGGATTCTAGAAAGAGAGGGCATCCTGCTCCCTGTGGCTTTGCAAACACTACCTTGCACCTGTCAGCACAAACATACACCAAGCAGGAAATGGAAACAGAGAAATGGCACAGCCAAATCTTGTGAAACAACATTCCATTCCTAGGAATAGTAGCCACTTACTTCCTGGAATAGAAGAGAGCGTAATGAAAAGCAAGGAAATGCTTAACAGTAAAGGGCTGGGGAGGTATTCAACAATTTAGAACCACAATTTAACACCTGTCACTGAGGTTCTAACTGGTGTCTTCTCCATAGCAATTCTGAGGTTTCCGAACTTTGGATTGCAACAATAGCATTAAGACAAACCCTCTTACTGTCTCATACCAATTTAGCCCAGCACCTCACCACTCACTGTGGCTAATCCAATGCTCACAAAGCAGGTGTAATGAGGTCAATGATTTCTTCATGTTTCTCCCCAGCATCTGGTAGTCAAAGCATACTGTCACTGAACATGGAGGTTCCACTTCTAGCATTCATGACAAATACAGATGACTTATCTTTCAGGTTTTTAAAAACCGAATGAGTGGCTATCACTTCTACCAGTGATGAGTTATGCACAGTAACCATTTGCCATATGGGTGAATATCAACAACATGGGAATAAAATACCTACCACTGGTTCACCAAAGCTTCTTAAGATTTGATCCTAACAACTTGTTTATCTCTTTAGCCAATAAATAAATAAGGAAAGAGAAGGTGCAAGTCTGACATACTGTGGAGAAGACTGACACAGAATCATAGTTAGAAGAGATCACAAGGGCCATCTAGTTCTAGTCCATCTAGACATTCATAGCTAACACACATTGGAAACTGCTTAATGTGGTGTAGATGCAGGGCCGGTTTAAGGGCCCTTCGGCACCTGCAGCTGTAGGGGGTCCTAACATTGTGGGGGGGGGGCGTTGTAATCCTCCTCCTGCAAAAGCATTATTAGTAATAAGCTGAATATACTGTACTGTGAATAAGCTAGGTTAGATTATATTGACCTGAGATAAACATATGGGGCCACCAAAATAAAGCACTGCAGGGGTCCTCAAAATTCCTTAAACTGGTCCTGTGTAGATGTGTCAAGTGCTATTGCTTAACAAGTTGTAAGCTACTCTGAGAAGTTTTCCTTGGGGTTTTTTTCTGGGCTGTGAGGCCGTGTTCTGGAAGAGTTTATTTCTGATGTTTCACCTGCATCTGTGGCTGCATCTTCAGAGAATGTTTGGGTAGGAGTGTGTGCGGGGGTGTTTATATATCGTGAACCCCTGTTGGAAAGGATATGTAAGTTTGTATATTTGAATGGCTTGTTTCAGGGTGGAGATATGCAAGGAGGATTAGTGTCTGTTTGACTAATGGTCCATTGTCTGCTGGAAATCCCCGTCTCTGGGTGTTATTCAGGGGTTCACAGTATATAAACCCCACACACCATTCTCTGAAGATGCCAGCCACAGATGCAGGCGAAACGTCAGGAATAAACTCGTCCAGAACATGGCCTCACAGCCTGGAAAAAATACCCCAAGGAAAATGTATGGAGCCAGCTGTGAAAGCCTTCGACTGCTCTGAGAAGCTTTGTGGCTGAAGAGTGAGAAATAAATAAATAAATAAATAACCACTTCATCTCTTCAGCAATCTTAACTGAAAGAACTGGAGTTCTTTTCCCATTCGCTAAACGCAGCACCAGGCCACACATTTCTCTCCTTGTGGCTCACTTGACGGAATGACAGGTGGGGCATTCCCTTTGCGAGAGGGGGGGGCTATGCGTGTAGGTCAGAACGTGAGGCCTGTGGCTCTTCAGGCGTGGCTGAACTATAACTCCCATCGTCCCTGACCACTGGCCAAAGTGTTTGGGGGGGACTGGAGTCCAACAACCTCTGGGGGAGGAAGGAAGCAGAAGCACCGCCGGCGAAGGGTGGGAAACTCAGCCCCCTCAGCGCCCCCTGACCCAGACCCTGACCCCCACTCTACAGCCTTCTGCTCCTCACCTCCTGAGGCCGCCGGGCTCCCCCCACCGCCACCGCCGCCGCTCCCCGGGCCCCCAGCCGCTGCCATGGTGGCAACCGCTGGGTAACCGAGCTACCCCTCCGTAGCCGGCACTTCCGCATCCCCAGTCACCAGGCCACTTCCGCTTCCGGAGGAAAGCCCATAGAGAAGGAGGAGCGAATGCCAATGTGGGAGGGCGCGTGAGCGTCAGCCGAGGAATCGGCCAATGGGGAAAGGGTCCTCGGTTCCATAGAGGGTTTCTTTCCTAGAGCGTCCCAGGCACCTAGTGGGCATCGCGAAATCACCAAAGACTTACACATAGTTGAGAGCGACACGAACGGTGTAACTTTCGGGTTAATTCGGAGACTTTGTTTGCTGGTTTTCCAAAAGGATAACAATCCGACTTCGTGCAATGAAAGGAAGCCAAATAGATACATATATACAAATAATTTTGCAGTTCTTTTAAAGTTGTTATTTAACACTATATATACATATATATATATATATAGTGTTTTATATATATATACTATATATATATATATATATACTATATATATATATATATATACAGTATAATAAATATATATATATAATATATATGTATTTATATAATATACGTATATATAATGTTTTTATATATATAAAACATTTATATACATAAAGTGTTAAATAACAATTTTTTAAAAACTGCAAAATTATTTGTTTTAATCAATAAGAGAGAGAGAGAGAGAGAGAACAATCAGATTGTCATCAGAAACAACAACCTAAAAACTGTAAGGTGCAGCTTGATGCAAGCTGAGGGTTTTTTTCCACCATCAGTTGTTGGGAAAGATTGAAAAGTTAATAGTCCCCTTGATAATGTAATATTTCAGTTTCTTGCAGCCATGCTAGTGCTGAGGATGATAAGCATTGTAAGTTAACACTCCTAGAGGAGAAACTCAGCCAGAGAAGATTATGAGGGCAAGTATTTCTGAACAGAGTAACTTCCAGAGGTTTAATAGAGTAAGTAAGGGATTGTCTAAATGGCAAAAATACTCCTTATAGAATTCAAGGAGAATACGATTTGTCTAAATGGCATTACTTTTCCCGTAGCTTAAAAAAAAAACCTCTGCAGTGAATGCGCATTCCCGCTCGTTGGGACAACCAATTGCTTTGATTCACATTCCCAATAAGAGCGGAAGTGGAAAGCTGATTGGTCAAATGTACCCAGAGGGCAGAGCTTGCTAACAAGGCAAACGCCCAGAACCGCCATGTTGGATTTTCTCCATAGTGATTGTGTGCTGAGGTGACTAAACAGCCTTTTTTCTATTTATTTAGGCAGAATATCTCACTTTCGCACCTTAGATATTCTTTTTTAAAATACCGTTAGGCAGCAGCAACTGGTGACAATAAAAACACGAGTAATTCACTCACGCCCGCCATCTTGATTCGCTGGCATGCCCATTTGAACAACGAATGCAGATAGCTTCACATGCCTGCGATCTTGCCAAAAAACAATTAAGACAAATAGAAGCTGCTGCGAATTGGCGTAAGTGCACATCAATCCACATTTCCTCCCATCGTAGAGACAAGCCCTAAGGCTGTTTGCTTGTTTTGTTATCAGCAAAATAAATAGGGGACTGGAGAGATTTCTGATAATGCCAAACCTACACTTATAAATATCCTTTCCTGTATGAGCATTACTACTGCTCCATACCCTCCAAGGTTTCATGGATGAAAACCAGGACACATGCAGTTTGAGGTCATTTTGCCATAAGATGAAGACAAAGATGGAAAGTGAGAAGAGGATTGAGAAAGCCGTTTTAAAAGCAGCTGAAAAGTGGAATGGCAGAGGATACGTAATAGAATTGTGTGTGCTGACTTTGCAAGAGAAGTGACTCCGAGGAGAAAATTTTAAATAGATTGAGCTTCGTTGCAACCTGACAACTATTTGCAGGTGGCTGTGGATGAAACTGTCCCCCAACTCTGCTTCCCCACTTGCTCCCTCCCCACAGTGCTGCAGCAAACAACTTTGTGACTCCCCTTCCCCATATTAGCCTTCAACATGTAAAGGTGTATACCAGGAGACTGAGGATAAGCACTAGGCTAAATTTGAAGTCAAAGGCTTTCATGACCAGCATCCATTGGTTTTTCATGGTTTTTTTCTGGGTTGTGAGGCCATGTTGTGGAAGAGTTTATTCCTGACATTTCGCCTGCATCTGTGGCTGGCATCTTCAGAGAATGGTGGCATAGGGGACCAGGCCAACAGGTCAGAATGCACAGGGAAGCTATTGAAATCCACAGACACCTGGACAACTTCAACAGGAAAGAAGAAACCCTAAAAGTAAACACAGTTTGGCTACCAGCCCTGAATCAAAACTTACTGTAACACATGCAAATGAACTCCACCAGGGACAGCGGGATTCCCAGCAGACAATGGACCATTAGCTAAATAGACACTAATCCTCCTTGCATATTGCAGGAATTAGCCATCCAAATACACAAAGGTACATATCCTCTCCAACAGGGACTCAGAGTATATAAACCCCACGCATCCCCTACACCACCATTCTCTGAAGATGCCAGCCACAGATGCAGGCAAAAGATCAAAAATAAACTCTTCCAGAACACAGCCTCACAGCCTGGGGGGGGACACACACAAAAAACTAGGCTAAATTGCAAGGTAATGGTAAAACAGTCTCATGCTCAACCCTTCAGTATTAACAATGGACTCCATCAGACTGTTACCATGTGCCACTTTTTCTCAACCAGTGCCCCTGTTCCTAATATGCAATGAGAGAGCAACACATTGTTTTCACCCTTTCTAATGAGGACAAATAATGTCAAAATACTGTAACCAGAAGGGCTAACCTCCAAATGAGTTACAGACACTAAAACCTACTTTATTCCTTTTCATTAAAAAAAAACACTTTGTTTCAAAGTACTTGGGTTGTTATAAAAACGTCCAGCACAGCCCTATATTTGGCTGCTCAGAAGTCTACCCCATTTCAAGTTTACAAAGGATGCCTCCCATGATGTTGTTGGATTGCAACTCCCAGCATTCCTCACCACCAGCTCTGCCACATAGGGCTGAGAGGAGCCATAGTATAATGACATCTGGAGTGTTGTGCTTTGTCCATCCCTGCTGTATACCCAGACCTAAAAGGTGGTACATTTGAAAGCAGAAAGGCTTATTGTCTACTAGACTTGTATAGGATTGCAGTACTATTGATATGCAGCATAAGTTTTCACAAAATAGAGAGGCCACTTTGCTAGGTGCCAGAAAATCTAAATTTATGCCACTATATGTATGGCTGTCTTAAAAGGTGCTACAAAACACATGCTTGTTTTTATTACAACAGGTTAACACAGCTGTCCTTTTGGAATCTGCTAATGTTGATAATGAGCATTTACTTAGTAACTCACATACTTTATTTCAGTGATGCTCTGCAGCCTTGTAATTTGCAACACAATCTAATGTAGTTAATTAATTTTGTACCATGACTTTCTGCCACAAAAAAGCACTCATAAGGGCCAATGGTACTAAAATACAGAATTAAAAAGAAATATCTGATTAAAAGATAAGAGTCAATGGGTTAAAAACACAATTAAAAAGACAATTAAAAGAGATAAATAGCATGTAAGCATTTCAACTCCTTTCAACAACTGAATACAGTAGTTTAAACGCCAAAGGACAGCCTGAATAGAAAGGTGTTTGCCTGCTGGTAGAAATATAACAGAGAGAGGGCCAAACTAGCACCATGGAGTTCCACAGTCGGGGAGCTGCAATCGAAAAGACCCTCTTGTGTCACACACGTCTCTGAGGGAGAACCAGGAAGAAAGCATCCCCCAAAGATCTTAAAATGCATGTTTATACCCTCTAACTCTCCTGATTTGGAAGGGATAGTCCTGATTAATCCTCTGTCATCCCACTTTTCCGGCTGCTTTTAAAATGTCCCAGTTTATCTCTCTTCCTCCTGTTTTCTCTCCCTTTGTCCTCAGCTTATTTGAATTGCTGCAAACTGAATACAAAGTACAAAAATATTTTGTTGTTGTTGTGTAGCTTCAAATGATTTTTTACTTATGGTGACCCTAGGCAAACCTATCATGGGGTTTTCATGGCAGAATTTGTTCAGAGTGGGTTTGTCCTTGCCTTCCTCTGAGGCTGAGAGAGTATGATTTGCCCAAGGTGGATTTCCATGGCTGAGCAGGAATTCAAACTTTGTCATAGTCCAACATTCAAACCTGTGCACTATGCTGGCTCTCAGAAAGTACAGTTGGACCCCTATATCCACTGGGGATTGGTTCTGGGGGGCCTCGTGGATACTGAAAACCATGGATATTATCCCATTGAAAATAATGGGACTTCCAGTTTAAAATACCCTAGAGTTGCCTTGGAGGATCTAGAAAATGGCTAGAGAAGACACATTTTTTAGGAAGACTCTATGGTAGTGTGCTGTTTTGTGTCCCGTGGATAATTGAATCAGTGGATAATGAATCAGTGGATGTGGGGGTCCTACTGTATTTTGCATTCCATTAACTAAGCAGGGAGGAGAGAAGAGGAGGGAGGTGGAATCTTTCCCTTCTTTGTAGGCTTGAGCAAAAGCAAACTGCTGCAGCCTCTCCTAACTTGTGTGTTCTTCCTCATTAATAACTTTTGCCATCTTAATCACATTCTCATGTTTCTTAGCCATGTATGTGCCAGTTTCATCTGTGAAATGTTGGAAGGTATGCATATTTATTCAGAAATCCTTCGGTGTTCAGTGAGGCTTACTCCCAGATATGCCAGCACAGGATTGCAGTCAATATTATGCTTACATCACAAATGGGATGGCAATGGAGGCTGAGAGATATAGGGCTATAAAACAACCTTAGATTATTCATAAGGAAAAGTTGCTGTCAGGCTTTAATTTAAAGTACTGTGCACACCAGCCTTCTGCCAAATGCTGCCTTCCAGCTGGGTTAAGCTACAGTTCCCATCATCCCCAGGCAGAATTGGGTGTGAATGTTGGGAGTGGGAGGCCAACCCATCTAGAGGGCATCAGAGCTTGAGGAAACCTAGAGTACTCTTATAGTCCTATAATAATAGATCAACGGTTATCAGTCACCTCTCCCTTACTTGGCTTTGTAACAGAGCCTCCTCCTTGAAGCCTGCATTTCTACCTCTTTCAAAGCCACCTGTGACCCATTTTTCCTGTCCCTGCTATTCATTTTGAGGACTGCAACCTCCGACAGGATGTTGTAACAGGGAAGGGCCAGGGCAAGTGCACAGAACACTCAGGCAGGAGACATGCAGGTGGATGGCGTAGGCCTTGTCAGGGTGTGGCAGGGAAGTACATACAGTACTCAAGCAGGCAAGTAAACACTGGAGTAATGCCAGGCTGCTGTAGTGCGTCACTTCTTGATCCTGGTTGGCATTCCCGGATTGACACCACTGAAGGAGGGGATTTACAGGAAACTCTCCGGTTGTGAGGCTTCTGCCTGGCATTGGAAGGGTTCTGTTTCTCACCCAGGGAGTGGCACTCTTGTAAACAGCAGGTGAGAAGTGAACCAAGAGACAGGAAGTCAGTTTTTCCCTCTAGATTCCAATATCTCTTATGCACAAGACTCAGTACTTTCTAGGGGCAGACAACCTGCGGCTTTCCAAATCTTATTGAAGTACACCTCCCAGCAGCCATGCTGTGGTGAGGAATGACGGGAGCAACATTCCAGAAACATCTAAAAGCTACCCTTTCTGGTTCCAGAGTCTAGAAGAGTTTAGTGCCCAATATATCTTTTCTTTAAAAATGTGAATAGGGGTGATAAGACAGGATAAAAATTGCAACTGTCAAAGCATTAAAGGTACCTCTAATAGAAATGGGAAAAGAGAGGAACGTGCCGTAGTCCAAAATGTACTTGCTCATTCATTCATTCAGAAACACTCACTCTGCACATGCTAGACTCTTAGTAACAAAGTATAGTTAATATATTAGCATGGATTATTATAACTGTTGTTTAGCTGTAACCTTTGAGCACATGCAAAGTATATTTTTGCATCTGTGAGAGAGGCTGATATGTCTCATAGCAACTGTCATAAACCTAAGTAATTTAAGGAGACCTGTGTGATCAGGTGGACTACCAGGTGAGACTAAGGACCCTTTCCTACTACAGAATTACAGTATAGCACTTTAACTGCCATGACTGTATCTTATGGAATTTTGGGGTTTGTAGTTTGGTCAGGGGCTGGCTGAGAATTCGAAATGCCCCTTCCCTGAACTGGAGTTCTCAGGATTATAGAGGATGGAACCAAGACAGTTAAATTGGAATCATAGTGCTATAATTGTGTAGTGTGAAAGGGGACTAAGTTCCCTAGGAAGAAACTCTTAATAGTATAATCCTAAACATGTCTACTCCAAAGTAAGTCTTACTGATTTCATTGAGGCTGACTCTCAGGGTACAGAAATGCAGCTTCATAATAACTGAACTTCAAAAAGACTGAGGAAGACTGGGGTGTGCCTCTTTTTCCTGGTGTGTTCAACCTGAAGATTGAACTTATGCATGACTGGCCCAAGGTCACCTGGTGAGTTTCATGTCTCAGTTAATGGATCAGTCAAATCCCTGTCTAATGCCATGATTGCTACAGCACACTGGCTCTCCCTTTGTTTACATAAAGACCAGCACTCAGAGACTGAGTTTGGTACTAGAATACAGGACTACTTCAGTCAATGCAGCATATGTGGTTTGTTGTGTGCCTTCAAGTCATTTCTGAATTATGGTGACCCAAAGGCAAACCTATCACAGAGTTTTCTTTGCAGAATTTGTTCAGAGGGGGTATGCCTTTGCCTTCCTCTGAGGCTGAGAGTGTGTGACTTGCTCAAGGTCACCCAGTGGGTTTCCATGGCCAAGCAGGGATTTGAACTATGGTCTCCCAGTGTACTAGTCCAACAGCTCTCTTTTGTTTTCCTGGGCATTACTTCTTTAACAGAAAATTTAGTACCAGAGACAGAAATAACATGGAAAGAATAGGAGTAGATTCTGACACCACAAAAAAAGAACAGCTTAATGTGTGGCAAGAGCAGTTTACATGGTGGTAAGAGCTGTTCGACAGTGGAATATACTGTCTTGGAGTGTGGTGGGGTCTCCATCTTTGGAGGTTCTTAAACAGAGGCTGGATAGCCATCTGTAGGGAGTGCTTTGATTGGTTATTCCCAGATGGCTGGATGGCCATCATGGTCTGGATGGCCATCATGGTCTTTTCCAACTCTATGATTCTATGTTTTAGCATTTTTAAAACCCAAAACTTAACAATATGTACATGTGAAATGAAACAACCACGTCAGTTGAGTCTTATGTAAATAAACCAAAATATTTTGACTTTTTGAGAGACCAATTCAGTTTTTTCCCCACCATGCATCTAAGGATGGGTGGGTTTGTTTGTTTGTTTACCAGCCTCCATTTTTCTTGTGCTTTTCATTTTGATGGGCAAACTTACAGATCTAAGCTTAACATGCCAGGGGGGATAGCTAGTGAGGTAGGCTTATCTGCTCTCTCTTTTCCTCTCGTTCTGCTATTCATGCATGCTCAATGAGTTATTCTGGGGACCACTACTGTTTCCCTTGCTTGTTGTTGGCAGGCGCATGCACAGACACACATAGAGAGCTACAGTGGGATCAGACAAAGCGGAATCCCATTTTCCCACCTGAAGCTTTAATTTAATTGCTTTTTCTTGGGGGTTTTCTGGGCTGTGACACCGTGTTCTGGACGAGTTTATTTCTGACGTTTCGCCTGCATCTGTGGAGATCTGTGCATCTCCACCCAGAAACTAGCCATTCAAATACACAAATTTACATATCCTCCCCAACAGGGGTTCACAGTATATAAACCCCACACCCACTCCTACTCAACCATTCTCTGAAGATGCCAGCCAGATGCAGGCGAAACATCAGAAATAAATTCATCCAGAACACGGCCCGGAAAAAAACCAAGAAAAATCTATGGCTGCCGGCTGTGAAAGCTTCGACTTCACATTTAATTTCATTGTTTACTACAGGCATGCTGCTGCAACTGGCTGCCAAAAGTCCTCTTTCTCCAGCCCTCTTTCACCATCTTCCCAGTGCTGATGCTGCTTTTAAAAAAAACCTTCTAGCTAGACTGAGAACAAGGGGGAAAAGAGGTTCTGGGTGGTGTGAAAAGACTTTGTATAAGGTTCTTCGTCAGAGGCTTTGTAAACTGAAACAAACCTGTATAAAATGGCTTATGTTCATAGTGGCTGGCATCTATAGGCAAAGAGCAAAAGAGCCAGTGGAGAGAGAATGCAGAGAGAATAGATGGGGGCAGAGAGGCATTGGAGCAGCTCATATCAATGTGAAGGTACAAGTCAGCATCAGCAACACGTGTATAGAGACTAGAAAATGGGTTTATTGCTTCCGTCACATGGAGGTCTAGGGGGATTTAGCTCAAGGCTTTTGAGATCTAGTTTGTTCATTTTGCTAGAACACTGAATTCCACCAAATTAAAGCCAGAAACTGTGGCTCAGACAGGCATCTATGTGCAAAGTTTTAATGAACAGGTTGCCTCTGAGGACACACTCAGGCTAGGAATTTCTGATCAATAGCACAACCAAGCTCACAAAACCCCACTCTTGGATTATTTTACCTCAACATTATTTTCTGTTTTAACTTAGTGTTTTCAAGCGATTTTAATTTAGCGCTTTTAAACTGTTTTAGCATTTTTATAGAATTGTTTAGAGAGCCAGCATGGCATAGTGGTCTGAGTGTTGGACTATGACTCTGTTGACCAAGGTTTTTGAATCCCTGTTCAGCCATGGAAACCCACTGGGTGACCTTGGGCAAATCACACTTTCTCAGCCTCAGAGGGAGGCAAAGGCAAAGCCTCTCTGAACAGATCTTGCCAAGAAAACCTCATGACAGGTTTGCCTTACGGTCACCCTAAGTAGGAAACAACTTGAAGGTGCAGAACAACAATAGAATGGTTGATTTAATAGGTTTTAAACTTTTTTTAAAAAAATAACTGTTTAATGGTTTTTAAAGTCTTGTATCAAAAAGGTTTTAGCTTACTTTGCTTTAATTTGTTGTAAGCCACCTTGGGTCTGCAACCAGGAGAAAGGCAGAGTAGAAATTAAATGAATAATTTTCCCACAGCCTCATACAAATTATCCACTGATTCAATTATCCACAGGACACAATACAGCACACCCACCATAGTGTCTTCCTGGAAAATGTGTCCTCCCTAGCCATTTTCTAGGTCCTTCAAGGCAACTCTGTGGTATTTTAAACTGGAAGTCCCATTGTTTTCAATGGCATTCGTTATTATCCACGGTTTTCGGTGTCCATGCCCCCCCCCCCGCAGAACCAATCTCCAGTGGATACGGGGGTCCTACTGTACTGTATCTTGCAACTGTCCTGATTTGGCAGGGACAGCCCCAATTAATCCTCTGCCTTCTCACTTTTTCATCTGCTTTTAACATGTCCCAGTTTCTCTCTCCTGCTCCCACTTTTCCCCTTGGTCCTCAGCTTACTTCAGTTGCTGCAAACTTGAGTTCAGAGTGCAAAGGTAGTTTGCACTCAGTTAACTCAGCAAGGGTGAGGGATATGGATGTGTGGGATGGTGCCCTTTCCAGTAGGCTCAGACAAAAGCAAACTGCTGCAGCTTTTTTATCTTATGTATTATTAATAACTTTTGCCATCATGACCACACTGTGATGTTGCTTGGCCACACATGTCCTGTTTTAATCTGCAAAATGTTGGAGGGTATGTTTTTATATGTATTCAGTGGTATTGACCTAACTCACCTAACAGTCGCATTGTCTAGGCCACATGTTACTAACTTTTTTGCAAGAATCAGACACATGTGATCTAGTGGAAGAAAGGCATCTACCAGTAAATTCTGAATTAACTGCAATTCCCATGCTTTTTGACATAGCGGGTAGATCTGTAAACACCTAAACTCTTCTTAAAAAACCAAAGATTGTTGACACCTACCTTTCCATTATATGAATCATAATGGTGTGATTAGCAAGGCTATTTCAACAGTTATCTGTACAGTTCCACCCACATATCCACGGGTTTGGTATCCACAGTTTCACTTATCCACATCCAAAAAATATGTTCTCTCTAGGCATTTCTAGGTCCTCCAAGGAGATTCTAGGGTCAATTTTGTCTCATTGAAAATAATAAGGTTCCCTATTATCCACAGTGGAAGGATCTCGGAACGTATCCTCTGCAGATACGGTCGACCTGTATAATAACTTTTTTTTTTAAAAAAAGAATGAGTCTTCCCCTTTTCCATTTTTGAAAGGGTTTATCCTTCCCATTGTTACATTCCCACCACCACCACTACTTTGCCTTTTTATAAAGTTATTTCCTGCTGACCTGAGAATACTGCCCCTCTTTCCCAGATTACTTACTTATAGCTACAGCAGCAATGACAAGCCTCCACCCCACTCTCCTGGCAGCCATGACTGTTCGGGAGCAGACAAACCCAGCACTTCCTGGGGTGCAGAATTTGCCCTTCCTGTTTAATGCAGCAAGGAATGAAACAGTTACTGGTAATAACTTCATGAAGACAAGAGATTCCAACACACATCAGACTGGAAAAGCATGACTTTCTCAACCTCCCCATATCTTGAAGGTACTATTCAAAGTAGGAAAGAAAAGCCAGAAAAAAACATGAATAGGGACAGGTCCACCCACATCAACTGGCAGAGTGTGGGAATGATGCCAGGCAGCAGACTGGGGTTTTGTGAATGGGTAGCAAATTTTATATTTTATTATTATCATCTTCCTACTGCCAGGGGAGAGGTGCTTGAGGGATCTTCTGCTTTATGTGCCAAAATAACTTTTCTGGCTTTAGACACTGGAGTAGTAGAGTACAGAGGTTTGTTGCTTTGCCTCAGGCAGTGAGGTGTCTGGAATAGCATGGATGGAAGGTGAAAACCAGTTGGAAAGTAGGCATTTGTCCAAGAAAGGATATTTAGACTGTTACATCTCAGCTATTTTTCTAGGGATTTGTCTGAAATCTAGCCATTTTATGGGTGTTAATTACATAAACACTTCATACTTTGAGAAGGTTGGTCCAATTATCTTTGTAATTTTAACTAGAGTTTTCAGATCTCAGGGCCTAACCCATAAGCTTCCAGTTTTCATGGGTTATCTCCAAGTGGGAGATGAGGGTATGCGCTTTGGTGGACTCAATTCAAGGCAAGAGGAATGGGCTTTGGGCAACTTTTCAGTTCTAAAGCAGCAGCTTGCTAGATTTTGCAAGGCTTGGCTGATTGCTTCAACTTGCAAAGACTCCCCAGGTTTACTTCCTTCTTCTTTCCCAGTCACTATTCTGCCAGAACACTGGACTGAAGCCAGCCAAGGACATTGTCAGGGAGGAATGCAAAATGACACTATCTGCAGCCAAAGAGAAACATAAGCCTCAATGGATGACAGAGGAAACTCTTCAAGCAGTTAAGGACAGATGAGAAACAAAAGGTGACAGAAACTGTCAGAATCCTGAAGAACAAGAGACCTCTTCCATAAGGTCTGAGAAATCAAATGGGAATTTAAACCAAGAGTGAGGAAGCTATACAACCTGCAGGGGAATACATTACATGACCAAGTAGAAATAAAAAGACAATGATGACAGGATTACAGGTTCATTCAAGGAAGAACCATTTGAAATGGAAGCGGCACTCAGAGCACTTGGGAGAAATAAACCACCAGGAACAGATGGCATACCAAGAAAGCTGCTTCAGGCTACAGAGACAGAATCTAGTTCTAACTAAAACTTGTCAACAAATATGGAAAACAAAACAATGGCCCATAGATTAAAATCAGTCAATATATATTCTAGTCCCCAAAAAAGAGGACACCAAGGATTGCAGTAACCATAGACTTCATCCTGGAGAGAAGTGACCAGCGGGGTGCCACAGGGTTCTGTCCTGGGCCCAGTGCTATTCAACATCTTTATCAATGACTTGGATGAGGAAATAGAGGGCATGCTTATCAAGTTTGCAGATGACACCAAATTAGGAGGGATAGTTTAACAGATTAGAGAGCTGGGCCAAAAGTAACAAAATGAATTTCAACAGAGAAAAATATAAGGTATTACACTTAGGCAGAACAAAATGAAATGCACAGATATAGGATGGGTGACACCTGGCTTTACAACAGTACATGTAAAAAGGATCAAGGAGTTTTAGTGGGCCACAAGCTGAACATGCATCAACAGTGTGATGCAGCTGCTAAAAAAACCAATGTGATGCTAGGCTGCATCAATAGGAGTATAGTGTCTACATCGAGGGAAGTAATAGTATCACTCTATGCTGCTTTGGTCAGACCTCACCTGGAATATTGTATCCAGTTGTGGGCACCACAATTCAAGAATGATATTGACAAGCTGGAGCATGTCCAGAGGAAGGCGACCAAAATTGTAAAGGAAACTATGCCCTATGAAGAGTGGCTTAGGGAGCTGGGTATGTTTAGCCTAGGGAAAAGAAGGTTAAGAGATGATATGATGGTCATGTTTACATATTTGAAAGGATGTCATATTGAGGATGGAGCAAGCTTGCTTTTTGATGCTCCAGAGACTAGGACACTGAGCAATGGATTCGAAGTACAGGAAAAGAGATTCCACCTAAACATTAGGAAGAACTTCCTGACAGTAAGAGCTGTTTGATAGTGGAATACGCTGCCTTGGAGTGTGGTGGAATCTTCTTTTTTGGAGGTTTTTAAACAGGTTGGCTGTCCATCTGTTGGGATCGCTTCGATTGCGTATTCTTGCATGACAGGTGGTTGGACTGGATGGCCCTTGTGGTCTCTTCCAACTCTAGAATTCTACATTGCATTAACTTCCCATACAAGCAAAGTGATGCTTAAAATTCTACAACAAAGACTTTTACTATATATGGAGCTAGAAATGTCAGATGTCCAAGCTGGGTTTAGGAAAAGAAGAGGCACTAGGGATCATATTGCAAGCATACCTGGATGACAGAGCACACCAAAGAATTTCAGAAGAAAATCAGCCTATGTTTTATAGATGATAACAAAACCTTTGTGTAGATCATGAAAAACTATGGCTTGCTCTTAAAGAAATAGGTGTACCACATCATTTGATTGTCCTGATGTGTAACCTGTACTCAGGATAAGAGGTTTCCATCAGGAGAGAATACAGAGAAATAGAATCCTTTACAATTGGCAAGGGGTCAAACAAGGCTGCATTTTATCACCCTATCTGTTTAACTTGTATGCTGAACATATCATACATAAAGTGGGATTAGAGCTGGAGGAAGGAGGCGTGAAAGTTAGAGGAAGGAACCTCAACAATTTAAGATATGAAGATGATACCATACTACTAGCAGAGAACTGGTTTACAGTTGAATATTAAAAAAAAAAAACAATGACCACAGATTTACATAACTTTAAAGTAGATAATGAAGACATTGAAATAGTTCAAGATTTTCCATACCTTGGGTCAGTTGTTAATCAGAATGGAGAAAGCAGCTAAGAAATCAGAAAGAAGACTAGGACTTGGAAGGGCAGCTATGAAGGAATTAGACAAAATCGTGAAGTGTAAAGATAGCATTGAATACTAAAATTAGGATAGCCCATGCCATTGTATTTCTAATGCCTCTTGCGGCAGTGGTGACAGCATCCTGCCACCACTGCCAGTTGACTGTCTGGTTCCCATTGCAGCCCATGGCTGGGGAATGGCTGAGGGAATGAGAGGCCCTTGTGAGGCTGGGGGTGTAGATGCAGATTGAGTAGCAGGAGTGGATTGTGAGGTAGGGAGGGAATTTGCACGTGGGTGATGATTGGTTGGTTGTGTTTCCTGAACAGCCAATCAGCACACTGGGAGAAGAAACATACCCAGGCCAATTGTACATACCCAAGCCTTTTATATAGATAGATAGATACTGAACAATTTTGTGTCATAGACCAGCTTCGAGCCTTTATGTCATTGTATTGAGGTACCATGTCAATGAACTGAGGCAGAACAGTTGTACAACTTTAAGAGATTTAAGAATAAAGACATTTTCACAAAGTTTCTTTTATTATTATTATTAAATAGATTTCACTCCTAGACAGAAATTGTCTGCACAAAAACTTCCTTTAAAAAAATAAAAGGACACACACACCCAAAACACACATGCACGCACGCACACAATTCTGCCTACTGGTAAAGTCCCAGAAGGCTTGAAAGTAATTGTTGGGGGGCAGTAGAAAACCATACCCCAAGTCCTTTTCTCCCCATAGGTTGGGGGAATCCTGGCAAATAACAATACACAAGTATTTACATTTATGGAGATGTCTGGTCCCTGGACAGGCCAGAATTCAAACATCATTTGGGCAGTTGAGAGGAATGCTTCTGAGCTGGGACTCTACAAGTTTATTCCACAGCTCTAATTCCTTCAGCAACAGACTCAGTTTGTTTTTAAAAACCTGTAGAACCAGGTTAACTTTTTTTGTCAGCCAATGACCAAGCTTGGCTGCCTGAGGTTCAGTTCATGACAGTACCATTAGCACCAACCCATCTCAGAGGGGAAGGAGGCAAGAAGACAAGAGTTAAGTCTCTCCGTTGCTTCTGTTGCAAATAGTAGCCCTGAGGGATGTAGAAGTCTTCAGTTCTTCCGTTTGAAGAAGGGGGTCAAGCTTTAGCCATGGATGCAAGAGCACCTGTTCCAGCGTTGGCCTTGTGGAAGGCTCCAGAGCCAAGCACCATCGGATGAGATCTTGGCAGTCTAGGAAAGGAGAGTCAAAGTCAATAGGAACCCAGGCCTCCTTGCTTTCCAAACCTACCCCTACTAAACCCTCCTCAATTGTAACCAGAACTCAGCATTTCAGCCATTTTTACTGCAAGAGGAAGGCACCCATCTTCAAAACCTCAATTTTCCTTGCTCAATTTACTGTTCACTAAGCACTGCCTTGCACGATCTCAGAATTAAGGGGAGAGACAAAAACTGAGCATCTTGCACACTAGGCCTGTGTGTGACTGTTTTGTACGGATGTAACTGGGGCCAGTGGGGGAAACACACTGATGTTAATGTTGCTGTGGCTATCCTTATGCAGTAAACACGTGCGCACACACACGAGAATGAGAGTGAGAGACAGCATGGTGTGGTTAGTTCAGTGTTGGGGTAGGATTCTAGGAGACCAGAGTTCAAATCTCCACTCAGCCATGGAAAGCCAGTGGGTGGCCTTTGGCAAGTCAGACTCTCCTCAGCCTCGGAAGAAGGCAATAGCAAACCCCTTCTGAACAAATCTTGCCACTAAAACTCTAGAATAGGGTCGCTGTAAGTCAGAGTTGACTTGAAGGAACATAACAACAATGCTTGAGAATGAACAAACTAGCCCAAGTTCAACTTTGTTGAATTTAAAAAGACTTCGCCAGTCCAGGGCTGGCCAAAGCTCTTTCCTTCCTACTCTCCAACACAAATCAAGGTATAGAGTACCCAAGGCCTGCCAAATTATTTTAAGAAAATCCCACAAGGACCTCTCCCTATCCCTGTCAATAAAATAATAATTACTCAATAACCATCTGCTAGCTTTCTTCATATGACACTCAAACATCTGTTGCCTGAGGCAGCTGTTTCACTCTGCCTCATGGTAGGGTCAGCCCTTCCCCACTTTAAAACTATGTACTACTCCATGCTGATTATCCAGAAATAAAAGAAAAACAGCAGAAAGACATAGCTGGGCACTCACCAGCAGAGACTGGGATGCGGAACTCCACGCAGGCAGCCAGAATCTCCTCATCCCGTTCAAAGGGGATATCGCCAGACACCATGTCATAGAGAAGGATGCCCAGTGACCAGACTGTTGCTGGGACAGCATGGTACTGCTGGGATTCCACCCACTCTGGAGGACTGTACACACGTGTTCCTAAGAGAAAGGCAGGCAAGAACTAGCAGGTTACTACATTATTGCCACCATATAAAGTCTTAACAGAAGGAGTATTTTGCAAATACAGCTTCATATGCTCCAACATTTCACAGATGAAAACTGGGACATATGTGACCTAGCAACATCAGAGCATGGTCAAGATGGCAAAAGTTATTAATGAGGAACAAAAGCTGGGAGATTTTCCTTGTTTTTTTTTCCAGGCTGTGAGGCCGTGTTCTGGAATAGTTTCTTTCTGATGTTTCGCCTACATCTGTGGCTGGCATCCTCAGAGAATGGTTGGGTACGAGTGTGTCTGGGGTTTATATTCTATGAACCCCTGTAGGGGAGTATATGTAAATGTGTGTAATTGAATGGTTAGTTTCTGGGTATAGAAATGCAAGGCTCATTAGTGTCTATTTGGCTGATGGTTGGTTGATGGGAGAGGCTATAGCAGCTTGCTTTTGCCTAAATTACAGGGAAGGGCGATATTCTGCTTCCTCCTTTTCTCTGCCATCACCACGTTAATTGAGTTAAAAGCTACTTTCGCACTTTAAATTCAGATTGCAGCAACTGAAGCAGGACAAATGGAGGAAGTGGGAAGAGGAAAGATAAAAACTGGGACTTTTTAAAGTAGCTGAAAAAGTGGTATGACAGAGGAGTAATTGAGACTGTCTCTGTCAAGTCAGGACAGTTGGAGGGTATGCACCTTAAGTGAATTTTCTGAAAATAAAGCCCCCAAAGCAGCATCCAAATTAGAACTAGGAGATTTAGAAATGGCCTGATTCCAACTGGTTGCTTCCAGCTAGAAGAGACCCATTGAATCAGTGGGATTTAAGTAAGTGTTGGCTCACCCTTCAGCAATGAGTCAAAGGGTCTACTCTGGTTGGGACTAATCCATAGGCTATAAACCAGTATATTAAAAATTAGTTCAGAACATCAAGAAGGGGGATATAAATTATGCCTTTTCAAATTCAATTGTTCTATTATTAGGTAACAAAGTGATTAGAAGCACTTAAGGGTAGCTGCAGATATGTTAACCTCAGCTTGAGTACTGATAGCAAAATTCTGGAAAAAGCAAGAAATGCCATCTTTAAATGAATGGAATAACATTAAGCAGAGGGCATTAATGGATTAGATTTCATTTTAGAAAGAATCTTCCAGGAAAGAAAGGTTGTTGGTTTCTGTTTTTTTTTTTAATTTAAAATCTTTAGAACTGTGGCATAATTTTATCCATTTTGGAAAATAAGTTAAGAGTGATCAGAATATGAATGAGAGAGTCCTGCAGGTAGCATGAAAAGGATATTGATCTCTCCCCAATTAGGTTCTATCTATCTAGCTATAGATATAGAGCCAGTGTGGTGTAATGGATTTGAGTGTTTTTATTTTTATTTTATTTTTATTTTTTATTTAGTTATTTATACCCTGCTCTTCAGCCACAAGGCTATCAGAGGGGCTTACAAATTGTTTTAAGCAATAGCAATTTATACATCTACACTGCAATAAGCAGCTTCCAATGTGTGTTAGCTAATTACCCCCACAAACCAGGTACTCATTTTACCGACCTATGAAAGGATGGAAGGCTGAGTGAACCTTGGAGCCCTCTGGAATCGAACTTAACTCAAATGCAGTACTGGCATTTAACCACTGCGCCACCAGGGCTCCCCTACAACTCTTGAAAACAGGGTTTGAGTCCCCATTCTCAGGTCTGAAAACCCCCAGGTGAGCTTCGGCAAGTCACACTCTCTCAGCCTCAGAGGAAGGCAAAGGCAAACCCCCTCTCAAACCCTTGTCTCCAGAGTCGTAGTCCAACACTCAAGCCACTATGCCATGCTGGCTCAGGATCACCTTAGGGTCACTATAGGTCAAAAATGACTTGAAGGCACAAAACAACATAAATACAAATATGCAGCTACACACAGCAATTTCCCCCCTCCGCTTATTGGAAGAAACAGATTTATATTGATTTTTATGCACACCCAAAAAGCAGCAAGAGATGCAGCCAGGCCTTGAAACCTACCATCAAAGTCTGTGTAGACCGAATCCCTCAGCAAGGCCCCAGAACCAAAGTCAATCAGCTTGATGTTGCCTGTGCGCAAGTCCACAAGGATGTTCTCGTCCTTGATGTCCCGATGGACCACCCCCTGGGCATGGCAGTGGCAGACTGCTTCCACCACCTGCCGGAAAAACTGCCGGCAAAGTTTCTCAGGGAGGGGTCCCTGCTCAGTCACATAGTCAAATAGGTCCTGGCAATGCTCAGGCCTCTCCAGCACCAGAAAGTAACCTTCAGGAGCTTCGTACCAGTCCAAAAGCCGAATCACGCCACGGTGCCCACCGGCTCCTGAGCACACACGCTTCATTAGCACCACCTCCAGAGGTGCCACCATCCCATTAGGCTGCAAAAAGAAGGCAGAGAAGAAATCAGCACAAGAAGGAAGGAATAAAAGCCATCAAAGCTTACTCTATTCAGTGGTCCTTCCAGAACTGATGGGGAGCATGTGATCCTCTAACTGCTTTTGGCTTACCACTCCCATCAGCCCTAGCTAGCATAACCAATGGCAAAGGGCTCTGGGAGGTGTAGTTCAAAAACAGCTAGAGGGTCATGGTTGCTCACCCTGTTTTGGAACAAGGATAGAAAATGTGTGTCCTTCGGATATCATTGGGCCTAATCCACAGTACACAAATAATCCAGTTTGAAACTGGATTGTTTGCCATGGCTCCTTCCTGTGGAATCCTGGGATTTGTAGTTCTACCAGGTCTTTAGCCTTCTTTGCCAGAGAGTCCTGGTGCCTCACCAAATTACAAACTCCAGGATTCTGTAGGAAGGAGCCATGGCAATTGGATATGAGATCACCAATGAATACCAGATGCTGTAGGCTATGTTTCAGAGGAAGGAACTGGCAAAACCACCTCTGACTATTCCTTGCCTAAGAAAACCTCATGAAATTTCATGGGGTTGCCATAAGTTGGCATGTGACTTGAAGGCACGCACACATACATGCACAGCACACACACAAATTCCCATTATCTCTCACCATTGGCTCTCCCAGCTAGGGCTGGTGGGGGTTGCAGTCCAGCAAAGCCACAAGATGCCCACCCCTGGTTTAGAACCAGACAGACAGAAAGAGCAGAACTACACTATAAAGTTAAACTTGTAAATAAACTTCATGGCTTCCTCAAAAGCACAGGTGGTCATGAAATCTGTGGCCCTCTAGATGTTGCTGGATTCTAACTCCGAGATGAACCAGTGAGCATAACCAATTATCAGAGATGATCAAAGACCTGTGGACAAGGGAATCCATGCTTCTCCAGATGTTCTGGAGCTCAACTCCCAGAAGCCATAGCCAATGGTAAGGCACTATAGGAATCATAGCACTATAATGTGAAAAGGCCCCTGATTATTTCTTAGGGGTGCTTCTACCCACATCATAGATTCTATATACTGAGCCAGCTACTCTTAAAATGTACAAAGAACATTCACAAACTACCTGCCAAGCAATACCAGTCCCTTGGCTTAAAGGAACCACCCATTTGTTCTTTACCAATAGCATTGCTATAGAAATGGTGAGACAGCTACCACAGCCACTATGAGTGTTTGGTTGCCCCTTATTAACACATACATCCGGCAAAGGGAGGAGGAGTGGCAGCAGTTTTGGGTCCTCCCTACAACACAGGGGCTGTTTCCTTTCTCTTCACTCCCAAATCGCCTCATATTACCCCCTAGGAAATTAATTAGGGCAGGGGTGGCCAACTTGTGGCCCTCCAGATGTGTGTAGACTATAATGCCTATTATCCCAGGCCATTCTGACTGGGGCTGATGGATGTTAACAAGATCCAGAGGGCCATTATTTTCCCAATCCAAACTCAGAGGGGTGAACACAAATACACTGGAGTACACTGGGGGGGGGTGCTCTTGAAACTCACCAGCTCTGCCCACTCTGCAACCTTGTTCCTGGCAACATGCTTGATTGCAACCTTTAGGGTAGAAAAAAAAAAGACAGGTAAGAGCTTAAGTCAAACCACTGGCATCTCTCTTTACCTGCCAAGAAAACAGCAGCAGGATCAGAGACAGATTTTCTGTTGCTGCTGAAGGTCTCCAGAGTTATCCCACCTCCCCTTCTACTCACCCCAGGAAAGACTGTTGTGTGTGCTTATTTTTAATATCTACCTGGAAAATGTTTAATGTGGACACACCAAACACAAAATGTGGGCATGTGCCAGAAAGTAGTGGGGAGGACTAGCAATACGTCTCCATCATTTGAAATTTTAAGAAGGTTCAGTCTTCAGTTTAAGAAACAGCTGCCAACATTCCAGCATTAGCTATTTGAGACGCTAGGCATTTCACACAGAGATCCACTCATGGTTTCTTTCTACCTCTCTCTCTCATACACACACACATAATTTTTTAAAAAACAATGGTGTGGTGTGCTATCACTTTGTTGCCATGTTTAATAACTGGGAGAGAAAAATCTTTGCCCAATTGTTGCTGATCATCCAAAGATCTATCAGTAGATCCCACTCTACTTTCTGCCCACCTTTGCTCTGGAGAACACTCCCTGTCTCAGCCTTCATTTTCTGGGCTTCTTTTGTACCCTGGCCCAACTGTTTTTGAGCCCCTTGCTTGATAATCCCATTGTCCTTCTCTAAGGTTGCAGAAGCTCAGTCGATGGGAGCCAAGAGGCCTTCTCCCAAGCTCTCCAATACAATAAATACAATAAGACAGTTTAGCCAAGCTCTACTAAAGACTTCCATTACAGTAGGAGCCCTGTATCCGCTGGGGATTGGTTCTGAGGGGGTGGATACCGAAAACTGTGGATAATAGCGAACACCATTGAAAATAATGGGACTTCCGGTTTAAACTACCATAGAGTTGCCTTGGAGGACCTAGAAAATGGCTAGAGAGGACAAATTTTCTAGGAAGACTCTATGGTAGGTGTGCTGTTTTGTGTCCCGTGGATAATTGAATCAGTGGATAATGCATCAGTAGATACGAGGGTCCTACTGTACAATCCTCAAATGCATTACAACCAGAGTTTTGAAAAGTTCTCTTTCGGGGGGGGGGGAGGGAACAGCTCCCAGAATTCTCAGTGGCTGCACTGGCTGGGAGGGTGGGAATTCTGTGAGTTGTAGTCCATAAAAGGGGGAACTTTTCCAGATTACAGTATAGATACAAGAAGGCTGCTCTCCTTGGCTTTCTACTTCCCCTACCGCACAGACTGGTGAACTCAGTATTTGTTGTCATATGGTGAGGCAGCTCTATGGTTCCTGCCATCCACACCACACTGTCTCACCTGCAGTCTGTCAGCGATCCTGTGCCCAGCGTAGACTGTCCCAAAGCCACCTTTGCCCAGCACGTTCCCTCGCTTGTACAGAGCTTCAAAGGATTCTTTGTCTTTGCCTAGAACAAGCAGAAGAAGAACATGATAAATCGACTGGATTTCCACTAGGACACCTCAGGGCTCTCAAAGCTCCCACAGTGCAAAGGGTCCCAGATTCAGAGTAGCTACTTCACAAACCTCCCTATATCGGATAAGTGAGGAGAGATTGGCCATTGTTTTGTTCAAATGCCTTAGCCACCACCACAACACTATGGCTTGTTGCAAGGGAGGATCAAAAAAGAGGGAAGGGAAAAAATGTCTTTTGACTTAGTTCACTTCCACCTAAGCTTTTGTGAATTACAGCCCATTTCTATAGAAACCGGTGAGGGTGTGGGGACCACAGGAGCAGGAAATTGCTGAACTGAGAAAGAAAAAGAGATTGTTCCCAATAGGTACTTCATCTTCTTACACCAGTCTTCCCACGCTGCCTGCAACCCCTGCATCACATGCAGAAATCCAGCAGGAGTTGAGACAGTGAATGAGGGAGGGAGCTCCCAATTTAAAAACATAGGAATAAGACCAATTTTCAGAACATGTAGGGCAGTGCCAGGGGGTGTAGCTACAGGGAAAGGGCAAAATTAGTGCACTCCTCCCAATAATAACTCTGCCCTCCAGGTGACATTTCCCTTCAATTTCCACACTTCTAGCATGGCAGAAATTTGACCTTCACACTTAGAATCCTTACATTTGCCTTCCCCTTTTCTTCAGATGCCTAAACTTTATTTCTAAATGCTTAACTGAAGTCTGAAGAATACTAAAAATGTGGGGGGAGGAAAGAAAATTCCACTGGGGGGGGCAATCTACCCTGTGGCTACATCCCTGGGAAGTGCTGCTCAAAGTGGACTATGGACCAATGCCAATCCACAGCTAGTTTTCAAGTGGGTGGGGGGAGAAACAGTTGTAGTCATGGGCACAAAGAGGGGGGCAGTCGCTGGCTCATGGTGGGGCACTGCTGGTTCCCCCCACATCCGGTAGCCTTAAGAAGCACTGAAGTAGGGGGACTGCTAGCAAAAACAGACAGGTGACAGGTTATTGTTTGTTTTAATCCTCAGTTATCCTGCTCCAAGCCCCAGAAGCATGCGTCATAGCAAAGCCACTCTGATCCTTGCAGACGGCTACTCTCCACCCTACTCTCCACCCTGCAGGAACCGGCTTCCCCAGCCTAGCAACTGGGGAAACACAACACAGTGTCTGGGCTTTCTGGTTAAACACTTCTTGGCCTGGGTTTCACACAAAAAATATGGGAGAGGAGAGAGAGAGAAGGAGGGGAGGATTCTGTTATCTGGGTGTAGTGTTGACATCTCATTGATGAATAGGTCATCCTTTTTATGAATGGTGGTTCCTTTACTTGAACAGCTGGGTAACAAGGCAAAGATCAACAGGTGAAGCTTTCTCTAGAAAGAAGATGCAGCCAAGAAGAAAAATGCACCTGTTGCTGGCACAGCTGCCCAAGGTATTGGGCCTTTCTTACAGATAAAGCAGCAGAGGGAATTCTAAAGTTCTCTCTATAGCAAAGAGTAAAGAAGTTGTTATCTACCCAGTGCTTGCAGATATAGATATCTCAGAAGCTAGAAATCAAACCACCCAAAGCTCACTTCTCTGCCTTTTATAGCCCCACATACAGGAGTTTACCTGGTGGCTCTCCCTTTTTCTTAGCCCAGAGAGGATCAAAACATTATCTGCTGAAATTCAGTCCACTGCACAGCAGTAAAAGGTGAAGAAACCTACCAGGAAAAAGGAACTGGGAAATGGCACAAGAAATTTCTTCGCTATACCCAACAATCCATGTCACAGAAACTTCTCAATGAGCCATTCTTCCTAAGACACCATCCTTTTGTTAGACAGAGTATCTGTTAATTAGTCCAGGATGGTTGGCTGATGGTTCACTTAGAGGAGCTAATTATTGTTTGCAGGTGGTCTCTTGATGTCCGGAATCTCTCTTTTGTTTTTGAATGAGATACCCTAAAGGCACTAGATCTCCTCTGATCTTGGAAGCTAAGCAGGGGCAGCCATTGTTAGTATTTGGATGGGAGACTGCCTACGAATACTGCAGGCTATATTTGGACAGGTGACTTGAACACACATACATACATGCATCAGAGCTTGGATCCCACCAGCTAGGCACAGAACAGCATTTAAAAGTGTGTGTGTGTGTGTGAGAGAGAGAGAGAGAGAGAGAGAGAGAATAGCAGTTAACTAACTATTTGGAGGAGAGACAGTGTGGGAGAGATCTTTCACAGGCATCTTTCAGAAATGCTTTAATTATGCATTCCTGCATGCCTGGGGGTTGGACTAGATGGCCCCTGTGATCCCTTCCAACATTTAAGATTCTAAGAAATAAAACTGCAGGTACAGCCTGAGGCTCTGCCTTACAGGGCTTCCTGTTTTCTTTCATTCCTGCCTTTGTATTCCTTTGTAAATGAAGCTAATATTAAGGTGCCACAGGCATCTGCAAGCTCATCTAAAAGGGTGTGAAAGGGCGTGGCCTTTGCCTGCACTGAGATCCCAGACCATCTTAACTGGCAACAGAAATAACATCGAGATGAACATAGGCTGTGACTCTAATATTGTCACTTTTCTTCTCCTGTATGATTTTCAACAACTTTGCCTGAGAAAGAAGCCAGTGAAGCTTCAAAAGCTTGCATGAGGTATTTTGTGCATTTTGGTTGGCCAATAAAGGTATTGCTCTTTTGTGGATTGTGTTGTATTTTGCTGCCTGGCCCACACGCCTATTTCTGAATATGTTGTTTTCACCACCCTGGGTTTTCTCACTCCTGGTGGGTGGGAAACCCTCAATGTGGGTTATAAACTAATTTGTGCGCACACACTTTCCTGGCAGCAGAGGGCAGCAGAGAGTCACACACCCCTGAAGGATGTTCCAAAGCCCTTAACCTACCTAGTTGCAAAGCCCTCTGTAACTCTGCTGCTTGCTTGCTTACTTAATATGTCCTGTGCCCTTTCACCAGCCCAGGGTTGTACACAGTACAACGTACCTATCAGGTAGTTACACCCAAGGTGACTCAATGCCATAGCAAACCAGGGGTCCTATACCTTTAAAAAAGGAGTCTTTGAAAGGAGATTTGACAGATGCTGGGTATAACACAACCTTGCATGGTCAAATAAATGGGGGGGGGGGTTATCTGGAAAACCCTGTTCATAGAACCTCAACTATCCTTTCCCCTTTTTAGAACAGCTCGTGTTTTCTTCAAAAGAGAGCTCTCATTGGGATAACCTGCTGGCTGCCTAAATACATAATTGCTGTTATTGTTGTTGTGTGGCTTCAAGTCATTTCCAACTTAGGGCAACCGTAAGGGAGATCTATCACAGGGTTTTCTTAGGGCTGAGAGTGTGTGACTTACCCAAGGTCACTCAGTGGGTTTCCATGGCTGAGTGGGGGGATTCGAACTCTGGTCCCCAGAGTTGTAGTCCAACACTCAAACCACTACACCACACTGGCTCCTAAAGACACCATACCTTTTTTTATAACCCCATATTTTCATTCGAGAAGGTGTTCTCAGTGGTTGCTGCTGTCTTCCCTACAACTGCAAAGACATCAAAACCCAAAAGCCACCTGAGGTGTACCAGCTCTGACAGTGCTGAATATAAAATGGGTTTTTTAAAAAAAGAGTTGGAGGTCTAAGAGTCTAAATCTAAGAGGATGGGGGTGAATAGGAGCAGCTACTCCTGCTGAAGATATTGTTCCTAAAGATCATATTTCCCCCCCAACCCCGATTGCCCTATCTAGAAAGAGTACTGAATGGTCCCCCACCCCAAAAGGAGGTAAGTTGTAGAAAAGAGGGGATGGAGAAATTTAAGTGGGGGGAAAGGCAAGGAAAGGATGCCTATTGGTGCATTAGGGTGACCAGAGGCACAAGAGGATGGGGCTTCTGTACCTTCAATACCATGTAAGAGAGGGGCTGTCAGCCAGCTATTGAAGGTGTAGGAGTCCAACACAACTCTCAAAGGTGCCAGAGCTTGGTTTCTTTTCACATCAGGAGACTGGGGTGGGCAGGTAGGCATTCCTGCATGAAGGAGAAGCGGACTCTAACAAGCCCAAACTGGGCGACCAGAAGCCAAACTACTAAACTCTTCCCAGGTTAGGAATCATTTCCAAGAGGAAATGCCTTTAATGTCTCAGAAGGGGGGGGGGTTCAACAGGTGTATCTTACCATACTGATGTAAGAGCAAAATAATTAGGATAGTTTGTTTCCAATTGTTAGAAATAATAAGGAGGTGATACAGATTTAGTCGCCCCGGTTAAGCCTTATGTCAACTGGTGTCACCACTCCGTTTCTTTGGGTTTTTTGCCTCCAGCGCAGGTCAGTACTTTTAAAAAGCAGCCAGGCAGCCCAAACCATTTCGCTAAAAGCGGGCAGAACAACAACGGCATCAAAGCAGAGAAGCAGAACTCTTCCCCCATTCAGGAGGCAGCCACAAAAAAACACCACCAAAATATATACACAGATGCGTGCGCGCGTCTCGTGTGAATGCAACCTTGAGCAACTATGGGGGGTGGAAAATAGACTTGCCTCGGAGCCTCTTCTCTGTGATATCGACACACACACACGCAAAGATTTGGGGCTGCCTCTAAGCCCCGTGGAGAAGCGCGAATGAAAACATCCCGAGCGGGAGTGGTAACGCTTACCTGTTGGACTCCAAGTAACTTCGTTCCTTTCGGGGACCATCTTTTCCCAAGGGTGTGGTGTGTGAAGTTTAAGTCCGTCCTCGGTTTCGATCGCGTGGAGAGAGAATAGGAGCGGAGCCAGGCTTACTCACGCCCGGCTGGCTGGGGCTGCCCCGCTGGGCATCGCGAACTCCTTCCCTCCGGAGTCGAGAAAACGCCTCCTCGCCAGCCCAGCCCGCGCTTCGCACCTCCGCTTCCCGGGCCAACCCGCCACGCTATACTGCCCGAGCCAAGCCCAGCGCCTAACCTATCAGGGAGCCCAGCCCAGAGCCTAACCTATCAGGAAGCCCAACCTATTTGCATAGCTCCGCCCCCAAGCGGTAAAAACCCGCCCCTTTCTCTCTCAGTCTCTCGCATGCAAGTGACTTGACATACTGTACAGTACAGTATATGGAAGAAGGAGGAAGTAGAGACCCGGGTGGGATCTCCCCGCTTTGGGCGTCTGTGCTGTACTGTGTGTCCCGGAACGATCTTGCGCAATGGTTAGGAAAGGGAGGGGGAGAGGGGCGGGGGGGGGGCTCTCTGCGCAAATTGGCCCGGCGCCTGGGAATTAATCATCCCTCGCTGGTAGTTCCGAGCCCTCTAAAAAGAGCGGCAACAGGTAGATTGGATCTCTCACCTGCTGCTGCAGTCAGTGGCTCTTAACCTTTTCTTTACCAGGGGCCCCCTTTCAATATCTTTTTAAAATACCCCCCAATTTGTTGATCCCCTACAGTTTGTTGAATAAACATTTTAAAATAATAAATAATGATGATGATGATAAAACATCTTTTGTTGCCAGCAGACCCCCCAAGAATTTAACTCGTTTTAAAATAACAACACCTGATAATAATATCTAATAATAATAATAAAAAACATCTTTTGTTGCCAGCAGACCCCCAAGATTTTAACTCAAGTTTTAAAATAACAACACCTGATAATAATATCTAATAATAATAATAAACATCTTTTGTTGCCAGCAGACCCCCAAGATTTTAACTCAAGTTTTAAAATAACAACACCTGATAATAATATCTAATAATAATAATAATAAACATTTTTTGTTGCCAGCAGACCCCCAAGATTTAACTCAAGTTTTAAAATAACACCACCACCTGATAATAATACCTGATAATAATAATAATAAATCTCTTTTGTTGCCAGCAGACCCCCAAGTTTTAACTCACGTTTTAAAATAACACCACCACCTGATAATAATAATAATAATAATAATAAATATCCTTTGTTGCCAGCAGACCCCCAAGATTTAACTCAAGTTTTAAAATAACACCTGATAATAATACCTAATAATAATAATAATACAATTACACCATCCATGAAACATTCCCTCAGAGGCACTGGAGGAGGAGGGAAGACTTTTCTCCTGCTTCTTCCTGCAAGTTTGTGGCTGGCACGGATTGAATGGCAATGTGCAGGCTAAGCCAGCCAGCCAGCCTTTGCCTTGGCTCCTGTCACGTGGTCCCTCCACTGCAGGGAGGAGGTGGGCCAAGCAGCCTTCAAGCCTTTGTGGACCCCCTGTGAGGACATTGTGGACCCCTGGGGGTCCTTGGAGCCCAGGTTAAGAACCACTGACCTACTGTGTTAGGTTGACTTAGACACGAGTCCTGCTTGACTTGGGGGAGTTGACTTCAGAGGAGGGTGGTGTAGCGTAAACCGGCCATGTTAAGTCTATTCAAACATAACTGTGTTACTCTGTTTTAGCAGTAAAAGGTGTCAAGGAAGCCACTACCACTTCTGAGACTAACTAGAAAGAAGACATTTCTAGGATAAACTTTTGTGGACTCAACCCACTAACAGTTGCTGCTTGGAAGTAGAGCTTGGAGATGCTGTTTTAGGACTACAGCTCCCATAATCCCCAGCTAGCACAGGTATGCAAATGGTGAGGATTATGGAAGTTTATTTTATTCATTTATATCCTGCCTTTCTCTCAATGATGGGATTCAAGGCATCTAATAACGTATTTCAAAACAATACAGATTAGAAAGTCATTAATAATGGTATAAATATAAGAGTTATTTTAAAAGCAGTTAAATAGTTTATAAAGCTAAAAACATTTAAATTCACTAAAAGGCCAATGCAAACCTTAAAAACAGCACTACACAACCTTAAAACCCCACCCCAGTCAGTTTTTTTAAAGCCTGACAGTATTAAAATCTTTTAATTTGCTGAAGGAGGGAGAACATGGCCTGGCCTCCTTAGGGAGGGACTTCCAAAGTCTGGAGCAGCCACCAAGAAGGCCCTCTCCCTTGTTCCCACCAAAGGAACATGGGAAGGTGCTGGGAAAGAGACAAGGGCCTTTCCAGATGACTGAATTGCTCTAAGGCCCTCAAAAAGGGAGATGCAGTCCTCCAAATAACCTGGACTCAATTAAAAAAAGAATTCCCCAACCTCTGCTTGGAAGGAAGTTCTGATGAACTCATTGGGAATTAATTCCAAGGAAACTGAGGAGAGGTTGGGTTGTTCTCCTCCCATTCAAATATAAAGCCCATCTTAACACATTGGAATTTATATTTGAATAAACATGCTTAGAACCAGGCTGCCTGCATGATTTGAAATAAGTCACACAGTATAATGAATTTCTGTCATTGCAAATCAAATTTACAACACAATATTTACTCCGAACTAGAGTCCCACTAACTACAATGGGGCTTACCTCCAGGTAGGGTAGCCAAATGCAAAAGAGGAAAGGGCTCCTCTGTCTGTAGTGCATAGATGAGGTGGAGTTCAGCAGGTTTAGTTTGTTGTATTGCAAACATATGTTGCATAATGGAGCACATCAAATAAGTTCAGGGAAAAAATCAGCCTTTGAATTACTATAGCAACACCTTTCATTATGTAAATCATAAAAAATTATGGATCACTCTAAAAAATGGGTGTGCCACAATATTTTATTGTCTTGATGCATACCTTATACTCGGGACAGCAGACAAAATATGGAGGAATAGGATGGTTTATAATTGGCAAGGAAGTCAGATAAGGCTGCATTTTATCACCCTGTCTGTTTAATTTATATGTAGAACATATGTGGAAAACTGGATTAGACTTGGAGGGAGGTGTGCAAATTGGGAGAAAGAACATCAACAATTTAAGATATGCAGATGACACCATACTACTAGCAGAAAATAGGAAAGACTAGGGCCCCATCTACAAAAAAATCTGTTTGGGGGGATAAAAAATTCAAAAAGGCAGCCGTTTGAATGCGTATGGTCTGCCTACATGATTTTTTTACCCCCCAACTCCGTATGACCTCCCCTTGCCCAGCTGGCTGGACCGAGCGAGCCAAGCGGAGGTTTTAAATCTCCCACCACTTTTTTTAAAATTTAAAAAGGTGCCTGTTATGCGGACAATTGGTTTTCCGTATTTACAAAATAAAATAAAAATGAATAAGTATAAAAATCTCCATTTCATGGGCTTAACGGACTCTCACTTAGCTGGGAATCCAACATGGTGGTCGCACCCAATTCCCCTCTTTCCTAGCCCCACCCCTTGTGCTCGGCCAGCCAATCAGATTACACTGCCTGTTTGTATGTATGTGAACGGGGTGTATAAATGATCACAAATTCGAGCAGTTGTACGGATTATTTGCCGAGATCCGCTATTCCTCCCAAACTCCAAATTCATGGACTTTACGGGGGATTTGCTGGCCACCCTTCTGAAAGACACTAATGTATCCAAATGGCCGTATGTACACATTATCAATCTTTTGAATGCTGTATGGATTTTTTTCATCATGTAGACAGGACCTAGGAATGTCTGTTGTCTCCAGTGTAAAGATACATCATTGAATACCAGTCAGGATTGTCCATGCCATCTTATTTACAATTTCTGTGTATGATTGTGAAAGCTGGACAGTGAAGAATGCCGATAGGAAGACAATCAACTCATTTGAAATGTGCTGGAGAAGAGTTCTGTGGATACCATGGACCATGAAAGGACTAATAAAGGGGACCCAGAGCAAATTGAGCTTGAACTCTTCCTAGAAGCGAACATGACCAAACTGAGGCTGGATTTCAAAGACATAGCTGGGTTAGTCTGGAATATCAGTATGCAAAAGGAAATTGTAGCACCTTTGAGACTAATGGAGAAAAAGAATTTGTAACATGAGCTTTTGCAGACTTAGTCTCCTTCCTCAGATGCAACTGAGGCTATCATACTTTGGTCATAATCATGAGACAACATGACTCATAAAAAAAATTATAATGCTTGGTAAAGTGGGTGGGAGCAGAAAAAGAAGACAACCATATTACAGGTGGATAATCAAGGAAGTCTGGACTGTTGATAATTGGGAGTCTTGGAGGTGTCTTGTTCATATGGTAACCATACATTTAAGCTTACCAAATTGGCAGGGACAGTCCCAACTAATCCCCTGTCGTCCCACTTTCCCCACTACTTTTAAAATGTCCCAGTTTCTTTCACCTCCAACTTTCTCCCTTTTTCTTCAGCTTACTTCAGTTGCTGTAAACAGAGTTCAAAGTGCAAAAGTAATTTGCACTTAATTAACTCAGCAGGGGGGAGAGGAGAGGAGGGGATGGAGTCTTACCCCTTCCAGTAGGCTCAGGCAAAAGCAAACTGCTGCAGCCTCTCCTAGATTATCTGTTCTTCCTCATTAATAGCTTTTGCCATCTTGACCACACTCTGATGTTGCTTGGCCACACATGGCCCAGTTTTCATCTGTGAAATGTTAGAAGGTACGCAAGGGCACATATGGAATGGAAAGCCAGACTACTGACAACAGTTCAAAGAGCATTTCCTGCACAAAGGAAGCATTAGGATGCAAGGAGGCCTGTGGGGCCCTTGATGATAAAGCCATAGTGGGGTGCCCTGCAAGGGAAGTGCTTCCTCAAAGAACACACTGCTGCGCCAAAACTTCAGAAACAAATGCAGAGCTGGGTGAAGCATGCGGGTTGACTGTGTGTCTGGAACATGCCCTTCCAGTTTAGCCACTGGCATGCCCCAGCTGCACAGCAAGTGAAGTGACTCAGTTTCAAAGGATCCTGTCTGACTGGCTTGGCATCAGGACCAAAGCAAAGAAGTGCTGGATTCCTTTCTGTGCCTTTTCCTCATGCCTTCCATCTCTACCTGCAGGAAGGAGGAGGTTGGGGCAGAACACAGTTAACCTCTAGGACTTGCTGCTGTCAAATTGTTTGCCCAGAGATGATGAACATGAAAAGCCAGAGCCAGTTATGATGACAAGCAATTCTCCCACCAGTATTTCTGGTGATGTTGAAGGGTTTTATATCAATGGCTGAAATTCCACAGGCCTGAGCTAAGACTTTTCTTACCGCATCTTGGGCTTTCATGACTGGGATTCTCCCCTCTTGGATGTCAACTTTCTACACTGTGAAGCTGCAGGCACTGTCTGGCTTCACAACTGCTTTGTTATTCAGTAATCCTGCACAGCAAGGTTTTTTTTTTTTGTTCCCCAACCTGGCATACCCTCCAAGTGTCTTGATTTGCCAGGAACAGTTCTGATTAATATTCTGTCATCCCACTTTTTCATCTGCCTTTGAAATATCCCAGTTTCTTTCCCCCACTTTCCCCCTTAGTCCTCAGCTTACTTTGATTGCTGCAAACTAAGTTCAAAGTGCAAAAGTAGTTTGCACTTAATTAATTCAGCAGGGTGGAGAGGGTGAAATCTGGCCCTTCCCAGCAGGCTCAGGCAAAAGAAAACTGCTGCAGCCTCTCCTAGCTTGTCTGTTTTTCCTTATTAATAACATTTGCCATCTTGACGGCAGTCTGAAGTTGCTTGACCACACATGTCCTAGTTTTCCTCTGAGAAATGCTGGAGGGTATTGCCTGGTGGCTTATGAACAAAATCAAAATTCAGATGCCATGGGCTCTAACACTGTCATCTTCTTTACAAAACTAATTTGCCTAGTTAGAAAATGGCCAGTAGGCAACAGAGGCAACAGGCCAGGGTTGTCAGAGACTTCAGCCTGAAGTTGATTCTGATTCCCCGACAAGACAAGTTGGGGGCATGTTAAATCCTTTGGAGTCTAATCTCTCTCCTTTTTAATGTACATCTATAGGGTTTTAACCATTTTATTCTGTTCTGTTGTTTTAACTTGGTCATCAGTTCAATGTCCTTTTATCCTGTTTAAGTTGTTGTATTGCTTTTAATCTGGAATTGTTTAATATTGTTTATATTGTTTTAATGAGATCTCATGATGGGGTGTGGGATAGAAATATTTTAATATATTATGGAAATAAATGACCGAGAGACAGGAAGCTGTACAAACAGGAGTGGAAGAATGTGCCTCTCTAGGAGGTTTTTTTAAAGACTACAATTCCCATAAGAGAGTTTCAGTCCAAGCATATCTATGACAGGGTGACACAACATGAACAACATATCTTGAGCAGGGTGACATCAGTACATTGTATTAGATACAGGCCAAAACAAGGCATGTGGTGTTTCACTTGCCTTGGGGTGCAGTGCTTCAGCCCTGATCCAAAACATTGTGTTGTCTGACACCAGACAACCAATGGCAGCTGTTCACTCCCAAAATTAAGGTGTGTGGCACAACAATCTAGCCAAGCTATGTTGAGGCAGCATGATCTCACAGGCATTTCTTCCTCTTCCTGGCAGTAAAAATAATACAATCATTATTAAATCAGCAAGAGCTTGTTGCTTGGTTAAGCTACACTCCAGATCTGCTGCCTAACTCTGCCCAATGGTAAAGCCAGCTCTGTACCTTATGACCATTCAAGGGCAACACATAATTTAAAAGAGATAACTTGTTCTCTGCTTGTTCCCATAGAGGCTGCCATGTTGTGGAGTTTCTGTCTCAGGTTCCAAGATGGCTTGGGTGCCTGGTTTGACAAGGCAACTTGGATTTTGGCAAAGCCCTGAGCATCTTGAAACTGTTATCAGGGAATCCTCTGTGTGAAAAAGACAGGGCAGAAAAGCACAACAATGGGCATGCCAACTCATAGTAAAGCATCTTACCCACTGCTACCACTCCCCTTACAACACATAACTGGAGGCAAGCATTTGCTTCATTCTTAGTGCCAACTTACTTCATGTGAAGGGAAGAGGCCTAGCCCTCCCATTGCAGGAATGGGGTGTGTGTAGGTCAGACATAGTGAGAACTTGCCCCACAGCCCTCTACAACCTGCAGGTGGTTCTGTGAGAGAGACAAAGCACCGTGCCCTCCAATATTTTTAATGGATGAAAACCAGGACATGCGAACCTGAGCTACATCAGAGTATGATCAAAGGGGTGTTGCCAGGCAGCAAAGCAACAAAAGTTATTAATGAGTAAGAACACACAAAACTATTAGAAAATGCAGAGAGGCCCTGAAATGCCTATACTGAAGGGCAAGACTCCACCCACTCCTGCTAAGTTGAATGAGTGCAAACGAAATCTGAATTTGGAACTCAGTTTGCAGCAATTGAAGTAAGCCAAAAGTGGAAGGAGAAGAGAGAAATGGGGCCATTTTAAAAGCAGATAAGAAAGTGGAATAGCAGAGGAGTAATCTGTCCTGCCAAATTGGGACAGTTGGAGGGTATGTGAGGCTCTCTGAAAAGTCCCTTCATTCTGGTTCAAAAATTATGAAGAAAGACAAGGAAAGCATTTCATCTACCTACTGTCTGGGCAGCCAACAACAAAATGTCCTAATTAATCTACATCCACCTTCCTCCAAATGCATCTTTCCTGAGCCCATCATTCATGGCAGGCAGGACTGGCTCTGCCATTGGGGAGCGTGAAGCAGTAACCTCAGCCACCAAGTCCTGGGTACCACAAAAGGGCAGCAAGAACTATATTTATTGATTAGTTGTCATTGTCTTTTTCCTACCGGGGCCAGGAGAAGTGCTTGTGGCATATTTCTTTGTCCCAAGTGCCAAAATAACTTGGCTGGCAAATGTCGGTATTATAATGCATTGACAAAGGTAGGGTGTCATTTCCTGCTCTACTTCAGCCAGCAACATGTCTTGGACAGACCCCTGTCCCACCCATTGCAGTATCTACTAACAAATGGGACAAGGCAAAGCAAGAATGTTCCTGCAGTTGGAACATGCTGGTGTCTTTGCTGTTGTGTATCTTCAAGTTGTTTTTTTTTACTTATGGTGAGCCTATGCTGGCAAGACAATTGCTGTTTGCAGATAATGGGAAATGTAGTTATCTGGCAGAATGATGGGAATTGAAATCAACCTTGAGGCAGAATGATGGAAACTCCATCATGACAGGCAGTGACCTGGTCTACGCTGTTGACTTTTATTTCCCATTACTTGGTGGACACTAGATCTAATATGGACACTTCCCTGAAGAGAGCAGCTTTTTCCTCAGTGTCGTGAATGTTTTGGCTGTTTCTCCAGTTTAAGGGTTTTGCTTACCTTTCAGTGTTCTATATCAATACCCCTTCTTGTTTGAACAGTAATTTGTGTCTAGTATTTATTTTGCAATCTGGTCTGGTCTAATACATTTGGGGGGGTTTATGCTATGATTGTGCAGGACCTGTTATATGTAGCTTGCTAGTCTCCCAATTGTGTGGATTCACAGAGACCATGAAGAAGAGGCTGCTTACTTGTAACTGTAGTTCTTCGAGTGGTTATCTGTGAATTCACACAAACCCGTCCATCCTCCCCTTTTGTCCTGCGATCCCTTGGATCCATTGGATGCTGCTATGATGGCATTCATGGAATGGAGGCGTTTAAGTAGGAAGGGGCCTTATATAGGGCATGGGAGAGGGTGGGCAGGGATGCTTATGTAACTGTTCCAGAAGGTTCTGAAGAGTGCTCTGCGCAGATGCAGATAACGCAATTGTGTCAATTCACAGATGACCACTTGAAGAACGTAACCTGTTCTTCTCTCTTCAGCAGCTGTAGCCAACCAGGCTTAGAATCATAGTTGTAGAGTTGGAAGAGACCACAAGGGCCATCCAGTCCAACCTCCTGCCATACAACGATCAAAGCATCCCTGACAGATGGCCATCCACCCTCTCTTTAAAGACTTCCAAGGAAGGAGACCCCACCACGCTCCAAGGGAGTGTGTTCCACTGCCGAACAGCTCTTACTGTCAGAAAGTTCCTCCTAATGTTGAGGCTTAGTCTTGGGAAACTCTGTAGGCTGCCCTGGGATCCTCCACCACTTGGGGCAGCCACCAAGGCCCTCTCCCACATTCCCACCAGCCATACCTATGAGGATGAAACTAAGAGAAAGGCTTCTCCTCCAGGCAAACTTTTGTGGGAGCATATGGACCATCAGTTAGCCTGGTCCTGAACCACTTAAGTCTCCATCATTACATCTGCACCCTACTATCTTAGAGAAACTGGGGGTGCATCCACCCTACATAAATAATCCAGTTTGAAACTGGATTATTTGTCATGGCTCCTTCATATGGAATCCTGCGATTTGTAGTCTGGTGAGGTATCAGCACTCTTTGACAGAGAAAGCTAAAGACCTTGTAAAACCACAAATCTCAGGAGTCAATAGGAAAGAGCCATGGCAAATAATCCCGTTTCAAACTGGATTATTTGTATAGTGTGGATTAGGCCTGGGATAGTATGGCCAGTGTAGGAGTTATGTATAGTAGAAGGGCTCTTCCTTTGTAGCATTAGTGGTGGAGGAAGGCCCCATGCTATACTCCACAAAAGAGAAAGGCAGAAGTGGGAACAGTCCAACACTCCAACAGCATACAGTATCATAATACAGTATAAACATTACACATGTAGGAACAGATTCAAAGCCAGGCCAAGCAAAGTCTCCAGCAACACATTTCAGAAGAAAATACAGGAAGAGGCTGGCACTGGGACCAGAGAATGATGAGACACCGTCCCTAATTCTACCTACCAACCAAATGTCACTACCACCACCACTAACCAGGGCCTAGATTTGGGAGATTATCACACTATATAGTTGTCCCTTCATATTTGCTAGGGTTTGGTTCCAGGACTCCCTGTGGATACCAAAATCCGTGAATACAGTACTCAAGTCCCATTATATGCAATGGCATAACAAAATGGTGTCCCTTATATAAGACGGCAAAATCAAGGTTTGCTTTTTGATTATTATTTTTTAAAGAATATTTTAAAGATGTGAATACTTAAATCCGTGGATACGGAGGGACAGTTGTACTGCTATAGCACTATTATTCCACTTTAACTGCTCTGGCTGCCTCCTGTGGAATCCTGGGATTTGCAGTTTAGGGAAGGGTATTTGGAATCTCAGCCAGAGAGCTCTTAGGCCTCACTAAACTACAAAACCCAGAATTCCAGGGTATGTTTCACTTGTTACTGGATTTTTCTTTTCTTTTTTTGCTCTCCCCACCCCCCACATATATACATGTTTCTACAAATTAAAACCTACCAATTTAGGTGAATGTGTCTCTTCCTGCCTCTTCTTCATGTTAGTTGTCTGCTTTGAGATTTTTATTAGTTGGTCTCCATATTCATGGATTCAATCATCCACAGCTAGAAAATATCGCCCCCCTAAAAAAATTATAAAAAGCAAACTTTTCTGTTTGTCATTTTATATAAGGGACACCATTTTACTATGCCGTTGTATATAATGGGACTTCAGCATCCACGGATTTTGGCATCCATTGGGGGGTCCTGGAACCAAACCCCAGCAGATACTAGGGGCCCATTGCATTATTTTTCAAGCACAAGGAAGTATCCCTACTACACTGAAATGAGTCAATTCTACCATTTTAGGATTCTTCTGCGGCATCCACAGACAATGCAGCATTAATGTTTAGCCTGTTCTGGCAGTCCAAATAGTTGCAGCTACTCTTCCATGGTAAGATTACTCCTTGGCAGTAGTGCCATTATAGACTAGGAAGTCCAGAACTATCTATAAAGTTATTTGGGATGCGTAGGGTTGTGTAGATGGCAATGTGTATTACTTTACTTTCAAAGGTGGTAGGTCAGCCCCAGCTGTGCTTTCTGTTCAGTGAGGGCCTGGACCTTTGTCTTGGTGTTGCCCCAACCACAGGTTTTATTTATTTAATTTATATGCCACCTCTCTCCCAACAGAACCCAAGGCGGCTCACCAAATATCAGATCTAGCCATTACAGGACAAATGCAGGAACAAAAAAGAAAATAGCATTGAAAATAGCATTACTTAAGGCCTGCGGCTTTGCTACTGTGAAATCTTTTCTACATGTCTGTTGTAGGTATGGTCAAGCCCTTCTTTTAGGCAGTGAGGCAACTGCCTGAGGTGGCAGATGCTGTGTGTGGGGGCAGTTCCATTGCTTAAGCCCTGCTCCCCCCCTTCTGCTCACTTGGATGGCAGAGTGGGATGTGCCACAGGCCCTGTCCTGTGCCCCCTAACCAGGCTGGTGTCCTGAGGTGTTATGTAAGAACCTCCTTTGTTCAGTGCTGAAGTGAGGTTCAACTGTTACACAAGTGGCTTATGTACATGAAGTGAAGGGGATACCATCTTGCCCTTTGTTTCATGCTGCAAAGTATGTAGGGTCTATTCAGGTTGTATGACTGACTGGCCCCAAAACTGGCAGTATTCTGCGTTTTTCATAAATGTGAGACACCTTAGAAGTCAAGGCTATTAACTAGTCACAAAACTATGTGCACATTCATTAATTCTTTTGGAAATGGGAGTCAGATGCCAACTCATGACTGCCACGTGGTACCTTCAAAACCAGTTCTCCCCTAGAGGCTGAAGGGTTGCAATTCTAATGGTGGGTCACAGCAACGTTTGAAATCATCCCAAGAAGAAAGTGGAGATAAAGTGACAAGACAGCAAGTGAGGAACGAGGTTCATTTCAAAGAACAGATCAACTAGAGAGTGTGTATTTGTTTAACTTGTCTTTGCCACTCCAAATACATAAAGTCCTGTGTGCAAATACATGGCCTTGCTGAAGGATTGCTGTTAGAACCTGCTTTCAAGCACAGAATTCATGAGCATCTCAGATTCCATATTTTTGGAAACAAGTTGGCAGGATACAAGTCAGTGGGGATCTTAAAAGGCAAAGACAATGAATGAGGCATCTGGTGGCCAAAGGGACTCTCCTTCCCCACTCTCCTAGTCAAAGCCTTATATTTTTAATAAGCCCGTTAGTACATCCCTTATCCGTCCAACCTCCTTTTGCAATTCCTTGAGGTATAGCCAATGGAAGAGTTACTAGTGATACTGAGTGTGCATATCCTTCCATTTAATGCATCTCAAGTCAATTTGATTGCTTTACTAGATTTTAAAAAAGGGCTTATTTACAGGATTTACTCTGCTTATACCAACCTTGCAGAATTTTGGTGCTTCTGGTCAAGGAATCTGACTCACTGGCAGTAAACCAGCACCTGTAGCACCCAGGGCTACAGAAGACCCCATGCAACATTCAATTCTAAACAGATGATCACCGGCAGCTCTGTTTTCATTCTCTTGGTTAATCTAGACTCATGGTCCTCAGCCTTTGGCCATTCAGATGTTTTGGACTTTTAACTCCCAGAAGACCCAGCCAGCAAGGTCAATCATCTGGGAGTTCATGCCCCAAATATCTGAGGGCCAAAAGCTGAGAAGCATTAGTCTAGGGAACTGACTTTAAAGGGGCAAGGAACTCACATGGAAGCAAGGAGAGGCTGCACTATCCAAGTCCAGCTACCAACAGCATAGGTATTTTATTTTATTTTATTGAAATTTGAAAGCACCACTAACCTAATCTGCAAAGAAATGGGCTTGGAGGTTTTGTTTGCATGGATCACAAATGCATCCCCCATTGTTCCAGCTTCAGTTTCTCCTTTGGTCCATGGGAACCAATCACCCATCTCACAGGTGAAAAGGGAAGGGAGGAACAGAGAGAAAGAAGTGAGAGCAGGAGGTCAACTCTCCCATACTTTATTTTCAGGCACCAAATTTCACTTTTTCCTCCAGTCATCCATGGAGTCTCTGGATCCAAAATTTATCTAAAGCAGCAGTCTATCTCCCTCCCCCTTTTTAAAAGTTGCCTCTTTGGAGCCTCAGAAAGCAATAAAAGGAGGCAGGAACTCCAAAAAATCCTATTCACCCTATGGATTTTTGGACTCAGGGTGAGATGGAGGAACGGCTGAGCATGTTCTGCCATTATATGAACGTGGCAGTCAGAAACATGTGTTCAGAGCCAGGCTTACAAAGCAAACATTGCCACTGTATGTGGGTTATAGGTACAGCAGTAGTGAGGAAGACAAGCACCTGGGGGAAGTCCAAGTTGCTAGAGATCCTTCCTTTTTAGGGCTTACTGACTTTCCATCCAGGGCCCAGTAAGATACAGGCTCGTTTCAACTTGTCCTGGCCTCTTTCCTTTGAGGTCTAGTGTCACCTCAAAAGAGCCTGACACCTTCCCTGCTGCAGCTTCCATCTTTTGATTTTCTGAGTTCATCTGGTGACCAACACCGACTCAACATTCTGCTATCGAGACCAGGCCCGTTCCTGGGGAAGTAGGGACACGGAATGGCAAGTGGTGCCCCTCCCCTGCTGCTAGGCACAGGGAGAATCAAAGAGGCAGCAGCAGGAGAGGCAAAGAAAGGCCAAGAAGCACAGCAGCAGCACCAGAGGGACCACAGTGCTGGGCAAACCACTGCAACCATGGTATTCGTGGCCCCTGTTGGGGTGGTCAGGAGCCACACGTGAACATATGGGAAATAACACACAGGTGGGAAGCAAAAAGAGGCATATAATTGTAGGGAGAGAGAAGAGGCAGCCGCTCAGGTGGTTCCACTGCACATGTGAGGCAGAATTGTTCTTCACAGGTGATGGTGGAGTGGTTCAAATGGATATAGGCTGAGGGTCCTTCTCCACTGAAAGGGCAGGAAACAATAGCCCACACTGTCAACCCCTCTCTCGTTGCCTGAAATGCTAGGTCCCACCCCCTCACAGCCAGAGGCAGCTATGCCTCACTCCCCCCATTCAACCTCAGTCCACCTTCCTCCATAAGCAAATTATAACATCTCCCCCCTCCCCATTGACACACACATCCCAAAGTGGGGAGGGCTCACTTAGGACCAGATCAATTATTCTTTTTTTTAATAATGAAAGAATGGCTGATGAAGGGGGAAGCCCAGCATGCCCCAGTTTGTGCGTGTTCCAGCTCCTTTTCAAGGAGGTCCTGTCCCTCTCTTGCTCTCTCCCCCAACAAACCAGTGGGAGTGAGGGGGTTGGATGCAGAGAGCCAAAAGTGAAGGAGCAAAAGGGGCAGCCCAAGGAGCGTTGATCAGCAGCAGTGGCAGAGGAGGAAGAGGAGGAGGAAGAAGAGGAGGGGAGGGATCCCAGGTATCGTCGTCATCCTTCCGGCCAAAAACATGCACCTAAGGGGTGTCAGGCGAACACGGGAGCCGCCAGCGAGTTATCAACTCTTGTCGGAGCCACTGTCTCTGTGCAGGGTGCTCTTCTTCATGCTTTCCAAGTACTCCTGTTGTGACACAGCCAGCACGGAAGCTAGGATCTCGTCGTCGTCCCAGTCGCTTAAGCCTGCCGAAGGAGAAGTAATAGAAATGATGAAGGGTGGAGCCACAGAGCAGGAATGGAGGCAAAGAGGGGGCCTTCAAGAAATTGTGGGACTCTGGCTCCCATCAGCCCTCACAGGTATAGATAACAGAGATGAATGATCGGAGTTGGAGTCCAATCATCCTGGGAAGGCACAGGTTCCCCTACCCTGACCTATCACGTCAATCACTCGCTTGTCTCCTCCTACCCACACTCCCTAGTCCTTTGCACACTGGTGCCTCACCATGCTCAGCCAGTCTATCCCACCACTTCAGTTCCATGTCTGGCCCAGGCTGCACCACTACAGAACCCTGTGCTCCACAGCAGACTGTGACACAGCTCCTTTCACATCAGCTACCTCAATACCTGCACCAAAACCTCACAAGGTAAATAAAAACAATTTTTCACTCAGATGAAGAAAGATTACACCCAAAGCTCCAAACTTTCCAGTTCCAGAAGTTGTTGGCTTTGGATTCTGGTATCCAACCCAGCTTAAGAAAAGGTTCCTCCCCCAACTCCTTTTTCTGGAACTTGGAAGTATTATCTTGGGAATTTTAAAAAAATAGATTTTACATAATGTAAGACAAAAATGTAGAGCTCTAGCTTTTAAGGCATTATGATCCATGATTCTTCTTGTAATGCCTCATTCTGCTTCTGCACTACCCCTTAACATCCACCCATAGCCTGCAGCCAGAGGTGAATTAGGCAATGTATGTCATATCATAAGAAGGTATCATTCAGCTTCCCCCAAAATTGTACCCTCCAACTGTTTTGGATTACAACCACCATAATTCCTGATCATCAGTTACTTAGGGCTGGTGGGAGCCGGGATCCAACATCTGGGGAGCATCATGTTGTGAAAAGCTGTTGTAGGTGACCTTCACATTAAGGAAGTCAACCCATTCCTATGACTTAATGCAAAAGACAAAGAAAGACTGGTTTGGAAGTCTATATGACTGCAATCATGCCACACTGCACAAAGTGTGCTATCTACTGTGGAATCCAATTATTTGTCCAGAATCTTGTGAAGTATAGCTCAAAACCTTGAAAAACGTTTCTAGCCTACATGAGGATGGGTGGAAAAAGTTGGAAGTGTGTTGAGGCCCACTTGAACCCAGCTACTGAATGCAAGATTCTGTGAACAGAAAAAATGGAGAGCTTCCAGTTTTAACATAGCAATGGCCCCCAAAGGACATGGGATACCATTTTTAACAGCTGAAAGGACACAGCTAGTTCACCATTACGTCCTGGCTGCATAGCTGAAGGGAGGGCACTCACCGAATGCTGTGGGTGACATCTGTTGCATTATTGCCCGGCATTCCAGGGCTGGATACAATGACACTAAAGGAGGGGTTGCTCGGCCACCACCTGCAGAAAGCTGGCTGCTTGTACCTGCGTAGGGGTGGAAAAAACGGGTGGAACATTTAGCTGTGTAAGAATATGTGCAGGCTAATTCAAACTCCATCAGAGGGCTTATAATTTGATATGCTTCCAAAAAAATTTTTTTAGAGACCCCAGGAGATCTATATTCCATTCAAGGGCAAGGACAAAAATCAGGATACCCTTGGACAGCAACTAAGGCAGATAAAATACCTTCAAGAGGATTATATTATGGATACAGTCAAAATATTGATTCCTGAGAAAAGAGGTGAAGCTTATATGAAGCTCCTCTTGGCTGCAATGAGTTAATTAATCCAGCACTGTATGTATTGTGGACATGGGCGCTGTACAGCCTCTGCTCTGCTTGCCTTGCTCCTTCTTTGTTAGGCAAGGAACACCCCATGATATCTCCTCCACATGCTATAAGTCAGGCGTGGGCAACGTGTGGCTCTTCAGATGTTGTTGGACTGCAGCCCCCTTCAGACCAAGCCACTGCAGCCAATGCCAATGGATGTTGGGCACTGTAGTCCAGCATCATCTGAAGGATCACACAGTACACATCCTTTCTTTAAAGTTTTCCAGGCAGGTGTTTAAGCAGCAGAACAGCCTTCCTTGGGAAGTCTGGGGGGAAATCCTCTTCTGCTTTTAGCTTTCCCTCTGACCCTGGGAAATTTTGGTTCTTTTACAGAAGTCTACAGTTTGAATATCCAACCCTACAGGATTTGTTTACAGTTTTGAGGCCAGTTGGATCTCTTGTATGAAAAGGGTTTTACTTCCAGTTTCTAACTGTACTTGGTTATGTACTGTTACATTATCTTCTTTTGTAAAATTCTGAAGTTTTGATTTGAAGTTTTATTTGGTTTTACATGTATACTCAAGGTGAATTGTTTCAGGCATCAGAACAGGAAAGGTGGTTCAGACTTCTATAAAGGTAAATAAGACTCCGTTTCTTGTCCTGTCACCTCATGCTCCATGCCAGATACCAGCTTGTATTCTCCAGCCTGTAGTTCCTCATCAGCCCTTGAAAATGACTGCAAGGAAGCAGCCCTCAAGAGATAGCCTGCAACACTGCATTGTGGTAATGACAACTGTAGCTCTTCCATGCTACCTTCAGACATTTAAAAAATATGTGCAGCCTCCATAGAATGAACACTGCGTGAAAACAGACAGCTACTATGACAACTATGGTTGTATCCCTGCTGCATAGGCATTGCAGCTCCTGCATGAAAATCCAGGCACACCTGCTTCTTGTCTAGGCAGGAAAGTGGCAAACTGCATGGCCATTTCCTGCCAATGTGGGTTACCAGAACAGGCACAGACACACGCATGGGCTTGTAAGTGTACTGTATGCTAATGCTTGGGAAAGGGGACTGGAGAAGTCTGACTGTGTCAAATCCATTTTCTAGCTGTTTCCCTGTGTCCTTGAATCCCCTGGCATAGCAGAAGCCCTTGCCCAGCACAGAAACCTGGTGCTTCCTGCCCTGACCTACATGGCACTCACCAGGAGCACATGGCGAGGGGGGTTTGGTAAGTGCAAGAGCTGCTGTGCTTCCAGGGGAAGGTGGTTTGGCAGCATTCAGCTCATTGTGCAGATCAGGGTGCTCTGGGGAAGACGCTGAGCTGCGCTGGCGCGGAGAGCGACCACTCCATTCTTCCAAACCGCTGGCTGCGGCTGCTGTCGCTGAGCTACAGGTAGCGCTGGCTTTGCGGGGCTGTGGGGAGAAGAAAAGGGGGATGCTACTCAGGGCCATAGGGGGACTTCTTCAGCTCCCCTGAATCAGCCTGGTATGTGAGCCAATTCTGAGCAGAGATAAGAGGCCCATAGGCCCAGCCTCTACTGATGCCCAAGACACTGCCCTCATTCCCCTCCTGTCTGAGGAAGCCAGCCAAACCTGTCTGGCCTGCTTTTCCTGGTCCCGCAGCCACTGCAAATAGGACTCTCTGGCAACCTGCTCTTCAATGGCCTCGTTAGTTGCTTCCCAGTCTGTTGCCCGCTTCTTATCTTCCAGCATCTGCTGCTCAATCCATGACTCTTCTGATGTCTTGATTGCGTTCTTCATCAAGGACTGTTCTGCGTACTACAAAGAGCAGGGGAGGTTCAGTACACTCATGGAAGGCCTAGCTCTCAACCCACTAGCCAAGGCTAATTTTTTTAAAAAGTTAGTCCCTCTCCCCCAAGTGTGTGTGTGTGTGTGTGTGTGTGTGTGTGTGTGAGAGAGAGAGAGAGAGAGAGAGAGAGATTGGCCCTGTCAGTCATGAGTACAATGCAATGCTAGCGTATAAATTGGAGGAGAGGGAGCAATGCCTGCCCTCTGGTTATCTAGACAGAGCACAGGATTAATCCACTGTAAATGTTGCTGCAGCAGCATCACACAAATGGAAGCGTTGTTAGATCTGGAGGAAGAAAGCAGCAGCTAGGTTTCCTAGCAGCTGGTGGATTTGCTTCACCTGCCTCTTCACAGCTGGCTTGGAGGTAATTAAGGGAAGGTATCCTGAAGCTGCTATTCATTCTGTCTCCCCTGCTCTTCTAGAGAAGACAGATGGCCATACCTGAAGTGAGAGGGCAGCAACAATGTGACTAGCAGACAGTCATTCAGCACTTGGGGCAGATTCTCCCATCTCTCCAACACAGGGGTTAGCAAAAGTGACTTCTTCTGTATGATTTTGGCCCAACCTAACCTTAACACCCATCATCCCTACCTACCCAGTATTGCCAGTGGTGATGAATTATGGGGGCTGCAGTTCAAAAACCACATGAAGGGACACAGTGGCTCACCCCAGATCTAACAGGCAGGCTGGTCCATCCCTAGGCCATTCACCAGTTCAAGACAATGCTGGAAGTGGGAGTTGGAAATCTTTCTGAAGAATTGTAAGATAGAAATGTTTTATAAAAAAAAAACCTACCACCCAGGGTCAACTACTAGCAAATGTATAGTAAACTGCATCTGTGTCCATACCTCTTAACAAGTCTTGTTTCCCCCTACCCCTCTTCTTCCATCAAACTTCTCCTTGCCATCTCTCAGCCCTCTCAGCTTCTCCAACAGCCTTCACTCAGTTGACTGTGGCTTGAATGTGTCCTGTAATGTTTAGCTTTTATCCTGCCAGGACAGCTGCCAGAAGCCAGGATGTGGAGCTACACCCATACCGCCAGCCTCTTGCTCAGTCTAAAACAGTATCCCATCCCATTTCCCACAATTTGCTCAGGAAAGGCTCACCCCTGGCTTGAAGGAGGGCAGTCCCAGCCCCACCCCAATGGTAGCTTTATTGGGGTTCACCACCGAGTTGTAATGTATGTTGCGGTGATAGCTCACTCGGATGGGTTCATCCTCGTTCTGATGGATGCCGTGGAAAGTGTTGATGGGCTCTGGAAGGGAGAGAGAAGGCAGCTTAGAGAATGTGGCACTCCTTTTGTCCAAGTCCTTTTGGTGCAATCAGGTAGAGGCAGATGACAGGCTGGTATCCCCAGCTCAGGGCAGCCACCAGGAGTTAAAGAGGACAGGAACTGAAACTGGCATCTAGGTTACCTGTGCCATACTGGTAAACCTCCACAGGTCGATTGTACATTTCTGCCATTGCCTGCATCTCAATGTGGTTGCCATGGCAGTTGTTTTTCCGCTTCCGGTTGATGTAGGTGGTGAAATCTTCTGTTACGTAATTGGAGAAGTAATCGGCATTCTTCATCTGCAACATGGAAGGACCTCAAGATCAGATGGAGAAAAGCTCCGGCATGGGGCAAAAAGAAGCAAGACGGAAGAGCTGCTCAGGAAACAAAAGAAGTGGCTCCTCTGTAGCTAGGGTAATGTGACATGACCCCTCAGGGGCTACATGAGCCCAAATGGCCAGGATAGCCAAACTGCTTTCAGAGCAGTTCCTTAACAGCTCTCTAGGCTGCAATTTTAAAGAGAGATTGTTTAATACAGAGATTTGCGCTGGATTCCTCTAAATCCTTTCTCCCAGCCTGAAAGCTGAAAAGACAAGAAGCTGCAGTGTCTGTAGTACACATTGCAGGTGTCCAAATGGATGGGAGAAAGGATGACTTCTGGGCAGGACTGAGGTGCTTATTGGTCAGAAGGAACCTCTAGGGAAGAAATCCCAGCTCTTCATTGCTGCCAGTGTTCACAGAACATGAAATCCCTGGCAACTCCAGTTTTGGACGCCAGATTTAGAGGCAGTCGTAGAAGCCTGGCTTTGAGGAGACCCCCTTCCCCCTTGCACTCACCAGGTAGTCCATACAGTGCTTCCGGACCACTTCATGCATGTCTTGGTCACCATATACTTGGTCAGCTGCAATAAGAAAGTGGGATATCATCATCATCATCATCACCACCACCACCACTATCACCCACACACAATGGCTGCTTGTCCCAAATTTCTCGTTTCCCCTACATCTAGTTTGGACTTACAAGTGACCCATTCTAGCAAATTATATCAGAGGGAAGTGAGCAGCAGGACCATTTCATCAGCTCCACTGAAATACCAGTGGTATTTCAGTACCACTGAAGTATTTTCCTGCAGTTTGTTGTAAGAACTACCATTTTAAAAACTGCTGCTTGAGTTTGCTCCCCCCCCTTCTCTCCCCATTCCTTTTTCGCTTTTGTGGTCTTCCTAGTAAAAGAGTCGGGTGAAAAATCTTCAAATATATAAAGTATAACTACCAGCTGGAGGCACACATGGAGTCTGCCATCAGATCAGGGCTCAGTCCCAGGTAAGGTGTGTGTGTGTGTTTTAAATCACTCTTATCTAGGCTGGAAATTCCCTATGATCTCTATGAACCTCCATAGGAAGTTCCTCTTCTATACAAGCTGTGCTTCAGGTTCTTTCCTCACACAGTACTGTACAACAAAATCAAGTGGACACAATCCTGAAGACAGCATAGAATAGCTTCCCCAATTTAACAGGTGTAGCACCCATCACCCACAGCCAGAATAGCATAATGGGTATTGTTATCAAACACATCTAGAACATGCCATGTCAGGAAAGTCTTTGGCAAGACTGACCAAGAAGCCTTTTCCATCAGCCCTAAACCCAAGACAGTAATCAACTCTTGGCTTCCATGTCCAATATTTAACTTAGAAGTGAGTACACTGACTCCACCTGTCACCAAGGGGGACTAGACTTTTCATATATTTGGGGTTAGGAAGGACATTTTTCACCACAGGAGAAATTGGTTAGCAGCAAGGGTTACAGGCTATATCCTTACAGCATCCACGTTTACTCTGTAAGTACTCTCTGCAATACAGCTACTCTCTGTTTGTAGTGTACGCACTGCCTGAACTATGAGGACCAGATCTCTGGTCACACAAGTCATTCATTTCAAAAGAAAAATATATTTAAGATTAGTTCATCCAATGAGCTGGTTTGCAGCTGGAAAAGCCACGACCCTATTAGAAAAACAAAACTTTTCTAGAGTTCCCCTCTCATCTTTGGTGTGTATTTGATGCTACCATCTGCAACCCCCACCCCCACCATCGCTGCTTTCTGCTCACAGTTCACAGGTTGGTCACTAAGAGCATTTGTTGAGTAATCTAACAATTGAAACATGTAACCCTGATTCCATTATGTGTCAGCTCAGCCACAACAAAGCAGCAAGCGAAACTGATCAGAGCTGGCACTGAAACTGACAGATGTGCTGAAAAGAATCTGGCAGGCTTCTCACCATCAAAGGAAGTCTTTGCAGATGTGCAACTCTGTCCAGGGGCAAGGGAGGAAAAAGCAGCCTGATGCCAGCTTTGGGAGACTCACAGAATGACAGAGCAGAATAAAACACTGCTGGAAAGCTAGTTACCTGGAAGGCATGCTGGCATGAGAGTGAGCACAGCCTACCAACAAAGAGGGATTCAGTCATATGCTTTGTATTTCAAAATCCTGCTGTAACCAACTCAATGGAATCAGGAATTAATATACACTACTGCAGAACTCCTGAACTTTTACCACATTTGTGCTCCCTGAACTGAGACCCAAGAATCTACCTGCAATAAAGTGTAAAGTGTGGTGGATAAATTCTGCAGGTCTGTGGGGGCCACTCTCTCCATGAGAACTGTTCTGGGGCACAATGCTCACAAAAGACAAAACTGCCCAGAAGTCCACTTTTGATTTCCTACAAAGCTTGGTTTTCCTTCATGGGCAGAGGGGGCGGGGCTTGCTTTAATGGAAAAATGTTGTACGCCTTCAAATCGTTTCCAAATTATGGCGATCCTATCATGGTGTTTTCTTGGCAAGATTTGTTCAGAGGGGGTTTGCCCTTGCCTCCTTCTGAGGCTGAGAGAGTGTGTCTTGCCCAAGGTCACCCAGTGGGTTTCCATGGCTGAGTGGGGATTCAAACCCTGGTCTCCAGAGGTGCAATCCAACACTCAAACCACTATACCACACTGGCTCTTACACTGGCATAAACACATTGAAGCATGTCAAACATTGCTTGGCCTAGTTCAAGTGTATCTATGATGTAGGGACAGCCAAATCAAAAAGAGACAAAGAGAAAACCAAGCCATCCAATGGGTGTGTGAAGGCCTATGAATATCAAATAATGACAAGGGACCCAAGGCCAGAGTGGTTGGGTGGCTGATGAGTAGTAAGGAGAAGGACAAGTTGTATATCTGTAACTGTGGTTCTTCTAGTGGTCATCTGTGAAGTCAACTTTTGAACATATCCTGCGCAGTGCATCTTTTGGAACCTCTAGCCCCACCGGTGCCTCTATATAAGGGGTATCCTGATGAAACTGCCAGTTCAATGGATGCTGATGCAGCAGTCCAAAGGACAGGCAAGACATGACGGGAGGATGGACAGGGTTGTGTGAGTTCACAGATGACCACTCAAAGAACTACAGTTACGGGTATGCAACCTGTCTTCCTCCTTTCTGGTCTCTGTGACTCACACAAATGGGAGACTAGCAAGCTACACAAGCAGGAGGTGGGAGTGTCATTGCAAAGCAATCAAAGTTTACTGAACATGAATATATGCAAGCACATACATTCAGCATGAGCATAACACTCCTGGTACAGACAGAAAAAATTCAGTATAGGGCAAGATTCAGAATACAGAATGAATCTGAAATCTCAATAGTATAGGCAATGCATAGAATGAATCAAAGGTCTGCATAGCACAATCAAAGCATGACTGTATCTGAAATCTGAACAGCACAAACACAACAGAGAGAACATCTGAAATGTCAATGGGACATTTAAAATATAGAAGAACAAAGCACAGATCTTCCAAAAAAAGTATCGGCCCTGGACCTGGAGTCCACTCTGTGATAAAAGTGAAGGGCTGTGACCTGATAGCTGCATGACAAATGTCCTCAAGTGGCACACCGGCCAGGATGGCAGAAGACACAGCCACTATCCATGTGGAATGGGCCTGATTTTGATCAGGAGGGTCCTTAAGGGCCAGTTTATAGGCAAGATGGATAGCCAAAGCCACCCACTTTGAAAAACATTGAGAGGAAACAGGAAGTCCCTTCTTTGTTGAAGAGTAACAAAGAGTCTTGGGAAGTCCTGAAAGCAGAAGTCCTGTTGACACAGAAGGCCAAAGCCCTCTGGATGTCATGACAGTGCAATGTCCTCTCAAATGCAGAAGTTGGATTATGCATGAAGGTGGGAAAAACAATGTCCTGGTTCATATGGAAAGAGGACACAACCTTCAGCAAGCAGGTAATGTTGGTACGGAGAACAACCAGGTTGGGATGGAAGCTTAGGTATGGACGGTCTACTGGGAGCACACAAAGCTCACCAGCCTGATGAGCAGATACAATGGCAACCAAGAAGGCAGTCTTCCAAGAGAGGAGGTGAGGATCACAAGTTGCCATGGGCTCGAAAGGGTGCCTAGAGAGCTGAGACAACACGAGATCTAGGCTCCATCACAGTGCTGGGCCCAACATAAGAGGATGGAAATTTTTATAGCCTTTCAAAAATCTCTTCATGAGGGGTCATGAAAGCAGGATGCTTTTTTAAAAGTTTTTTTTTTAATTTAAAATATTTTTTTTAAAAAAGAAAGCTTTTCCCAGTAGCTGAAAGTTTGTAGAGACTGATGCCAAGTAACAGTGTATGGAGAAAAGAGACAGTTCCTGGTCTGACAAAGCTAACAGAAACTGCAGAATATGCTCAGTCTTTGTCTTTGAAGAGGAAACGTGGACTCAGAAAATCTTGGGATCTCCTCCACTTGTAGGCACAGGAATATCTTGTTGATGGTCAATGAGTTGCAAAGATAATGTCTTTAACAGCATCTGACAAGACAGCTAATGAACAACCCTCCAAGCCATGAGATTGAGGGTGCTGAAGTCGGAATGCTGGACGAGGCCTTGGTACAAAGTGAGAAGCTCCAGTCTGTGTGGAAGCCAAATGTAACTCCTTGAGACAGGTGGAGGAGAGGGGCAAGCCATGGCTGGCTGGGCCACCATGGTGCAATCAGAATGCAGTTTGCCCTGTCAGGTTCCATAGCTCCCTTTGCAGAAGAGTTTCCACCTCTTGTAGTAGAACACTAGAAGGGGGAGTGGAGCAATAGACACAAGAGGGAGGAGTTCTTCAGAACTCGATAGCATAATCTCTTGTGATGATGTCAGAAACCTATGAATCGGATGTGACAGAGGCCGAAGCATGGTGGAATTTCTTAAGCCTGTTGCAAAAAGGCAGTATAGATGGTGGCAGTGCAATGGTGGCAAAATGGATGTCCTGGTGGCAGTCAAAGGCAACATTTGGAGTATTTGCCAGACGGCTTCTTAGTGTGGGAAGACTTTAACTTCAAAGTGGATGGAGCTGGCTTCGTCACAGCAGCAGAAGGTAGCAGAAGAGTGCGACGGGACTGTACTCAAAATGGACTGTAAGCACACTTGGCCAATGAACTGTACCTATACCCAGTAGACAGACGTTTTGACGTGGAATGAACCAGGGGATTAAAACTGTACCTTGATGATGGACTGCATCTTCTGGGTATGTTCAAGCTTAGTATCGGTCTCAGCATGGAAGAGTCCCATCTCATCGAAGGGAGCTCCTCGATCACTGCACGTGCTTGATTGGAAAGCCCCAAAGATCTGAGCCAAGCATGCCTCCAAAGAGAGACAGCACCAGCTAGAGCTTTCCCAGCACAGTCAGCGATGTGGTGCAAAGAGGTGATTTGCTGCCCAGCCAATTTATGAGCCTCAGACTGGAGCAACGATGTCATCTGACGGTCTTCATCTTTGAATTTGCTCAAAAGGGTGGACAACTTCTCCCAGAACAGCTGCTAGTATGCACCCATGCATGCAAGGTAGTTGGAGAGTTTACAAAAGAGGGCAGCAGAAGAATAGAACTTTCTGCCCATTGAACCCAACTTTTATCCTCTTTATCGGTAGGCGTTGAGTGCATTTGTCGGGAAACTCAAGATTGGGCTGTGTTCATGATGACTGAACTTGGCTTCAGATATTGTCCCAGCCAAGCAATGTCAGAGTCCTGAATTTTATACAGAGCTTCAATCTTCTTAGATGTATGAGGTCTGTCTATTAAATAACGAGACTGATATAATAACCCATCTTTATTTATATGTGTTACAGTTCTAATGCTTGTCCCCTTCAATATACTCCCCGTTCACACTCACACACTGATGCAGTCTTGTTTTCCACTGGTCGAAGGCTTGGAGCAGATCAGTTTCTGTCAGTTGTTTCAACATATCTGCCATTTTCTTCTTTACTGCATCAATTGGCTCAAAACACGTTCCTTTAAGCACTGATTTCACTATAGGGAAAACAAAAAAGTTGCATGGTGCCAAATCTGGCAAATATGGAGAATGTTCAAGTGTAGTAATGCATTTATCGGCCAGAAACTGCTTCACAGAAAGTGCTGTGTGAGCAGGTGTGTTGTCTTGATGAAGAATGAAACCATTTTTCCATAGTTCTTGCCTTTCCCCCCCCGACTCTCTATGGTTGTTTAGACAACCATGGTTGTTTTCAAAAAATACATAAAAATGTGCATAACCGCCCATCTGAACAACCAATTTGAATTGGGGCACTTCCAGGAAGTCAAATGTCGGATGCACATGGGGGCGGGCTTGCCAGCAACGAAGCAGCTGGAGCCACCATTGTTGGTTTTTTGGGAAACGTTTGAGCGATTTTTTTTAAGCAGCAGAGCCAAAAAAAAAAAATGCAGATAAACGTTCTTCCGCATCTCTCATTTAGCAAGGAAAAAAGGGGGGAATGGAGGGAGCTTTTGGTCAAATAATAAGGCAGGTAATTCACTTGTGGCCACCATCTTTTCTCGTGGGCATGTTCCGTGTGAACTTCAAACTCGGATAGCTTTTCATGCCACTGATCTTGCAAATGAATCATGGGGACAAACGAGAATTGTTGAGATAATGAGGTAATACGCTATTTTCCGCAATTAATTCTGCCGTCTGACTGAGCTCTCTCTTTCAGCTTTGTCAAAACTTCCTTATGATAATGCTGGTTCACTGTTCTGCCTTTTGGAACCCATTCTGCCCAAATTCTGCCCTGATGTCAACCCCCCCCCCCCAATGAGCATGGCTTTGAATGTGGACTTGTTTTGACGTGCATTTTTCATTCTTGGTGATGATGGTGTTTTCCAGCGCATTGACTGTCATTTTGTCTCAGGATCATACTGGAAGATCTAGGTTTCATCAGAAGTTATGATTTTTTGGAAAAAAAGGTTTGGGTCCACTTTAAGTTGCTGCAGAATGTCAGCACAAATTTCCTTGCAGCACTCTTTTTGCTCTGGTGTGAGAAAACTAGAGAGTATCTTGGCACAAACTTTTCTCATGTTGAGATCCTCACGCAAAATTTTCTACATGTTGTCTTTGTCAATGTTCACGGCTTCAGCTATCATTTGGACACTGAGTCGGCCATCTCCTCCAACAATCTGGCTGATTTTTTCCACAATTTCTTTGGTTCTTGAAGTGGAAGGTTGTCCAGGGAGTTCATCATCTTCCACATTCTCACGCCCTTCTCGGAATCTTTTGTGCCACTCAAACACATGGGCACAAGACATGCAGTCTTCCCTGTAGGCCTCAATAAGCATTTGAAAAGATTCTGTTGGTGTTTTGTTCAATTTCAAATTGACACTTTTAAACTTAGTATTTTTCTGGCACACAACAAACAACACAACTGCTTTAAACGATGACTGACAATTAACTGAATTGTCAAGAGTATTGATGTTTCTCATGCAGGTTCAGACATGTTCAAGGTCACCACTCAAGCATTCACAACCAGTTCTCCCTCATTTGTCTGAAAGGTAGAAACACAGTCTTGTTATTTAATAGACAGACCTTGTAGAAGGTACAAAAGCAAGGGTTGCCCAAGATTTGCGGATGACTTAAAGCAGGTACAGAAGCATCGGCAGAGTCGTTGGGATTGGGGCCTGAGTTTATACCCGCTGCAACACAGGATCATTGATCTGTGTCTGTGATAGCATCACCAAAAGGTCTTGCACGTTGCCCATCCTCATCACGGACCTTTGTTGGAGGGCAAGGAAGGGTCAGTTTCCCCCAAGAGCATTGGTGGGGACTTACGTACAGCAATGTCAATCATTTCAGAATCAGACCTGGAGCCACAGGATGCTGAAACAGCCAAAGATGATCGAGAGTGGGCTTGTTCAGCAGGGAGTTCCACCCGTGCTGGCAAAATGACAGCCACAGGCTATGCAGGTAGAGAAGGATTCTGCTGGACAGCCATCTGAAGTGTCTGGTCTGCATATGTCTGATCTGAACCAGTAAATTGAGAGTTAGGATGAGGCTGAGCTCCTTGGGGAGTAGTGGTGACTGTGGGAGTAGGCTGGACCACAACAGGAGTGGGTACAGGCACTGCAGGACGGTCGTGAACAACATGGGGATGTCGGTGACCCTGATGATGCTTGGGGTGCCCCTCGTTCCTACAGTGGTAAGTATGAGGAGACTCATAATCATATGAATATTGGTCGTACATCGAGGGGAACTTCGGAACCGACAACAGGATAAATCGGCAGAACTCGACGTCAAATGTCTCCAACCCTGCCAGCTGTGATGGGGATGATATTGATGGCCATGGTGTCAAGACCATTGGGATCAATGAGGCCGTTGGGCACAACCTCTGGAAGAAGAAGAGTAGGACTGAGAAGATGAAGAACTCAATGTGAAACAAGCTCAATATGACAGTCTATGAGGTGAAGGTACTAGGGGAAGAGGTGTTGAGGCAGAATCCCCTGAGGTACATGGTTGTACAGCAAGGGGCGAAGCAGACACCTTCACAATCAGTGAGGACACCAGAATTTTACCTTCAGAAATATTCTCCGAAGCAACCTGGTAATATTGTATTGGTGAAGCTACATCTACATCCTGATGTAGGGGCTTCTGGTTCTTGAAGCTGAGAAGAACTTCAAGTAGGAGACGTCGCCAGCTCAATCGTAGCTGGGACCAACTCATGACTGGTGTAGGCCGTGTGGCAACAATGGGGACCACTTGTACAGCAGGAACGTCAGTGTGTTGCTTATCCTTCTCCTTAATATGCTGCTTTTTCTTGTTGTTTGACTGCTGGGCTATCGACTCCATTTCGACCTCCTGGGACTGACTTGAAAGTAGGCAGCTGCTGACAAGAAGCGCAGTGTAGAATTCAGGTAATGAAGATGCCTTCTTCACCTTTGATGGGATGGTAGAGGAGATTACAAGAGGATACTTAGACAGAGGCCTAGTGGCCAAAGAGACCAGCATGAACTTCGATGTTGAAGAAGCTTTAATGGACGGTTCCATACCGACCAAAGCAGAATGCAGAGGAGATGGCATTTCAAACCTCAGAAACTGTTCATACAAGAGTGCCTTCAGGTGCAACTCTCTGTTCCCCCATCTCACTTGAGGCATGAAAGCTCTACAGTAGGCACAAGAGGCAACCACACATGCTTTTTGGACACAGAGAAGGCACTTCAGATGTCCATCCTTCTCTGGGATCTTAGTACCACAGGAGATGCAATTCATAAAGGATGCCAGAAGGGCGAGTGTGGCCTTGATCACCAGTGTGGTCCCAGTATAGACGAAGCCTGGTATGGGGAAGGTGTCAGAAAGAAGCTGAATTGGTAGCTGGATGAAGCTTGTGCAGGGAAGCCAAAAAACTAGCCGGAAGAGAAAGATGAAGCCAAAAGGTGAATAACATGGTTCCTATTGATACTGCTGCAGTGGTGGACAAAAAGAAACAGGCGATTTTGGCGGGAAGCCCCTTATATAGAGGCACTGGAGGTGGGCGGGCTACTGCCAAAACACTTATATAATTCTCTAGAAGGTTCCCAAAGGTTCACTGTGCAGACGCAGGATAACCATTTGTGTGAGTCACAGAGACCATGAAGAACAGCTTCCTCTGCTGGGAAAGCGCTGGAATGAGTTAAAGTTTTAAAAGCAGCCAGAAGAAAGGGAGTTTGTGTAAGAAATAAGAATAAAAATAAGAATAAAATAATGGGAAAAATAGTACACACATAACAACCAAACTACTTTCAGCAGCTGTGTCTTGAGGATCCCAATGAAACTGAGGGGAACCAGAGTATGGAGTACAGTGAACAAAGCAGTGAACAAAACATGTATCAGTGGATTGTACCCTGTATCAGTACTTCTTGGGTTGTCTGATACAGGAGACTCACAATTGTTTTTCTAATGTGCCAAGGGCTGGTGCCATATTTGTGCCCATTGGCTACAACAGCATCTCTCTTTTCTGGAAACCTGCTGCAGATAGGCAACCAATGGCTCGTGGCTTGGCATTAATCCACGGACCACATCTTTGAGTATTATTGACCTACATTTCCCCAAGCACTTGCCAAAAATATAGGCCCCTGGGTTCAATCAACCAGGAAATTGGTGAATGGGGTGAAGGGAAGAAAGGAAGCTACTCTGGCATCATGGGACTGCATTTTGGACAATGACATTCATTCCATGCTATAGAGCCATGGGGGGATGAGCCCCGAGGACATTACCTCCTTGAGAGGTAGGGAAACAGTGTGAGAGTGTACAGGAGTGATGCCAGGCAGGAAAGAGGAAGAAAAACCTCCTGTGACAGTCACACCAAACCACCAAACTAGTTCAAGAGACAGGGTGTGAGGGGGGCATTAAATAAACCAAAGAGGAGGAGGAGCCACAGCTTACAACTGTGAGAGATCTCCAGCTCTTACAGAACCCCTGAGTATCAGCATACCCTGAAGACAGAGCTTGGAAAAGTTCCTTTTCTGGTCAGCTCCCTTAATCCCCAGCCAACATGGAGCCAGGTGTTACTGTTCAAATAGGAACTTTCCTGAACAGTGGAAGTGAAGGATCTCTAGAGAAAGCCAGAGCACTCATCCCTTTCTCCCTCCAGTATTGATTGGCTATGGGTGACGTCATTCTTAAGCTCTACCTGAAGGAACCAGAAGAATTTGCATTGTCTTTCCTGAAAGTCCACCTTGAAAGATTCCTGAGAACCATGCACAGTTCACAAGCAGGGAGATGCATCAGGAGATAAAATATCTCAAAGCAAAGGCATGTGGCTAGTGGGACACTGCAACACGCACTACATCACTACTACTCAAAATGATGGTCCATGGACCTGTGCTGGTTCACAAGCTAGCAGCTACTGGGCCCTGAAGAGTTTCCAAGAAAGAAAGAAAGAACTGTAACCTGGCACACTGGAAAACAGTAACTGCTAGTCCCTCACGTTACATAGCTTAAGAAATGCTCTACTACATCACACTGACACTGTGGCCTGACTGTTACACAAAGTGAGTGGCTATTGCCAAACCCAGCAAGATCATGCTTAGTTCCCCCTTCCATACCAAGCTATCAAATAGTTCAGTCAGGTAATGGCATAGCAAAATATTATTGTTTTCCTCTCTCTCTCAAATGATTCCTGAAACATAAACATAAACAGTGGGGATGGGGACACATCCAGGCAGATGGAAATCTGCAATCAGGAGATGACATCTTCCTGCCGGCACCCTCTGGTATGCACATTATATTTCCATTCAGCTGTTATCTCTAAAGAGACAGGAGCTATTTCTCCCAAGGCGGGTGGGGAGAGCCCTAATACAGATATAGAAACTGCATCCTGGGGCAATCACTGCTTGCACAGGTAAGCAAGAAAAAGAACAGCAAGAGTGGCAGAGAGGGAGAGAAAGAAGCATGGGGATTGTCATAAATCAAATACAGAGATTGTTGTCTAAAGAGTACTATGCCAGTAATAGGCACTTCCTAAAACAATGGAGCAGGTCGGGATGAAGAAGTGAGTTATTAAACCCCCTTCCATATCAACAGTCCCACATCTTAGTGACTAGATAGTTGATCTTAATGGATTTTTATCCACAATGTCTCTCTTGCACTCCAAAGTTGCAGTGGCAAAATGAGGCAGAGAGACCGACATGGGGCAACAGCTTTTTTGGCGGGCTGCGCACTGCATCACGGGAGCAGGTGACTCATCTCTAACCTCCATGTAAACAAGGATGTGGTTTCTGGTGAGGGGAAGTAGAGGCGACAGTTCCAGCAAGTCACATGAGGCTCAGGCTTTTCTCTGAAACTTGTGTGTTGTGGTCACCGGTCCAAACCCCAACTTATGTTGATGATCTGTGCGCGTGCACGCAAATGCGAACAGACAGACAGACACACAAATGGAAATCACAAAAATAGAAACCACCACCACCCCATATGTATTTGGGCTGTGGATTAATCTTGAGTTATAGAGGGGAGGTTACAGGGAGAGGCCAAAACTACAATCCCCCAGACTGTATTCCAGGCCAATTACCTGTCCTTAGAACAGAAACAGATGAACACACAGAGCTAAAAAGCAGCCCTGATTCATGTCATTTTACAGCTCAAGACTTCGAAGAATGCAGATGGGGGTTATTCAAGCTCTGTCATAAGTTTATGTGTTTGACGGCGTTTCGGAATACACATAGATTAGGCACAAACAGAATACCCCACCACACAGTCTGGCACTTGCCATATTTGGTGACATGGGTTGGGGTACGATAACTGCGGGCTAGTAGGACAGTCCCCTAATCCAGGATATTTTTTAAACCAGCTAAGGATGTTCCAGGAAAAACCCACCACAAATGTCCCTGAACCTCTAGGAATGACTTTGCTTCACTTATCTTTCATCACAAAACTGTTGAAATTCACAGAATTACAGCAGAATAGCTCCACCAGGCTGATTAATAGCTGGCACAGAACTGTCAACAGTTATCTTTAACCCTTTCTGTTCAAAGTTCAAAACCCTGTGCCTTTTCTGAAGAGCTGCAAAGAGGTTATGGTGCACACAGTCTCCCTCCTGGTTTTATCCTTGCCACATCAAGCCAAGTAAGTGCCTCATTAAGCCAAAATATCTTGATTAGTTAATTAAACATGGCCAACAACAGGCTTTTCTGCATCAAAGTGTGGGCCCTTTGCTCATGGGTTAATGAATGAATGGGTTGTCATTTAGCTGCCACCAGCTCGATGAATGGGATGGCACAGCCCAGCAACATTACAATGAGCCCAACAAGTCTGTGCAATAGGGCTCCATCGATCAGCAGAAGCAAGTAGTTAGGTCAAAAGATTTTGAAAGCCGTCTTCGGAACCAGTTGGCATCTGCAGGAGAGGCACTGTTACAATCACTCCCCTAATTTCTGATGTTCAGAGGTAAGCGCCATCATCACTTGTGCGCCAGAACAGCACCATCAACGTACAACTGAGAAGCTGTAGTAGAAACCCCAAACTATGTAGAATGAGGGAGGGAAATATTTTTTGGGGGAAAACCCTTAAGTGATAGTGGTGGGAACCAGGCCTGTGAAGTCTGAATTACAGCAGTTGAAATGTACTGACTCCAATTACAGCTTCAGAACAAAAACTTGTAATAGTAAAACAATCTATGGTAAATACAGGTTGCCCCATAGCCATGGAACCAATATCTGTGGTTTCATTTATCCGTGGCTGAAAAAATAGGGATACATACCATAGAGTTGTACTGGAAAATGTCTAGAGAGGTATTCTCTTTAGGAATTGCTAGGTCCTCCAATGCAGCTCTATGGTATGTTTGTAACGGAAGTCCTTTATTTTAATAGGGTTTGCTATTATCTGCGTTTCATTTATAAGTGGTAAGTCTGTGAACGTATACCCCGCACATGCAAGAGGCAACCTGTGTATCATTTTATACTTACATTTTACCTTAACAAAATCATTAAATGTCTAGCTTGCTGCATATTTACTTTTACAGGAATTTAGGAAGCTCTTTTGTTCAGAAATTTTAATCAAAGAAATACATTTTATGTTCTAACAATCTAAATAGCCTGCCTGATGATTCACATGGTACCATTCTACTACAGTGAATTTGCTTTTACTAATTAATATACATTTGCCATTTAAACAGAGGAATCAGAGTTGGACCGCAGAAAAATATAGGCATTGGAGTCAGAGTCCAAGATTTGACATACCAACTCCATAGCCCTAGTGGGAACTCCCCAAATCATTCAATGAGGAGTGAGCATGTTTAGCAGTCAAAGAATGCTGATTGATGGGAGCTAGGGAATCCAGAAACCTGCCAGTTAGCAGAAGGAGGATGGAGTATCCTGAAACGGAAGACAGACATCGCTTGTTGCCATCCCCACTTACAACCTTCTATTAGAAAAGTAGGAAGTTTTTACTACAGGAGTTCAGCTACATTTGAAGATGGGAAGTTGTCATAAATGACTGAAACAGAAGGCGAACTACAATACGTAATGAAGGAACTTGATGGTCAAGCCTCCATTGAAAAATCCATAACCAAATGACTTAGGGAAATCCAGATTAGAATGAGAAAAGAAGAACTGGGCTGGAGTAGTCAGTGTAAGGGCAAAATGAAATACAAAGCATGAGTAGCTCAACCACGTAAGGCAGAATGAGAAGTTACTGTACTGGACTGTCAACAAGGTGAAGGAGACTGTAGAAGCTAACCAAAAAAAGAAAAGCAACAGTAAAGGTAGTGTGTTAAGTTCATTAGCAACAGCTATATGACAGCTAGTGTGGTACAGTAGTTTGAGTGATGGGTTAGGACTCTGGGAGACCAGGTTTCAAATCCCCAGTCAGCCACTGGGTGAGCTTGGGCAAGTCTTACTCTCTCACACTCAGAGGAAGCCAATGGCAAAACCCCTTTGGAATGAATCTTTCTTTCTTTCTTTCTTTCTTTCTTTCTTTCTTTCTTTCTTTCTTTCTTTCTTATTTATTTATTTAATATCCTGCCTTTCTCCGAACATGGGATTTTGCCAAGAAAACACTAGGATAGAGTCAACGTAAGTCAGAATCAACTTGAAATAACAAAAGATGGAGTCAAAGTGACTCCAAAGGAACAAATCTAAGGCACAAGACTGAAGCAACAGCCTGCAATCACACCTTTCCTAAAAAGTCACCCTCCTATTGCCAGGAATTGGTTTCACAATCAATTCATGGGTCAAGATGCACAGTTTGTGCTACAAATCCCCAATTTACCCAAGCCTCAAACACAAATGACCCAAGTTGGGGGTAGGGGTCAAGCTCTACACACATTAAAGAAACCACAGTGTTTTTAGAGACTATTTTCCAAAGGCAGGGTTGGCTGTTTTAAACCATGGTTTAAACCCAATGACTTTTTAAAAAATCCTTTTTTAAAAAATTGATTCTTTCTTCTTTTTTTTATAAGTCTGGCTATTTATTACTATTTTCCAACTCTCTTACTGGAATGATGACTGTTTGAATTTAAAATTTTAACTTTAACAGTTTATTGGCAGTTGTCCATTGTTAGACCAGTATCCAGTGTCAGTTGCATCTTTCTAATCACTTTATTTTACAGTGCAAGAAGTGCCATTCAGAAACAAATCCTTCAATTAACATAAGTTCAACCAAAAGAAGTTGCTTTAGAAGAGCATTTTTAAAAGACCAATTATTATTTAAGCTAGTGGCCATAACACCCGAACTGCATTTTGCTACTTAATTTTCTGATTTAATCCTATATTGGTTTTAATGAAGAAAAAAAACCCCAAAAACCTGGTTTAAACAAACAAACAAAAACAGTTTAAACAAACCTGGTCCCCTGCCCAACCCTGTCCAGAGGGTCTAGTTGGTTGCAACAAACACAATACAGTACAGAGTACCTTTGTTGTTTTGATAGATCACATGCTCTCCTCATAAAGGCAAAGGCCAAAGCTCAGAGGTAGCTTTGCATACAGAAGGACCAATACCCAACTTCTGGTCTCTTATGTCAAAGGGTTTCTGGTGGCTGAGACCTCTCTCAATACAAAGTCTGCGCTTGAAGGCTTGATAGTCAGCCTCTTTAAAAGCCAGTTTTCACATATTGTATCAATGCAGGATCCCCAATATAGAAGGTACCATCAAAGGAAAAACAGAACAGCAAAGGCCCCATAGCCTGTGATTAAGCTACCTGGTCATCCCTACACACCCATCTTTATCTCAACTGCTCTTCTTCCCCCAATCCACTACAATAATTCTTACTCCCTCTGATAAGCTGTCTCTCAGGCCCAATGTCTTGAATAACCAAGCAAATGCCTTTGGGGCATGCAACATAGGAGAAAGAAGTTCATTTCTGATATCCTGATGCGTATTAAGTTTTTTTAAGTTCACAGATGATAACCCTCTTCAAAAAGACCTTTTCTTACATTCCTTTTAGTGTATGCACCCATAAGCATGTTCACCCATATGTGTGTGCACACCATCCAAATGGTCAAACAAGTATTACTGTGTCCCCATTTGTATTCATGTCAAAACAGCAATGCCATTCTTTAGCATAATTCCAAGATCTGTATTAGTGGTAATATTGTTATTTCATTGTTCCTGATATGTGTCTTGAAGTCAATTCTGACTTATGGTGACTTCTCATAGGGTTTTCTTAGCAAGATTTCTTCAGAGGAGGTTTGTCATTGCTTTCCTTTAAAGCTAAGAGGGAGTGACTTGCCCAAGGCAGGTTTCCATGACTGAGTGGGAAACCACTGTTTCAATCACCACTCAGACATGGAAACCTAGTCCTAGCCCAGTGCTCACACAGTTACATCACACTGGCTATCAACAGTTTTATTAACCACAAAATATCATTAGGCTCAAACTACCTTATAGACTGTTATTACAGGCTACACTAATATGGATTTTGGATTTCTCCACCTTTTTGATTAACACCACTGCTCTTTGCTTTTGTGACTCTAAAACGATCTCTTTAAGGTGGTGCTTGCCAGGAAACCTGTCTTTCTCTTTTTGCTCAGCTCTTGCCCAGTAGTTGCTCAGAGGGGACATGAGCAAAGTGATTGAAGAGGTGTGAGAAAGTGAGGATAGACAGAGCTGACAGTGGCCACAGTCACAGTTACAGAAATACCTTTAAAAAAAAAACACTAAAAATGCACTGGCCTTTTCTCTTAAATTATTCAGAAACACAACTTTATGTTAACCACATTTTTCACATAGCAAGCCTGCAACACTCCACGGCCACCTCTCCTCTTCCTCCTTTTTCCTCCTCAATTTGCTGCTTCCCCCACTGATCATTCAAAGTGGCAAACTGTTTAAAACTGTGGCTCTCAACCTTTTCTTTACCAGGGAACCCCTTTAAATATCTTTCATTGCCGAGGACCCCCAAGACTTAACTCAAGATTTAAAACAACAACAGCAGCAACAATAGTAGTTGTAGTAGTAATGGTGGTAGTAGTACAGTGTGTTCCCTCATGACAGGGGATTGGACTGGATGGCCCTTGTGGTCTCTTCCAACTCTATGATTCAGTAATAATAATAGTGATAATGATAATACAATTACACCATCCATTAAACCTTCCCTAAGAGGCAATGGAGGGGGAGGAAAGACTTTTCTTCTGCAAGTTTGTGGTTGGAGCAGATTGAATGGCAATGTGCAAGCCAAGCCAGCCAGCCAGCTTTTGTATTGGCTCCTGTTACATGGCTGTTCCACTGTGGGGAGGAGGTCAGCTGAGCAGCCTTCAAGCCTTTGCAGACCCCTGTGAAGACACTGCAGCCCCTGGGGGTCCACAGACCTCAGGTTAAGAACCATTGGTTTAAAACATCCTCAAATAATGGCCTCTAGTTAAGTAGTTTTTTGCTGGTTTGCCTCATGTGTTGGTTTTCAAAACGGTGTTCCAGGGAACCGTGAACTTCTGCAGAAGCATACCAAGTTCAATAATGCAAGATCACTTGATCAGAATTACCAGCCTTTTGAAATATCCAGCTGCAAGACAAGTTTGAGGTTCTTCTAGGCACATTCACCATGGCCTTTGCACCCAAGAAGGGACAGAGAGGGCAAGTGACAACATTTTGCCTTCCCCTCCACTGCCATCCTTGGCCTAAGTCTTATTGTGCAATTTCAACCAGGGCAGGCCCACTAAATCAACTGCTGAATGATAAATCAACATGCAGGTAAATCCTACTGATTCAACATGTCTCCTCTAATTGGGGCTCATAATAGGATTCAGCCCCTTATTTTCCCTTCTGCCCTACAAATGGACCTGGTATTCATTGGCGGACTCCCAAGGAGCCTCCTTTATCCAGGTAGTCCCTTTGTGAAAGCTAGAGAGTTAAAAAATAGGAATGTAAAATACTTACTTGATTTGCTTTTGTGTGGTAATGAGGAAAACTTTTTTAAAAGTCTCCTTAATGTAGGACACCCTGAGGTTTTTGGTTTTTTTAATTGGTCTTGGGAAAAACATGTGCAATTTCATGAGTGTTATATACATTTTCTATAAATTGTGTAGTATTGGAATATGCAAGTATTGTTGCCTAAATGAATAAAAGTAATAACACTGGATGGGCTCTTTGTGTCTTCATGATCTCTCTGCCACCCTGTTGTGCTTGCACGTGCTTGAGTTTCACAAATGGAAAAGGTAACTAGTTTTGTGCAGAAACAGAAATTTTATGCAAATTGTATTTTGCACAAACTGTGAAAGCCACAATGGGGAAAAATATTTCTGATGCTGTTTGGTTTCATGCTGAGAGGGGTTTTTCGAATACCCTGGAAGCAGTCTTGTTCCCAGACAATCAGATTCACATAAAGTATCAAGCTCTCCCCACCCCGCCATGTCCTAAGGGCAGAACCCTGATGGGAGGGTGCTAGGTGGAGAGCTAGCATGTTTGTCCCCATTCTCATATGGTGGCTACATGCCTAAGCACCTGCATAAGGGTTACAGGGGAGGCCCAGCTATCATGCTGAATGCCTGGCATATATGCCCTCAAACAGCCTTCCCACATTTGTACTCTCCTCCAGAAGTATTGCACAACAGCTCTCACCATCCTCTACCTAGAATGGCCAATACTGGCTGGCATGATGGGAGTCACAGACCAGCCCATCTGGGAAGGTACCAGGCTGAAGAATCCTGCACGAGCACATGCCCCAGAATCCTCTGCAACAGTAGACCAGCCCAAATGGAAAGAGGAATGTTGGAAAGCTAAATGTTTGAAAAACACTGGCACAGAGGCATTCCTTATCTACAAGCCATTATCTGGTCTTATCTAGAAGGCATTGGCACAGGCCCTATAGGGCATTTCTCTCATAGGTTATGAAACATTTCCAGAAATATGGAAGCCAAGGAGGTAGGAAGATTATTTATAGTACTTCAGAAATGCAGACTTTTTGGGCGGGGGCTAGAAATATATGCAACACATGCTTTCTTATCAACATTAAATTTTATTGCTTTAATGAAAAATGTACCATTTGTAATATGCAGAACTGCACTATTTCACTTAAATTACATTTTTGTATTGCTTGGCATATACTGTATCTGATATTGACTATGTAATCCTGAGCATGTTTTTATTGGTCCATTTGCTTTATATTACATTGCAGAAGAATTGCATAATTCCTTATTTGTATTATTTCTTTCCCTATCTATCTGTGTGTATGTGTCTATGTGTGTGTTTTAAATTGTAAGCCTTTGGTAGGGCTGATGCTTAGAAGGAAAAACCCACTCCATTCAGAGGGGCCTACTCCCAGATAAGACATAGGATTGCAGCCTCAAAAACAGAAATGACTTACAGTACAATCCTGCACACTGGGATAGGTAACCTGCCTATGACCTAAATACCCTGAAGGCACCAGATTCTGTCTTATCTTGGAAGCTAAGCAGGGTCAGCTCTGGTTAGTACTTAAATGGGAGGCCACCAATGAATACCAGGTGCTGTAGCCTGTATTTCAGTGGAAGGAACTTGTATAACCCCCTCTGAGTATTCCTCGCCTAAGAAAACCCTATGAAATTCATGGGGTTGCCGTAAGATGAATTGATTTGAAGGCACATACACATACAAACATTGCTAGGATTGCCATCAAAGCCTTTCCCATCACGCACACAAAATTCCTATCATAAATATTAACAGTGTATTATAAATATTACATATTGTACAACAGAAAGGTATGAAACTGATTTTTTTATGTGTAAAACTACCTGCAGCCCATTCTTTGCTCACCTCAGCTATGCACTGTTACTTGAAAGAAAGCCCTGAAGAAGTTCAACGGGACTTAGTCCAGAATGACACTGCATAAGGATGGAAGTGTCTTTAACTTTGTACAAAAGGCCTGCAGACACACCTGGGAGACTTGCTTGAGCAGAACAGAGATGGGCAACATGGAGGCCACAGGCTGCATGTAGACCTTAAGGATTTTTTGTTGGTCCCTGAAAAATGCTGCTGAATTTCTGTGGTAAATCATGCCTCTGGATTTCAGAGGCTACTTGCTAAAAACAAACAAACAAACAAACAAAAAACTTAAAACAAGCATTTGCTGCTCAATTTAATTGGATAATTTTAATGGCTTTCCCCAGTTTGCTGCTGAAATTTAGTGGTACCCCAGGAAGGAGGGGGCAACCTGTGTTGGGTCCTGGCACTGTGTGAAACTGGCTTCCATACTAATCCAACTTGTCCACCACAGGGTAAATCACAGATGTCCCTAAAGATGTTGTTGCAGCTCCCAGTATTTCTTGCCACTAGCTACACTTTATAGGAGCTTTTTTCAGTGTTTCAAAATTGATTCCCCCCGCCCCAATGGGAAGTGTTCTACCTGTGCTCCTGACAAAAAAGGAAGGGGACTGGTTGGGTTAGAAAGGAAAGTCAATTTCCCTCTGGATCTTCACCCCTCTATTCCTGTTCCCAAATTTGTAGTTTTTAAAGCCCTGAGTTTGTCTAAATGGTGAAATACTCCTCACGGAATGTGAGGCGAATCCTACCTATCTTAATGGCATTCTGCATTGTTTCACCGTATTGGGAAAGATGGGGGCCTAAAACATCAAAAACTCAACAAGAACAGCCTTTGCGGCTTTCCCCAGGGGTGGTTTGGTTTTTGTTTTGTTTTGCTTTGCTCTTCTGTTAAATCAAAAAATCACTCTATCGCACCTTGGACATAATTTTTTAAAAAGTTAAGCAGCGGCAAACTAAGGTAAATACAAACACGAGTAAATCACTCGCGGCCACCATATTGCATGATAAGCTTATGGGGGCAAAAACACCATTAAGACAAGTTGTAGCTGCTGCAAAATGCCATTACTGTGAGGCACTCTGGATTTTTTTTGTCTCGTATAGACAAGCCTCCTGAGTATAGCTTGTCATTCACCAAACAGATCTATTTATAACCCAGCACTAAAGAGAGAAAAGTCCATTTGGCTGTAAGCCTGTAGCAATCTCCACCTTCTCCAATTCTTGATGGGTTTGGGAGGAAAGGGACAGTGGGGCAAATTTACCTTGAGTTCTGTACAGAAGTCTAACAAGGAATGTTCATTTCAAGTCAACTCACCCATCTTTTAAAGTTGTCACTCCACATAGCACAGTGTGTCTTTGATACCAACCTTTGTTCTGTGGATACTGGACAATGGTTAGGATCAAAAGACCTACTTTGGCAATAGCCAAGACCTTTGGACATGCCCAGTAGGATTTTCTTTAAAATCCTTTTTCTTATTGATTAATTAACTCCCATGCTATACCACAACCTGCTTTTGAACGCTCATGCCCCCTCCATCTGTTTCAAAAGTGGTTTTGCCATGTGGCGTTGGAGGAAAAGGGGCTGCTGCTTTGGAAACACAGACTCAAGCCTTCTTGAACACAGGGAAACCACTCCGGCACGCTTCTTTGTATTTTGGCCATTACAGTTGGCAGCTCTGGAATTGTGCAGTCAGAAATCCCCAAACTGGACAAACACACAAGTGTCCAAATTCCATACATCTCCTATAATGGCAATTTGTGTCTGTCAAGTGTTTGACAGAATTTTACATTTTGAGCAAGTAAGTGGAAGGGGGGAGGGGGGACTGTACAGATATTAAAATGCTGATGTCTACAGAATACACACCCCCACCTTCAAGAGACCAAACTATATTGTAAACGGGCAATCTATGTATGGGTGGCATTACTTAAAATTACTACAGCTTCCACACCCCTGCATGATTTTTTTTACACATTCCTGTTTTTAACAAAATGCCATTGAAAAGTTATTAATCATGTTTTCCATTTGCCCAGCCCCACCCATGCATTTTTTGTTGCTCCAGTGTCATGCTTTCCTGCATGGGTGTGTATTCTGAAACACAACCATCTTTCTCTTCCTCCTGCAGCTGGAGAGAAAGACCAGAGAGGGTAAACGAAACTGAATGATGAGAAGATAAGTTGGTGAGCTCTTTTGGGACCAAGCCTTTGGAAGAAGAATCAAAGGAAGATTGGGGAGCTTCAATCTATGATATCCTCGCTACTATCAAGATGCTTTTATAATAGTTATCTTCGTGGCTAGAAAAAAACTGAACAGATTCCACTCTACTAAGTGTCCAGTCTAATTTTCAGTAGCCAACATTTTTTCCTGCAGTAAAAGACAAGAATTCTGAAGCCCCAGTTTTATGTTCTGCAGCAACTGGGTAGCCAGCTTTGCCTTCAAACATGGTTCTCCTCTTTTCCTCCCCCCCCCCCAAACAAAACATCTGAAAGAGAGTTTCAGACAACAAGTTTAAAAGCAAAAAGTATAACATGGAGTTTTTCAGTAAAATAGCAATAGGCATGAGTGCTGGGGATGGGGGAGCGCTCCCAGTACCCACTCCCCAACTGATTTCATAAGATTCCCCTATCAGTTTTCTTCTGATAACTGGTTCATAGCAGGCACTGACTGGGCACACCCTTCTTAGAAAGGGTTCCTCTTGAAACACAAAGAGGAGAGAGTACCTGGGCTTGCCAACAAACAGCCACTGATTTGCAAAAATAGGTGTAGGAGTAAAAATTAGAAAAAGGGGGGATCTGAAAGCCCAGGGGAAATGTGAAGAATAGCAGGGGGAAAACCTCAACATATTTTGATGGAAACTGAAACTGTTGATCATAGGTAAACTTCATACTCACGCTTTGAAAAATGGAATTCCCAGTGCTGCTTCTTACACTCAACTGCAAAGAGGCATAAACCTCTTGTAAAGGGTGAGTCAGGATCAGAGCAAGAGCTAAGCACCTTCAAGTGGGCAGCAGTCAAGTTACAACCACAGGTGCCCCACTGTGGATTCCCCCCACCCCCTGTGGGCAGCATGGTCCCATCAAGAAGAATAACCACCCCAAATACACTTCACTCTCCAGATATAATGGTCTATAAACCCCATTATCACTAGCCAGGATGACCATTGACATAGGTGGCTGGTAAGGAAGAGGAGGTTCAAGCATGTCTGTGTTGGACAAGGTTGATGCTGAACATCTTTTGCTTATGATCTGTACTGCAAGCTATTACGATGCAGCTGCAGAGTGCTTTTGTCAGCAGTATCTATCTTGTTATTGCTGTGTGCCATCAAGTTGTTTCTGACTTATGGCGACCCTAAGGAGAACCTATCATGGGGTTTTCTCGGCAAGACATATCCCTTATTTGCCTAATCCATCATTCAAAACACACGGGGAATTCTTTTTTTTAATTAGAAGTACAGCCTTCATTTCTTGTTTTCTAACCACTTCTGCGCAGGTCTGTAAAGACCCAATGCAAACGAGGATGCGTGACATGGATACCCAAGGAAACCTGTTCCCTTTGCTCCTTTCTGCAGTGGGACTAACTCCAAAGCACGTACAGGATTAAAGCAGGATATGGGTGCCTCTTGAGATGTTGCAGAACTGCAACTCTCATCATCCCGCTATGCTGGCTGAGGCTGATAGGAATGGCAGTTCCACAACATCTGGCACACCACACTTTCTCCAGCCCTGAATTTAAATCTTTAGACTACTCTGCTCTGGGATCATCCTTTTAAAGCGGCAGAGGCCACTATATTTCCATGTCAATTGTGTTATGCTTGTGGATATGTGAATTTGCTCTGCAATATGCTTTTTAAAGCCCCATGAGAAACAAGTCATCAATAGCATTTCACCAAACTGGAAGAGCACAAGTGTGTCAAATGAACCCAAGCTATAAATGCATATAACAGACGGCAATGTAACAGAAGCAAGAGGCTCTGCATGACAAGGAGAGGGACAAGGGTAGTAGCAGGACAGGCAGAGAGTATTAGCAGAGACCATTTGATCCACACATGACAACCAAGTAGGAGACATTATGCAGGTATATTCAATGTCCACAATGAGGGGCTTTGGCCCTCCAGATGTTGCTGGTTCACATTTTCTCTCAGCCTCCACCAGCCTGGCCAATGGTGTGGCATGATGGGAGCTGTAACTCAACAACATCAAGGCAGACACAGATTTTCCACCTTAACAGGTTAACAACATAAGATGTCTTGCTGGATCAGACCAAAGGAATGTCTAGCTTCCTCTTTCCCATGGTGACACTTCGGGAAACCCACAAGCAAGGCATAATAGCAACAGTTTTCTCTTGCTGCTGATCTCCAGGGACTAATATGTGGAGACCTGCTGGCTCTGAATGCAGTAGTAGCACATTGCCATCTTGACTGATAGCCACTAACATCTCGTCCACCAGAAATTTGTCTTTCCTTGGTACATAATTAAAACACACACACACTCTTGATCTCATGCTCCGCCACATCTTTTCCCAGAATAAATTTATCTAGCTAATAAGAACAGAAGAGTTCTGCAGATTTAATATGATCACTACTACATGTCTATTAAAAAGTACTTTTGCCTGAAAGCTGTTTGGATTTCACCATAGTAAGCCTTGCAGTATCCCCCTGTGAAATAAAAGCAGTCATTCTCCTCCTATGGTACTTGACTGGAGGTAGATGGGATAAATTCCCAGTAAATTCCGCAGTAAATTCCCAACCTGGGCAGAGAATGAGGCTTTGCAAAACAACCTCTTAATCGCGCTCTCACCACCCAAGATTTCCCGCATGCTCGCATTCTGGCAACATGTCAACTTCCTCTTTTTATTTAATCTCATTTCCAAAGAGAGAGCGAGAAAAACCACAACCTTCTTGTGAAGACTCTTCCTTCTAAGGAAGCTTTCCATTTAGAAAGGGGAAAAAAATACTAGCGCAAGAATACGGTGGAAGTGATGACAGCAGGCAAAACTGCTAATGGAACAGCCTCACAAAATGGGAACATTTTGTATCAAGGAAAGGTATAGAAAAAACAAATAAGACTGGGGGAGGAGGAAACTCCATCCATTACTTGCTGCAGATTAGAAACATGAGTACCTATGGCTGACTTGGAGAATGCCCAACACAAAGGGTGGCTGAGGTGCCAAAGGCAGAGCAGCCTCAACTGCAATATGCACAGCCAGGGCCATACTTGGCTTGAAGGCTTCTCTGCGTGAAAAGCTTTTACACAAATCTGTAACAACTGCCAATACTTACACATTCAAGGAACAGCCCCCCCCTTTTTTTTTACTGCAACACTGAAAACATAGTTGGGAAGAGAACCTGGGTGCCCTAGGTCAAGATTACATATTGTATTCTCTTAGGACCCAATTTTAGGAAGTGGAATACCTAAAATCTTGTATGTTTTAGATTGGCGTGGGTAACTGCCAAAGGGAAGAGGGCTATTTGGGCTGCATTTTGCCTGATGTTCAATTGTAGCTCTTTTTAAAAAAAGGATTTGGGGTCTGTTGGGAGCTTATGAGGTAAAACCACACTGTTTTGCAGCAGTTTTGACCTATTTAGTGTGGGTTTGGGGACAAAAAATAATATTACCCAACTTTTCAAAAAACTGGGCCACATGGAAGTTTTGGGGGGCTTCTGTGGCTGCAAATTGGGGTCCTAAGGGTCATATGTGGCCTGCAGACCACACTTTGCCCAGATTATTCTTCCCCGTGGCTGTCTGTTGAATCTTTATTGTCTCTTTTCATTTCCAAAGTGTTTTCCAAATTCTGTTACTATCAGGTTCTTGAAAGTAGAACATCAACCAAGCACACCTATGTGTATTTTGAACAACATTTCCATTGTTTATTCCAGTTGGAAATGCAGGCTTCCTTTGCAAGTAGTTTCAATTTCTTTCTGGCACACATTCCACATGGCCCTGAACTTAGTCAAGCCTAACCATGCAACCCCATCTGTGATCAAATTCTGTTCCTGGGAAGAGCTTTTGCTGAAAATGGCAGCATTTTTTTCTGGTTACATTATTTAGACTTTTCAGGAAGTACAGAATTATTTCTGGCTAGGAGCAGACTGGTAAAAGGCAAGAAAAGTAAGAGCCTTTTCTACTGTGATGTCCAGGTTGTAGCACTGTCTCCTTAGACAGGTTTAGTTGATTTCTGTGCCTTTCAGATTTTAGGTGAACCACTAAGACTTACAAAGAAATTTAGTCTAGTTTTTAATCTAGATTTCTCTTGTGTGCTTGCTAATCTTATCCTGCACAGATTTACTTTATCTTGATTGGACTTTGTAGCATCTCTCGTTTTACTGTGAGCTACTTTAGTGCTCTTTTCTAAGGGTCAAAAAAAAAAAAAGCAGGATACTAATTATCTAATTCACAAATAATGAAGACTGACAAGAGGGAGGATGGCAGGAAGTATAAGGTTCAGAGAGCTTATCTTGAAGGCCTTTGACCAACCACACTAAGGCAACCCAAGGCTATACTCAAGATGAGCATGCTCGGGCAAGAAGCATTTGCAGCCACATCTTCACTGCACCAACATGTCACAGTTTGGGACACACACAAAACACAACTTAGTTTACTCTGGTATTTCAATCCTCATGTCAGAGGATTCCCAAGGCTTCTAGGTGCCTACTTTAAGAAGAGTTAAAAATGCAACATGGACCTAGGAAACAAGGACGCCTACTGCTGGCAGTACCCACTGAAGCAGTAAGGAGCCCACTTGGGCTGCAAAAACTTCTTCAGCAGACATTGTTGATTGTATTCAAAATTTCTCTGAAAGCCTAAGGACAAAGCGTGCCTCTGAAAATAAAGCCAGTTCTCAGAAAGCCAACTGCTGCGTCAGAATCCAGAATCCTTGTTAGCGCATACTGCTGATAGGCTAAACACAAACAGCTACCTCATGAGGGAATAAACAGCCTCTGCCCAGAGAGGACAGACAAAGAAAGAGAAGGGAGACATTGCAAGTTAAGACACTGTCTGAAGTTGTTCACCGATGTTTTGAGAAGAGAGTTCCACAAGGTACCTCAGTTTTACAGCCAGGTATATTAAGTCAAGCAAGCACAAAGCACCGTTCTATGAGCTAGGTAGGCTGCAGCTGCAGAAACATTACTCAACAGCACTAGGCACTTCCATGAAGATTGTTCAGTAAGGAAGCATGATCTCCTGCAGGACTCTTCACAGATTATGTTCTGGATAGGATCCTCTCAGGAAAAGAAACCAGCCAAGGACTCTTTCCTGAGAAGATTGCATCCACCAGTGATGTAAGAATACCCCAAAGAGATTGGTGTTGCTTCCACAGAGCTCAGTAGCCAGTAGAATACAGAAATATCCCTGGAAAGAAAGCAGTTATTGAGTCCTATAAATGTAAGATGTGTATAAGGAAATATACACAGGAATTAAGCCATTCCTCTGTGGTCTCATCTTTGCTTCTACTTTGTTCTCCATGTGGGGGGAAAAGGAATAAAAGAATAGTTAAAATTTTAAAATGTCTGTGTGAAGAGAACTCATGAAAGCTATGTGCAACACAGGCACTGTGAGAAAGTACATTAAGTTCATCAAGAATATAATACCTTTGGGCCTCCTGATGTTTTGAATTTCAACTCTCTAAAGCTCTAGTCAGCATGCCCAGTGGTATGGAAGTATGGGAGTTGCAGTCCAAAACTTTGAAGGTCAGAGACTTCCTCAACTTTCTCCACACTTCATGATATAATACAGAATATTGTTACACTGATTTGGAACAACTACCATTCAGCAGAAATATTCAGATAGCATCACTTTTACCCTGTCAGTCACATCAGTGGCCAAACACATGCTCTGTGTTAAGAAGGTCCCAGCTCCAACATCCTCAAGTAGGGCTGGAAAAACTTTCCATATGAAACCCAAAGGGACAGTCACAAATCAGTGTAGTCCTGGAGTGGGCAATTGTGGGCCTTAAGATATTGTTCACACACCAGTACTAATAAGCACAGTCAATGAAGAATTATTATAGGAATTGCAGTTAAAATGCTCTACTTGACAGGTTGAAAAAAAGCAAAAAGTGAAAAATAAGGAGGGATGAGAGCATAGTCAGAGAAGGGAGGGCTTATGGCAAAGGAAGGGGAAAGGAGCGCTCATGTATTATCAAGCCTTCCCTTCTAGCCACCTGAAGCCCATCCGTTCTCCTTTTACAGGCAAAGGCACTGGCTTTTTAAAGCTTAGCACCACAAATCATGAGGACCAGGATCTGTGGCCTCCTCCCCAAAATGATGTTTCTCAATGGCATGGACTGATGCACTGGAAAGGCACAATCTATGACACAAGTGAGGCAGTAAACAAAGGTGCTAGTCAACAATATGCTCTAATAGCCCTCTGCTGGGTCACAAAGCACCGTTGGAGTCATGGCCACTTCAGAGTCAAGGCCTGAACCAGGAGGCCAAGGCCAAGGAGTTGGGAGAAGATTTCAATGTGATGCATTTGTTACCGTTAGCTTGTTTATCGACTGTAAACCAAGAGTTGCTTCATGTTGCCATAAATATGCCAGTGTATGTAAAGATTTTCAGCACTATGTCACAAATAAAATGCATAAAGAAATTAGAAAGACAGACTGGATATAAATGGAATAAATACCTGAATAACTGAATGTAAGAACAGCAAGGAATTGTGGGTGTTGGACCAGCAGGAAAACAGGACTGGGTGATAAGACAGGACCGCAGGGCAGTTTAGGGTATACAGGCTTCCCCCACTTTTCAACTCACTTTCTGAAGCCTCATTCTTTCGACACTAGCAAATTACAGACAAGTTCCATTAATTCAACAAGGGGTCTGCTCTTTCATCAGTTCTTCTTGCCTACGAGGCTTGTGTGGGACCGTGTACACACAGTCCCAAGGCTTGCTTACAGAAAAAGTGGACCCCTCCTTGAATTAATGGAAACTTTCTGGGTTCCAACTTTGCAATTCTATGATTCTAATTTGTCAAAAGAGTGGGCTTTCCCCCCTTTCTTCTATAGCCCTCTGATGTTTCCTCATTGGCTCTATGGCAATGGAGAAACCAAGAGAAGTAAAGCAGATGGGAAGAAGGGAGGGTCGGTCAGGCAGGCAGAAGGCAGGAAAGAAGTTGGGAACCACGTGGCTCCTTTTTCCTTGCTTTGCCCCCCCCCCCCGCAAATCTGCCAGCTTCCTCCTCTGGGGGCTTTGTGTAGGACTGAGGCACTGCAGGAACCATATGGGGAAGGGGAAAACCCTATTTCCCCCTTTGCCTCCTTTCAGGGTCATCCCCCAGCTTCACTTAAAGCCACCACAGCAGCAAGGGTTCAGCATGGCTTCTCTCTTCCCTCCATCTTTAAAGTTCTCTCTTTTGACCCTTCTTTTCTTCCTCCCCCCTCTGGCTCCCTTGGTAGAGAAGTGTGTGTGTGTGGGAAGGATTCATGTCAGGCACATGAAAGAAAGGTGGAGGGGCTGGGGGAAGGAGGAGGAATGAAAGGGCACTGGCACTGCCTCCCTCCAAGTACCCACCATGGGCACCAAAGGGGAGGAAGGAGGCAAATGCGAAGCTTCGAAGTCTGCAGCTTGTGGTGGTCCCACTTTCCCCTTTTAGGCATATTCCTGCTGTCACTTGTCCCACATGACTTGCCATCATCTTAGCCGCTACCTGCTTGTTTGCCAGAGCAAAGGCCCTGATTGTTTTCATAGAATCATAGAGCTGCAAAAGACCATGAGGGCCATCTAGTCCAACTCCCTGCCTTGCAGGAATAAACAATCAAAGCACCCCCAACAGATGGGCACCCAGCCTCTGTTTAAAAACCTCCAAAGAAGGACACCCCACCACATTCAGAAGCAGTGTATTCTACTGTCGAACAGCTCTTACTGTCATAAAGTTCTTCCTAATGTTTAGGTGGAATCTCTCTTCCGGTATGAAGTCAAAGGCTTTCACAGTCAGCATCCATAGATTTTTCGTGGGGGTTTTCTGGGCTGTGAGGCCGTGTTCTAGAAGAGTTTATTCCTGACATTTCACCTGCATCTGTGGCTGGCATGTTCAGAGATGCAGTTTGAGTCTATTGTAGCTTGACTCCTGCAGTTTGAGTCTACTGCTCCATGCCCCAGTCTCTAGAGCAACAGAAAACAAGCTTGCTCCATCCTCAATATGACATCTTTCAAGTATCTAAACATGGCTATCATGTCACCTCTTCGCCTTCTCTTCTCCAGGCTCAATATACCCAGGTCCCTAAGCTGCTCCTCATAGGGCTTGGCTTCCAGACCTTTTACCGTTTTGGTCGCCCTCCTCTGGACACAATCCAGCTTGTCAATATCCTTCTTGAACTGTGGTGCCCAGAACTGGACATAGTATTCCAGGTGAAGTCTGACCAAAGCAGAATAGAGGGGCACTATTACATTCCTCAGTCTAGACACTCTACTCCTATTGATGGAGCCCAGAATTGCACTGGCTTTTTTAGCTGCTTCATCACACTGTTCACTCAAGTTCAGCCTGTGGTCTACTAAGACTCCTAGATCCCTTTAACATGTACTGTTGTCAAGCCAGATGTCACCCATCCTATATCTGTGCATTTCATTTTTGCTGCCAAAATGTAATACTTTACATTTCTCCCCGCTGAAATTCATTTTGTTAGTTTTGGCCCAGCTCTCCAATCCGTTAAGGTTATTTTGAATTCTGATCCTATCCTCTGGGGTATTTGCTACCCCTCCTAATTTGGTGTCATTTGCAAATTTGATAGGTATGCCCCCTATTCCATCATCCAAGTCATTGTTGTTGTTATTGTTTATTTATATGGCATCATTTATGTACATGGTAATTTACATTAAAACAAGCAAAAAACCAAAACATTGGGTCCTGCCAAAGGTGTTCAATCTAAAATAAGTGTATACATAACCACACACAGAGGGAGGGAAGGAATAAACATAAAAGTATAAAAAACAATTGCAAAACCAATTATCCAGATAACTACAAAAAAACAAACAAACCCCAACAACAATATAGTATGAAACAGTAAGAAAATATAAGAATAAAACAAACTGATCAATACATGTGATCAAAAATATACAAGATTACAAAACAGTATCAAGCTAAACTTCCAAAGTTTTGGATAACACGAATGTTTTCAATTGAGATTTAAAAACACTGAGAGAAGGAGCAGTCTGCAAATGTGCAAGAAGGGAATTCCAAGAATATGGAGCAGAAAGTGAGAAAGGATGAAGCCAAGCCAGGGAAGAAAAAACCCTTGGTTGGGTGAGAAGCCTAGAGTTTCTGGAATGCAGATCTCGAGCAGGCTGATACAAAGAAATGAGGGCTGAAAGATGGGGTGAGCTAGGTTGTGTAGGGCTTTAGAAGTTAAAGCAAGACACTTAAACTGAATCTTAGAAGGAATGGATAACCAATGAAGAGATATCAAAAGTGAGGTAACATGATTAAAACGACAGGCCAAAAAGATAATCTTAGCAGCAGAATGTTGAATGGAGATCAGAGGACTAAAATAAAGATGTTGATCAGCTCTGAGCCCAGGACAGAACCCTGTGGCACCCCATCAGTCACTTCTCTCCAGGATGAAGAGGAGCAATTAGTGAGCACCTTTGGGTTTGGGCCATCAATCAATTACAAATCCACCTAACAGTAGCATTGTCTAGCCCATGTTTTATTAGCTTGTTTGCAAGAACATCATGAGGGACTTTGTTGAAGGCCTTACTGAAATGTGCATGTACAGTTCCCCGATGAGAGTAGAAAGAGAAAGACCTATGCCATTGGGCAGTGGGAGGGAAGGAAAGAATGGACTTTAGGAGCTGAGGGAGGTAACAAGCTGTTGTACGAATCACACTTTTTGAGACATTCTTGCATGCATAAGGAAAGAAAAGTCCGGTGATTTTAAACTGGTTAGCTACTCCTGTCAACGATAGGTATTTTTATTTTTGTATTAACAAGGGAAAAGAGGAGATTACTCTAGAGTGGGTGAGTGCCACCCACACACCACTTCTCTTCCCCCCTTTCTTTCACGGCTACATAATACTCAAGATTGTCATGCTCACAAATTCTCTTAATCCCCCTTAAATTCTCCTTATTGGGATAACAGAAGATTTGTTTTTCACCATTTTTCAATGTATGTTTGCTACTCTGAAGTGTGGTTTTCTGTTTGCATAGTTCTGACAAGTAAAAGTGTTTGTAAAAGTGCTTTGTTTTGGAACAAAATGTAGATATTGTTACCCTAAGAAATTGCAGAGCTGCTCCTGTGCTCATTTCAGTGTTGTCTAGTTGTTTTATTCCACAAAAAGCAACAAAACATACTTTTCCATATCACCTGAAAGAAAACTATTTAAAAACCCCATTTGAATACTACAGCTATCTTAGTATATAACACATCTCATCAAAGACATTAAAGGTAAGCTTTTGTTCATTTTTCTTGGTTGTTGTTGTGTGCCTTTCAAGTCGTTCCGATTTATGGCAATCCTAAGGTGAACTATCACGGGGTTTTCTGAGGCTGAGAGTGTGTGACTTGCCCAAGGTCACCCATTAGTTTTCCATGGCTGAGCAGGGATTCAAAATCTAGTCTCCAGAGTCATAGTCCAATGCTCAAACGATTAAACCATGCTTTACTTTTGTGTATGTGTGTATAATGTACTAATTTAACTTTCAAACACATTAAAAAGTGATATATAGTGTGTTATTTACATTTCTCAGCATCCAAAATGCATTTGCAAACTTAAAAAACCTGAGTTCCACTTTCCAACCAATTCCATTTTCTGACAGGGCTCTGGTCCTTAACCCATCAGATAAGCAGGAACATCCTGTATTGAGAGCTCAAGCCTGACAGGAAGAGGTTACAGGTCACAATTGAGATTTAAGAGCCGACCTCACAGGCCTAAGACTGAGACAAAGATTGTGGTCTCAAAAATGCTTTAGCTTAGCGAATCCTTACCATACCTCAAACACTGCTCTCACACAGAGGAGTCAAGAACAAAGAAAAATGGAGGGGAGGATATTTGCCAGTGAACAGTTTGAAAGAGCACTTGCCTACAGTTTCCTCCATTCCCTCCCAGAATGCCTCTTCTCAATGCAGAGAGGGCAAATATCTCCTAAGAGAGTTCATACTGTCTGGTGGCAATGAACAAGAGCATCATTGATGAGGCTCTGTAAGTGAAAAATCTGTTATTACCAGATGACTTCAGCAAACCTGATTTTCTGCACAGTGAAAAGTGTATTGTGCAGACCTACAGTGAGGTCATTAGCTAACACACACTGGAAACTGCTTAATGCAGTGTAGATTGCTATTGTGTAAATTGCTATTGCTTAAAACAATTTGTAAGCCGCTCTGATAGCCTTGTGGCTGAAGAGCGGGGTATAAATAAATAAATAAAAATAAAAAATAAAATAAATTCTGCTATCACAAGAATGGGGAGCATTTTTCTTCTGTTAGGGGCACATGCCTATAGCGAGCAGGCTGCCCTACCTTGCCTAAAACTCCCTTCCCCAACTTTGCCACCACTTTCTCCCTGCCAACAAGGATACAGATGGTGGGACAAATCATCCTTGCCAGAGGTCTGAATTGATGGCTTACAGAGGGCTTTTAAAATCAGGCTAAGGCGGGCTATAGGCTGCCAGTTACCATTCCCTGTTCTACAGTTGCCCTGCAAAGGGAACAGACACAGGGTAGAAGGATGGAGTAGGATAAGAAAGAGAGCGTAGCAAAACTTAGGGATACCAGAACTGAGATCATGGCTTTGGCAAGAGAATAGATTACAAAAAAAGTAGTTAATGCAAAAAGAGATAACACTTATCTTGCAGGGACAGAAATCAAAATAGGTTCAAGGGCTTCTTAGAATCCTGAACCTTGTAGGCAAGATCAAATCACACAGGGACCACAACTGCATGGGGGACCAAACCATCGTGGTTTTATAATGTTTGCTTTTGACCTAAGAAGTCTTAAACCACAACACTGAACAAGTCAGAAGCTTGTGAAGGGTAGTGTTTGCTCGGCTTTGGCCTAAAATGATTGGAAGCTCATTTGGCATGATATAACCCATCCCTGCCACCTTTCAATTCATGTTCTCCTACTCAGTCACATGGGAATACTGATTTGGGGGACTGAGTCCAAAGACCCCTATCTGGAGAGGGTACCCAGCATTCTAATACCTTCCCCCACACCTATGTCTCTTCCTGCTACAAACTACTCCATGCCTCAAATCCTAAGAAACCTCAAGCATCAGTTAATAAACAAACCATGCTTATGTAAATTTAGTTTATGTAAATTAAAACTATCTGCCTTGGTAATCAATATGCTATTCTGAGAGCACAAAACAGCTGAGGTCAACAAGCAAAACTGCAGACACTCCAGATGCAAGCTACCCAGGGCTCAGCCTTTATAGCAAACATATTCAGGTTTCAGGCTCCATCTGCATCTTCCAGTTCTGGGTACTCCTCTCTCTACTGAGCTTGCCTGGTACCTTCACAGAACCTGGGGAGTCCCCCCCCCCATTCCTGCCACACAGGATAAACCTCAGCTGGGAAACCCCACAGTTCAGCTGCAAGGTAACATGTGAGGAAGATGGTGTGAAGTGATGAACTGGGCAAGCTGGTTCGAGCCAGCCAATTAGCTCATGGAATGAATGCTCTGGGGGAAGGAATTAAAAACTTGGGGCTGTCTGTTAAAGTGTCAGATAGGAGCAGGATGAAATAGAGTTAGGGCAGTCAGAGTGAAGAATGAAGGCTGAGGAGCAGGAGGAGGAGAATGGATAAAACCTGAAGAGGGTTTGGGGAGTTGGCAATGTGGACAGAGTTCAGGGAGTTCATGTTTAATTATTTACATAATAAATCTTTACTGGTTTTATTCTACAAATGTGTCTGATTGTTGTCATTTAAGAAGTGAGAGGGAGAATTGGTCACACATTATCATACTGGACCCACTGACCACCACAGCCACTTGTTCAGAATAACAGTTACCCTGAGGCCTGAGTATCAGATCCAAGGAGGGATCTTGACAGTAAAAGGGTAAGGTGAGTGATAGGAGCCCAAGGATTGGAACTGTAGGGCTAGCCTGTAGAGAGGGGTTCTGTCACAGACAGTGAAGTCAAGACAGGAGAATGCAGATAACAGTGAGAAAGGAAACATGTGGACTGAAGAAGGGCTTAGGGCTTTCCTTCTGCACTAAAATGTCTTCTGTTTCTGTATTACACTATCAGCCAGTGTGTGTGTGTGTGTAATTCTCTTGGGCCACAAGGGAGAGGGAGAATCATAGAATTGGAAGAGACCACCAGGGACATCTAGTCCAACCTGCTTTAACCATGCAGGAACACACAATCAAAGCCGACCGATGGCCATCCAGCCTGTTTAGAAACCTCCAAAGAAGGAGACCCCACCACACTCCCAGGCAGCGCATTCCACAAAACATATGAGGGTGAAGGAGCTGGGCATGTTCAGCTTGGTGAAGAGAAGACTGGGGGTTGACACAATTGCCCTTTTTAAAATGCCTCAAGGGCTGTCAGAGAGAAGAGGGGGCAGGCCTGTTCTCTGCTGTCCCAGAGGTGAGGACCAGGTCTAATGGTTTTAAGTTATAGACGGGTACATTTTGATTGAATATTAGGAAGAATGTCTTGACAGTGAGCAGTTGGGCAATGGAACCCATTACCTGGAGAGATGGTGGGGCTTTCTCTCTCTGGATGTCTTCCGAAAGAGACTGGACAGCTACTTGCTGCTGGGGATGCTCTAGCTGGAGATCCTGCATTGAGGAAGGGGTTGGACTAGATGGCCACTGGGGGACCCTCCCAACAACCACGACACACTCTCTCTCTCTCTCTGGCTTTTCTTCGCAAACGAAGATTCAGAAAGGACTCATCCCATGCTTTCTGCAAGCACACTGATTACTAAAAAGGCCATTCCAAGATAAACAAGTCCGGTTGCAGAAAGCACAGCAAAGCAACCACGACTACTGCTATTGCTACTGTTGTTGTTGTTGGGGGCAAACATCCCATCTTTGCAGGGAGACCAGAACAGCTCCAGCCCTGCCTCACAGGGGCCACAGACTCCCCCTGCAAGAGATGGTGGGCACCACCAAGCCAGGAAAGGGAGGGAGGAAAAAGCTTTCCTTCAGCCCCACACACATATCTTGGGCTCCTTCTGCATGGGGGGGGGGCTATCCCTCCCTCTCCCTTCCTCCATTCTGAACTAAAATTCTCAAACCTTTGCCCTGACAAAGAGAACCTCTTTCCAGTGTGCTGACTGGCTGCTTAGGAAACTGACCAACCAATCAAAGCTCAGTTGGGCAGCCAATCAGCACACTGGGGGCAGGAACATGTGGACCTTTAAGTCCTTTCTAAACATGGCCACCAGCAGAGGAGGTGCGAGTGGTAGGAGGAGATGTGGCATGGTGTGTGTGTGTGAGCAGGGGGGGCTGTGAGGGGTGGCGGTGGGGTGGCGAGGGGCGCAGGGATGGCAGCACAGGGGGCGACGGGGCACGGGGAGGGCGGTGAGGGGTGCGGTAGCGCAGTGGGGGCAGTGGGGAGGGCAGTGGGAGGTGCAGGGAGGGCGGTGAGGGGTGCAGTGGTGGCAGGGGAGTGGGGAGGGGCATGGGAACGGTGTAGTGAGGCGAGGGGCGCGGTGGGGGGGAGGTCGGCAAGGGGCATGGGGGTGGCGAAGGGCATGGGGGCAGGGCGGGGCGCAGGGCGGGCTGTAAGGGGGACGGTGGGGGTGGGGCACAGGGAGGGTGGCGAAGGGTGCAGTGGCACGTGGGTAGGGGAAACAGGGAGGGCGGTGATGGGCATGGGGGACAGCATGGGGGAGCGGCGTGTGTACCGTCGTGGGTGTGTGTAGGGCATGGGGGAGAATGATGTATGCTACACTGGGTATAGCTAGTGTGTGTGTGTGTGTGTGTGTGTGTGATCACAATGCTGCAAATACTCACAAGGAGATGTGCTTGGCAGTATTTTTGAGACATCTTTAGTCATTGTCCACATGCTTTTCGGCTCACCTTTGAACCTTTTACATACTAAGAGCTGGAGAATCTGTGGGTCTCCAGATATTGTACTACTTTTCCTGTCAGCGCATCAACATGGGTAATGATGGCAGTAGCAATTCATCAACCTCTGGAGGGGAAAATCCCCCCAACCTGGATTAAATGCTGCCATTAAAGAAAATGGGGGGGGGAGCAGCTTTTTTGCAGGCTGAATTCCTTATCCAGATATTAAATGGCATTCTTGTCTGACATACAGACAGAACTGATGAAGAAACACATCTCTACTTTTATGCAGGCAAAGAGTGCTATCCTGACTCAAACTGGATTGGCCAGGCAACAACCATTAAAAAAAAAGTAGCCTATTAGCTGATGAGGGTGTACTAAAAAGGCGGACTTGTACACTGAAAAGTAACTGCAGAGGAATTTCCCAAGGATTATTCTGGAGGCTCATTCTTTATTCACTATTTGCCGGTGGCCTTGGAAAGGAAAGAGAAGTAAACTGAGAAGCATTGTTGATGCAGAGAAAGATTTGCAAATTACTGAGAATGAACAAGATGACCTCAGACACTGGAGTTAAAGAAACAAAATTTAGTAAGGCAAAGGGCAAGGAGACACAGTCAGGGGACTAAGTGCAAGTGGGGAGGGCACCAGCTGAAAACAAAAGAGGAACCCAAGTATTACAGGATCTCTGCCATTCTTAAGACAATACTGAATCAGCGTGGTGTAGTGGTTTGTATGTTGGAGTATGACTCTGGAGACAAGGGTTCAAATCCCTGTGCAGCCATGGAAACCCACTGAGTGGCCTTGGGCAAGTCACACTCTCTCAGCTTCAGAGGAAGGCAAAGGCAAACCCTCTCTGAAGAAATCTTGCCAAGAAAACCCCTTAGAGTCGGAAATGACTTGAAGGCACACAACAACCACAAATGGCACGGTAGCTGCATGTCATAGCAAATGCTCAGGGCAAGGTACTTTCAATACTGTTCAAGATACATACAACCAGCTTATTCAAGGCACTGGTTCTGCAATAGCATCCATTCTTTAGACATTCATGTTCAGAAAACAATTCATCTGAATGAGATGCAAGAAGAGACACAGTTAAACAGTAGTAAGACTCCAACAAAACGTTCCTCAAGCTGCTAGCGCCCCGAAAAAAAGGAACTGAGGAGGTGGGCTTGAGGAGAGCCTATATAGCGGGGGGGGGATGGTGGTGGTGGGGCTACCGCCAAAATTCAAACTAGACTCTACGACTCTAACAACTTTCCGAGAGTTCTGCACAGGCGCAGGATTAACCCTTTATGTGTGGATTCACAGGACCACGAAGAAGAAACAAGTCATCTGAATGAGATGCAAGAAGAAAGAGACACAGATAGCAGGACTACAGAAACAGAGAACTCCCTTCCCATGAGAAAGTGCAAAATGATGGATCTTTCTAGTTGACAGAAATGAGCATGACTTATTGTTATACACAAGGCTCAAGAAAACAAGACTACTTTTTCCATTCTACATTGTTTCACAGCCAGAGAACAACTGGTCAGTACTACTCTGAAAAGCATTTTGGCTGAGACTCCTCAGAATCACTGTGGGAAGCTCACTGAAAACTTTAGTGCTGTGTGCTGTAGTGGTTAAACAGGAAAGTCAACGTTTGGAATTATTAGAAAACACTGGTAAACTCCAGTCAGCCCATCTAAGTATCTTTTTCAGCTTACGGACAAAAGATGGATGAGCCTATGGAGGATGTGAAGCATCAATACAGGGAAATCATTGTCTCCAGAGATTAACATTCCTGCTCACGTAACAAAACAGACTGGTAATACAGGGAAGAAGTGAACAAAGCATGCAGTTAATTTATAGAATTTATTTCCATAATATATGGTAGTGAAGCATCATCTCCTCAGATGGCAAGATTCACGAAGAGATCAATCACAGATTAGCAAAGGCATATTGCGCATTTGGAAGACTTTACAAAAGAGTCTGGAGTAATAAACACCTGAGGCGAAGCACAAAAATCAATGTGTATAGAGCCATTGTACTGTCTATTCTCCTTTACGGGTCTGAAACATGGGTCAGCTGTCACCACCACTTACGACTCCTTGAACACTTTCATCAGTGCTGTATACGCACAATCCTAAATATACACTGGACTGACTATGTGACGAATGTTGCTGTCCTTGAGCAAGCAGGGATCACCAGCATTGAGGCCATGATATTGAGAACACAGCTGCGCTGGGCAGGGCACGTTTCTAGGATGGAAGACCATCGCCTCCCAAAAATACTACTCTACGGTGAACTCGCCACGGGTCAGCGTAAGAGGGGCGCTCCAAAAAAGCGATACAAAGATTCCCTGAAACAACATCTCAGGCTTGGCCAAATTGATCACCAACAATGGTCCGCCCTGGCCTCACATCGGGAGGCATGGAGACGCACTATCCACAATGCTGCAGCCTTATTTGAGAACTCACGAGAACTCAGTTTTGAAGAGAAACGGCAATGCAGAAAGAATCACAACCCGGAAACATCACCCAAGGACCTTCTGCTGTGCTTTCTGCAACCAGACTTGTTTATCTTTTTAGTCATCAGCACGCTTGCAGAAAACACGGGATGAGTCCTTCCAGAATTTCGTTTGCAAAGAAAAGCCAGAGAGAGAGAGAGAGAGAGAGAGAGAGAGAGAGAGAGAGATGGTAGTGTCCACTGGCTAGGACAGTCCCATAGCACACTGGCCATGTTGGCTGGATGACTCTGAGAGTGCTAATGGGGACAAGTAACTTTTCAAAGCTCTGGTGTAGTGTGACTAAACTTGGTAGCTCCTAAGCCATGGATGGGGAGTGTGTAGTCCTCCCATCACCCCTCACTACTCGCCATGCTGGTGGCTTCATCTTCCCCACTCCTGGAGTTAGGATGGACTTTGAAGAGACATTCAATGTACATTAAATGGATTGAGGCAACAGATGAAATTATTTATATTCGTCTGACACACTTTAAATTGCTTGGCTCCTCTTGCAAAATAATAAATAATGGAGCATTATGCTGGGTTTGCTTTTCTATCTGCAGCAGCACTGCAACCATTCTACACAACCTGCCCACTACCCATACAAAACTGACACGAGTTGGGTAGAGTAAAAACCATCGGCTCCTGGCTCTTGGCCTTAGTCCCAGTTTTCTCAGAAGAGCAGTGTCACAAGACAATTTGCAAAGTCATGTTTTCTCCAAGAGCTACAGCATGCTGAGTCAGAAAAAGCAGGGTGTGTCATGAAAAGCCTCTGGGAAGCCTTATCTCTGGACTACAGCTGAAGACAGCAGAAAGTAAGATGCAAATCTTACACTGCCCCCTGCTGAGCACAGTTAAGAATGACTACTTACTCAGGAAGAAAATGTGTGTCTGTGCCTTCAAGTCGCTTGTCAACTCATGGCGACCCCATGAATTTCACAGGGTTTTCTTAGGCAAGGAATCCTCAGAGGCAGTTTTGCAAGTTCCTTCGGCTGAAATACAGCCTATAGCATCTGACAGCACCTGGTATTCCTTGGCAGTCTCCCATTCCAAGTACTAACCAGGGCTGACCCTGCTGAGTTTCCAAGATAGGTGGGTCTGGTGCCTTTAAGGTATTTAGGCCTCTCAGGAAGAAAACAGTGCAGAAATATCAGGGCGTTGGGGCAGGGGAGAGCCTGACATGAAAACAGCAAAGAGTTCAAATTTGATAACAAAAAGGTGTGGGAGGAGATCAAGTTCATATCCCAAATAGCGGCTTAGTCTCATGACCATTCAGTAAAATCCTTTGACTGCTATCCTGCTGGTTCATTCCAACAAGATAAGACCCATTTAATCAATTGTTGAATGGTGTCAAAACGTAGACAAATACCATTCAATGTGTTTACTCTAGTCAGGACTAAGAACAAGATTTAGGCTTTTATCTCCCCCATTCCATCGTAAATAGATTTTGAAACACTCCCACTCTCCTTGTCATTTTTTAAAAAATTATATTTATCGTTACATATACAGCTCATACTGAGGTATGGATAAGCAGGAAATACAAATTCCCATCCTACCCTTCCCCCCTCCCTAAAAATTACATAGGTTCCATTAAAAAACAACAACAATCACATATGACTTGCTTCGTATAAAATAGCTCAAAGAGTTTATTCTTCCCTTTATCTAATATTTTTCCTCCTTTTAACATTACATCTTTCTATTATAGTTTTCTTAATGTACTATAACTACAGTCGTCCCTTCACATTCGCGGAGGTTACGTTCCACGGACCCCCGCGAAAATGAAAAATCCGTGAATAACGAATGCCCTCCCCCTCCCCCACCATAGCGACCATGGGGCCTCCGGAGGCCCCAGTCGCTTTCCTCAGCCTCCCCACTCCCTTCCTAGGCCTTCCCGGGGCCTCCGGAGACCCTCCCGAGGCCCCATGGATGCCTCCCAAGCCCTCCCCCCTCCTGCCCAAGCCCTCAACGGGGCCTCCGGAGAGTCTCCAGAGGCCCCATGGAGGCCTCCCCGGCCCTCCCCACCCTGTCCCTGGGCCTTCGTGGGGCCTAGCAAGGCCCCGCGGAGGCCTCTCTCGGCCCTCCCCCTCCCTCCCCGGGCCTTCGTGGGGCCTCCGGAGCGTCTCCAGAGGCCCCATGGAGGCCTCCCCAGCCCTCCCCCAGGCCTTCATGGGGCCTCCGGAGCGTCTCCGGAGGCCCCGCGGAGGCCTCTCCAGGCCCTCCCCCCTCCCTCCCTGGGCCTTCGTGGGGCCTAGCAGGGCCCAGCGGAGGCCTCTCTCGGCCCTCCCCCCTCCCTCCCCAGGCCTTCGTGGGGCCTAGCAAGGCCCCACGGAGGCATCTCCCGGCCCTCCCCCTCCCTCCCCAGGCCTTCGTGGGGCCTAGCAGGGCCCAGCGGAGGCCTCTCTCGGCCCTCCCCCCTCCCTCCCCAGGCCTTAGTGGGGCCTAGCAGGGCCCAGCGGAGGCCTCTCTCGGCCCTCCCCCCTCCCTCCCCAGGCCTTCGTGGGGCCTAGCAGGGCCCAGCGGAGGCCTCTCTCGGCCCTCCCCCCTCCCTCCCCAGGCCTTCGTGGGGCCTAGCAAGGCCCCGCGGAGGCATCTCCCGGCCCTCCCCCCTCCCTCCCCGGGCCTTCGTGGGGCCTAGCAAGGCCCCGGGGAGGCCTCTCCCGGCCCTCCCCCTCCCTCCCTGGGCCTTTGTGGGGCCTAGCAAGGCCCCGCGGAGGCCTCTCCTGGCCCTCCCCCTCCCTCCCCGGGCCTTCGTGGGGCCTCCGGAGCGTCTCCGGAGGCCCCATGGAGGCCTACCAGCCCTCCCCGCTCCCTCCCAGGCCTTCATGGGGCCTCCAGAGCATCTCCGGAGGCCCCATGGAGGCCTCCCCGTCCCTTCCCCAGGCCTTCATGGGGCCTCCGGAGCGTCTCGGGTGGCCCCATGTTTGCCTCCCCAGCCCTTCCCACCCCCTCCCCGGGCCTTCATGGGGCCTCCGGAGCATCTCTGGGGGCCCCGTGAAGGCCTCCCTGGCCCTCCCCCCTCCTTCCCAAGGCCTTCGCGGGGCCTCCGGAGGGTCTCCGAAGGCCCCGCGGAGGCCTCCCCAGCCCTCCCTCCTCTCTTCCAAGGCCTTCGCGGGGCCTCCGGAGGGTCTCCGAAGGCCCCGCGGAGGCCTCCCCAGCCCTCCCTCCTCTCTTCCAAGGCCTTCGCGGGGCCTCCGGAGGGTCTCCGAAGGCCCCGTGGAGGTTTCCCTGGCCCTCCCCGCTCCCTCCCAGGGCTTTCACAGGGCCTCCGGAGGCCCCTTGTCGCGGTTTTGGGGGGGCCCGGAGGGCTCTCCCCAAACCGCGAATAATCAAAACCGCGAATGTCAGGTTCGCGAATGTGGAGGGGAGACTGTACAATCTTCCTCACCTCTATTTCCTTTGTTTTTTCACTCTTCCTTTCCTCTCACTTCCTACATTTCCCCCCTCATATTTCTATATTCTCTGCTGTACACCATCTTATCCTACAATAATTTGTTACTGTAAGCCACTCTTCTTCTGTTCTTTGTACTGATTTATGATTTAGTAAGTGTGTTAATTTATCTTTCTCTTTCATATCTTGTATTTTATTAAGCCAGTCATCTATCCTTAGCTCTTCATTACTCTTCCATTTTGCAGCTATTACCATACGGGCCGCTGTATAAAGGTATATCAGTATTCTCCAATATTTCCTTTCCACCTCTTTTGGTAACATTAATGTAATATTTAGGAGATATAATTTTTGATTTAATTCATACTTTATATTAAATACTTTTTGAATAATCTTGTGTATCTTTAACCAGAATTTCTTTACCCTTAGGCAGGTCCACCACATATGGTTTAGTGTTCCTGTACCTTTTTCGCATCTCCAGCAATGTTTCTCTTTGGTACCGAACATTTTGTTTAGCCTTGATGGGGTCATATACCACCTATTACTTATCTTTAAAAAGTTCTCTTTTAGGGCCTGTCAAGTGGTAAGCTTTTTTGTTTTCTTCCAAGCGTCTTCCCATTCCTCTAATTCAATCACCTCTCCAATGTCCCTTGCCCATTTGATCATTGCATCTCTGATTATTTCAGTTTCAAGTTGTCTAGTATGAAGGATTTTGTACAATCTCCCAACTTTCTTTTTCTTATCATCCCATATAATTGTTTCTATTTCTTTTTCCTCTTCCCAGAAACCAAAATCACCAATGTCTTTCTTATATCTGCTGTATATCTGTTGGTAAGAGAACCAGTTAAATTTCCATCCTTCACTGTCGAGCCTCTCTTTTGTTTTTAATTCCATCTTTTTATCTCCTTTTGTACATAGTTCTTTATAAGTAATCCATTTGTCAGATTTGCCCACATATCCCCATCTTCTGCTAAAAGCTTCGACCGGCGATATCCACGTTGGTATTTTCCCAAAATATTGCTTCTGTATTTTTTTCCATGTCTGAAAGAGGGCTTTCCTTATAATATGATTATTAAACTCTTTATGTATTATGGCTTTATCATAACTTAAATATGCATGCCACCCAAACCTCAATCCCGTTCCTTCTAACAATAACAACTTTTGGTCTTCTAGTTTGAACCATTCTCCCAGCCATACTAAACTACATGCTTTATGGTAATTCTGTAAATTCGGCAAGTCCAGACCTCCCCTTTCTGATCGCTCAGTTAGAGTTACCCATTTCACTCTTGCCTTTCTTCCATTCCATATAAAATCACTTAGATCTCTCTTTCAGATTTTTAATGGTTGATCATTTGTAATAATTGGTAGGTTCTGAAATAAAAACATCAACTTCGGGAGGACGGTCATCTTAATAGCCGCCACTTTTCCTATTAAAGATAGGTTCAATTTTGACCAAATCTTTAATTTTCCCTTTATTATCTCCCAGGTTTTTTTATAGTTATTGTCATATAAGTCCAAATTCCTGGTAGAGAGCCAAATCCCTAAATATCTCACTTTTTTCTCCAATTTGCACCCTGATTTTTCTTTCAATATATCTTGTTCTTTTTTGGATAGATTTTTGGCCAAAATTATAGTTTTATCTTTATTAATTTTAAATCCAGCATATTTCCCAAATTCCTCAATAGTTCCCATCAAGCAATTTACGTTGTCTATGTGGTCCTCTAATATTATAGCAAGATCGTCTGCAAATGCTCTAACCTTGTATTCTTGGTTCTTAATTTTCAGACCTATTATCCTTTTATCCTTTCTTAGTTTATTCATTCAAATTTCCATTACTGTTATGAATAATAGTGGCGATAGGGGACAGCCTTGCCTTGTACCTTTCTGGATTGCAATTTCTTGGGATCTTTCCCCATTTATGATTATCGAAGCTCTTTGTTCTGTATAGATTTCTCCAATATTTGATATCATAAATTTACCGAATCCTAATTCTTCCATCGTCTTAATTAAACAGCACCAATTTATGTTGTTGAACGCCTTTTCTGCGTCTGCAAATAACATGGCTACCTTTCGTTTGTTGTTCCTCTCCAAATATTCCAAAATATCAACAACATTTCTGATATTGGCCACTTGTGATCTTCCTGGTAAAAATCCACTTTGATCACTGTTTATTATTCCTTTAATACTTCCTTTATTCGGGTTGCCATCATAGTTGTGTAAATCTTGTAATCCACGTTAAGAAGGGAGATCGGACGATAGTTTTTGACATCTGTTTGTTCTTTACCTTCCTTCCATATCATCGTGATATTTGCAGCTTTCCATGTGTCTGGTGTGCCCTCTAAGTGAATTAAACTGATCACTTCCAATAGTGGTTTTAAGATTTCTTTTTCGAAGATTTTATAAAAGACGTCCGTAAAGCCGTTTGGACCTGGTGCTTTGCCCCTATTTAAACTTTGTATCGCCTTTGTCAGTTCTTCTGTGGTGAAAGCTTTAGACAATCCCATCCTTTGATCCTCTGACAATCGCGCGAACTTGTTTTCCTTGATATAATTATTCATACTGGCTTCCCAGTTTTCTTCTTCTATTTGTTCCTTATATAGTGCTGAGTAATAATCTATGAATTGCTTTTTCTATTTCCTCCTGCCGCTTAAGAAGCTTTCCATCCATTTTAATTTCAGTTATCATCCTTTTCTCTTTTTGGGTTTTCAATCTATAAGAGAGCCATCTACCCGTTTTGTTTGCATGCTCAAATGTTCTTTGTTTCAATTACTTCAGTTTTTCCCCGATCTCCTCAACCGCAATAGCATTAATTGATTTCCTTAACAGTTCTATTTCCTTGATTATGACTTTACTTTGAGGGTTTTTTCTTAGTTCCTCCTCTTTTTCTTTTAACTTCTGCATCGCGGCCTGGTTCCTATCTCTCAACTTTTTTGCATTCTCCACTCCTTTTTGTAAAAAAAGACCTCTCGTTGTGGCTTTGAATGCATCCCAGATTATCCTCATTTTTGTATCCTCCTTTTTATTTTCATTGAAGTATTGTCTAATTCTTTCTTTCATTTTTTGCACAAAATTTTCTTCATTAATAGACCCTCTCTCAATATCCAAATATATTCTCTTCTGGGAAGTTTCAACTTCATCTTAATAGGATTATGGTCAGATATGGTTTTTGGGAATATCTCCATCTCCTTTATTCTTGGGATTAGAGCTGTCGATGCTCAGAACATATCTATTCTGGACATTGTCTTATGAACCTCAGAGTAAAAGGTATATCCCTTCTCATCTTTATATTTTGTCGTCCAAAGGTCTTTTAAATGAAACTCTTTCATAAGATCCCAACAATTTTCAGAAGTCTGTCCTGATTCTCTTTAGTGTCTCCGGATCTATCTCTCTTCCCGTCTAATACACCGTTGAAATCCCCCATAAGTATTATTGTTCCCTTTTCCAGCTTTGTCATCTCCAGGCACAGCTTCTTATAAAATCTTTCCTTTTTTTCAAATGGGCCATAAACCGCAATTATATATATATATTCGTTTATGAGGTTAATTTCTACGCCAATCAAGTGACCCTCATTGTCCTTTAGAATTTGTTTTGCCTCATATTTTTTATCTGTATATATCACTACCCCTTTTTTCTTCTTTGTTGATAAAGAGACAAATTCCTGGCCCAATTTAGAGTTTGTTAAATATCTAGTCTCTTCTTATTGTATCCTGACCTCTTGAAGACATGTAACTTCTGCCTTGTTTTTCTCTAGGTAGTGATACACTCTTCTTCGCTTTATCGAGGTATTAAGTCCTTTAACGTTCCAAGATGTTATATTCATGATCCTGTTCTTTATTTAGACATCCTCCTCTTCTTCGTCTTCCTCCGTCTCTATTTTATCCCTTTTTCCTTTGTCCTTCTCCTCTTCTTCTTCTTTCCCAGACTCGTTCTCTTGCAGCAATTCTCCTTCTTGATCCGAACTTTTGTTACTTCCCTCTCTGCCCATCATCATCACTTTCTTTCTTGTCTGTTAAATCGTCTTTTTCTCCTCTACTTTTCTTCCTTCTTCTCCTGTCTTCTTTTTTTGTTCTTCTTCATTAAGTCTTTTTAGCATCTTTCGCCTTTTCAACTGTATTTATCCTATATCTTTTTTGCCGATATGTATAGGAAATTCCCTCCACTCGATCCCATCTGAAGTTCACCCCCATTTGTATAAGTTTTTATGTAAGTTGTTTGTAATCTTGACGCTTCCTAAGTACTTCTGTTGGGATATCCTTAAATATTTGTCTCTCTTTTCCTTCGATTATCAGTTTCTGTGTATAGTTCATCTGAATAATTTAATCTCTATACTTGGATCTTATAAAGGAGATCACAATATCTCTCGCACGTTTTCGTTCTTTTGCAATTACCGAGCTGGCTCTGAACATTTTATCAATTTCACTTTTTATAATTCTTCTGAAACATTTATATAGCTCGCTAGAGCCGGTATTAATCTTTCCTGTAGATTTTCGTACATCTTTTCCAGGAGGCCTCTCAATTTCAAACATTTTTCTCTATATCTGATCTCTTGCAATAAATTTAACTGTTTCTCCTTCTCTATATCTTTCATGATACCCGCTGATTGATTTTCTAAATTTACAGTTCTGTCCTTTATTCTGCCAACTTCTCCTTTAACATCTTTCATCTCCGTTGTCATTTTGTCTAGTCTCTTTTCTATCTTTTCAAAGTCCTGCTTTATGTCCTTCTTCAAATTTCGGAGTTCCTCCTTCATCCCCCTCTTAAAAGACTTAAGTTCCTCCAGAATTTGAATGTTTATATCTAATTGTTTGGGTGGCATTTCTATCGAAACTCTCCTACCTGATACTTGAGAGGTGGTATATGCTCTGGGTCTCAAACCAGAGGCCATCAAATAATATTTTCAATAGAGAGGTCGTTTATAATTGCTGATGTGCTCGTATGTCTAATTATATATGTGTGTATGTATATATATATACACACACACACACACACAACCTGTTTGCCCAAACTATGTGTACTTCTAAACGTTTTTTACTTCAATCTAGAAATTTACGTGGTCTGGATTCCCTTCATGTAGAGTTCCCCTCAATCACCCTCTAATTGCAATTTTTTTTTGTTTGTTTATTATTTTCCCTTTTTCCTTTCCCCCTCTCAATTAACTTTAATTAATTATTTTTAGTCTTACGCTAATTTTTAATTTAATATCTGATTTGACTCAACCTGCCTTCAGATGTTATTAGATATTACTTCCCTGCATCCCTCAAAATCCCCCAGTCTCTTCACAGTTCTCCGTCAGCAACTCCCTTCTGGTCGTTCCAGTCTGCTCTTTCCTCTAATCTCCGCCTGGTTTTCTCCTCCATCTGCTTTAACACACTTCGTTCTTCCTCTGCTTATTTCGTGGCCGTATCCATCTGTTTCTAAACTCTTCCTAAGCCACTCACCGTCTGGCTGTTCCACTCCACTTTTTCTCCTCTGCTCTCCCACCAATCTCAGATCCTTCATCTAGCCTGTCTGTTCCTCTATTCCTCTGCCCCATCTGTTCCACTCGCTCTCTTAATCCCTCTGCTTGCTTCACAACCACGTCCGTCCTTCTGCTCCTCTGCCCCGTCTGTTCCGCTCACTCTCCTACTCCCTCTGCTTGCCTCGCGACCACGCCGTCCGCTCTCGCCCCTCTCAGTACCCTCGTCCACTCCTCTCCACACATTCTCTTATCCGCTCCACTCCACACACTCCCCTCTGCTTCTCCGGACCTCGTCAAAGTCACCGTCTCTGTCCCGCGTCGCTTCTCCGCTTATCCTCCGTGCCGCTCCAGCCCATTCACATGTTCACCCGTCTCTGCGTCTTCAGCCGCTCAACCTGAGTCACTTTATCTCTCTGTCTCCCATACTGTCACTCTCTGATCTTTCTTGTCTCTTGTACACAGTCCTTTCTATGCAGTCTCAGATCCCATTTGTTCCGCTCTTAGTATGATCTGGACCATAAATTATATCCAGCCCTAGTCCTTGGCTAACCAGCAATCTGCACTACTATGCAGCTGCTGATGCTGATTATCCTGCTGCGTAGCTAGTCCCCAACTACTCATCAGTCGCTACGCAGTTCAAAATCAGCTTTTCTCAGCCTAACCAGGGGATTTGATTTGTTATCTAGCTCTTAAATAAATTGCTTAATTTCTCTATACTTATTTCTCCTTCTCCTTGAGTGAGCCCTCAGCTCCCCTGGTTTCCTTATTTTTATTTATGTCCTTTTACACTGTTCATTCTTTGCTTTGCTATAAACTACAGTGAAGTAAGAGAAATAAAAATAATTTCCAACTATTCACCTCTCACCTCCCAATGATGAACCTTCTCCTCCTCCTCTTTTTGGTGAGTATCGAATGTTGGAAGTAATTCCGGATTCTTTGAGTTATTTTTTAATATCAAATTGAATTTTTAGTTATTTTCTTGATAAAAAGTAGGGGGAAAATGAGGACTCTGTGCCTTAAGGCTCTGAGAGTAACAATGGCTGCTCAGTCTGTCACCTTGATCTAGGGGTAGGAATCTCCCTATACCCCCCCAAGACTCAATATAAACAGCTACTGCAAGCCCCAGTCTTCCTTTACCTTCCCAGGTAAGAAGTTGGGGTAGTCTTTTACCAAGACTCCCCTTTTGTAGCTCTCAGACGACAGGTCCCTACGGAGCCCCTTTAGAGCCTGTCCTTCGTCCTCGCGCCCCCTGCTGGAAGTCCGCTCTCCTTTTAAAAAAAAAACAATATGTCAAGAAGAACTGTGTGTTCATGGGTGCTGTCCAAACTATCTTTTATAACTGCATGTGTGTGTATGTGCCTTTAAGCTGCCTGTCAATCTGTGGCAACCCCATGAATTTCATAAGGTTTTCTTAGGCAAGGAATACTCAAAGGTGGTTTTGCCAGTTCCTTCTTCTACAGCACCTGGTATTTGTCGGAAGTCTCCCATTCAAATACTAACCAAGGCTCACCCTGCTTAGCTTCCAAAATCAGATGGGATCTGGTACCTTTAGGCCCTAGACTCACAAAAAACACACAGTATAGGTAGAATCCAAAATAACCCAAACATGTTAAATATTAACATTTTTTCTATTTCTAGTATGGTTACATGAACACAGCTAAAACCATAGAATCCATTGACAAAGGAGGTAATAGCCTGCAGGGGTACAAAATATTAAGGAAAAAACCCTAAGGGGTGGACCTCACTGTAAAAACATACCCCAAGGCTATCTCAGTGGGACACAAAACTAACATACTGAGCAGTGGGGAATGACATACAGACAGGAAGGGTTACAGAGTGGAGTCCCTGGCCAAGAAGAGGTACAGGGGTAGAAAGAAGAGCAAAGTGTACACTTTGTTGATTAAATACCATAGGTCATTTCCTGGTTCACAGTGAGAACCAATTTTAAAATACCCCCAGGAATGGAAGTGAAACCTACCCAAAGACACAAATGGGAGAAATCCAAAATGTTAGTGTAGCAAGGACAGGGCACAAGTCTGTGTAAAACCAAACTCATCCAAAGATCAAATGAAAACAAAAATCAGAAACAGAAGAGGGAGGGGAAACTAACAATGCAGCCAAACAAGGACTGAGCAAGCTCAATGGTATTGAATGCTAAATAACACACAGAAAAAGGAAAACCCTGGGTTGAGGGAGCATGGATGGGAATGACTAGAAACCCAAAGAGAAGCACTATGCATACAGCATTTTGTTGCAGAGCTCCACTTGTACAAAATTAGTCTGATATGACTCAGTTTCCCTTTAGTGCAGGTGCTTGCAAGTGTTTATCCACAGGGCAATTGTTAAATATAAAGGCTCACCTTTGCATGGGAGGAAAGGGCCAACTACAGAGGTCTTTACTACCCAATTGTGCCTTCCTGTCCTGGTCAGGCAATCATTATATAGCAATGGGGGGGGGGTGTTGTTCCACCCATCTGACATTGTAGGCTTGACACTACTGTTGTAACATTTAAAGGACACCCCAAGAGATAGATATTACTAATGCACAAAGTCTGACTCCCTTTATTTAAGGCCAGTTATGGAATTAGCACACATGTAGACAGGTTGGCATGGAAATAGGCATTTTTGGTGAATGCTCTCCACTTCCTTTGCTATATAAGCTTGCCAATGGCTCAGCCTGCTTAAAGCAGGAAGAGTTAGAGAGTTACAAAGAATGATAAGTATCAACAGATTTTAAAACAGTTATTCACCTTACTCCAAAACATATAGGGTAGAATGGAAATGTTCAAAATAACTTTTGTCCAACTAGCCTCAAAGGAAACATCTTGATATGTCGCTGAAAGGTCCCCAAAGTTGGGACTGTAGCCAGCATTTCAGTTCAAGAAGATGCAAAGGCCACATACAGTGCCTCTCTGTATGTGGCAAATAAGTAAGGAAATAACCAGCGTGCTGTTCAAACCTGGGATTATGGATTACATGTATCCAAACAAGTCTTGATCACACGAGAGGTTTAAAACAGGACTTGTGACTGACTTAGAAATTCTGGCTTATTGGGCCATACTTAACCAATGTCACAAACTTTGGCATGCAACGGCTTACAAACCCTTGTTGGTTTATTTGCTGGAGAAAAGGAGTGAGTTTTGTGCATGTTATGATCTTTTAAGGCAGGATTCCCTTGGCTGAAAACAGTGAGTCAAAAAAATAAGTGAACTGAAGCTGATGGGGGAACAAATGTTGACAGACAGTAAATATGCCCAGACTCTGTCAGGAGAAGACTGCTGAAATCTCAACCCACCATTCATCATTTTACCAGCTCAACAAGTACCAAGTCTAAAACCCATCTTTTTAATGACTCCATTCATTTGGTGTCCTGTTCCAGATACAATGGTACTATGATTAGGCTGATCTCTACTACATATATTGATACAGAAATGCTTAAGCCACAATAGGTCATGCAAATTTGACACATTTCTTCTTGCTAATTACAGAGCTCAAGACAGGCCTGATCTTTTTCTAGGTACAAATGAGGTTTTACTTAGAAAAATCAGATGATGAGTAATAAAGTGGTCAATATCCTCACCACTGCTATCTAGCAGGAAACTGTATTTGCAGTCTACTTCTCGTAAGAGCGACCAGGTCATCATTCTTTCTAGTAAGTGCATTTCTGCTGTGGGAAAGGAGTGATGAACGGAAAGGAACATTTCCTTCCCAAAGGGGAGTGGGGAGAACCTGGGAGTTTAAAACCAAAGGCGTCTACAAGAATTTCAGAGCTGTGTTGTGCATCCCAAAAGGGGTTTCAGGAACCATTTCAGAAATGTGGTCAGCCCATAATTTCAAGACCGGGGGAGTCACTGGTCCAGTAGATGCTCCGCTAGATATTTTGAACAACAACTCCCACAGTCTCTTACCACTAGCCATGCTTAGTGGGGCTGATGGGAATTACAGGTCAAAATGTTTGTGAGGCCAAAGCTGACTTCTACTTTAAGAAAATACTTTAAAGTCTAAAATAGATGGGGGGGGGATATGGCAAAACTGCCCTGCATGCCTCCTAGGGGTACAGGGTCATTTTTAGAAAGGAAATAAAAGTATCTTGGGGGGGGGGCTTCAAAAGCAGCCCAGGGTGGAGGATGCAGCCCATAGACCACGCTCTGAATTTATGGGAGACATTATTGCTACTAGAATCACAGGTGGTCTCAGTTGTTTGGAGCATCTTCTACAAATTAGACAGAAAACTCAAAAATCACAACTACAACCCTAATCTGACAGAGATAGCCTTCGGTTAACTCCCATTTGACTTATTAGAATGCAATACTATACATGGCACTGCCTTTGAAAATGGTCCAGAAGCTTCAGCTAGTGCAAAAGAGAAAGGCACGACTGTTAATGAAGATTAGCAATCATAACATACGAAAGGAATGGAGAAACAGAGGCAAAAGTGATGTGGAAAAATATATAAGAATACTTAGGCTTAATTACCTAAGGGGGTGACAACTAAAAGTTTAAATTAGGGCTGGGAACATGCATACTTCCTGACGCACCTCCCATAATCCTTCACCATTACCTATATAATCTAAGGCTGATGGGAGTTGCGAGTCCAACAACAGCTGGACAGTCATACTTTCCACAATGCTGGTTTAAACCAAAACCTTTATAACTCTGGGTCCCAAACCTGTGTCTCAAGATGTTGTTCAACTTCAGCTCCCAGAATCTCTAAGAGCTAACTATGCTAGCTGGGGTTTCTGGGGGAGAAATCCATCATCAGCTGGGAGCCCAAATTTGACACCCACTGCTTTACAAAATAGGTTGGGTGTTAAGGAGAATATTTGAGGAAAGTGGTATCACACAGATGTATTGAGAAGTTCTAGGGAGTTGCCAACCCCAAAGACCTCTTCAGCCTCAGCCACATCAGCCTTTCTGCCTCTCTGATACCATTAATCACTGTAATGGAAGTTGCACAGACAGCAAGGAGGAAGGGAGGGGAGGAAAGGGTGACCAAAAGGGGAAAGCCACAAGATCTACAAACAGCACACCCCCCAGAAGGCGGAGAAGGATTGCTTCTAAAGTGCTGGTCACCAGCCCCCATTTTCACATGCCTACCAGGTACCAGATTCTTGTCTCTTGCTGTCAGCATTCAACGAACAGTTGTCATTATGTACAGTTGTCCCTCTGTATGCACAGATTTGGTATCCATGGATTTAAGTATTCACGGCTTGAAAATATTCTTTTTAAAAAATAATAATCCAAAAAGCAAACCTTGATTTTGCCATATTATATCAGGGACACCATTTTGCTATGCCATTGCATATAATGGGACTTGAGTATTCATGGATTTTGGTATCCACGGGGAGTCCTGGAATCAAACCCCAGCGAATATGAAGGGACAACTGTATTGGTTATGAAGTTAATGATCAAAATTTGTAATAGTGAAATCTAGTATCATTCACAAATACTTCACCCAATGTTTTGCACCAAATCTCATGCATCACACACCAAACAATTCACTTTTGTCCTGCTCTCTTACTGTTGTCACTTTATAGCAATGACAACACCCTGAAACACAGAAAATTGATAGCTTTTCTTAGTACAGCTGCCAGATCTGAGGTGGCCAAAAATTGGAAGTCTGGGGACCTTCTGTTGGACAAATGGTGGGAAAGAATTTAGTCCACGTGGCTATCAGGAAAACTGTCATATACAATGAGATTTTGCAACCAACAAGTTGCATACCTGTAACTGTAGTTCTTTGAGTGGTCATCTGTGAATTCACACAACTGGGTTATTCCTGTGCCTGTGCAGTGCACTTTGGAACCTTCTGGAATAATTATATAATGCTTTTTGGCAGTAGCTCCGCCCAACGGTTCCCCTCAGGTGTTCCCACTCATTTACCTCAATTCCAAGGACGCCGCAACAGCAGCATCACATCTGTACAAAAGAGCAAAACATTGAGGGGAGGATGGGTAGGTTTGTATGAGTTCACAGATGGATTGGTTGTGATGGAAACTTGAGATGACCTTCAGTAGGAAGGACATGTCTGGTCGAAGTACTACCTTATGTTTGTGGAAGACCAGGTAAGGTGGATCTGAACGCAAAGCACACAGTTCCCCTGCACGTCTGGCTGATGTCACTGCCACAAAGAAGGCCACTTTCCAGGGCAGGAGATGAAGATCGGAAATGGCCATGGGCTCAAACAGATGCTTGGAAAGCTGTGAGAGAACGAGTTCCAGGCTCCATGCAGGGGTGGGTTCCACCACAGGTGGGTGAAGGTTAACATAACCTTTCAGAAACTTCTTAACAACAGGGTCCTGAAAAGGAGAGAGTCGACTCAGCCCCTGGAATTCAGCAGAAATCACAGTAAGGTAGCACTTGATGGAGGAGAATGGAAGTCCTGAATCCGAAAGATGAAGGAGAAACATTCAACACAGTGGAATCCACTGGAGAGAAACCCTGATCTGCCACGTAAGTAATGAACTTCCTCCACCTGTAAGAATAAGAGCGGTGAGCTGAAGGACAAATGGAAGCCTCCACTACCACCCGAACTTTTGGAGGCAGATGATCAGGAGAGTCATTTGAAACCGGGGATCAAATACAGAGAGGAACCATGACTGCAGGGGTTGGAAACGAAGCCTTGTGAAGGGGGTCACAGCTGTGGCTGATGCCATGTGTCCCAACAGCGGACCGGGATGGACCGGGCAGGCAAGCGATGGGACTTGCAGCACTGATGGATGAGAGCCTACAGGGTTGGAATCTGGTTTCTAGAAGATAGGTGACTGCGGTGATGGAATCCAAGGACGCCCCAATGAACTGAATGGTCTGACATGGATCGAGATGCAACTTTTCCTTGTTGATCACCGGGCCAAGAGGGCCGAGGAGCTGTAGGGTCACACTTATGTCCTGGAGAAGTTGGTAATGTGAACTGACAACTAGGAGCCAAAGGTCGATGTATGAAAGACAGTGACTTCTTGTTGGTGAAGCCAGGCCGCCACAACCGCCATGCATTTTGTGAAGACCCTGGGCACAGTCGCAAGGTTGAAGGGCAGAACTGTGAACTGGAAGGTGTTGTCACCAATCTGAAAGGTGAGAAACCATTTGTGGGTCATGTGAATCCCGACATGGAAATATGCGTCCTTCAAATCAACAGTAGCAAACCAGTTCCCCCTTTGAAGGAGAGGCAGGATTGATGAAAGGGTGACCATGTGGAAGTGCTTCAGGAGGATGTACGAATTCATGACTTGGAGATAGAGGATGGGCTGAAGCCCTCCGTCTTTCTTGGTCACAAGGAAGTACTTCAAGGAGAAGCAGAAGTCTTGAAACTGAGGGGACACTGGTTTGACGGTGCCCTTCTGGAGTAAGGTTTGCACCTCGTCAAGTAAGACTGGGGAAGGTGATCTTGCGCAAATTCGACCTGTCGGGGGTAATCTTTGAATTCAATGGAGTACCCCTCCTGGATAATTTGCAACACCCAGTGGTCCATCATGATGGTTGACCAGGCCTCGTAGAACTAAGACAGATGATCTCTGAACTGCACCCCAGGATGGAAGGTGGTAGGACAGGAGAAGTCAAAAGCACTGCTTGGGTTGGTCTTTAGAGTGTGCGGCTTGAATTGCTGGCGGAAACGGGATGTGGAGGACTCTTGGACGAGAAAGTCCAGCAGCTAGAGACACGGGTAGCTACACTTCAACAGATTCGGGAGCAAGAGGTTTTCCTGGACAGAACAGAACAAACACTCTTGGACGGGGACCGCACAGAGGAATTGGCTGGGGAGGAGAGGGTCACTCCACAGACACAGGAGGTAGAGAGCTGGAAGAATGTCACACACAGAACAAGAAAATCCAGGGATACTTCCAGCAGCTTGCAGCTACAGAATCGATTCGAAGCCCTCTCTCTTATCAAGGACAATGAGGAAGAACAGCATGGACAGACTTCAGGGGCAGAGCAGGGGACCTTGAGAGGACCACCGCAAGGAACAGCAGCTGCGAAGCCTCGGTGGAGGCGTGTGGTGGTGGTGGGAGACTCCTTGCTGCGAGGTACAGAAGCAGTGGTTTGTGGGCCTGACAAGATGTCTCGGGAGGTGTGCTGTCTCCTTGGGGCAAAGATCCGTGATGTGACAGAGCGGCTAACAAGACTCGTCAAGCCTATGGATCATTACCCCTTCCTTTTGGTCCATGTGGGAACCAATGATACGGCAAGGCACAGCTTTCCGAAGATCAGAAGAGATTATGAGGCTCTGGGGAGGAAGCTGAAAGAAATGGATGCACAGGTTGTCATCTCGTCTCTTCTGCCAGTTGAAGGGCATGGTCCAGGAAGAGAGAGGAAAATAGCCGACGTAAACAACTGGCTCCGTAGATGGTGTCGCCGAGAACAATTTGGATTCTTGGATCATGGGCTGCGCTTCCATGAGGGAGGACTTCTGGCAAGAGATGGGGTGCATCTCACACCAGTTGGCAGAAATGTTTTTGCCTAGTCTCAAGAATTTGATCAGGAGGGCTTTAAACTGAGTCATATGGGGGAGGGAGACAGTATTCTGGAAGGCAAAAGAGCTGGAGAAAATAGTCAAGCTGTCATAGAGGGAACAAGGCAAACAGCGCAAGGACCCAACAGCGGGAGGCAAAAAACTTGCACAGGCAGCAAGTAAAGGGAACACATGGTCTTAGATGTCTCTACATTAATGCACAGAGCATGGGAAATAAGCAAGGTGAACTTGAACTCCTAGCACTACAAAACAAATATGATATAATAGGCATTACTGAAACCTGGTGGGATGAGTCTCATGATTGGAATGTAGGAATAGAGGGGTATAACCTTTATAAGAGAAACAGGCCAAACAGGAAAGGAGGAGGAATAGCATTATATGTCAGGGATATTTACACCAGTGAAGAAATCCATGACATCAATACTGGAAGCCAGGTGGAGAGCATCTGGATAAAAATTAAAGGGGAGGGAAACAACAGGGATGTTATTGTGGGACTCTACTACAGACCCCCGAGTCAGACGGAGGAATTGGATGATGCCTTCCTAGAACAGATGAACACACACGCAGAAAGGAAAGATGTAGTAGTGATGGGTGACTTCAACTATCCTGATATTTGCTGGCAATCTAACTCAACCAAAACGTCAAGGTCTAGCAAATTCCTTACTTGCCTGGAAGACAATTTCATGGTCCAAAAGGTGGAAGAGGCAACAAGGGGGTCAGCTATTTTAGATTTGATCCTAACCAACAGGGATGACCTGGTTAATGGGGTGCAAGTGGTGGGATCCTGAGGTGAGAGTGATCATGTTCTCCTGGAGTTTGTTATACAATGGAAAGGAGAAGCCAGGCATAGTCAGACACGCATTCTTGACTTTAGGAGAGCTGATTTCAAGAAACTCAGGGAAATACTGGGGGTGATCCCATGGTCAGGAATACTAAAAGAGAAGAGACCTCAAGACGGATGGGACTTTCTCAAAAGGGAGATACTGAAGGCACAATTTCAAACAGTACCATTGAGGAAGAAAAATGGGAGGTGTCTCAAGAATCCAGGATGGATGACTAAAGAAATATCAACAGAGCTAAGTTTTAAACGGAACATGTATAAGAAATGGAAAAAGGGGGAAATCACCAAAGAAGAATTCAAACAGATAGCGAACACATGTAGGAGTAAAGCCAGAAAAGCTAAAGAACAGAATGAGCTCAGGCTTGCTAGAGAGGTTAAGAACAATAAAAAGGGTTTTTTTGGGTATGTCCGCAGCAAAAGGAGGAAGAAGGAAATGGTAGGGCCACTACGTGGAGAAGATGGCAAAATGCTAACAGGGGACAGAGAAAAGGCAGAATTACTCAACACCTTCTTTGCCTCAGTGTTTTCAGAAAAGGTAAAGGGGGACCAACCTGAGGATAAAAGTACAGAAGACACAACAGGGGAAATCCAGCACAGAATAAGCAAAGAGGTAGTACAGGAATACCTTCTTAATCTAAATGAATTTAAATCTCCAGGACCAGATGAACTACATCCAAGAGTATTAAAAGAGCTGGCAAATATAATCTCAGAGCCATTGGCAATAATCTTTGAGAACTCCTGGAGAACAGAAGTCCCAGCAGACTGGAGGAGGGCAAACGTTGTCCCCATCTTCAAAAAGGGGAAAAAAGAGGATCCCAACAATTATCGTCCAGTTAGTCTGACATCAATACCAGGGAAGATTCTAGAGCAGATAATTAAACAGAGAGTCTGTGAGCATTTAGAAGGCAATGCCATAATCACAAAAAGTCAACATGGGTTTCAGAGTAACAAGTCATGCCAGACTAAGCTGATCTCTTTTTTTGATAAAATTACCAGCTTGGTAGATGAAGGGAACGCTGTGGACATCGCATACCTTGATTTCAGTAAGGCCTTTGACAAGGTTCCCCATGACATTCTTGCCAACAGGCTTGTAAAATGTGGGCTAGACAAGTTAACAGTTCAATGGATTTGTAATTGGTTGACCGGCCGAACCCAAAGGGTGCTCAGCAATGGCTCCTCTTCATCTTGGAAAGATGTGACCAGTGGGGTGCCACAGGCTTCTGTCCTGGGCCCAGTGCTAATCAACATCTTTATCAACGACTTGGATGAGGGAATTAGGGGCATACTTACCAAATTTGCAGATGACACCAAATTAGGAGGAGTAGCTAATACCCTGGAGGACAGGATCAAAATTCAAGATGACCTGGATAAACTGGAGAGCTGGGCCAAAGCTAACAAAATGAAATTCAATACGGAGAAATGTAAGGTACTGCACTTAGGGCGAAAAAATGAAATGCATAGATATAGGATGGGGGAGACCTGGCTGAATGAGACTACATGCAAAAGGGATCTAGGAGTCCTAGTAGACCACAAGTTGAACATGAGTCAACAGTGTGATGCGGCAGCTAAAAAGGCCAATACAATTTGCATCAATAGAAGTATAGTTTCCAGATCAAGGGAAGTAATAGTGCCGCTCTATTCTGCCTTGGTCAGACCTCACCTAGAATACTGTGTCCAGTTCTGGGCACCACAATTCAAAAAGGATATTGACAAATTGGAGCGTGTCCAGAGGAGGGCGACTAAAATGGTGAAAGGTCTGGAAACGTTGCCTTATGAGGAGAGACTTAGGGAGCTGGGTATGTTTAGCCTGGAAAAAAGACGGTTAAGAGGCGATATGATAGCCCTATTTAAGTATTTGAAGGGGTGTCACATTGAGGATGGAGCAAGCTTGTTTTCTGCTGCTCCAGAGATTGGAACACGGAGCAGTGGATGCAAGCTCCAGGAACAGAGATTCCACCTCAACATTAGGAGGAACTTTTTGACAGTAAGAGCTGTTTGGCAGTGGAACGCACTCCCTCGGAGCGTGGTGGGGTCTCCTTCCTTGGAGGTCTTTAAACAGAGGCTGGATGGCCATCTGTCGGGGATGCTTTGATCGTGATTTCCTGCATGGCAGGGAGTTGGACTGGATGGCCCTCGTGGTCTCTTCCAACTATGCAATTCTATGATTCTATGGTTCTATGATTCTATGACTGGTGTTTGCCCAAGGACACAGAGAATTGAGAAGGCTAATGTGACCTGTGGGAAGATGAAGGACTGAATGCATGCTGGCAAGAGTCACTGGACCCCTGCCACCCGGAGCGACCACAGGGCACAAAGGGGGATCTCAATGGCATGCCGTATTTCCTTGCTATGGCCCTCATCTTCTGTGTAAACTCAAATTTCTCATCCATCAATTGATGGAACAGGCTTGATTGGTTGAAAGTCATATCTTCTATAGTGGTGTGGGCCTCAGGTGAAAGGTCAGATGACCAGAGCCATGCGTGCTGGCGGAGAGAGACTGAACCGGTGATGGATTTAGCAGGGCAGTCACCACATGGCACAAAGAATTTGCTGGCCTGCTAATGACTGTGCTTCTGTCTGGATGGTGTGAGCGAGTAGTTTCTCTTCGTCGGGAAGATAGTCCGGGAAGGGCAAGATGTGGTCCCACAATACCTGCTGATACAACCTCATACATGCAGAGTAATTTGAAATGTGGAGGCTGAGGGCCGCAGACGAATATAGTTTCTTGGCCATCACATTGAGCTTACAGTCTTCTTTGTCAGCAGGAGTCACCTGTGAGTGCTGGAGGGTTCAAAATTGAGACACTTCAACAATCACCAAATTTGGCTTTGGGTGTTCCAGGAGCCAGTCGATCTCTTACCCAGACACCCTAGACAGGTGATCAATTATTCTCAACATCGAAGGAAGAGAAGAAGGGGTATCCCATGAGCCTTTGGATAACTTCAGAGATGAAGGCAGGATGCGTAGTCGCCACCAGCGGAGCCTTAGATTTGATCCAATTGTATACTGGATCTAAGGGATTGGATTTCTTCTGAGCAGTCTTGAGATCCAAGGCATTCAACATCCTAATCATCTGCTCTGAGAATGCCCTCACATCGTTGGTTGGGGAGGAAGAATTGTCATCCATCAGGTGGGAAGGAAGGGATGGGTACTGAGGCAGGTCAGAAGAAGACGACCCAGTAGACGTCGAGGGCAGGGGAGACCTGCTTGGAGGAAGCTGACACCTATCCAGCAAGAGAGAGTGCATGCACTGAGGGCCTTCAGATGCAATTGCCGATTCTTTTGGGCCTGGGGGGTGAACGCTTTACAATGAAGGCAGGAGGATATGTTGTGGGATTCACCTAAGCAAAGGAGACAACAGGAATGCCCATCGCAACCCGGTAATTTAGCCCCACACTCTGAACTCCATTTAAAGGAGGCTGGAGGAGCTATAGCGGATCGTCAAACAGACCAAGGTTGTAGCTGGGAACCAGAGGCAGAAACGAGCCGAAGGAGCAACCAGAAGAAAAGCCAAAGACATAAGGAGAAATCCAATCGTAGCAGAAAAGCTAAGTCCAAAAGCCAAACCGAGTCAAAAACCGAGAGAGAGGCTGAAGAAAAAGCTACAAATATGCAGAGAAGTTCCTAGGTGTTGCTGGCACGGCGGATGAAAAAGAACTGAGGTAAATGAGTGGGAACACTGGAGGGGAACTGTTGGGATGGGCGGAGCTACCGCCAAAAAGCATTATTCCAGAATGTTCCGAGTACACTGTGCAGGTGCAGAAATAACCTAGTTGTGTGAGTCACAGAGACCACGAAGAAGAATTATGACTTTTCAAGAGGAGACTGGTTTATTCTTCTGATTATGAACAATAACTCACATAGACTCCAATCTCCAGAGAATCAGATGACTTTATGGACAGATGTTCCACACCACAATATTCCTTTTTCTCCTAATAGTTCTTTTGTAATGCCTATGGCCGTGACAACACATACTCTAATCACCCAATTGCTTCTTTGCCCACATTACTATTGTGATTTATGTTATGTTTCTTTTTGTTGTTGTTGTTCAGCCATTTTACCTGTATAACTTTTGTATAAATTTGATATACCTTTGACTATGTGCAGTAAAATAAACTTAATTTTTAAAAATCACCCAATATTTTGCACATATTTGATTTTAGCATTTGCAAGACTTCAAGAACAAAGGGCAGAAATTTGTTTAACTTCTAATGCCATCTGCTGTCCAACCTCTAAAAGGACAATTTGTTAGCAGGCAGGACTTACCCACAGCCCGGAACAAGCAGGCCCCATCTTCCTTCATCTGTTTTATGATGAACCCTTTCTTCTCTCTCAGTGCCTTCTCGAACCTGTGTTCCTGCTGGTGACAGGAGGGGCAGATGTCAGCAAGTTAGACAGCATCCCCAACCCACAAACTAGGGAGGGCAATAAATCCTATTTTCTCTCTATCCACACATGGAACCACTCCCCAACATGGGGCACCTCCTTGAAAATCCACACTAGAGAAGGGATTCCCCCCCCCATGCATACCAGGTGCTGTAGGCTGTATTTCAGAGGAAGGAACTGGCAAAACCACTTCTGAGTATTCCTTGCCTTAAAAAATCCCAATGAAATTCATGGGGTTGCCATAAGTCGACAGGCGACTTGAAGGCACAGACCCATGGCTCCATGAGCCCTCTAAACTAGAGGCTGAACCATGAATATGTGACATTTATCACAGCTTCTGTGCTTATCAGTGGAGAATGGAGTGCAGGTTAAGTCCTGACAGTGATCGTACTGTGGCAAGATTTAGTATGGAATGACAATAGTGAGTGTCACTGCCACGCTCACAGCTCAACTCATAGGAAGAAGCTCTTCAGCATCTGTAACTCTTCACAGAGAACGCTGCAGACATCTGAACAAAAACAAAATGACTGACTGAGGAAGCCATGTAGCAAAAAGCATTTCTCCATCCCTCTTGATTAGAAATACATATTTGGTATTAAACCCATTAATTTCCTCAAATCTGCAATACTTTTAAAAATCAGTATTTCTCTACCAGACTATGTATATATCCCATCCATATTCTCCTAACCAGTCAGCCTATAAAACTGTTCTCCCATGTTTGTGTAATTCTGTTGCTTCAAAAGTGAGGATTGGATGTTTGCTTTTTCAAACTAAATGAAATCATAACCATGTTCCTGTGTACCAGATTTTGCTCAAATCTGCAGAAGACTAGCAACATTAAACAACTGGCAGTCTTGTCTACGTCTTTGGCATTAAATCCAATCAGACTGCACCAACAGCATGGTTTAGTCACCCACAAGTTCAAGTCTAGAATATTTCATTACAACATCCTGCTTCAGAAATACGGGGTAGAAAGAGATAAACATTCACTGCCTACCAATTAAATGGTCAGAAGATCTTACTGCTTTACTTATGCATGAACAGGTGTATTTTTTGACGTATGGTTAATTTATATTAACGCATATGTCTAGCACATGTTGATAGCTCATGCGCTCCCCATTTTTCTTTTTTTTTAACCTTTCTTTGTATTTATATTTTTAAAAATCAGTTTAAAAAAAGAACACTGGGTAGAAACTTCTTCATTTCAATACATGTGCTCAGAAGACGATATCCCAGTAGACTTACACTGGATTCCTTCCATCTGCCTTTCGATCAGCTCAGCTGTTTGACAAAACTTCAGAAGAAAACACTGCCCTTCTGTTTAAGACTGAAGCGTTTGTGCTGCCATCTTCCGGGCAGCAGATAGAACACATAAGTTTGCAGGTTACCATGGTTTTCTCAAGTTTGCAGGTTGCCTCAATAGTTTTTACCCTTCACTATCTTCACACTGCAAGCCCTACACTGAACATTGACGGGCTGGAGTGAAGAGAAACATGAATGTTCAGAGGCAAAGGAGTTCATACTGTACTTGAAGGTTATGGAAAAGGACTATAATCTCTGCTCCTGCCCCACCCCCTTGTACCAACCATCTTGTACAGCAAGGAAGGGGAAATACAGCCTCCCAGCTATTGGATTGCAACTCTCATCATTCTTCACTACTGGCTGATGAGAGTTGTGGTCTGACACCACCAGGAGGACCACATTCCAGATATTTCTAGTTTGCAACTCCTATCATTTCATGCTACTGGTTATTCCAATAGGCTGATAGGAAATGGAGGGACCTCCTATCCCTGCGGCACAACAGAATCTTGGGCATTAGGATAATCTTGGGCATTAGGATCACCTGATAACATCTCAAAAACAAAGAGGAGGGGGACCACAAAGGACATCTAGACCAACACAATGCTTTCCCCAGGAGCTTCACAAACAGATCTGCTGCAAGAATGACCAAGATAATGTAAAGCAGGCTATTAATAAATCACATTGAAGTTAGAAATGGTAGATTGCAACTGAGAACAGTGACTTCTCCAAGGCCACTTAGAGGCTTCACAGCTGAGGCTAGATCTAAACAAACCACTTAAAAACTCACTGCTCAGTATGTTGTTACAATAGCAGCAGAGGACGGACACACACACACACAAACCAACTTGTAGAAGGCAGACTATAACTGAGCATAGGTTTTGCAGAAACAGGCAAGCAGGCCTCAAGGATTCCTGTACCAGCAATACATCCATTGTATCATTGGTGGGGCCCTTTCCCCTTTGGCTCAGTTTTCAGCATGACACTCGTGTCATATGTTTCTGCTCAATGGAATGGGTAGAGTCATATGTAGAACAAGCTCAGAGCTCAGACAGAGCCATTTCACAACAGCTGTGCTGGTCTTACAGAGGAATGTGGCTACTCATATGGTTCCAGAGAGTGCAGCAAAGAAAGAAATTGAAAGATGTGGCTTGCAAACTGAAAGATACAGTTGCAAACTGAAAGATGCACCTGAAAGTTGCAGGTTATATGTTGCTACCCCTGCCCACAACATCCCTGCTCCAATGCTCACTTTATCAACCCCAGCTACCAGCGCTGAAGTGTGCTTTTTAAAAAGGAAAAATGAATCTAACTGTACAGGAACCAAGTTCTTCTTTCCTCACAATTATAAGAGCTAAAAGCCTACTTTTTACAATGAAAGGTCCTTAGAATTATGTTAGAATCATAGTTTGCACTCTTCCCTGCCATCTAAGATATGACTGGACAATGTAAAACCTTTGCAGAAGGAGCTAACTGCTGACTTGCTTATATATCTGCATTCTGCTGTTCTGTGACTTCACAGAAATTCAGAAGACTGTACTGTACGTCCTGGAGACTTTGAAGGCATTTTCCAAAAAAAATGGAGCAGCATCTTGTGCTAGGCACTGTACTGAAGAAAGAAACCCCAGGCCTTAGTGCTCACAGCTTACACCAAATGGACAAGACAGGAACACAAGAGCCATGATATTCTCCCTGTTGGTTTGAAACCTGTCTAGGAAGTCTGGCAACATAAGGATGTGCAGAAGAAATGGTGATGACTCAGACTTATAAAGAAAATGCAATTATCACAAGAAGTGGGAAGAAGCCCAGCCTTGGAAATAATTTCAGAAAACTTACACGTTTGCTACAGGCTGGAAGAAGACAAAGAGCTTCAATCTCTACTACTGCACAAGTCTATTGTTTTTTTATGCTGAGAACAGAAGGATGGAGGGCTCTATGCCTTGCCTGCTAGCCTGCTCACTTAACTGCATGGGTTTCCTTCCTTCTTCCCTATGGCTATCAGGCTAGCACTGAAAGAGTGGGCTCCACCAGTCTTTATTGTAATACACAGAAAGAGACATAAACCCAAAGCCTTGAAAATGTAGGTGCACAGACACAGAGGGTACGAAGACTGTGCAAGGGAGTGGCTACTGACTCCTCACTTTGTGAGATGGAAGTAATGTTCAGATTTCTTCCCTCTGGCTTTCCCAACAGCACCTGGTTGCTCATTCTCAATCATTTTCTCACATATGTTCTTTTCCTCCCCAGTGAACTCATGCCGAACAAGTCTTGAAGAGAAACGACAACGCAAAAAGAATCACAACCCGGAAACATCACCCAAGGAGACCTTCTGCTGTGCTTTCTGCAACCGGACTTGTTTATCCTGGATTGGCCTTTTTAGTCATCAGCGTGCTTGCAGAAAACGCGGGATGAGTCCTTCCTGAATCTTCGTTTGCAAAGAAAAGCCAGAGAACTCACGAACTCAGCAAGACCCCATTAGCTTACCAAATCCCTCCAGACTTCTTAATTAAGCAGGTGCAATGCTCTTCTCCATATTATTTCTGGCCCTCCATGAAAGACTAACACCACACACAGCCCTGATTTTAAAACTGGAGGCAGAAAGAATTCTTCCCTGTTTACTGTAAAAATTTTCCTGGAGAAGAACATCCTCCCCTTTCTGACCTTTCTTTCTCCAACTCGCTTTCACTACTGTACCTTGCCCACTTTGTCCTCCCCCACTATTCTTGGCTTCATTATCATATGCAAAGATGTGCAGTAATTTAGTTTTATGCTGGGACTATATAAGGACACATGCCTATAGGATTTGAAACTCCTGGGTTTCTGACCCTCATGTACATAGAATCATAGAATCATAGAATTGTAGAGTTGGAAGAGACCACGGGGGCCATCCAGTCCAACCCCCTGCCATGCATATGATTCACTCTGCCACGCATATGATAGAAAATTACTATCTTGCAGGTCAGTGTGTTAATTACTCACTTCCTTTGATGAATAACAGCACTAATAAACCAGGCCAGCAACCCCATCAATTTCTGAGTCCATGTAGGTCCAATTATATATGGTAGATGTTTGAGATATAGCTGCCATCTACTCCCTGGAGTACACTGGCAGGGCCAGTAAACACTCACTACAATTACGGATTCTCCAAGAGAACAAAGCCTGATATCTTAGCAGATCATCTTTAGAAGAAAGACAAGAGAAAAAGGGCTACTTCATATGCTACTTATTTCCTGCACTGGAAGCACCTTTATGTAGAAGTAACCTGGTCTGCATGGGGACCATGCATGCCTCTATTGTGGTAGGCAGACACCTAATCAGCAAAGGGCTAGGTTAGGAGTGTACTGGCCTGCTTATTTCTGCTTTTCCTAGCATCAACCAGGCAGGTGCAATTTAAGTGGGATGGTGGTAACTGAGGTGAATCTACTTGCTGCACCCTTTCCCATCCCAACTGTGTTCCCCACCAAACAGCTGCATGAAAAGCACAAGGGGGGATTTAAATAGGTAGGAAAATGAAGAGAGTTGTCCTTGTATGTTCTTGTTTAAGTGGTAACCTCTCTCCTCCACCCCACACTTTCCCACCTCCCAGCTGACTGGTGCTGGAAGAAGCTCACTACTAAACTGTTCCTAGCACTATTCAGCTGGGCAGTGAAGAAGAGGGGAGGTGAAATTGGACCACAGCATACAGGGAAGGGAGGTCTGAATGCTGACTTTTCTCCCCACTGAAATGAGATGGGGTAGGAAAGAACATGTGGGCTGTCTGGATGCAAAGCAAGTGTGTACAACAGGAGGGATGAGAGGCTCAGTGCTGGTGGACATCAGGCCTGGTCATGCTTCAGGACAGGTCCACCTCTGGTGTGTAGCCTCCAGACCACAACTGCATTTGGCTCTTAGGAGAAGAAAAATAAGACCAGTTTTCTACCATTGCAGGGGATCCATTAACCACATTGTTACAAGCATATATCTCTTACTGGAAAATTAAACACAATACACCTCACCTATACAGACATTCAACACTCACTGGCAAAAAAAAAAGGGGGGGGGGACATTTTTCCTAACCCTTAATACAATAGAAGGGAGGAAGCAGCAACTTCTCATCTCTTTTGAATCAAATGAATCACAGTGCACTGTGGGCTGGGTCACAGTACTGCTACTGGTCCAACTGAACACTTCTGTGCCAGTTGTACATCAAGCACTTCACAAATGAGATGCAATCTCTGCCCAAGTGGCTCCCAATTTAACTTGCAACTACTGTCTTGGACTGGTATGGCCTTGGTCAGGTAAAAGGTACCCCCTCACACTTTTCATGAAGCTGTTTGGTGGGGAACACATTTGTGATAGGAAAGGGTGCAACAAATAGACTCAACTCAAATACCACCATCCCACTTAAATAGTCTAAAACATATGCTTAGCAACTCTCAAACTGTACAAAGAATAGCCTAAATATCTATTCCATTCAGTTTAGCAGCCTGGAGTGCACGCATATAACAACCTTGGACCACAGTACATACATGGGCTGAGACAAAGGCAACACTCCACATCTTTTGGCATGTGCTCCTCTCTTGGCCAGGTAAAAGATACCTCGGCTTATGTTGACTTGGAGCCCTCTGTAAGTGTTGGACTGAAATTCCCATCATCCTCAGCTGGCACAACCCCAGTGAAGATAGCAACTGGGGGAACAACACATCTGGAGGGCACTGCATCAGAAAAAGTTGAGCTACATGTTTAGGACTCTCAGGAGGACTGTGGAGGGGAGTACACCAGGGGTGGTGGGATGGGAAACTGTCTTCAGAGTGTCTCAAGACAGAGCTTGACTGAATTTTATAGAGGTCAGCAAATCCCTAATCGCTTGGCTATCTATAAATAAATAAGTGGCATATAAACAAACACATATATGTAATTGCAGGGGCTAGCAAAAAGTGTTTTTGGGCTAATAACTGCTGGGAACCTCTTTGCCAAAGCTGGTTCTACAACCAAGGGGGAAAGTTCAGGGCAAGTCAACTTGCACTTAATCACTTTAGTACTATCCTCAAGGTAACCCTGTTTGGTGGTTTAAAAAAGGGAGGCCAGAATGTCATGGGTCTCTATTGTATTCTACTGTATTATTGTAAGTAGCAACACTAAGGAATACAGGAGCTGGTGTCTGTTGGTAGCCACCTCCCCACCCCCACACTCCATCCAGGATTCAAGGCTCTGTGCTGGCCTCCTCCAAGGCCACCAGTTTTTGCATGTCCCACCAAAACATTCTGTTAACTAAAGATTTATTTGCAACAACATGTAGGCCAAGGGTGGGCAACATATGACCAAGGAAAGCTCTTGTCCATTTCTGCATCCCTTGGGCCCTCCACACTGGAAGAAAAATCAGTTGAAAAAGGAAGCTCTAAGCAGCAGCAATTGTACAGTACTGTAAAGTAAGGCACAGGACCTTTCTTTGATGTGTGTGAGAGGAAGCTTTTCTCTCCCCACCCCAAAAAACCCAACAAACTTCTGGTCACTCCTGGTTTTAAAAAAAGCAAAAGCTGCACCATTTTGGAAGGGAAGCTGCCCTACAGGTCCTAGGGGAAAACTGGACCCATGGCAGTTGCCCATCTCAGTCAATGCATTATTTCCAAAGCATGAGAACACACCTAGCCATTTGCAGCGGTTACTGGAATGGTCTTAACTACAGAGGATGTTAAAGAATCAAAACATTTTTCAGAGTCACACTTGCCAATTTGTTTGGAAAACACAGTAGTGTCCTACATGTGTGAAACTGCCACCACAGATCAAATGCTAGAAAAGTGAGCTTCTGAAGTTCCTGAAAAAAATCACTTTCCAAATGAGGCCTCATATCTACAAGATTAGCTGCAAGATACTAACTTCACATAATGTACACAGATGGGAATCAACCCCAGACTCACCCTTTGGTAGCCAGGGGATAATTATGCATGGCTCTGTCCTGAGGCCAGATTTTCTCTCTCTCTCACACACACACACACACAAACACACTCACAATACTGCACATCTTTCCAGCACTCACGGTTGTTGCCAACATCTCAGCCATGTGTCTGATAAGGCATCATGGAGGCTAGAATCTGTATGTCAACAATCACCAAAGATAATTGGCAATACCTTCCTTTCCTTTTGACATATTCCATTAAAATGTAAACAATTTATTCACCTCAAACCTGTGGATTTATTGTTGTTGTGTGCCTTCAAGTAATTTCTGATTTATGGTGACCCTATCACAGGGTTTTCTGAGGTCTAAAGCATGGGACTTGCCCAATGTTGCCCAGTGGGTTTTCATGGTCCACTGGGTGACCTTGAGCACATCACACACTCTCAGTCTCAGAAAGCCCCAAGCCCTGTGATAGGGCAATGTAAACACTTAAAAACATAAACATTTATTGGTTTCTCCTTCAGCATACAAACTTTGCAGCTCTCCTAAGCCATTTGCTTTGTTGCCCAATCCTTCCATTTAAGCCACTTTCTACCAACCACCAGTAATAAGGCCAAATCCACAGTGCTGCAATTTAAAATGGCTGCTTTGTCTTTTCCTCTCTATAGCAGTGGAAACTGTTTTTTCAATGGTTCTGCATCTGGCAAAACCTTAAATTAAATTCCAAATGCATCAGGAATTATGTTTCAACCATGCAACATCTGGATTTCACATCACTTCTAAAATAAGCCTGGGATGGTGGCATTAGCTGTTCCTGCTCTGGCTACTCTTATTTGCCACACTAATATCAGAATTAGACACTCTGTTTATTAGGCTAGGGGAAAGAAATGTTTGGAAGACTAATGTAAATCTGTTCTACTGTACTGAATGAACAACATAGAATATGCCCCTCAACTCCTCTACAGAGAATGCAGACAATTTCTGTGGCAGGTTTGTAGGTCTGGAAAATGTTTCCTGAAGGCAGAAAATTTGAGCAGTTATGCTCTGGAACCACCCTGATAGTACCTCAAGCTAGTATCCAGATGCATGGTGGGCATAAGAGAGGATCTCCTTGTACTCAGTTGCTCTCTGATTCAGATGAAATTTTTCCATCATCTCTTTTATTCCTTAAGTTGGGGATCATAACTCTTTCAATACAGTAGTATTTTAACCTAAAGAAACCCTTCTATAATATAGCATTTAAACTAAGTGGACTAAGTAGTAGTTCAGTGGGATAGTGCTACCCAGAAGCAAAAGAGAAGTACAGTATCTCTATCAACAAATAATAACTCTATAGAAGAATGATGAACCTGAGCTATGTCTAATATGAAACCCTAAAGAGAAATTATCTAATAACGTCAAAAGAAAAAAGGAGGAAGAAGGGAGGAATCTAGCACCATGTTTAAGACTGACTTGATTTATTTTAGCATGGATTTCATTTCACTTCTCTAAATGTACTGTAATGGGGTGAATTATGAACCATCTGCATGGAATAATCATATATATCAACCTCTGCACTGGGGAGGCTCATCTACTTTACTAATCCTGCACAAGATCCTAAATTCAATCCCAGCACTCCCAATTAAAGGTTTTGGGGAAGCAAGACAGGGAGCAAAATTTTTGCTTGATATCCATAAGAACAGCTGCCAATCAGAAGAAAGAATTCTAGGCTGGACAGTGACAAACCAGTCTCAAATGCTCACTAGGACTAGCAACCTAGTGGCGGCACATAATTTGGACTACTATGTAAGCCCAGCCTACACAGACAAACATCACGGGTTATGGGAGCTGCAGTCCAGAACAAGGGCCCCACACTGGCTACTCCCAGCACAGGCAGTCAGGCAACTTATGGGAGACACTCTTCTTCTACCACACAGACATACCTACATTGCTTTTGCCATCCTCCTTTCACTTAACAGCCTTCTCCCCTCAAACTTCTATAAGTTTGTCTTCTCAAGCAAAGCACATCCTCCTTCCTTCCTGAACAGAATAATTCCATTTTTAGGACAGAAAAACTGTATGGAGTCACAGGAAGGAAGATGCGATTTCTATCTACACAGAGAAACTGCCCACTTTCCATTCAAATTAGGTCCTGGGGCGGGGGTTACATGAACAAGCTGAGTGGCTGCTCTCATATCTCCTGCAAAATGGAACATCAGAGTGGAGAGTCATTTGGTTCTCCTGATGTTTTGCACTACAACTCCACAATCCCTTACTATTTACCATCTAACTGGAGTTTCTGGGAGATGAAGTCCAAAACATCCAGAGGGCCAAAGGTTCCTTATAAATTTCAGTGGAGAATCATTCCTTCTCTCCTTCTATTACATTGTATGCCAAATCCAAACCTGATATTAAATCTACAAGGACTTCAACCATCCACCCACCATAAGGGGGATTACTACTAATCCCCCATTGCTTTGAATGTAAATGATTCCCTTTGCCCTTCCCTCAACAGACAGGTGTTCAATCTCTGTCTGGTCCCACAAGACAAGTTCATGTTCTATGAGGGATGACTATTTTCTTCAGACTGAGATTTCCAAGACTTCCTTCATCAGCCTATCAACAAAGAATCTTCTACTTCACACCCACTTCCTGTATCGCTTCCCCGTTTTCACAATGACACTTATACTGTAATGCCTCCTCACAGTTTTCACTGGACTCAAACAAGATCCCCTTGAAATGGACAGAAGAGGGACCCTTTCCTTTACTAAGTCAGAAAGGCACCTATAGGTGAATCTAATTTCCCTATTATATAGAGGCCTGACAATTACACAAACTATTCTGACCAATTTTCCGCCACCAGAATGAGCCTGATGCGTTTTCCCTTTTACTAGGGTCACAAAAATTAAACAAAAAAGTTGAGAGTGTCTTGGCCACTTTATTAAATTCTCTGGCAAAACCAAAACATTACTGTAAAAATGGTCCAGTTGTTTACAACAGAGAAGCTCCTCTGAATACATACCTTGCACCTATTCTGCTCCCTTGTAGTTATTTCTAATAAACAAGCCAACAAACCAAACCTTCTGTGACAGGAACTTTGGCCTAATGAAGGGATAACATCTAACCCAATGGTTCTTAACTTGTGATCTGGGGACCCCCAGGAGGCCTCAATGTCCTCACAGGGGGTACGCAAAGGCTTGAAGGCTGTTTGGCCTACCTCGTGCCTGCAATGGAGCGGCCACGTGAGAGAAGTAAGCCAAAGGCTGGCTGGCTGACTTGGCCTGCACATTGCCAATCCACTCCAGCCACAAACTTGCAGGAAGAAGCGAAAGAACCCCCACCCCTCCAGTGCCTCTGAGGGAAAGTTTAATGGATGGTGGAATTGTATAATTATTATTTATACAACTATTATGTGTAATAATAATTATTATTACCATCATCATCAGCGGAGCGTGGTGGGGTCTCCTTCCTTGGAGGTCTTTAAACAGAGGCTGGATGGCCATCTGTCAGGGATGCTTTGATCATGATTTCCTGCGTGGCAGGGGGTTGGACTGGATGGCCCTCGTGGTCTCTTCCAACTGTACAATTCTATGATTCTATGTGTTGTTGTTATTAGGATTTTAAATCTTGAGTTACGTTTTGGGGGTCCGTGACAACAAGAGATATTTAAAGGGGGTCCCTGGGAAAGAAAAGGTTAAGAGCCACTGCTCTACCCTCTCCTTGGGGGCATATGCCACAGGGCTTTTCACAAGTATGATTAAGTGCACTCCTGGCAAGATGACTGTAGGCAGGCCGAGGTGGCCTGAGAAAGCTACAAGCAAGCACGTGTACCAGGAGGCGATTCTCCTCTGGAATGCCTCGTAAGCCAGGCGCGCTCCTCTTTATTACAGGAAGCCTGGCTGGGCAACCCACCGCGTCTTACAGGGCCAGGTCTGCGCCGAGCCCTCCCTGCCCCAACAGGAGCAGAGCACCGACCCCCGCCCCATCTCTCTTTCTCTCTCTCTCTCTCTCGGCCAGCCCGGAGTTACCTGCTCCACCGTGGCCGGGTCCATGCTCTCGATGCGGGCCGCCGCCGCCTCGTACTCGTCCTCGCTGTTGTAGCCGGCGCCGGCCTCGTCCTGCTCGGGGCTGTTGCCTCCCCCTCCGCCGGGCCCCGCCACCGCCCCGCCGAGCCCCAGCCCTCCGCCGGGCCCCCCCTGCCGCCGCCGTTTGCTGTGGCCGGGCCCGGAGCAGCAGCCGCCACCGACCCCGCCCCGCGCCTCGGCCACGCCGGGGTCCAGGAGGCCGAGGCCGGGCCCGTCGCCGCCGGCTCCGACCCCGGGGTTGGGCGGCGGAGGGGACCCGGCGGGGGGCAGCCCCCAGCGGGGCGGCGGCGGGGGGGGCGAGGCCCGGGGACGGGAGCCGCCGCGGCCCGAGTGAGGGTCCCCGGGGCCGCCCCCTCCGCCGCCGCCGCCGCCGGGGCCCCGCGGGTGGGAGTCGGCGCCGGAGCAGCCCCGAGGGTCCGGGCCGCCAGGGCCGCCGGGTGGGCCCCCCGGGCCGCCCCCTCGGGAGCCAGGCTGGTCCCGGTCGCCGTCCCCTGCGGCCGGGCAGGCCTTCTTCTTGGGCAGGATAGTCATGGCCGGGGGGAGGCGGGGAGGCAGGCGGGCAGGAGAGAGACTTCGGGGGGCAAGTCCCCGGATGGAGAGGCTAAGGAATGACAGTTAAGCCACGGCACCCGAGGGGCTGGGGGAAGGGGGGCTCTGGGAAAGGACCCGTATGGAAGGGCTAAGACGGGCCAGGAATGCGGGAGCCGGGGCGGGTTGGAGATTGCGGGGGAGGGAATAACGGCAAGAGGGACCCCCACCACCCCTCCCGAGAGAGAACCGAAGGGAGGAGGGTAACTGTTGGGATGGAGAGGGCCAAGGAGCCAGCGGGTACCCGGATGAAGGGAGCGGAGGAGCCGGGGCGGGTGGCCAACCACTTCTGCTCGAAAGGGTCAGTCAGGGAGGGCGGTGGAGAGAAATGCCCGGATGACAGGATCACTCACAACTGCCTCGCTCTCCCACCGGCCGCTCGGGCGGGCGGAAAAGAGAGAGCGAAACCCGTCAACCCCCAGGAGGCGCCCGAGAGGGAAGCGGCTGTCCCGGGCCGCCTCCCTCCCTCCCTGCCCCAAGCGCTCGCCGCCTTCTTCGCCTACGGCGTCCCGGGCCTTGCGCGGTCTCCTGGCGGCGGCGGCGGCGACTACCCAGCCCTGTCTGCGGGCCCGGCCTAGTGTCAACATCAACACAGCCGGCCTCTGACCCCGGCGCGCTCCACTTCCGTTTTCCACGCCCCCTTTCCCTCCCTCCTTACCAACAACAGGTGAAGGCGGGGCCTGGCCGGACCGTAGCAACGGCGCCCCTCTCAAGGGCTCTGGGCCCACGTGACTTCACGCTCAGTGGCTGGCGGTGACGGAAGTCCCTCGCTGAGTGGCTGCCGGCGCTGCCACTTTGGGTCTCGTGTGGCAGGAGCGCCCCGCCTCTTTCTCAATTTTCTCCTGCCACCCGCTCCCATTGAACGCCTGCGGCAGGTTTTTCATTCCGATGGGCCCCGGAGGAGGAGCCGCCGTCTCTTCAGCCGACGACAGGGGGATTCTCTGATTTACGATTGGCTGAAAGGGGAAGGTTGTTTCCGATTGGCTGGAAGAAATCTCGGCCGCGGAAACTGATAGGTTGGGGAAGAAGTTCTTACGGCTGCCTTCGGGGAAGCGTCGCCCCTGACCTGGTGGCCGTTAAGCGCCCCTCGGTGCGCGAGACCCTAAGGAACTGTGTAGGTTAGGCGCCCTTTGCGCCCCCTTCCACAGCTCTCTGTCGGCCTCTGAGTGTGTACGTGTGTTTGTGCCTCTCTCACCGTATTAATACTAGGAGCTAGTGATATCACCACACACACATACACTAGTGTGATTATATACACAGTATATATACACGCATATACACTAGTGCGATTATATATATACTATATATATATATATATATATATATACACATATACACTAGTGTGGTTTTAGATAGATATACACACACATACACTAGTGTGGTTTTAGATAGATATACACACACATACACGTGTGATTTTTAGATAGATACACACACACACATACACTAGTGTGATTTTAGATAGATATACACACACACACATTAGTGTGATTTTATATATATATATATATATATATACACACACACACGCATACACTAGTGTGAGTTTAGATATATATATATATACACACACACACATACACTAGTGTGATTTTATATAGGTGTATATATATATATATACACACAAACACACACACTAGTGTGAGTTTAGACAAATAGATATACACACATACATTAGTGTGATTTTATATAGATATAGATATACATGCACACATACACTAGTGTGATTTTATATAGATATATATATATATATATACACACACACACACACATACACTAGTGTGAGTTTAGACAGATAGATACACACACACATACACTAGTGTGATTTTATATAGATATAGATATACACGCACACATACACTAGTGTGATTATATATATATATATATATATATACACACACTAGTGTGATTTTATATAGCTATATACACACACACATACACTAGTGTGAGGATAGATAGATAGACAGACAGACAGACAGATATACACATGCATACACTAGTTGTGATTTTAGATAGATATACACACACACACATACACTAGTGTGATTTTATATATACACACACACACACACACAAGCATACACTAGTGTGATTTTATATAGGTATATATATATATATATATACACACACAGACACACACATACATACACTAGTGTGGTTTTCCTCTCCATTGACACCCCCTTGTCGTGGGAGAGAGGCTTGCGTACCCTAATGATGTTTTGAGCTATGCTGGCGGTGGCATAATAGCCACTGGTAGGGTCTCCCATGCCAGACAGGTCAAAACTGAAGGGTCTGACAAAGAGCGTCAAAGGGCAGGATGGGCTCTCTAGCCTTATGGCAACCACCCTAGGAGAAGGAAAACTCTAATCCCAAACCCGGGCAGATGGTGCTCGTCCAACCCTGTAAGGTCAACCATCTAAGAGAAGGAAACTCTAATCAAACCTACGACCCGAGGACCTCGCTGCTACGTCCATGCTTGCAAGGCCACAGCAGATGAACCTTCGGTTTAAAGGGTGAGGCCACTTCTGTGCACGCTGCGCTCCACCAGAAAAATCAATTGGACAGGCTCGAAGGACAAATCCAATTCCGAAAAAGCCCTGTAGCGATAGGTGAGGGACGAAACGGCAGGTGTAAAGATGCACTACAAGCTGCAGACCCAATCCTGCATGCAGGCGGTTCAGGACTTTGGTCGCTCAAGGCTGACCCGGAAGATGACAGTCTTGTTCGGCAGCATCCTGAATGACCAAGCAGCCTTTTTAAAGGAAAGCACTGCTTGCTCCATATGGAGAGGGGCCTAGAAAAGGTGGCCTAACAAAAGCTCATCCCCAACCACCAGGTTGGCTAGCCGCGGCCAACAGGAATCTTCTGATGCGGTCAAACCAAGGCAAAGAAACAAAGGTGCACACCGGCCTCCAAAGGTGTAAATAAACTGACGCTTGCATGCTGGAACATCAGAACCATGTGAGACTCTGCAGATAGTGGACGGTCTGAGCGTCGTTCTGCTCTAATAGCCCATGAACTATCACGACTTAATATTGACATCACTGTTCTTAGTGAAGTTCGTCTCCATGAGGAAGGCAGCCTTAAAGAACACGGCGCCGGCTACACACTTTACTGGTCTGGCAAGCCCAAAACAGAAAAACATCTTTCAGGAGTAGGCCTCATGATTAAAAACTCCATTGCCTCCAAACTCAAAACCTTGCCAACAGGACACTCTGATCGCATTATTTCCTTACGCCTCCCACATGTTGTTCTCTTTAGTATTTATGCACCAACTATGCAAGCCGACCCTGAAGAGAAAGACAAATTCTACACAAACCTATGCCACCTCATACAAAAAGTCCCTATAGAAGATAAAATTATTATCCTTGGTGACTTCAATGCCAGAGTAGGAAAGAACTCCGAAGCCTGGAAAGGTGTCTTAGGCAAACATGGTTTTGGAAATTGCAATGATAATGGACGCCTCCTGCTAGAGTTATGTGCAGAACAACAGCTGACTATTACAAACACAATCTTTCAGCAGAAAGATAGCTTGAAGACAACCTGGATGCATCCCCGATCCAAACATTGGCACCTCATTGACTATGTTCTAGTCTGCCAGAGAAACATTCGCGATGTCCGTCATACTCGAGTGATGTCCAGTGCAGAATGCGAAACAGATCATCACCTCGTCAGATGTAAACTAAATCTTCATCTTAAGTTCAAACCTAAGAGGGGTGGCATCTTAAAGAAGGGACTCCAAGTCAACAATCTTCAACAAGCTACCATGAGAGACAACTTCCAGGCAAACCTGCAAACAAAACTTGAACACCATCCTATAGATCCTTCTCCTACAATGCTTTGGCAACATATCAAAAACAGTATCCTCCAGTCTGTGGAAGAATCCCCGGGTTCTCCCACAAGAAAAACCAAGACTGGTTTGATGAAAACAACCAAGAGATCCAGGAGCTGTTGGCAAAGAAGAGAACTGCTCACCAGGCATACCTTGCCCAGACAGCTTGCCATGTAAGAAAAGCAGCTTTCCATCTCACATGTAGTAAACTACAACAAAAACTCCGAGACATGCAGAACAAGTGGTAGATCGATATAGCAGAAAAGACACAACACTGTGCAGATCTGGGAGATTCTAGAGGATTTTATGAACCTCTTAAGGCAGTGTTTGGACCTACTTATCAGGTCCAAAGCTCCTTAAACAGTACAGATGGTCAAACATTAATTACTGATAAAGCCTCCATCCTGAATCGATGGGCTGAACACTTTCAAAGTCTCTTTAGTGCCAACCAAGTAGTCCAAGGTTCAGCTATCCAACATATGATACAAAAACCGATGAAAAATGAATTGGACATAGCACCTACTTTGGAAGAGACCCTTCAGGCCATACAGCAGTTGAAAAACGGCAAGGCAGCTGGGATTGATGGAATCCCACCTGAGGTTTGGAAACACGGAGGTCATGTACTCCATGATAAATTCCACGAACTCCTTGTGAATTGCTGGGGAAAGGGGGAACTGCCATCAGACCTCTGAGATGCAGTCATCATCACCCTTTACAAGAAAAAAGGAGCAAAATCTGATTGCTCAAACTATCGAGGCATAACACTGCTCTCTATTGCTGGAAAAATCCTTGCAAGGATACTCCTGAACAGATTAGTTTCTGCCATAGAAGAACTTCTTCCTGAAAGCCAATGTGGCTTCAGAGCCAATAGGAGTACTACAGATATGGTATTTGCCCTTAGACAACTGCAAGAGAAATGTAGAGAGCAAAACAAGGGTCTCTATGTAACATTTGTTGACTTCACCAAAGCCTTCGACACCGTGAGTAGAAAAGGTCTGTGGCAGATCCTGGAAAGACTAGGATGTCCCCCCAAATTCCTTAAAATGATTATCTTGCTACACAAGGGCCAGCGCAGTCAAGTCAGATATGGCGATGCTCTTTCAGAGCCCTTTCTAATAACTAATGGAATGAAGCAAGGTTGTGTCCTTGCGCCAACTTTATTTACAATCTTCTTCAGCGTGATGCTCCAAAGGGCTACGGCAGAGCTCGAAGAAACGACGGCATCTATATACGTTACCATACTGATGGTAGCTTGTTTAACTGAAGCCGTCTGAGGACTCGCACTAAGACTCTAAATTATCTAGTCCGTGAGCTGCTCTTCGCTGATGATGATGCCCTTGTTGCCCACACAGAAGCAGCTCTACAGCATCTAACATCCTGCTTCGCAACAGCTGCAGAGCTCTTTGGGCTGGAAATCAACCTGAAGAAAATGGAAGTTCTTTACCAGCCTGCACCACAGGACGAACACCACCATCCCCACATTGCCGTCGGCAAATCTGTGCTCAAGTCCATTCAGCAGTTCACCTACCTGGGAGGCATCATCTCCTCAGATGCCAAGATTGACAAAGAGATCGATCACAGATTAGCAAAGGCACATAGCGCATTTGGAAGACTTTACAAAAGAGTCTGGAGTAATAAACACCTGAGGCAAAACACAAAAACCAGTGTGTATATAGAGCCATTGTACTGTGTGTTCTCCTTTATGGATCTGAAACATGGGTCACCTATCGCCACCACTTACGACTCGTTGAACGCTTCCATCAGTGCTGTTTACGCACAATCCTAAATATACACTGGTCTGACTATGTGACGAATGTTGCTGTCCTTGAGCAAGCACGGATCACCAGCATTGAGGCCATGATACTGAGAACACAGCTGCGCTGGGCAGGGCATGTTTCTAGGAGGGAGGACCATCGCCTCCCCAAAATAGTACTCTACGGTGAACTCGCCACGGGTCAGCGTAAGAGGGGTGCTCCAAAAAAGCGATACAAAGACTCCCTGAAACAACATCTCAGGCTCAGCCAAATTGATCACCAACAATGGTCTGCCCTGGCCTCACATCGGGAGGCATGGAGACACACTATCCACAATGCTGCAGCCTTATTTGAGAACTCACACCGAACAAGTCTTGAAGAGAAAGGACAACGCAGAAAGAATCACAACCCAGAAACATCTCCCAAGGAAACCTTCTGCTGTGCTTTCTGCAACCGGACTTGTCTATATCGGATTGGCCTTTTTAGTCATCAGCGCACTTGCAGAAAATGCGGGATGAATCCTTCCTGAATCTTCGTTTGCAAAGAAAAGCCAGAGAGAGAGTGTGGTTTTATATATTATAATTATATATATACACACAGACACACACACACATACACAGACACTAGTGCGATTTTATGTATACATACATATACACACATACACTAGTGTGATTTTAGATAGATATACACACACACATACACTAGTGTGATTGTATATGTGCACACACACACACATATTCTCTCTCGTGTGTGTGAACAATCTAGCATTTAAAAACTTCACGGCATCTGATACAAATCATCTTACTCGCCCAAAGGCAGACTGTTCATTCATTTATCTATTTCTAGACAGAAAAATTAATACAGTCTTTTCTTTCGCTTCTGAGCCCCTCTGAGGACAGAAATAAATACGCCTGGAGGAAAACGGGGAGGGAAAAATAGAACCTTCTGCTATTTTCTGAGCTCCTAGGACATAGTGGACCAGAACATCCCGTAATCAAATGGCCTTATAAACAAGAGCACCATCATTGACACTGCTAATAACCAATGGCTTTAAAGTAGAGATGGGGCATGGGTTGGCCTTCCACATGTGGGTGGCCTGTGGCTCCCTTCATTCCTAAGCACTAACTGTGCTCTCCAGGACTGATGGGAGTTTCAGTCCAGCAGCAACTGGAGGACCATGTTTTCCCCTTCCCTGTTCTAAAAGGGCATCAGATTTTTGTAGAAGATGGCTACTAATGGGTATTGCTCATGATTATGTGGAGTCTCTGTGTTCAATGGACCATCTGTGTTTAGGGGCAGTGTTCTTATGACTTATAACTGCTATGGGGTAATAGCTGGGAAAGGCTGTTTATTTCATCTCTGCCTTTGTGCTTCCCAGAGGCAACTCCCTGCTCAATCTCACTATCTAGAGATAACTCTTTCTTTGCTACTACAACAGGAGTTTGGGTGGGACTGTAGAACTAGAGCACTTCTAAGGCATGCCTGGAATACTGCAGCCTTTCTGAAGCTGTTGCACTGCAACTCTCAACATCCTTAGCCAGCATAGCGGTTGATGAGGGATGGTGGGAATTGCAGTTCAACAACATCTGGAGAGCCACACAATTCCCACCCCTCTTCTAATACAAATATAGAAAACTCCACTGTTATTTTGGTAGTTGGTTATGTGACTATGCAGTCAACTACTTTGTGTTTGACAGGCTGGGCAGGGGAAGCTGGAAGCCTGTAGTCACTCAGTGATAAGACCTGAACCCAGAGCTTCTGTCCAGACCAAGCAACTCATGCACTGAGCACAGTGGTGTATCTTGAAATGGGTTGCCAAGGGTCCCTGCAGAACAGAGCTCTCATACCCTCTAACTGTTTCAGTTTGGCATGGACAGTTCTGATTAATCCTTTGTCCTCTCTCTTTTTCAGCTGCTTTTAAAATGTCCCGATTTCTTCTTCCACTTCTCCCTTTGGCCTCAGCTTACTTCAGTTGCTACAACCTGAGTTCAAAGTGCAAAAGTAGTTTGCACTCAGTTAACTCAGCTGGAGGGAGAGGAGAAGGGGAGAGTCATGCTTTCCCAGTAAGATCTGGCAATAGCCAACTGCTGCAGCCTCCTACCATATGTGTTCCTCCTGTTTCATAACTTTTGTCATCTTGACCACACTCTTGATGTTGCTTGGCCACCCATGTCCCAGTTTTCAACTATAAAATGTTGGACAGTATGAGCTCTGAGATGCAGTAAATGTTGGGAACATTACATTTTGGATCATAACTCCTGCAGTCCTACTGTCAGTGTGGGTAATGGCCCCGCTAGCTGCAAGATTCTGTGAACTATAGTCCAAAAAGCAAGATTTCTAAATTCTAAAATTCCTACTTCAGCAATTATATGGCTGCTGTTGCTTTCAGTTCTGGGCTCAGGACACCTGATCCTGTGCTTTGCTTTCTCCAAGCTGCATGACATCAGTACGTCTAAAGCATTTATTTAATATTAATAGGTCTTTGCATTTTCAGAATGGTTAAATATGGATTACATTGAACCACTCCTCTCTCCCATATTTCATGGGAGGGGTTTGCTGATCTTTTTCTCACACACACACACACACACACACACACGTGTATCTCACAGCCAAATGCTGGGGCTTGTCTAGATGAGAGCTGGGACAGGAGGATTCCCAGCAGATAATGGCCCATCAACCAACCATTAGCCAAACAGACACTAACGAGCCTTGCATTTCTATACCCAGAAACTAACCATTCAATTACACAAATTTACATATACCACAAAGGCTTTTCCCACATAGTTTTTGGAGGTGTTTTGCCCCCCTCCTGAATAAGGCAAAAAACTGCAGGATCTCATTGGGACAAAAGGTATTCTCCTTGTATTCTATGAGAAGTTGCTTCACTATCTTGACAACCCCCTAGTTTCCCAGTCCTGGTCTCATTAACACGAATCTACAACTTTTTGCCCAATTGTATTTCTGTCAGTTTAATTCTCAACAAAGACAGCTTAACAACAGGGCTCACCCATGCCATGATTTATTTAATAGGTCTACCTGGGTTTCTTTTTCTTGCCTGGGAAACAGTTTGTATGCCATTATTCTCATAATATGAAAGTTTTTTAAAGAAAAACAACAACATTGAAATATGAGGCCCCAAAAACATTAGGAGGAACTTTCTGACAGTAAGAGCTGTTCGGCAGTGGAACGCACTCCCTCGGAGCGTGGTGGGGTCTCCTTCCTTGGAGGTCTTTAAACAGAGTCTGGATGGCCATCTGTCAGGGATGCTTTGATTGTGTATTCCTGCATGGCAGGGGGTTGGACTAGATGGTCCTTGTGGTCTCTTCCAACTCTACAATTCTATGATTCTATGAAAGACTCAATGTTTGTTACCCACTCCCCAAACACATCCCAAGAAACAAGAATAAAGAACAGGACACATGACTTTTGTTTGAGCTCTCATTCAATTTTTTAATTGGCACAGAACTACAGCAGCGTCCACCTCCTTTGAGCAGCTTCTCTCTCACACACACCCTTTCTCTCCCAGTGTATATTATAAAGTTCCACTGATATTCCTCCAAGGCTGTGCCCCCCCCATCCCAAACACCCTAGACATTTGTTGTCTCTCTCAGTCTACATGCACACATTCTTCCTATACATCTCCTCACTTTGGGTCAATTTTATTGTTATTTGTACAGAAACAGGAACCTGAGTTGACGTGACTTGATCAAAGTCACACACAGCACATTTGCAGGTGGCATGAGGAACCTAAGCTGCTTCCTCCCTAGCCCTCTCAACTTTCTTTATCACTGTGCAGCCCAAGCTCCAGTTTGGTCATGGTGAGGGTCAAGCCCAATGTAATTTATACACTTAGCAGAACTAAGTGGGGATGTTTTTTCCTGGAGTGTACCACTTCAGATTGCAAATGGCTGTTTTGTTTGTGTATATAAATCCTCCTTAAAAAGAAAAAAACTTCCTACATGCAAAAAAATTAGGGAAGTAGGTTCAGCCTAGTCTTCTCCCTGGCATGCAACATTTCTACATGCAGGGAGATGTTTCCCCACCATATAGATAGAGGAACATTCACACATGCACCACTAGGACCAGGAGGCCTGCAGCACAAAGTGGTAACGGCAGTGGGGGGGGGGGAATAACTACTTGATTCTGGTGCATTGTTGCCAAGTATGCATAAACTCTGAAACAAAAGCATAGTTGCCCAGTTTGTATGTCCCCTCATGTCTCCTTTCCCACTGCACAGTGCTCTGAAAGAGAACAGTGGGTGCAGTAAGTTAGTCTTGCAGGGACACACACACACGCCCAAAAAGTTAGCCATGTGCTTGTTGGTCAGATCTGGCTTAAAAGGGAAGGGAAACCTCTTAATGTTTTCCTGATTCATCAACTGGGGAGTTTCTAACTTGCTGCATAGCACATCTATACAGTACTTATCAGTCAGCCTTTTGAGCCTCCTGTAAGACTGGACATAAAGGGGTGGCACTTGCCTGGTGTCATTAAATGACCAGATCATGACTAACAATGATAGCTCCAGGAAAGAGCAAGGAATAAAGTGGAATAAAAGGGATGGTGGTGAGTGTTGAGGTTTTCTCATTAGAGAGCCCAGGGAATAACGCCCTCCCATACCAAAATTAAGGAGATGCTCACTGACTTCCAGCTTATATCAAAGTGATTTGGCACCTGAAGCTAAAAGCCAAACAGTTATCCTCACCTCCAAACTAGTATGAGGCACAACTCACTGAAAAATTCCTGTGCAAATCTGCTGAAATGAAGAAAGGATGAGCATGAACATCAAGGAGAGCCTTACTGAATCAGGCCAAGGGTATTGTTCCAGAGTAGAGAAACTTTAGCTTTCCAGATGTTTTGGACTTCAACTCCCAGAAGCCTCAGACGGCACTGCCAAGGTAATAGACTATGACATTTATAGTCCAAGACATTTGAAGGGCCTATAGTTTTCCAGTGCTAGTTGAGCTAGTCCAGTATTCTGTTTCCAACAAGGGGTAGTCAGATGCCTGTGGAATCTCACTAGCAAATCATAAAGTGAGCAGCCTTTGGTAAACATTGCTACAATATTACCTCTCCAGAAAGTTTCTAATTAGCTGTTTCTTTCTTTGGAGGTCTTTAAACAGAGGTTGGCTGGGGATCTTTCAGGAGTGCTGTAGTTGTATACTCCTGTGTGGCAGGGAGTTGGGCTAGATAAAAACCAGGACATGTGTGGTTAAGTAACATGAGAGTGTGATTGAGATGGCAAAATTGTGAATGAGAAAGAACAGACAAGCTAGGAGAGAATGCAGTTGTTTACTTTCACCTGAGTCAACTGGGAAGAGCCAGATTCCCCCCCTCTTCTCTCCCTTTTACACTTTGAACTCAGGGTTGCAGCAATTGAAGTACAGTTGGATCTGCAAATCCAACTGACCATAGATTGTCACATCCCATATTATAAAATGGCAGCAACATGAACATGGACACGTTGAAGTGTCCACATCCATGTCGCTGCCATTTAATAATATGTGACATGATTATCTACAATTTTTTTGTATCTGTGTGGGGTCCTAGAACCGCTGTAATCTGAAGAAAAAGGGGGAAAGTTAAAATGGGACATTTTAAAGGCAGCTGAAAAAGTTGGACAACAAAGGATGAATTGGAACTGTCCTTGCCAAATCAGGACAGTTGGAAGGTATGAGATGGCCCTTACAGCCCTGATTCTATCACAAGGGTAGGGAATTTGTGCTCCTCTGGATGTTGTCAGACTATAGCTCACATCCACATTATCTAGCATAGCCAATGATGAGGGATGATGGGAGCTGTAGTCCAACAACATCCAGAAAGTCATGTGTTCATAATCCTTGTTCCCTCCTTCCCTTAGGCTGAAATCTGTCACTCACTTTCCTGGGCGTAAGTCCCACTGAACTCAAAGGGGTTTACTTCTGACCAGACTGATAATAGTTTTCTGAAACAAAAAATCCCAGTATGTTCTGTCTTTTTGACACTGAAAATCCCAAATTCTGTTGCCACAAGTAAGACCAAGGAGATAAATCTTTCCTCATTTTCTACCCAGCAGTCATGAGCACATAGACTCCTTACCCTTCTAACATTTCACAACAGGGAAGAGTAAAGTTTGGTCCTCCCATTGTAGGACTACAACTCCCAGAATTCCTCACCATTGCTTATGCTGGTGAGGGAACTGCTGGTAGTTGCACACCATCATCTAAAGGACTACATGATTTTCACCTGTCTTAACAGAAAATTTCTGTTAAGACATGTGTCTACTCAGAAGAAAACCACAGTGAACCCAATGGCACTTGCTCCCAGGTGTGTATACAGATAGGTGAGAACAGTAGGTGCCCCCTATGCATAGGGTTGCCAGAGTAAAAAACTGGAAGTACCTCCTGTCCCGTTAGTGGTTGTGTAGAAAGATTTTAGCAAGTGTTTATTGATCTGGTTGTGCAACAAATTACACCTGCTGAAATTCCCTCTTCTACACAGCCATTATAAAAAGGACAGGAGCTGGCTCCATTTTTATTTTTTAATCTAGCAACACTACTATTCACTTTTTGCCATTTCAAAAGTAAGGAGAATATCACACTACACTGTTATAGTGCTATTATTCCACTTTAACTGGTATGGCTGCCTCCTGTGGAATCCTGTGATTTGCAGCTTAAGAAAGGGCACTGACCATTCTCAGCCAGAGAGCTCTTAGTCCTTACTAAACTACAAACCCCAGAATTCCACAGGAAGCAGCCATAGCAGTTGAAGTTGAATAACAGCATTATAACACTGTAGAGCGAGTTAGGGTGGGGGAAATCTCCCAATTCCAGAAGAGAGGACTTGGGGAGGGGAGGGGGTATCCTTTGGACCATGCATAGATTGCAGCTCTCCTCAGGCCCCTGGGTCAAACATTCCCTTTCCCTAGCATATAGCATTGCAGTCTTTGACTGCAATTCTAAATAGTTTCTAGAGACAAAGCCTACCAAACACAGTGGGATGGAATTCTGAGGAAGGATGAAGGTTACACCCTCTCTTGAGGCTTTCCTTCACTGCTGCTTCAAAACTGAAAGCCCACCACCCGGATTACTGCTGTACAGCTGCCACTTCATTTCAGTGATTTGTGGAGGTGACAGTACATCCCCCTGGACTGTGCCCCAAGTTAGTTCAACAGAGCAGGTGCCATGCTGACAGGACCTCTGAACCACATTTTTTTCCTCAGAGAAACTCAAGGAAGATGGTGGCAGCTACTTCTGTAACAGGGAGAGAGGGGTGGTGGTGGGATGCATCTTGTGATTTTTCTAGTCAAAGAAGCAGCTGCCGCAGTGTTCTTCTTACATCCCCCATCTCAGAGGTCAATAGTGCTCACCCAAGCAGCTTATGTGGCCAGTTTATTGACAGGGTTTATCTGGATGCACTGAAGCCTCCACTGGCTCTTCAGGTACATTCAGAACCCACCACTTCAGATAGCTTGACTCTATCAGCAACATCTTTTAGCATAATGCACAGCAGGGCCAGCTGAAGCAGCTACTTTAAGTGAAGCCGGTACCAAGTGGCAGGAAGCAGGCAGAGTTGTATATGCCATGGGACCTGCCCTGTACCCTCTAGGCAAACCATTATTCTTGGTGTAGTGGGGAATGTCCTTTTGCCAGTCTTAAAAGATTCAGCTGTCAGTCTCACCTGGCTTGGGATTGGGGAAGAAATTATCTTCGTCTTCACAGCAGGCAGGCTGGACTAGATAGAAAGGGAGAAGCAAACCAGAGAAGATTAGCAGAACTTCCTAAGACCAGGGTTGGTGAATGTCGCTGGGTTGCCATTCCCATCAACTTTAGCTAGGAATTGCCAAAGTTGAAGAATGCTAGGAGCTGTAGTCCAATTACATCAGGACAGCCATAGTGTCCCCATCCCTGACCCAGACTAATCTGGGTGGCTGTACTGTGAGCAATGAGGCAGCAGGAAGTTGCAAATACAGATTGACCCCTGTATCCACAGGACCGATATCTATGGTTTCATTTATCTACATCTGAAAAAATATGTCATCTCTAGGCATTTTCTAGGTCCTCCAGTATGATTCTATGGTATGCTTCCACCGGAAGTCAGGCCGGAAATCATTCATTTCTATAGGGTTCGCTATTATCCACGGTTTCACATATCCATGGTAAGTCTGGGAACGTATCCACCACAGATATGATTGGTGTGTGTGTGTGACCTGTATTACATGTCTCCTAGCAATGGCTAAAGCTTGAGGGCTATGTTGCACTTCAGAGAGCCACACACACAACAAGCCTAGGACTGCCACCTTTTCCTCTAACAATGTGGGCTTATCAGAACCAATTATATATAATGTGCCAAAGCCAACCAGTCCCATTTGTTCCCCAAAATGACAGGCTTCCCAGCAATGGTGGCGGCACAGAAGCTCACTTATTCGATCTCTACCTACCAAAGGTGACGGGACTTTTGTCTGACCAAAACCAATCTGCTGCACCTATTGAGTAGTCTGGATGCCCTATTTATTCCACCATGCAATTTAGGATTGCAATTGGGAAGGAAGATAACGCCTTTCCCATTATAGAAATCAACTTTTAACTTCATTCCCCTAACATGGAAGGTGGGCAGTGTTTGCCCTTTGCATATATTGAAAACCTGGAGATATTGCTATTAGTTTTAGGAACCTGGAAAAATTCCGTTAATCTTTCAGGGGCTTTGGGATGTTGTCCCTGTTAGCTGGAAAACAGAGTTGTGTTCAGAATTGATTACATTCTATCAACTTGTTCTTTTCAGTGCAGTCCCATACAGGAAGTATTGTATAAACAAATTATGCATTGGTCCTTCAGTAACAGTTTCACATCAGACTATTGGGGAAAGTGTCAAAGAGTAAGTGCTGTTACATTTAGGGACACATTCAGGATAGATCCAGTAGTAAAACAACCCAAGGGAATGCATCCTCAGCTCTCTGCTTCAAAGGTGGGATTTGCTTGGAGTTGGTATTTGTTTCCCAGTTCTGGGACTGGAAGCAAGCCAGATTAACAACAGTTTAAAACTTTCACAAATTTACTTGGAAACACATTCTACACAGCTCAGTGTGCTTTGCTCCTGGCTAAGTGTCCATAATACTAATTTGATGGGGTGCTAGGACATAATGTGATCTCCCCACTTTCTGCAGTACAGAAATTTGCAATGGAATGTTTTGTTCCACTAAAAGGAATGTTCTTTTGGCTTGGCTTGTTTCCTCTCTACCCCACACTGCCTTTGCAGCAGTCTCAAATCACCTACCCAAGCCTGCTTAGGAGATCTTTTCATCGCCTCCAGTGCTACTGATACATCCTCCATGTGCATTAGAGTTCAATATCAGCACAAAAGGATGGTGAAGTAATTTTTGGGCATTTCTTTAACCACCCTGCAGGTGGAGCTATTGCTTTAGTTAATTGTTGCAATGAAATTAAATCTCTGGTCAAAGGAAGGAAAGGGATGATTACCAATATGCTTAACTGCAGTCTTCAATACCCCCTTGGATCCCACTTGCCACTTCTTGGCCAGAGCTACAGTCTCTAACATACGAATTTGGTTGTTCAGCCATCACACTGTATGCCTACCACAAAATGTGCTGTTATTATTTCCAGATAAGGATGTGAACACCCTGCCAGGTCTCCATTTTAACCCACTAGACTAGGGATTTGCAACCTTGTGCTCTCCAGGGTGTTTTGGACTAGAACTTCCATCAGCCCCAGCCCATGAGGCAAATAGTCATTATGGGAATGGTAGTTCCAAGCACACCTAGTTGTGTTCCCCTCCACTGGACCTAAGTCACAGATGGAGAACCTTAACAGTTCAGATATTGTTGAACTATAGCCCTATTGTGCCCGATGGCCACTGGTTACACTGATAGGAGTTGGAAGTCCAAATACAGCTTTGGGAAGGGCACAGGTTTGCCATCCTTGCTGTAAGCAATGACTTATTTAATTAATAACTCTCCGCTGCCCCTGTTCTTTAAAAAAAAGAAAAGAAAAATAGGCCATGCTTAAATCCAAGATACTTTGCAAAGGAAGAGAAGATCAAGAGGGAGAGCAGATCAAAACCAAAATACCATTCCTGTGGAGAGAAGCACCTTTTCCAGAATGCTGAGAGCCAGCCAGTTTGAGGCATGCTATGGGACAAGTGACTCGCCTGATACCTAGAACGGTACCTGCTGTCATTGCACCAAAGTTCTTCTCCTGCATTCAGCCATATTCACATTCCTTCTCCGGTGACAATGAAAGGTGTAAGGTTAGTTCTCAAGAGGACAGTCTCTTTCACTCACTCACTGTTTATAGTAACTTGGGTGGTGGGAAGAGAGATGTCTGGAGGAGGATGGTGGAGATGGTGGAGGCACAAACCAGTTCCTTGCTCTGCAGGTTTGGTTTCAGTTCTTCACAGCATTGTCTGGGGCAGGGTGGCTGAGAACAGGGATACCGGCTATGCATGCTTGCAAATGTTCTGTAGCTGTGGACTTGGGATTCCTTGCTCTCGGAGGAGGTATTGTACACATGCACAGTCTTGATGCTACGCAGTGGGGGGTGTAGGTGTGTGTGTCTGTGTGGTCAGGGTGGGGAAGACGTGATGCACGAGATACCCATGAGGTGTTGCGTTTTGGTGCAATAGACTGTTTTTGTTGTTTGTTTTGTTTTTTAAAGTGCAGTTTCCCAGAGACAGAACAGGTACTGGGTGGGAAGGAGGGAAAGGAAGGCTGAGAGAGAAGGAGAGAAGGAGGTGTATAAGGTGCCATTCACCCCAGTCATGTCTTTGTCTCAGCCAGAAGAGGCAGAAGACAGGGAGGGAAATGGTTGGAAGCTTAGTGGATTCAGTTTTGTTGTTTTTCTCCCTCTGTTCCCATAGATTACCTTGTCCTCAGCTGGAAAAAACTGCACAGTCCCTTGTTCTAATTCCGCAACACTACTTTCCAGATGGTGGTGATCACCCAAGAAAGCCTCTGTCCTCAGAGAGATCTCTTTTCCTCAGTAAAAGTAGACTATGGCAGAAGACCATCTCACTTGGCCATGCTTATGCAAGAGACTTGCAGTTCCATTACCAGGCTTCTGCTCTCTTCCAAATCCAGAGGACTTGCTTCCTGTCCCTGTCACTCTTCTGGTCCCAAATCCTGCCTCTGTTGCAAAGTTAGAAGGCAGGGAAACGAATCTCAGCTCACCCTAAGCCCCTGCCCTGTTTCCCAATGCAGGGGACAACTGAGGGAATGAAATCGTCTTTAGCTTTCTGCCCCCCTCCCAAGTTTGGGATCTGCTCCCTTAATGGGGCACCAGATTTTCCCTCCTGCCCCAGTTACTCTGCCCCTCTGTGGTTGCATAGCATCTGGCACCCATCTCCTCTCATATATGGCTTTGATTGCAGGGATGAGGGTGGGGAGTCAGGCGGGCATTGGAAGCTCTGGGGCACCAGCGCCCCCTGTTGGTGGCCATCGACATTGCCTCTAATAAAGAAAAGAAAAGAAAACCGTGTGACACCCCAATGGAGCTTCCGCAGGCTGCAGCTTGAGGGCAGGGTGGGAGGCCTGTGTCGAGAGGAGCTCCTGATCGGGCCAGCAGTGACTTTGGGGAGAAGAAAGACAGAGAAAGTGACCTGTCCCACCCCAGTCTCCTCTTACAAGGAGGAGATCTTGACAGTCTCATGGAGGATGTATGGAGTGGAGAGGCTGGAGTTGCGCAGGGGTTCCCCGGAGCCTCCTCCGGGCGAAGAGGGTCGGCTCTCATCAGGCGTATTGGCAGGGGGGGTGGGGATGCAGATGATGGCTGCGGTGAAGTCCGGGGTGTCACAGTTCAGCTTCAAGTTATCATGGGTCTTGGCGTTCAGGTTGGAGCGGCTGGGAAGAAGAGAGACATAGGAAGACAAAAGAGGTGATGAAAGTGGTATGGACATCCGGCCTTTGTTCCTCCTGCCTTCCTAGGCATCCTCGGTCCTGAGTCCCAGTTTGTCAGGCCATAGAGTTAATCCTGGGACACCTGAGACACATTGCTAAAGGGTGCTATGAATCATATACAGAGTGTGTCACTCCTGTCACTCTTGCACCAGGGAGGGACCCCCAGCCATTCTCCACACTGGTGGAATTACAAAGGCCATATAGATTAGGAGAGGACTGGGAAGAATATTAATTATTTTTTGTTTAAAAATGCATATCTTAATAGTTGGGAAACCCCATTGGAAAGAATAAGAGACAAGTGAGAATCTTGTGCAATTTCACCCAGTATTCAAATACCTTGAAGTCTTGCAGAGGAAACATGGTGTGTGTGTGTGAAAGCATGTGTAACACCCCCCCCCGTTGTTTTTGGCACAGAAAATAATTTTCTGAGCACACACACACACACACACACACACACACCAATTTCCATACAATAAAAGTAATCAACACAACACATAAACAACAACCCACAAAAATAAACAAAAACTAATGCAATGTTTAACACAGGATTAATTGATATACATCATCCCTTCTTAGCTCTTCTTCCTACTCAATTATCTGCCTTCTATTATATATATATATGTACATATATATATATATATATGTATATATATATTAGAGAGAGTTCTCTGTATGTATTCTTACAGAGTATTCTCATTATTTACTGTATATTCAATCCTCCATATTTATCGCTGCTAGATTTTCCCATTTATTTTTTCCACAAGGGAAGAACACTTTTCCATTCATCTTTAAATTTCTAAGGTTTTCTCATTCATGGCAGTTCTTAACTTGTCCATCTCATACATTTCATATAATTTTAAAGGCTGTTCTTCTGTCAGGCTTTCTGTATTCTTCCAGCTCCTAGCATATACTAGCTTAGCAGCTGAAAAACAGTTTCCTGAGCTTGAAGGAATATTTTTCTGCACAAAGCCAAGGATTTTTGCACAAAACCCAAACAGTTTTACCACAACACTTTGGGATGTCCAAATACAGGGAGAATACTGTGGAGGAATATTCATTTTTTCCCTGCTAGATGGAGAAATCTATCATAGTGATTTTTTCCTCACGCACAAACAAGGATGAAATAATCAAGGATTCTTTTAGGTCAGGAGACATATGATTTCCCAGGGGACAAGTTGAAACTCAAAGCCTTTTTTAATATTGAAATTCATTTCAACACTCATTTCAAAATAAAAAAAAAAGGCTCTGAGTTACAGCCCTCCCAGGAAATCCCATGCTTTGAATCATATATAAGTAGTCATTCCTCCTATGTGGGGAACAGCCAAAGGACTTTTCACAGCCACTCTCATTCCCATTCTTCATCCGCTGTCCCATCTTCATGACACACTGCCCATCACCAAACATTTAGCAGTGCATTTACAAGCACATATTTTATTGGTAAATATGTAGTAAGCTTTACACTATATTTCATAGGCATAGTAGACAAGTCATGCTGTTCTAGTACAAGTTTGTTTTATAGGCCATTATAAATTTGTTTCACAGGCCATTTTTCTCATGCCAAGAGAAATTATGCCCTTGGAGAATATAGTCTAGCATAGAAGTCTGGAGTCCCCTACGCCAGATTCAGTCCCTTGATAATTTCCAGTAGAAAGATAGTGACACAGTGGACCCTGGAAGCGCTGGGAATTTTTATTTAATAATTGATGAGCAGAGACTATGACATAACCTGTCATTCCCCCCACTCTTTGGATTCCCTCTGGGTTTAGCTGAAGCCTCCACAGTAAGTGGAGGAAAATAGATTTTCTAAGCCGCAATGTGAGACAGTCTTCCTCTAATCTTCCAGTGCCCAGGGGTGTTGGCCTCAGGGGTGTAGCTATACAGAGAGCAAAATGGGGGCATTACTGCTCCCATTAAGAATTCTGCCTCCCAATGAAATTTCCCTTCAGTCCCCAGATCTCTAGCACTGCAGTCCTTCAATTGAGCATTTAGAAACCGGGGCCAAATCCACACTACACAAATAATCCAGTTTGAAACTGGATTATTTGCCATAGTTTTTTCCTGTGGAATCCTGGGATTTGTAGTTTGGTAAGGCACCAGCACTCTTTGGCAGAGAAGGCTAAAGACCTTGTAAAACCACAAAATCCATGGATTCCATAGGAAGGGGCTATGACAAATAATCCAGTTTCAAACTGGACTATTTGTGTAGTGTAGATATGACCAGAGTTTAGGCCTCCAAAGAAAAGGGGCAGGCAGAGTGACCAAGGGAAGGCAAACACAGCAAATGGGAGAGTTCTAGGTGTGAAGGATTGTCACTGTCTCACTCTGCAATGCTTGAAATTTGGGAGCTGCAGTAAAAATTTCATGGCAGAGGGGACTAATAAGGATTCGGTTTTTATTGTTCATTTTGTCGTCAGAAGCATTGTTGAGAGAACAATTTGACAGGAAGATAAGATTAAAGGTTTACAAAAACTGAAGACATTTGCAGATGACAATGATTCCAATAGAAAATCCCTTGGACAGTACTGAAGTGTTATTGAAAATACTGGATGAATATGGAGAAGTATCTGGATTTAAAATTAATAAACAAAAAACAAAAGATGTTAACAAAAGCATGGGGAAAGAAGATAAAATGAGATTAATGTAGCTGTCTGGTTTTAAAATATAAAAGAAGGTGAAATATTCGGGCGTGATTGTATCTAATAAGAATTTTACATTATTACAGGACAATTACATTAAAATTTGGAATGGAATTAAACAAGACAGAGGACATTATCAGATGGGGACCAAATATAATGTCCCTGTCTCACCTTCTAAATACCGCCCTGCTCCCGTCCCGGTAACTGAATAAAAAAATTCAGACACCTACCTTTTTCACGGTTTTAAAAGTCCTCCCCTCCCCTCGGCAGCCTAGCCGTGAATGGAGCTCTCACAGAGAGCCCCATTCACTTCCTTATTTGAAATCCTCATGAGAGAACAAGCATCTGGGCATTTTTTTTTAAAAAAAGAAAGGGTTTTAAATGATAGCAAGGAGGGAAAAAAGAGAAAAAAAATTCCTAGTAACCCGGGGTGGGGGAAAAAAAGGCAGTTGCTTACGTGGATGTCCTGATCAGCACTGGAAGTGTCCGGCACGGACCTTCCAGGACCTTACAGGGAGGCCAGCATCGCATGGGAAATTTAAAAATAAAACAAAACAAAAAAAATCAAAAAAGTAAACCAAATACCTAAACACACTAAAAAAAAAAATCCAAGTAAACAGGGGAGGGTACAAAAAAGTCTGTCACTTACCTGGATGTCCTGATCGCCACCGGAAGTGTTCGGCATGGACTTCCCAGATTGCACCACAGGAACAGGGCGCCTTTTCACAAGCCCATGATTCTGTTACTGAAAAGGAACGGGTGATTTATTGACAGCTTTTGCCTGTCAATAAAAAAAACGGAGCTGAACAGAGGAAGCACAGGAGCATACCAGTACAGGGATGACGTCGTCTGAAAAGGAAGCCCTTCCTCGATCCTGTGGCCTCCCTGTCGCAGATTATAAAGCCCGTCTGATAATCTCCTTACAGAGATGGGGCAAACTTAAATTGTCTCTTTTAGGAAGAATCTCAGCTATAAAAATGAGTGTTTTGTCGAAAATGTTTTTATTTCAGACAATACAAAACTTATTTGGGAATAAGGGAAGAAACCAAGAGTAAGGTTTAATGTCCTCCAAGATAGGGGAATAGTAACTGGGCAGGGTCCTATTTTTGCTCACACATTCCTGTGATGGGCCACATCTCACAATTTTTTGGCTGAAAATAGGCCAAAGATCACTCCCAGAAATGACTGGAAGTCTATTTCTGGTTTTCACTCAGGACTTTTACTGATTTGGGGGCAGGGGGAGCTCACAGTGAGTGTTTTTCTCATGTTACCACCACTTCAGTAGCATTTTCACACACTTGGGGATTCTTTGTTTGCATACAAAAAATTAATGGTGGGGGGGAGGTCTGTGGTTTTTGAGGGCTCAGAGGGGACTTGAGGACTTCTAAAAAAGGGCGGGGGGGTCACATACAGCTCAGGGAGGTACACTTTTCTTGGCCTTCCTCTGTGACCAAGAAGCTCTTTCCTAAAGAAGCCTCATTACATTACAAGTAGACACCACATAAAAAGAACTTCTTGGTCACAGAATGAAGCTTCTACCATCTGGCTAGACCCCAGCATTTTTATATTTAAAAAAGTAAAATACAGTTGTCTCTCTATATCCACGGATTTGGTATCCACAGATTTAAGTATTCACTGCTTGAAAATATTCTTTAAAAAAATAATAATCCAAAAAACAAACCTTGATTTTGCCATCTTATACAAGGGACACCAGTTTGCTATGGCATTGCATATAATGGGACTTGAGTATTCATGGATTTTGGTATCCAGGGGGGGTCCTGGGACCACACCCCAGCGAATATGAAGAGACAACTATAAAATGTAACCGGTGTCCTTTGAGGATAGGAGCAGTGGCATAGCTAGAGCTTTTCCTGCCCAGGGTGATCCCTGAGTTTGCTGCCCCTCTCAGTACACAGCAAAAATACTACAAAAAGTCAAAACAATGTACAGTTGTCCATATTCCCCAGTGGATACCAAAATCCATGAATACTCAAGTCCCATTATATGCAATGGCATAGCAAAATGGTGTCCCTTATATAAGCGGGCAAAATCAAGGTTTGCTTTTTGGATTATTATTTTTTTAAAGATTATTTTCAAGCCATGAATACTTAAGTCTGTGGGTACCAAATCCATGGATATGGAGGGACAACTGTATAAGGAAATTAATTGAATAAATAAATTAAATACCATAAATAAGGAATAGCAGGGATAAATAAATCCCTTTTAAATGTTAGTTTGTGTAGTCTGCACGCCTAAAAAACTGATACTCTAACTCACCTCAGAAAAACAAGGAAGAATGATGTAAAAAAAATCACAAAGATATTACACGCACTGAACATGATCAAATTATAACAATCGAAGGCTTAGTCACTGTCACCACTCAGACTGGCGGGCGTTTTCACTGTGGCTCCCTGATCACTGTAAATGCCACAAATGCGCAGCAGTATGAAAGATTTGTTTAAATCGTCAAAAAATAAAATTGTGTGTCATGTGCAAAGTGCCACCCCCAAAACAGTGCCACCTGGGGCGGACTGTCCCCCACCCTCCCAGCTATGCCACTGGACAGGAGCCAGCAAATATGAATTGGTTGTCAGCCTAGATATTCTGCCAGTGTACTCTGTCACTAAAGAATCCAGACACCGACCTGGAAAGGGTAAAGGCTGGCTGGCCGCCCATTTCTACTTTTCATTCTGCGAGGTCAATGCACAGTGGCTACAAAAAACATTTGGCTCTAGGCACTTATTCCGGCAGGGGGCAGCAGATTCCATCCTTCCACTTTTTAAAATAAAAAGTGCCCCAGAGAAGGGACTGATGCAGGGAAACAGCTTAATTCAGCAATACAGGTTGAGTTGACTATCCTTTATCCCAAATGCTTGGGACCACAAGTGTTTGAATTTTGGATCCCCCCCCCTCAGATTTTGGAATATTGGCATATATACCATGAGATATTTTGGAGATGGAACAAAAGTCTAAACACAAAATTAATTTATGTTTCATATACACATATTAAAGGTAATTTTATACACAATCTTTTAAATACTTTTGAGCATGAAACAACCTTTGTGTACACTGAACTATCAGAAAACAAAGGTGTCACTAACCCGGCCGCCTAAGTGGACAGTTTTGGATTTTGGATTTCAGATTTCCAGAGAAAGGATATTCAACCTATATTAAAACTCTAAAACTGGCATCTTACTCTTAATGTACTTAATATACAAAATTTCACCTTATTGCACAGCTCCTTCCATCCCTAGACCTTCTTCGACCCTATTTCCCTATCCCTTTTTTTCTTTAGCGTTTCCATTTAATCTGCTTGTCCATCTTTCATTTCCCAGACCACTGGTCATAGAATAATAGAGTTGGAAGGGGCCTCACGGGCCATCAAGTCCAACACCTGCTCAGTGCAGGAACTCAAACCCAGTAGGTAGCTGCCCAACCTCTTTTTGATCCCCTTTCTTTCAACAAGCCTGTTTTCTGTGCTCTCTTCCAGCCCTTCAACACCCCTGTCCAGCTTGCTGCCTGGCCGCTGTGCCCTCAAACATTGGGTGAGGTTTTGTTCCCCAACTACTGTAATCTTACGTTTCTTCCCAGAAGCTGTGCTCTTCCCTTAAAACTAGGATTAAACCTCTCCCAGCCACCAACAGTTGGAATGAACACCCACAGGCCTCAGAGCAACTCGGTCAGTTACTTGGAGGCCAGCACAGTGCAGAGGTTTCCAACAGTTTATATTTGCAGCCAATTATTTAATTCTCTTGAAGTGCTAAACTTTGTAGGCTCCACAGAACTGGGAGAGGCTGGTCATAAAGTAGGACAGAATAGGCAGCTGCTGCCTCAGGCAGTAGATTTTGGGTGTCATGAAAGGATGGCAAATTTTTAAGTTATTGATATCGATATATTTCTGTTTTTATTACTAAGAATGCAATGCTTAGAATGTTACTTCAAAAAAAATTAATCCAATGTAATTACAGGTCAACCCCCATATCCGTGGGGGATATGTTCTCCCCATGGATAGCTAAAACCATGGATAATAGGGAACCCTATTTTTTTCAATGAGACAAACGCTGGAAGTTGACCACCAAATCGCATTGGAGGATCTAGAAATGCTTAGAGAGAACGTATTTTTTTCAGATGTGGATAAGTAAAACTGTGGATACCGAATCCATAAATACAGGGATCAGTCTGTATAGTTCCAAGCATCTCACCCTGAAAAGTTAATGTTGGAGTTATTTTTTTATTGTAAGAATGCCGAGCTTAAAAGACTAATTTTAAAAAGTAATTATTTACCATTATTGTCCCAAATATCTCCCACCCTGAAGTAAGTATGTTACAGTTTCAGTTATTTAAAAACTCTTTGCTTTCCCCCTTTCTCAAAAGTAACTAAAAAGGTACTTTTTATTTACTTTAAAGAAAATCTGAATGCTACAGGTACAAAATACACTCTCCTCTTGTCTACCTCACTGTTGCTTCAGTGCTCACAGCAGAGTGTAAGCCAGCAGCACAAACCAGAGGCAGAACTATGTACAGTAATCATTCTCTTCTGCCATTTAGTGAGGCCAATCCCCTGTAACTATAAAAGTAACTGAAAAGTGAACAGTTAACACCACAAAAGGAGTGGACGTACCCCTGATTAAGTGACAATTGTTATATAATGTTGGTATAAATTTGTTATTGTGGGGAGGGAGAGGAACTGATTACAAGTAACTAGTTATTTCTACCTAGTTATTTCCAAGTTCAGCAGGAATGGAAGAGAGGTATGCGCTTGTGGAATTTCTGCCTTGTGTGCTAAAATAACTTAGCTGGCTTTTAAAGCTCTGCACCCTGACTTGTGCAGTGGGATGGAGGAGAAGGCACTTAATGCTTGTCTCAGGCAGTAAAGTGTCTTGGCTTTGCCCTGTTAGAGAGCTGTAATGGACTCAAAGGTCATCCAGTGCAAACCACAAAACTCCTCAGACTTAAAAAGAAAATCTCCCTAGCACTTGCTTATCTTAATTTCTTGCTCCATTGCTCGCTTATTCTTGCAGCTAGGAAACACTTCCAGAGACCCACACTAGGCCTGCTTTGCTGCAACCGGTTCATCTCATCCTTCCCCAAGGAATGTGGTTAAGCAGCCTGTCATTCTCCCTTCTGGTGACATCTCTTTCAGACATCCGAAATGGCTTTCATGATTCCAAACCAGCCTCCCCACCCCCTCCACCTTAATCTTCTTTCCTCTGAGCTGGTCATGTCCAGCTCCTTCAGCTTTTCCTCATACATCATTCATTCAAAATCCTCTGCCAGCTCACTTCTCCTCTGAATCATTCTTGAAACATGGACTGCAAATCTAAATCTACACTCCAGGGGTGCTTATTATTACTGCTCCCGCCCTCCTGTAAGCAAACTATCTGGCTTTTGGCAACCCACTCCAAAATAACATTTCCTTCTTCTCTCCCTTCTGCTTGCAATAGCATCCCATTGCCGACTCATTTTGATACCAGATCATGGTAAGCTGGAGTTCTGTGGCCCTCAAAATTGGAGGTGGGACTCCCCAAGGAGTTGTAATTAGTTCTGTGGGGATGTCTACCGATCCTTCCTGCTGCTTCTTCCTCACCGCCTCTGAGAACATGCCATTCTAACTTTGTCAGACAAACAAAAAATAACGCTAGCAGCCTTGCCAGGTTGCGAGGCTGCAGCGCTAGAGGGCGTTCGTTTCGCATGACGCCCCTTCCCAGCGGTACTGTTGCGGTACCGCTGGGACATTTGACTGTCCCAGTTGATCGTGAGTAAAATATGACGGTCAAATGCAAAATATGACGGTCAAATGTCCCAGCCGCCCCGATTGTTTTAACAGAGGGGCGGGGTATAAATAAAATTTATTATTATTATTATTATTATTATTATAACCGCAACAGTACCGCTGGGAAGGGCGTCATGCGAAACGGACGCCCTCTAGCGCTGCAGCCTCGCAACCTGGCGAGGCTGCTAGCTTTATACTCTCACATGCAAAAAAGAATAATTTTTCAAATTGTCCCCCTTGCTGGGTGAGATCATGAGAGTTTTTGTACTCCCCACCCCCAGTGATTTGTTGCACTTTGGTACTTAAAAATGAAGTCAAAACATTTTTGTATAGAAAACTGTCTGCTTTGTTAGACTGTTTTTGATCAGCCCATCAATTGAAATTTCAAACTAAATCAAATAATTTGTTTCTAATCTAATCAAATAATCAAATTAAACAGTTTGATTTTAAATCAAACCAAATCTACTTCGTTTCAAATCAAAATGACATTTTTATGCAGAAAACCAGTGGGGGGAGTTCAAGGGAGGGTTGCATGCAAAAAAAGTTTTTTCTGCACAATTTTTTTAGCAAAAAGGTTCCACATTGAAAAAAGGAAAGTCATGGTGGTTATCTGTTTTCTCAGCGAGGTGCCCCAAGTTGTCAAGAACCTCTGCCTCTCGCTGAGGATGAGAACATTTGTGGGTCCTCTTTACATCACTAGCTGTTGTGCAATTGTGCAGGGTTATTTTTTTTTAAATAAGGGGTAAATAGCAGCTGTGGGGGTGAGGGTTAGGATTAATACTTTAGTATCCCAGCAGGCAGAGAATGCTCCATTTAGCACTGCATTCTGGATAAAAATCAGTGCAGTTTGGAACAGAAAGGTGGGCAGCCCTAAGCACACTTACTTGAGTGGAAGTCCTGTCCAGCTCCTTGGGACTTAAATACAGGTTGATTCCCCCCATATCCACAGATTCAGTATCCACAGTTTCACTTATCCACATATGAAAAAACATGTTCTCTCTAGGCATTTCTAGGTCCTCCAATGTGACTCTATGGTCAGCTTCCTGCATTTGTCTCATTGAAAAAATAGGGTTCCCTATTATCCATGGTTTCAGGTATCCATGGGGTGGTGGTGGTGGTCTTGGAACATATGTCCCATGGATACAGGGGTTGACGTGTATAGAAGAACAGGCTACACAACTGTGACCCTACAGGTTGGGAGCCTCCAGACTCTTTGGACTTCAACGGTCTAGCTACTGTAGTCCAAAGCACACAGCCAGCCAAAGGTTCTCCGCCCATTGTAAACATTGCTATTGCTGCTTCATCTATGTTGACTCTATATATTTTGATATTTTGAGAGCTCTTTCCATAACAAGTAGAAAACTTACTAGGGACTAAGCTGAAAGAAAATTTGGAAATACATTAAGTTGTCTGCTATCTATCCATCGTCATCATCATCATCATCATTCCACCTGTCTCTCAAAACTGTGACTCAAGGCTTACAATTTAAATTGCAGCTTACAATTTAAAAAACTATACAGCTAAAAACATACCAAAAAAGGTGAACATTAAAATGGAATCAAACTATTGACAATATTCAAATATTTAAAACGACACTTAAAAAGATAAAATACCATTAAAAGATAAAAAGACAATTAAAACAGTTCAGTTAGAAACATTGCAGCACCCTTAGCCCATCCTTTTAAAAAAGTCTGTTTTAATAGCCTTTCAGAATAAAAACATCTTTGCCTGCCAACAAAAGGACAGCATGGTGGGGGCTGTTCTGCCCTCCCTGGGAAAGGACTTCCAGAGTCTAGGAGCAGCCACTGAGAAGGCCCTCTCTTGCATCCCCAATAGGCCAGTTATAGTTTATTCTGACTGGTAGCTGTACTCATGGGCATCAGGCAGGGGCCTTTGCCATAATCTCTGGCCTCTTCCTTTTCAATCAGGGGTGGGAATCATGCGGCCCTCAAAATGTATTCCATAGGCAATGGCAAAGCATGGGAGTTACAGTTCAACATCTGTATGGCCACATGATTCCTACACCTGTTTTATATGCAGATACCAACGACTGAGGCTGGGGCCTTAAGTGTGCAAAATAGGAGCTCTGTTCCTGAGTTATCATCCCCTGGACTTGGGCAGCCACACTGCCTTTCAAAACCTGATGATGTGTGTTTGAGAAAACCAAGGGGTTGTTTAGATTCACAAAGAATGCAGGTAGAATACCTTTTGTTTAGATGAGCTCCTGCTGGGATTTACCATATTGGGAAGGAGGGGGCTGAAAACTCCAAATAGATTGTGATAACAGCATTCGCTGTTTCTTGTGATCTTTTTTAAAAATTTCATGAAAATGCATATATATAACAGGTATCGAATAGGGGCACATAGAAGAACTCAAATGTAATTGGTTGGACCTCAGCGGGGGTGGGCTTACAAGGGACGAAGGGCCGGAGCCACCAATGGTTTTAGTTTTTTTGCCAGCTGAATGACCATGTGCATGATCATTCAAGCAGCAGAGCACAAAACAAGTTTTTTTAAAGTGAAAAATAGCTCTTCCACGTCTGTCATCTAAGGGGGAAAAGCGGGGGGAGGAGAATGGAGGGAGATTTTCGGCAGGCAATTCACTCGCAGCCACCATCTTTTCTCGGGAGGCACGTTCCGTGTAAACTGCAAACTTGGCCAAGTTTCCATGCCAGCGATCTTGCGAATGTGTTGTGGGCACAAATGAACACTGCTGCAATAGGGAGGTAAGGCGCTATTTTTTGCTATTAATTCTCCCATCTAGCTGCACCCCAAGAGTATCTTCAAGCAAGAGACAGCAAGTCTAGCTTGTAAAAACCCCAACCTAGCTAAAGGAAGGTTATTTTGTAAAGCGTAGGGTTTTCTCATTTGTCACATCCACTATGAAAACTGACATTGCTGCATGAAACAAACAAATAAATCTACAGCCATTTGGGTCATTAGATGCATCCAGAGTATGAAGACCAGCTGGAAAGACCCAAATTCAAACCAACTGAGCCACGAAAACTCATTGGGTGAGCTTGGGTCAGTCACTATCTCTCAACCTAACCTACCGAGTCCATGCTCACCGAAAGTTCACAAATGAAAATCAGGACATTTCTTTTGTAGTTACATAACCCTTCTATTCCCACACCAAGGATCACTGTCTGAGCTTCCCCGCAACACCCATGTATGTTGCAAACAGTTCTTCTCTTCCTGCTGCTCGCATCTAGTGACTCAGGCAGTCACTGCTACTGTAGAATGCAGACAGTTTCTGTTACTGTTAAATTATAAATATTAAACTATGAATTGTAAATATGGATTGTTTTAATAGGTATTTATCTTATCTGGTCTTTTAAATCAATGTTACACATTTTAATAGATGTTGTGTGTTTTAAACAAATGTTATATGTTGTATGTTAATCTGTTGTTGTACCTCACCTTGATCCATGGGGAGAGGTAGGTAAGATATTATTATTATTATTATTATTATTGTTGTTGTTGATGTATGTCTCCCTTTAAAAATTAATCCTAAGAACTGTTAATGACACAACAGATTTGACTGTACTTAGAAACAAATCCAGTAACATTTACTGGATGGATCAGCAGTTACGGCAGAGGAAGGGAAAGGAAACAGTGATCTGCGTTTGATGTCCAAAGATTATTATTATTGTTGCTGCTCAGTTGTAATTAGCTATAATGCGGTTTCTGCTTGATGATATGTTATGATGATCTGATGTTTATGGTGTCCCTACAAAATTTTGCTCACCACCTTGGGAAGGGCAGTTCTGCCTTGACTGGTCTTTAGGTGGCGATGGTGAGCCAAGAAACACTACTTAGCGGCAGCCTGCATTACTACCATACAAATATTTGTGTGTATGAGTGTGTGTATAGAAGTGGCATTCCAAATATGGTTTGGTACTAAAGATGAGTCCTCCCAACATGTAGCTCCATGTATTTGGGGTGGCAAATCCACTCTGGTTTTTAGTCTGAACTTTAAGGAAGCTGATAATTCATTTAAAGTATGGACATAGAGTGGATTCACTGCCCCGCTGATATGGAAAGCATTGGCTGTCATGGCCTATCGGGTCTAACAAGTTGGAAGCCTAGGATTATACCTGCGACAATATTACAGAAAGACAGAGTAAAAGATATAACAGATACAAAGGTCTAACAAGGTAGAAGCCTAGGATTATATCTGCGACAGCGTTACAGAAAGACAAAGAGACCAATATAACAGACACAAAGGCCAGAAACCTGCTGTATACCTACATTCTCATAACTCGCATTGCAGCAGTGACAGCCCTCTCTGTATACCAGAAGAAGTGAGATATCCAAAACATGTTTGTGCAAATGTTCTACTTCTTGGGCAGTGTTTGTAGGGAGCTGTGCATTCCCTACAGGTGCATGTGTATGAAACCATAATTGGGACGTGTCCCTAACTGTCAGTGGTTGCACAATGAGGATCACCAGCTATAAGTTCCTGTTCTGCATTTGCTTGTACAAGGGTGCAATCTAGCATAACTGTGTGTGTGTATAAATAACCATTGTTGTTTGCTGTTGTTTGCCTTCAAGTAGTTTCCAGCGTATGGTGCTCCTAACGTGAACCTATCATGGGGCTTTCGTAGCAAGATTTGTTCAGAGGGGGTTTGCTTTTGCCCTCCTCTGAGGCTGAGGGAGTGTCACTTGCCCAATGTCACCCAGTGGCTTTCCATGGCTGAGCAGAGATCTGAGCCCTGGTCTCCAAAGTCATCATCCAATATTCAAACCACTACACCATGCTGACTCTCATAAATAACTATGCAAATGCTAAATAGTTTCTTGGCCATACACTGGTGTTCTTCAATGTTTACTCCTACTATTATTTTTTAAAGAGTCACTATCAGCTTCCCAACAGGCACTTTTAGACAAAATATTAACAATGTTTTACAAGGAAGAGCTAACTGTGGAATTGTTCTTGGTAAGGGATAATTGGGATATGTCAAGCCCAGACCCCAGAAATGCTACTTTTTTTGGACTACAACTCCCAGAACGGAAACATTCTGAGAGCTGTAGTACAAAAAAGTAACTGTTCTCTAAGATTGCCTAGGATTTGGGGGGGGGGGCAGCAGTTGCACAATCCCTTGTCCAAAAGCCAACATCTGAAGAAAGCCAGGGATCTGTTTGGAGTGACCAGCAGTGTAGGCCCAACAACAGAGCTGAAACCTGCACCTACTGCTACAGGCCCAGCAGTTATAATCCAGCAGCCAAAAATTCTCATTGAGCTCCCTCTGCTCACTCATTCCTCAATGGAATGCGTAGGCCTCAGTCCTGAAGTAATATGTGGTCCTCACATCTCATCCCAAGACTGCTGCCTTTTGTTTCCAGAACTTGACACAATTGGCTTTCTTCAAAAAGGCAGCAGAGTGGAAGGCACTCTGTGGAGGCAACCATAACATGAAGCACAGTGAGGCCACTGCCTCAAGTGGCAGGTGTTGGGGTGGAGGGGAAACAGAAGTGAGGTGTTGACAGGCAAAACTTTGTGGGCTATGCCCATTGCCCTGACCCCACCCGAGCTCTAGCCTCCTGCCCTCAGGAGCAGTAGGTGATGCTGTTCTGCCACCAATGTTAAATTTCAGTCCAAGAAGGGGAGGGAGTGCCGTCTTGTCCTCTCAGGCAGTAAAATGTTTTGGGCCATCCCTGATGAAGTAGCTGTCAAACAGATGTGTGGGTGGGCAGGCAAGAAGGATCACTGTCTCAATCCCTTCACTGTAAGGGAAGTGACTCACACCAGGCCAACAGACTTTGAATAATTAACTTCCTGATCTCAATTCTCTCCTCTTGCCCATGGTCTGCTCAGCACTGAAGCCTATCCTGCAAAGCTCCTAGTTTGCCTGCACAGGCACCTGATGGGAGCTGTAGGGAGGCAGACCCATTCTGGGACCCATATTCCATTCCCTCAGAATAGTCTTAAATGTAGCCATAGAATTATAGATAGAGTTGGAAGAGACCACGAGGGCCATCCAGTCCAACCCCCTGCCTTGCAAGAATGCACAAAGTATCCCCAACAGATGGCCATCCAGCTTCTGCTTAAAAATCTCCAAAGAAGGAGACTCCGCCACATTCCAAGGCAGCGTATTTCACTGTTGAACAGCTCTTAAGGATAAGAAGTTTTTTCTAATGTTTACATAGAATCTCTTTTTGTGTAGTTTGAGTCCATTGCATCTTGTCTTAAATAGTATTGGCAGAACTGGGGAAAATACCTAGACAACAGCTTCCAGAATCTTCTAGGCTCAGCTATTCTGGGTGTTGTCATACAAAAAGTAATGTTTTCAAGCTCTGATATATTCTTTGTTCCTGCACTACGCCTGGAAGATTATTCCAGATTTTGACAGACCTACTAGGGTTCTTTTTTTTAAGTCCTAGTATCTTACCTAAATGAGCTAAAACTCAGCTTTTTGTAGCACAGTCTTCTGTCCTATAAATTCCTTCCCTTCCCCATCTGTATGATCCCCAATATAGAACAGACATGGGCAAATGCTCATTCTCTCCCACAGAAAAGAAATGACCCAAATGAAAGTGCCTTTCCCAAGAGCAAGACATGATGGGACATGCAAACAAACATAGTCCTCACCTCTGGGGAGCAGCACTTTTTTGGCTGTTTATTGTGTCCAGCTCCTGAGCACTGGCACGGCTCACTGTCATGGTAGAGTTGGTCAGGCGGGTGGTGCGTCGTTTGGTGCGGCGGGGGCAGCAGGAGGTACTGAGGCCGCCCTTGCTGCCTTGCTGGGAGGAGAGAGAGGTGCTGCGGCTTGTGCGGTAGCCCAGGGGTTCGGTCAGGCAGAACTCACTGTAGGAGTGTTCATCAGTAAACTCGTGACTCTGCGCAGGGTGAGAAATTTGGAAGGAAAAGAGAAAGGCAGAAAAGAATGTTGGTATAAGTATCCCCTTATTTTACACCTTGCCCCCATGCCATACATATTCTGGGTCTTTCATGTTATGCTGTTTCTCTAATTTCTATCTTTTTCCTTTTAGACAGATTGGCTTTAAATGGATTTAACCCTTAAGAGAATTTAACTGTATTTTAACAATACTTTTGGGGTATATTTTAACCTTTTGCTTTGTGTTAATCTGCATTTGGTTTAAGTTTTGTAAGCCATGTTGAATTCCTTTTTTGGATGAGGGGTAAAATATAAGTGAAATAACAACAATAGCTCCTAATGTCACAGTATACAATTTAAGGACACCATTGTGACTGTGTATATACTGCACATATATACTCAAAATGCCCAAATGAGGAATGGTGACTCTGGTGCAGAATTTACTGCCCCAAGAATATCAGTTTGGATTCTTCCTCTTCTTCTAAAAATAAAAACAAAAAATCTAATTTTTATGATTGCAGATATGTTTGAACTTATACAGGCAGCACCTAGGAAGATTTGATAACCTGGAGGGATTTTCACCAAGCAACCCATCACAAGCATTCCCTTCCACTCTAATTCCACCACTGCCAGCTCAGGCCCTTATTAGTGCTGTGCCTTCCAGTTGCCTGTTGATTTATGGCCACCCCAGGAATTTCATAGGGTTTTCTTATGCAAAGAATACTCAGAGGTGGTTTTGCTAGTTCCTTCCTCTGAAATATAGCCTACAGCACCTGGGATTCCTTGGCAATCTCCCATCCAAGTACTAATCAGGTCTGACTCTGCTTAGCTTCCAAGATCGGGCTCTGGTGCCTTTAGGGTATTCAACAGACAAGGTTAAATCAAGGAAGGGGATCTTGGACAAGAAACGCAAAGTCAAGGCAAAAGCACACTGATCAGAAAGCAGATGAAAACAGGACCTTGGACAGTGCCGAGTGAACTCTGCTGGCTCAAGCTTTCTCTAGGGCTGCGATGAGGACCTTTTGGCCCTCTAGGATCCACACCACACATATACTCCAGTTTGAAACTGGATTATTTGCCATGGCTTCTTCCTATGGAGTCCTGGGATTTGTAGTTTTACAAGATCTTTCACCTTCTCTGCCAAAGAAGAGAAAGTGCCTCACCAAACTACACATCCCAATATTCCATAGGAAGGAGCCATGGCAAATAATCCAGTTTCCAACTGGATTATTTCTGTAGTATGGATTTGGCCTAGGTGTTTAGGACTACAACTCCTGCAGTCCCTTAGCACAGTCATGCTGGTCTTTCTGGGAGATGAAAATCAAAGCATCTGGTTGACCAAAAGGATAATTATAGGTGACTGTTGGCTCATTGATGAGCTAAATCCATTCGGAGTCTTCCTTTTGGATGCTAACGAGACCTGCAGTGTCAACTGTGTTCAGTAAGGCTCGGTCTCAAGTGTGCATACATAAGACTGCAACTTTAATGAAGAATAGCTTGTCACTGAACTTCAGCTTAGTCGATGAAGATGTGGAATGTGCAGAGTAGGAAACTGAGTTGGGCATATTCTGCTTGCCTTTTTGGAATACTAGAAAAGACAACCTCACTTTTTAACACTCTGTATCTGAGGCTATATAAGATGGAAAGCAAGCAGATCTCATTCACCATCCTAAAAGCCCCTTGCAATCACCAAGCCCAATCGCCCTGCATGCATTTTACCCCAGTTCTTCCTTTGTTCCCCCTCCCCACCATGTCTTGCTACTCACAGTAGTTTTCTCGAGGCAGTGCAACAAGTGATGGTGTTGCTGCTCAAAGGCTGAGCGGTTGCGCACAGCCAAGGCATGGGCATCTGGATCTCTGTCCTGTGGGAGAAAAGGGAGAGGAGTGCTGATGGACTGAAGTAGACAGGACATACACACACAAAACACAGACAGGCACACGCACACACGTTCATTTGATTTCTAAATTGGCAGCTCTGCCTTGAATGCCAATGTGCCTCTGCACCAGGATGCTCTTTGGGTGTATGAGCATAAATGAGCAAATAGAAGGCATGTGCATGTAGACCAACTTTAAAGCCAATCAGCACATTCAAAATAGTCTGTTGGGATCATATTATGTCTGACTACAAGTGAGTGATAGCAGGTTTGAATACTTTTCCACTTAAAAGAAATTTCCTGCATATAGACAACTAAAACATGCTATGGCATGGTTAGAACTATCCTTCCTGTACTTTTCAATGTTGTTTTGCAACCTGTTGGGTGGGGTGAGGTTGGGGTGGCATTACAATATATAATGCTCCACACTCAATATGAAGCAAAGAGCCAGGAAGCTAAACATTTGTTTAGATCTGTGACAGAAAATTTCAGGAATACCTGCTGATATTTTTTTTAAATCACTTTAAAATATTTATACAACACTGGTCTTAAAATACATGTACCACAGACATTTACAAAATTATTTTTTTAAAAAAAGCTTTGAAAGCCATTCAAACCAGATGAGAAAATAACACAGCAAAGTCATTAGAAAGCAAAGGATAAAGCAGTTAATGCCAGTTTCCAAAGGCCCCCCACCCCCACTAAAAATAAATTGGGATTGTATATGTCTATCATAAGCCAGCAGGGTAGCAGCAGTAAAAAGGCATTTTGTTTGGAAGGGAAGTCAACAGTGTTGAGGTCAAAGCAGAGAAGTTCTACATTTGGTGTCCCTGTATGTAGAGCAGGGCTTCACCAGAACATGTTACATCAAGCACAGGGAACATGAAGTCCCTCAGATGGTGCTAGACTACAATTCCCAGCAGCCTTTGCCCATAATATCTGGAGTGTCACATATTCTTAATCCCTCTTTTAAGTGTTGGGGAAATTTCTATGGGAGAAAATATTCTCTGAGAAAGCAGGATACAAACAGACCATCTTGCCCCATATGAGCCTGCCCAGGCTTTGAGATCTGAGTTCTACCACCATCACAGGCATGGTTGGTGGGGACATGAGACAGCGCCTTTTTGGTGACTGCCCCTAGAGAATGGCCCCCTCATTGCTGTCCTTCTGTTGACAGGCAAAGATATTTTTATTCCGACAGGCTTTCAAAGCAAAGTTTTTAAAGAATGGGCAGAGGGTGTTGTATTGTTTTAAACTGAATGTTGTTTTTAATTGCTTTTTATCTTTTCAATTGCATTTTATCTTTCTTTTTAAGTGTCGATTTAAATTGCTTTGATATTGTAAATGGTTTAATCCCATTTTAAATGTTCACTTCTGGTATACTGTATTTTTAGCTGTGCTGTTCTTTCTTTAAATTGTAATTTAAATTGCCTCAAGTTCCATTTTTGGGAGAAAAGTGTGATGTAAATAAATATTATTATTATCGTTATTGTTGTTATAATTATTGTTATAATTACTGCTACCACCACCACCACTACTACAGGTTGAGTATCCCATATCCAAAATGCTTGGGACCAGAAGTGTTTCGGATTTTGGACTTTTTTGGATTTTGGAAGACTTGCATATACATAATGAGATATCTTGGAGATGGGACCCAAGTCTAAACCTGAAATTCATTTATGTTTCACATAGACCAGTGATGGCGAACCTATGACACGTGTGTCAGCACTGACACGCGTAGCCATTTCGGCTGACACGTGGCCAAAGGCCTCCTCCTCCCCCCAGCCTGCAACTTCACCACCCTCCCTAAAGTGGCTATCAGTCGCCACTTTAGGGAGGGTGGGAGGGTGGAGGAAAGTGGTGGGCAGGGCTTTGAAGCCCTGATCACCACTTTAGGGAGGTGTGGGGGGGTGGAGACTCAGAGCATCCCCCCGAGGCCTGCCATGCTTCACAGAAGTCGCCTAAGAAAGGCTGGGTAAGGCGGTGGGCGGGCGGGAGTCTGCCCGGCCTCTCCCCAGCCTTCCCGAGGATGCTCCGAGGCTTCAAAGCCCTGGAGCTGCCTCAGGGAGGCTGGGGAAGGCAGCAGGAGAGAGGGAGGGACTCTGCCCGACTTCTCCCCGGCCTTCCCGAGGGTGCTCCAAGGCTTCGAAACCCCAGAGCCGCCTTGGGAAGGCCAGAGAAGGTGGTGGGAGGGAGTCTGCCCAGCCTCTCCACGGCCTTCCTGAGGGGGCTCCAGGGCTTTGAAACCCCGGAGCCGCCTCAGGAAGGCCGGAGAAGGCAATAGGAGGGCGGGAGGGAGTCTGGCCGGCCTCTCCCTGGGCTTCCCGAAGGGGCTCTGGAGATTGAGAGCCCCATATAGCCCCTTTGAGAAGGTTGGGAGGAGTGGTGGGAGTGCAGTGTAGAGGCTTTTCAGCCACCCCGCCCTCCCAAAACCACAACAAGGCTCAGAAAGCTCAATAGCGGCTTTGGGAAGGGCGGGGGGACTAAAATGCGCCTTTCCTGCCAACTCCCAGCTCTCCTGGGGCTTGGCTCTCCCCTCCCCAATGGAGCCAAGCCCCAAGTGAGTGGGGAGTTGATGGAGGGGCTTTTCCGTTTAAATCAGCTCTTCTCCCTTGAGTAGGAGGGAGAGAAGCTGATTCAAATGGGGTGCTTGCTGAGCAAACCACAAATAATCAAAACCGCGAGAGAGTGAAAGCTGCTAATGTGGAGGGGCAACTGTATACATTTATCTTATTTAAACAATAAATATCACGAAATAATGTTTTTTCCTCAAAGTGACACACCACCCAAGTTATGCTCAGTTTTTTGGCGAAGTTTGACACACCAAGCTCAAAAGGTTGCCCATCACTGACATAGACCTTATACACATAGACTGAAGGTATCTTTATGCACAATATTTTTAATGATTTTGTGCATGAAACAAAGTTTGTGTACACTGAACCATCAAAAAGCAAAGATGTCACTATCTCAGCGACCCATGTGGACAATTTTGGATTTTGGAATATTTTAGATTTCAGAATTCCAGATGCTCAACCTGTACTACTATTATTTAAGGTTTTTCCAAGGTAAGAACCAACACACTGAATTGTGCCTGAAAGTGGAGGGGCCACTTGGACCAGATGCTTTGAAAAACTTGAGTACAGGTTTCCCCGCATCTGCCGGTATCCATAGGGGATATATTTCCTGACTTACTGCCAATACATGAAACCATGTATAATAGGGAATTGCCACAGAATACCACAGAATTGCACTGGAGGGCCTAGAAAGTGCCTAGTGAGGACACCTCTCTAGGTATCTGGTGTGACTCTATGGTCAACATTTCCAGTGTGATTCTATGGTCCTCCAAATGCCCAGAGAGACCTTTTCCCCCTGGCTGTGGGTAAGTGAAACTGTGGGTACTGATCCCACATAAATGAGGGGGGGAACCTGTACAAATAGGTGAGTATCAGTGCATGTCCGTTAGCAAGTGGGCCACTGTATTCTTCTGTACCTGATAATGCCAACCCGCCTTCAAAGGCAACCTCAGAGCATGGCCATTGTTTAATCTGGAAGCCACCCATGCACAAACAGCAGGGGCTGTGACCCTCTCCTCCCTCAGGGGGCACATAGCCTGCAAAACAGCTGGAGCCAATACAAATCACCCCAGTTTGATCCTATGAAGACTGCAGGACCTCATCTAGAAAAAGGCTTTTCTTCACCTAGCTGGTTCACTCAGTCCCTGCAACTCCATTGGCTCCATCTTATCTGGACTGAGTTTACGTGTAGTCTCACCCATGCAGTCCACTACAGATTACAGGCACACATTTGAGCACAGCAGTGTCTCACTTGGAATTGATGAAAGGGAAAAACGGAGTTGGGTGTCTTCTGGATACTGGCAATACTAGACCCCAAACTACCTCTCCTGGAGACTTCATGAAGATATTGAACAGTATAAGAGATAATATTGAAGCCTGGGGAATCTGATAAGAACCATCAGTTGGGGGGGGGGTTGTAAAACAGGACACTGTCTTCCAGAACAATCTGCTGTGCAAGAGGGCATGAAAGGACTGAAAAGTGGTGCTTCTTACCTCTAGTCTTAGGGTGGGCAATTTGTGGCCCTACTAGAAGAAATGTGGTGTTTCTGCTTGCTAATGGTCACTTCAGACCCATGGTAAGTTCACAGCCCACTGGATGGACAGGAAGAGGAAGGGAAAGAAGCAGGTGGCTGGAAGAAGAGGGTGGTGCTGGCAGAAAAAGAAAGGGGGACAGCCCCATCATTTTGGGATTTCAGCCTCCCCATCTCTGCCTCTCTTCGGGTCCACCCACGGAGGGCATACATACAGTCTCTGACAGATTACTCATAAGGCCAGGGGAATGTGGCCGTCAGTAAAAGAAAGGATCCCCGCCCTTGCTGGAGTCTCTTAAGAATATGAAGACCTGTTACCCTGGACTGCTGCAGCAGGAGTTGTGGGCACTCGTCAGGGGAAAAGGAGGAGCAGGAATGTTCATTTTATCTTTATATGCTTATTTTCCTTTCCAAGGTAAACCTAGAACAACTAAGGCAGTAATTATTAACTCTTTTCAGAGTCAACGAGCCCTGAGAATCTGATTAAAACTATGGCCAACGCCCCCACCCCCATCCCAAAAACACACTTAAGTCCCATTTTCAAAATAACAAGAAGTAAATTAAAGAAAATATTATTGCTTTGCTTTTCTGTCTGGTTTGAGGGCCCCCTGAAGCCTACCCATGGACCCATCAGGGAACCACCAGTTACAAGCTCCTGAGCTAAAGAAAGAAATACAATAATTTCAAAGGGGCCAAGCGTGTAGGAAAGGTGAATTTGACCAAGAGAGCTACGGTCAGCATCCATACCTCAAGGCCTCCATTCTGTTTGTACTGAAGGAAAGCATTAGTAGTGCCACTTTTGGCCAGCCGGATCCGGGCCAGACGAACCTTCTGCAAGGGGGGAGAGAGACAGAGAGAACCATGTATGGAGTGAGAGTCAGATAAAGACCCCTCCCCTGCTCACTGGGCCTGTCACCCCTTTGCCTCTTCTTTCCTCCCTCCTCTTCCCCAGCTACCTGCTGAGCTCGCCGCTTATCTGCCCGCTGGTTCTGGTGGTAGATCCGGCTGAAGTTGGAAACGATGACAGGAACAGGGAGGGCGATGACCAGCACCCCACTTAGAGAGCAGATGGATCCAAAGATCTTCCCTGCAATGGTGCTTGGGACCATGTCACCGTAGCTGGAAGGGATACAGCAGTTACTGTAGCCCTTGACATATTCCCGTAACTTGAGCCAACTGACAATGGCTCACGCATACAAGGTAGTCCCTTCTGTCCCACAGCACAAAGATCTGATCACTTCCCTAGGGCCAGAGCTTGGGGATGTTACCTTTTTATACTCCAGCCTCCCGAATCCTCCAAGGCAGCATGACCAGAGAAAGGGTGGAGCCATGCTGCCTGGAAGTGATAGTCCACAAAAGAAACTTTCATACCCTCCAACATTTCACAGATGGAAACTGAGATGTGTGTGGACAAGCAAAATGAGGGTAGGCTCAAGATGGCAAAGGTTATGAATGAAGAAGAGCTGGCAAGCTAGGAGAGGCTGCAGCAGTTTGTTTTTGCTGGAGACTACTGGGAAGAGCCAGATTCAACCTCATCCTCTCCTTTCCCTCCCACTGAATTAACTGAGTACAGCTACATTTGCATTTTGAACTCAATTTCCAGCAACTGAAGTAAGCTGAGAACAGGGAGAAAAGATGGGAAGAGGAAGAGAGAACTGGGGCATTTTAAAAGCAGCTGGAAAAGCAGGACCCACCTCCCAATCAACCAACCAAAATATCCACCAACTCAAGGGATAAGTAAATTATTTTGGCACAGGAGTCAAGAAATCCCACAAGGACACCTCCTCATCCCAGGCTGTAAAAAAACAGAGGAACAAAGTAAAACAGAAAGAAAGAAAGAAAGAAAAAGTAACCATTTGCTGCCCTTTTACAACATCTAGAAGCTGCTGCCTCAAACAGCCACCTCATTCTGCATAACAGTAGGGCTGGTCCTCCTGACTGTGTTCACAACCTATCAGCCATACGGGGAGCATCTTCTCTTCTCAGCATTCAGCATATTACAACATTAGTAGGCTGTGGTCATGATAGGCCAGAGGAGGGTGGTGGTGATTGATCTGTGTAAAATTTTGAATGGGATGTCAGAGTTTTCACTGGCCCTCATCATACACTGGGAACAGCAGTTAAACACAAAAGCAAGTGAGGATTTCCTAATCTCTTCGTCCTTCTAGCTGTGAAAATCTTAACCAGCATGGCAGGTTGCTATTAAAGACACAGGACAACCAAGAATAAGTCTCAGCAGCTCTAACAGATAGTTTGTCTTTTATGAGTTGCATAAGGATTACATAAGCATGGAATTTCACATTTAGCATAGAAATGAACTTTCCTCATTCCTCTCCCCCCTCGCTCTTTGGCTTTTTCAGTCCATCTTTCATCAATCTACAGACAAGCTTGAAAACATGTGAGCAATGCCTGCTGAAAAAAAATCACAGAAGCTGCCTTGAGTCCCTATATTGGGAGAAAGGAGAGATATAAATAAAACAATAACAACCAGTGGGGATAACCAGGACTTTCGATATTTAGAGGGTGAGTAGGGCTGTCCCAAGACATTGTGTTGCCTGTGGCAGAGGAGAAATGACATTCCATACCCACCCAAGGCAAGGTGCACAGTACCTTAGGACAATCAAGTTATTTTGGCATCTCAGGAAGCCTCTTCCCCACACACAAGTGCTTCCTTCCATCCATGGTGGTAAAGATCAAAAAGATAAAAAATAAATTAGATGATCTCTTGCAGTGTAGATATGAGATCTGTCTATTAAATAATGAAACTGTGTTTCTACCTTTCAGACAATCAGGGAGAATTGATTGTGAACACTTGAGGGGTGACCTTGAACATGTCTGAACCTGCAGGACAAACATCAATACTCTCAGCCGTTCAGTTAATTGTCAGTCATCGTTTAAAGCAGCTTTGTTGTCTGTTGTATGCCAGAAAAATGCTAAGTTTAAAAGTCAAGCAATGTGATGACATTCTGCAGCAATTTGAGGGGACCCAAACCTTTTTCAAAAAATCATCACTTGTGATGAAACCTGGATCTTCCAGTATGATCCTGAGACAAAACTATAGACAATGCACTGGAAAATTCCATCATCACCAAGAATGAAAAAAGCACGTCAAAGCAAGTCCACATTCAAAGCCATGCTCATTGGGGGGGGGGGTTGACATGGAGGGTGTAATTTGGGCAGAATGCATTCCAGAAGGCAAAACAGTGAACCAGCATTATTATAAGGAAGTTTTGACAAAGCTGAGAGAAAGAGTCAGGGGGGAAAAAAGCTCAGAACTGTGAGGAAATGGTTTCATTCTTCATCAAAACAATGCACCTGCTCATACAGCACTTTCTGTGAAGCAGTTTTTGGCCGATAAATGCACTACTACACTTGAACATCCTCCATATTCACCAGATTTGTCACCATGTGACTTTTTTTCTTTTCCCTAAAGTGAAATCAGTGCTTAAAGGAACAAGTTTTGAGTCAACTGATGCAGTAAAGAAGAAAATCGCAGATGTGTTGAAACAGCTGACAGAAACTGATCTGCTCCATGCCTTCGACCAGTGGAAAACAAGACTGCATCAGTATGTGAGTGTGAACAGGGAGTATATGAAGGGGACAAGCATTAGAATTGTAATACAGTACATATAAATAAAGATGGGTTATTGTATCAGTCTCGCTATTTAATAGAAAACCTTGTATTCCAATAAGAGTCTTCCAAGGGAAAGGCCTTGAGATGTGCTGCCAGATTCTGAAGTGCCTGCCTACTAAATTTGTGGCAGAGTATACACTTTCTGACAATGTGGGATTCTCCTGGGCAAATTAAATACTGTACTGTTGGTAACCAGAATGTTTCCTATGCAGGCCAAGCACTCCTTAAAGTTGGAATGGGACGTTTCAGTGCAACATGGTTCTGCTTCTGTATCAATTGATAATTTATAATTTTGTCAAGAAAATGCAATCAAAACCATTTCTATTTGGTTGGGATTGTCTTGCAAAACCATTTGGGTAAAAGTTAGGGTTAAGGTAAGGGTCAGGGTTATTATCAATTATCAGTGTTAACCTTCAGTGTTAACAATGGACTCCATCACACTGTTATCATGTGCCACTTTTTCTCAAATAGCGCCCCTGTTCCAAATATGCAATGAGAGAGCAATCATATTGTTTCCACCTTTTCTAATGAGGAAAAATAATAATGACAAAATAGGTTTTCCATGGGTTTTTTCCGGGCTGTGAGGCCGTGTTCTGGAAGAGTTTATTCCTGATGTTTCACCTGCATCTGTGGCTGGCAATGAAGATTCTCTGAAGACACCAGCCACAGATGCAGGCAAAACATCAGGAATAAATTCTTCCAGAACATGGCCTCACAGCCCAGAAAAAAACACGGAAAACCTATGGATGCCGGCTGTGAAAGCCTTCGACTTCACAATGACAAAATAACCAGAAGGGCTAACCTCCAAAGCGTTACAGACACTAAAACCTGGAATGTGACATTTCAGTGCAGCCAGTTCAGGATGGTCAGTTTAGTTCAATTTATATTTGTAAATTTTAATATATTCTGCTGTTTAATTTCTATTTTATTGTTCTTTGCTGTTTTTATGATTGAAGGGAGGGATAAGATATGGGATTGTTTTTTAACTTTGGGCTTTTATTGTTATAATATTTTATTGTTATAATTATGTTGTGCTCTGCCTTGATTCCCTAGGAAAATTATTATTATTATTATTATTATTATTATTATCATCATGATCATTATTATTTCTTCAGTGTGACACAGTTATAACAATTGATATTATTGATAATTGGTAATAACCCTAACCTTAACTCTTACCCAAATGGTTTTGCAAGGCAATCCCAACCAAATGGTTTTGACTTCATTTTCTTGATAAAATTATCAATTATCAATTGATACGCAAGCAGAACTGTGCCACACCGAAACGGCTGCACTGAACTGGCTACTCTGAACTGGCCGCACTGAAACATCCTAGACCCCCTTAAAGTATGTCTTAGAGGCCAGAAGCCCCTAGACACACGACACAGGAGACAGTGACACATAAAACCTGATGAAAAGGGACAACAACAGAGATGATGACAGAAATTAAGGAAGACAAACTAAATAGGGAAAAAATACATAATAAATCAGAGTAGCTCAGTGGCACAGGCTGGAGGTTCCTTCCTATGCTGCCATATCTTCCAACATTTTGCAGATGAAAACTGGGACACATGTGACCAAGCAACATCAGAGTGTGATCTGATGGCAAAAGTTATTAATGAGGAAGAACAGACAAGCTAGGAGAAGCTGCAGCAGTTTGCTTTTGCTTTAGCCTACTGGGAAGATTCTGCCCCCTCGCCTCCTTTCCCCCTTGCTTAGTTAATTGAGTACAAACTGCTTCTGAACTTTAAATTCAGTTTGCAGCAACTGAAGTATGCCAAGGAAAAAGGGGGAAAGCAGAAGGAGGAGAGAGAAACCAGGGCATTTTAAAAGCAGTTGAACAAGTGGGACAATAGAGGATTAAATGGGACTGTCCCTACCAAATAGGGACAGTTAGAGGGTATGAGTTGCTGGTTGTGCACTGGACAGGAACTGAGGAGTTTGGGTGGGAGCCACAATGCACATGTTTATTGATAAGGGGAGGGGCTCTGGCCAAAATGCTAAAGCTAGCTCTAGAACAGTGGTTCTTAACCTGTGGTACATGAACCTCCAGGGGCCCATGATGTCCTCATAGGGGGCCCGCAAAGGCTGCTTGGCCCACCACCTCCCTGCAGTGGAGCGGCCGCATGAGAGGAGCCAAGGCAAAGACTGGCTGGCTTGGCCTGCGCATTGCCATTCAATCCATTCTAGCCACAAACATGCAGGAAGAAGCAAGAGAAAACTCTCCCCTCCTCCTCCAGTGCCTCTGAGGGAATCATAGAATCATAGAAATGTAGAGTTGGAAGAGACCACGAGGGCCATCCAGTCCAACCCCCTGCCACGCAGGAAATCTTGATCAAAGCATCCTCGACAGATGGCAATTCAGCCTCTGTTTAAAGACCTCCAAGGAAGGAGACCCCACCACGCTCCGAGGGAGTGTGTTCCACTGCCGAACAGCTCTTACTGTCAAAAAGTTCCTCCTAATGTTGAGGTGGAATCTCTGTTCCTGGAGCTTGCATCCATTGCTCCGTGTTCCAGTCTCTGGAGCAGCAGAAAACAAGCCTGCTCCATCCTCAGCGTGACATCCTTTCAAATACTTAAACAGGGCTATCATATCACCTTTTAACCGTCTTTTTTCCAGACTAAACATACCCAGCTCCCTAAGTCTCTCCTCATAAGGCATGGTTTCCAGACCTTTCACCATTTTAGTCGCCCTTCTGTGACATGCTCCAATTTGTCAATATCCTTTTTGAATTGTGGTGCCCAGAACTGGACACAGTATTCTAGGTGAGGTCTGACCAAGGCAGAATAGAGTGGCACTATTACTTCCCTTGATCTAGACACTATACTTCTATTGATACAGCCCAAAATCACATTGCCTATTTAGCTGCCGCATCACACTGTTGACTCACGTTCAACTTGTGGTCTACTAGGACTCCTAGATCCCTTTTGCACGTAGTCTCATTCAGCCAGGTCTCTCCCATCCTATATCTATGCATTTCATTTTTCCGCCCTAAGTACAGTACTTTCCATTTCTCCGTACTGAATTTCATTTTGTTAGCTTTGGCCCAGCTCTCCAGTCTATCCAGGTCATTCTGAATTTTGATCCTGTCCTCTAGGGTATTAGCTACTCCTCCTAATTTGGTGTCATCTGCAAATTTGATAAGTATGCCCCTAATTCCCTCATCCAAGTCATTGATAAAGATGTTGAATAGCACTGGGCCCAGGACAGAAGCCTGTGGCACCCCACTGGTCACATCTTTCCAAGACGAAGAGGAACCACTGCTGAGCACCCTTTGGGTTCGGCCGGTCAACAAATTAGAAATCCATTGAACAGTTAACTTGTCTAGCCCACATTTTACAAGCTTGTTTGCAAGAATGTCATGGGGAACCTTGTCAAAGGCCTTACTGAAATCAAGGTATGCGATGTCCATAGCGTTCCCTTCATCTACCAAGCTGGTAACTTTATCAAAAAAAGAGATCAGATTAGTCTGGCATGACTTGTTTCTCTGAAACCCATGTTGACTTTTTGTGATTATGGCATTGCCTTCTAAATGTTCACAGACTCTCTGTTTAATTATCTGCTCTAGAATCTTCCCTGGTATTGATGTCAGACTAACTGGACGATAATTGTTGGGATCCTCTTTTTTCCCCTTTTTGAAGATGGGGACAACGTTTGCCCTGCTCCAATCAGCTGGGACTTCTGTTCTCCAAGAGTTCTCAAATATTATTGCCAATGGCTCTGAGATCACATTTGCCAGCTCTTTTAATACTCTTGGATGTAGTTCATCTGGTCCTGGAGATTTAAATTCATTTAGATTAAGAAGGTATTCCTGTACTACCTCTTTGCTTATTCTGAGCTGGATTTCCCCTGTTGTGAAGCTTTAATGGATGGTGTAATTGTATTCTTATTCTTATTCTAAATCTTGAGTTAAGTCTTGGGGGTCTGTGACAAGAAAAGATATTTAAAGGGGGTCCCTTGCAAAGAAAAGGTTAAGAACCACTGCTCTAGAAGGTTCTGACCAGCTCTGACCAGATGAAAAATAACTCATGACTCAAAGAACTGAGAATGTGCTACCTTTTCATGATACCCAAAATGTAGGACTCGAAGTAGACATCTTGTAACCCCTGTGAACTACTGGTGTATTTTTTAGTAGAATGGTCTTATTCCAATAAAAATTCCAAAAATTAAAAAAAAAAATCCTGTGAACTACTGGTCTGGCCCAGCAGGTGAGGAAACCCTGAGAAGGGGCTGTACTTACTAGCTGAGTTCAGAAAGAGTAGGAGAGCTGGAGTGGAGCTGTAGTCACCAGGGGAAGGAGTAGGCCCTTATCACCTTGAATAAGGTAGTGGTATTTTCAGTTATGAATTCAGGAGTGTGGGGGAAGGATAATTTCTTTGGTGGGATTTTTATATTGCATTTGCATCTTCTGCCTTTTTTAGGGCTTTCAGGTTACATCTAAATGTTGCAGTTCTACTGAGCAGCACAGGCAGAAGAGTCGTGCAGTGAAGTCGTGCCCTGACACCTCATTGGATGCATGGAATGTTTGAAATTATGTACATGTGTTGAATTTAATATCTAATTTGTTGTATTGTTGTTAAAAATATATTGGGGTTTAAATTGTGGTTGCATTGTTTAATTATAGTTAGCCCCATAGAACCCAGAAAGTGGTACAACCTCACTCTGCCTAAATATAGGGCTGAACCTGAAGGTGAGATTTCAAGTATTCTTCATGGCTCCCCATCCTCCCCAGTGCTAATGAGAGTAAGAAAAAGGATGTAAAGCAAGCATCTGAAATATTTTAAAATAATTTTTTATAATTTATTAAGATTGCAGAACCTTAGGATTTCTCACTAGAAAATGGGCATCGCTTTGGCACACAGGATTCTGGTTTTTGCTTGAAAGGGCAATGGGTGTATAGCCAGCCCTAGATCTGCATTAGGGAAGAATGACTGACTACATGTTGTGGTGGTTGTGGGCGTTCTAGTCATTTCCAACTAATGGGGACCCTATCATGGGGTTTTCTTGGGAAGATTTGTTTGGGGGTGTGCCATTGCCTTCCTCTGAGAGTGTGTGACTTACCCATGGGCACCCAGTGGGTTTCCATGGCTGAGAGGGGATTTGAATCCAGAATCATAGTCCAATGCTCAATTGACTATACCACACTGGCTGTCTACATGACCCCCTCAAAAATATGAACTGCAAACATTAACAGGGGGTCTGTGTCCAGCTCCATACTTCACTTGCTGATTTCTGCGTCTTACACCAGAAGTTGGAAAATGTCTGTTTTTTGCCTGGGGGATTCTGGGAGGTGAAGTTCCAAAAAGTAACTTCTTTTCAAGCTCTGGATCACATTGCTATTAAGAGCACAAGAACAGATGGCAGATGGTGCCTCTTGGATTCCCAGACCTATGAATCCAGGAACATGATATTAGAATCTCAAGGTGCCTCCACATTTTAGAATGATAGCAGTCTGACACCGCCATGGCTCAATCTTGTGGAATCCTGTGGAATCCTGTGGATTGGAGTTTTGCGAGGTATTTAGGCTTCTCCATCAGACAGCTCTAGTGCCTTTACAAATTATATATCTCAGGATTCAGTAGGATGGAGCCATGGCAGTTAAGGTGGTGTCAAACTGCTGTAATTCTGTGCGTGGATACACCGAGAATGACATCTATAGTGCCAAGAACCATAAAGTGACAACAACCCTGTCTCTTTATAAAGGGAAGGGAACCTGAGTTCCTCTTTACCCCAGTTTTAGGTAGAAAATAGACTAAAATGACAACAGGATCTCATTGGGTGCAGCCTGTTTGCCTGAGTCAGCCTGATTCACTATCTAGCATAGGTATTTCTGAATCTAGCCTGATTCAATATCTATGAGAAATTTAGAGAAAATGTTCTCGGGGTGGGGGATCCCAAATCAGATAACCGTGTTGACTCATAAGAACAAAACCCACACAGGTAGTCAAATAATATCTCCACAAAAGGGGCCCAGAAGTTGTGTTCACCATGCAGTTGGTGGAGCTTAGATTTATTTTTTCTTGAATAACCAGCCCAAGGCAGAGTTCTGTAGAATCTTCCAGTCCCTCCAGAAGTTACATATTGCATTAGAAACTCTGCTTAGTCCTAATAAGGATATTATGTTCCTAACTCTATTCATCTTTTGCCACTGCTCACCCTGCTCCAAAAGGAACAAAAATAATAATCAACGTCCGGGTCTGGGATTTGAAAATAGCAATTACATTTTTATTTGAGGATGGCCCAACTCATTTTGAAAACCATCTTCCCCAAGGACAAAGGCCCTTTGCATATCTTTTTTTTACTTAAAACAGTTCACTCTGGGGTACATTCCTTGGTCTACCAGGCAAAGGCTATTGATCCCTAAGGAAGATCTTCTTTGAAAGGGGTCAAACAAATTTTGAGCAATAATTGCTCTTTTCAAGCTCCGGGCCAAAGATTTCCCACTTCCCTTTGTTCCACATTACCAGTAGAGCGTAGGCACTGCCCATCTTTTAATTCTGCCTGTGAAAGCCCTATTAACTGTACAGCACCAGCCCTACTTTTTAGGCAGAGTGAGGAACATCTCTAGTGGTACACACTGAGGGGAGGAGAACAGTGGTAGCCCCTCTCAGCCATTCATTGTGAGCCCCCCCCCAACATTCCTTTTTCTTGGATAGTAGAGCTGGGTGTTATGCAGAGTCTGTCCTTAACATGCAACCTAGTCCACTATGATTCATAGAGTCGGAAGAGACCGCAAGGGCCATCCAGTCCAACCTTCTGGTATGCTCTGGTGCAGTATGAGGAATGCTACATGGTTCATGGTGGAAATAAGTTTCAGCTGCCGGTCAGTCCAGTCAGTTTCTGTATATGAAACTGGGTGTGGAAAGAGGAGTGCTACCTTGCCCTTTGTTTCAGGCAGCAAAATGGCTTGGCCTGGCTTGGCCCTGGCAGAGTTTGAACTGTCTAAATCCAGTTGTTAGTCCCAGCTACAGCCACTGAATCAATCTTGACTTACCAGTTGCAATTCATTCAAGAATGGTATATCCACACTGCACAACTGTAGCAGTTTGATCCCAATGTAACTCCCTCGTCTGCATCCTATGGAATCTTGGGATTTGCAGTTTAGTGAAGTATTTAGAATTCTCTACTGCACTCCCCTGATCTATAGCATGAGCATTTTCTGGCAGAGGAATCTAAGTTCCTCACCAAAATACAAATCTCAGGATTCTGTAGGACACAGCCATAGCAGTTAAAGTGCTAGAACTATGCAGTGTGGATATACCCAAAGTCTCCTCTAGTGGGGACTAACAATAAGATTAAGACCAACATATCACAAGTAATGGTGCTATCAATAGCAGGTTACTTTTGCCGGATAATGAGGACCTAATTATGTTGTCTTTGTGAAATACAGCAATGTAATAACAGGTAGTGTCAGCTTCTTACTATAATGAGCAACATTCATTACTCCTAAAACACTGCTGGGGAATCATTTTGGAGGGGTTTTGGCCACCCTTATATTTTTAAGTGCATTTCTACAAATAATAATTTAGAAAGTAGGTTAAGAGTAATGCCAGCAATGTCTCAGTCACCTCCTGTTCTTTAATAAAAAACAAGAAATTGTAATAGGCTAAGGGTATACCTCAGTTAACAAAGCAGTTGTGTAGTCCTGGGCATTACTTATTTAACAGAAGATTTGGTACAGGAGGCAGAAATAACATGGAAAAAATAGGGACAGAACAGTTCAACATGTTTCAGCACACTTTTTATTCAAAACTATCCATATGAACATGGTCAGATAAGCCTTGTATAAGTAAACCAAAACATTTTGAACTTTCAAGAGACAACCTAAAGGCTTTTTTCAAAATGCATCCAGGGATAACTTTTTATTTCATCAGCTTTCCCTTTTCTTATGATTTCTTACAGATCTATGCAATTTAAAAACATGTTGGGGATAGCTAGTGAGGCAGGCTTATCTGCTCTCCCTTTGTCTCTCTGATTTGCTATTCACGCTAGCCCTCCTTCGTCATCCTCTCAATGCTCATGCATCTAAAAACCTTCCAATGAAAGGACAAAGAAGAAAAGGTGGTGGCGGTGGGCAGGTATAAAAAGGCTTTGTAAAAAAGGAGCTTCACACTCAGAGGCTTTGTTAACTGAGGTATGCCTATACTTTGAAAAAAATAATAATAACAAGCAACAGCAACACACACCAAATAATTATTTTTTTAAAATACCATTCCAAGTTCTGGACCCTGATAATGGGACATTAGCTGGCTAAATCTACAGAAGATCCTTCTCACAGTGTGTGGCTTCAGTAAAGTCTAGGGGCTCTGAGCACATCCCACTGTGGTTCCTGCCGTTGTGCAGGCTTAAATCTTCTTGTCTCCTCTCCATCTCAAAGCTTGAAAAAGTTACTTTTTGGATTACAACTCCTAGAATCCCACAGCCAGTATGGCTACTGGTCATGCTGGTGGGGGAATTCTGGGAACTGTGATCTGAAAAAAAAATACAGTTGTCCCAAGCTCTTCTCACTGGGTTAAGCTTCCTTCTCTGGGACAACTTTCCTGTTGTCACTCTGACCCTATGGTGGCACTAGCTGTATGCAACAAGTAAGCTGACTTACAGCGCTGAGCATCTACAGCTCCTGTCGGGGAACAGCAGGTCCCAAGAATTATGGCCTTAATAACTCCTTGGTTTTCTCTGACGGACGGGCCCTTGGGAGATCATTAATGGAAGCAACGCTGGGCAAGGGAGTAGGGGAAGCAGGTAATTGAATATTAAGACACAGCAGGGGTTGGATTGAATGAACGAACAAATGAATGAAATTCTGGAGATCTCATCTGATCCACTACAGTTCCCCAGGTGATTTCAGTACTTTGCCCACACACATGCTGCCTGATGGAGAAAGGGAGAGAGCAGGGTGGGAAAGGCACATGTGCACACTTTATGGTTCTGAAACTCTTCAGTGCCTTTTTCTCATAAGATGCTTTGTATGGGAGCACCTCAGCCAGCCCTACCATTAGGCAAATATTGGACATGGCAGAAGCCATTGACTCTGGAACATGGGGGCAAGGCAGGCTTCAGCTCCCTCAGACTAGAATGGCGGGGGGGAGCAATCACCTCCCCACTCCCAAAATGATCTGGCAAAATTAGACTACCAAGACTCGTGTGTAGTTGAGACTCGTCAAGAATAATCCATCAACCATGTAGTAAATGAACAAGCACTAAGAGAAAATAAGACAGTGATCATCATTGAGCCCTTCTAAGAATAATAAAGGCTGCTGGCAATCTATCAACACCCTTACTTGGGAGCAACCTACACTGAACACATAAAGGACACTTTGAAGTACACTCTATGCATGTAAGAGTTTTCATATTTAAAGATGTTTCAGCAATAATGGATGGGGAAATAATTTGCCCTCACCCTGCAAGTAGTCAAAATCATTAGCAACCTGCTTACAATGTTGGAACCCCCTCACCTTAAAAATAGTTCTAGGATCCCTGGCAGAAGCAGGGGACAAGCCCCCTAGCTGTTCCTCCTAAGCCCCCTGCCCTTTCCTTCTCTTGGAGAACAGATCTTAGTGTGCAACACAGTCTCTCTGGCAACCTCTAAACTGGGCTGCTGCCCTGAGGTGTAGTGAAAGATGCTCATCTCATGGCCAGCACTGGAGTAAGATTCAACTGCCGCTCCAGCTGGCCCATGTACATGGAATGGAGTGGGCAGTGCCATCTTGTCCTTTGCCTTAGGCAACAAAGCATTTTGAGACAGCCCTGTTGAGCACAGTCAAAGAAAGAACAAAATACATACACTTCACATTGGGGTGTAAAAGCTGCCCATGTGTTCCAAATGTAAATACTGATTTGCTGGATCTCATCAAAGGTGTGTCTCATCTGCCAATTCCATTCCCAGAACCACCTGCTTTCAGCCATTCATCCAGCCAGATTCCTCCTTAGCCCCCAATATAGATACAGGTAGACTGCCTTTGGATATGGAGGCACCATTTGACTCCATATCTTTGCCAATAGAGATGGAAAGACCTAGCCTCTATGAATTTCCCTGTATGCCTTTCTCCCTTTAAAATGCTTATAGCTCATGGCAGGATGGGGGAAAAGCACAATATTTTCCTGGCTGCCATTACTGAGTATTTTGAAGAGGAAAGCTGCATCTGACACAAGAACATGTCCTTCAAACGTCCCACAGATTGTGGTGGTATCTTGTGTGTATGTGCGTCCTCTGGTTTCTGTACATGTACAAAATATCTAAGCAGTCTTACATAAACAGCCCTTGACCACAGACATTCCACTGAGTTTCTGCTTAGTTCCTTATTTTTTTTGCCCATTAATATAGAGGCACCATAGGGACATCAGCAGCTGCTTTATATTGAGCCAGAGCATTAATCCAGCATTATCTATATCAGGCATGTGGTCTTTCAGATGTGGTTCAACTCCAGATCCCATCAACCAACATAACCAAGGGAGTTGTAATTCAACATCCGGAAAGCCATATATTCCCGTTCCTGGTCTATATACTGACTGGCAGTAGCACTCCAAAGTTTCAGGAGACTTACCTAGCTGTGCCTGGAGACACCTGAGATTGAATGTGCGGCTTTGGGGATGCAAAACATGTTCTCTACTACTGAAGTACATTGCCCTTCACCCCACCCTCCCCATGTCATAGCGCAGGGGTGGGGAACCTTTGGCCTTCTAGATGTTTTGGACTTCAACTCCCACAAGTCATAGTTAGCATGGTCAGTGGTGTGGAACTATGGGAACTGTAGCTCAAAACACCTAGAAGGCCAAAAGTTCTCCACCCTTGTTATAGGGAAACAGGGTTTTTGGGACAAAGTCACTGACAGCCATTAGTAATGAGGCTGCCAAGTTGAGACTGGCCTGAGCAGTCATTTAATCAAGTAACTCCACACCTTCCCCACGATGTCCATCTTTTGTTCATCTTGAAGTAAGGTAAAGATACTGTACTCTGCACATGGTCAGAATCATTCTCTATCATTACTGTATTTCCTCCAGGGTTTAAGTCCTGGCATTAAAAATAAATTCTAGGATAGAGCCCAGGCAGCTCTGCTTTACAACACACTTTTAGAGCACCAAACCTTCTCAACTTCCTTGCCCACTCACCCCACGCTCCACCCCACGCACTGTTCACAGCCATAGATGAGAATGAGCCGTGTTGCACATGATCAGCCCTAGATCTCAATTCTTCATATCTGTTTTGTGTATTGGAAAACAATTATCATAGACTCTTCCCCTTTTTGCTCCTGTGTCTCATTGCTAAACAAGAACTCTTCTTTCATCCTTTCCCCATGAGTGCTGCTTTCTAAATCCTTTATCATCTCTGTGGATTTTCTCTGATCTCTAGTTCATTTACATCTTTCTTTAAATTGGGTTCACTCTGATGGAGGAAACAGTTAACCTGAAATTTAGCAAGCCCTGAACAGATTACACCCCCCCATCTTCTATCCTCCCCCAAACCAGGTATGGGGGAATCTCTGGCCCTCTAAATCTTTTGGGTATAACTCCCCACCCAGTCCTGCCCAATCTGGACACTGGTGAGGGATTATGGGAGTTGCAGTCCAAAAATACTGAAGGTCATATTCCCCTCTGCCTTTGACAGATGAGTTAATATGCCAACTGCCAGGCATCTCCTAGAGAATACTGCTTTTTACTATGTTGCTCTATTATTCTGGGCTATTCTGTTAAGTCTTGGGTAGGGTTGTTAAACTTTATATTGGGCAGAGCATCCCAACCAGAATGGCCACTAGGCATTGTGGCATTGCAAATCCCAACAGCCTGAGTCAGAACAGGGCTGTTCCCAGCTGTTCTGGGAAAGCTGGAAGTTACATTCCAACAACATCTGGAAAGCAGTAGAACCACCCCAAGTTTATAGAAAGCTGCTTTATATCAGTTTTGTCTCCTATTCGATCTTGTCCAGTATTCTTGTTGAGCAGATTTCAGGCATGCAAAATTTCCTTCCTACTTCCCCAAACTACTGGAGTCCCAACACCTACCAATCAGAACCGGGGAACTAAAGCATAAATTTAATATTGTAGATTTCTGAGCCCATAGACATATGTATGCACAAAAATTTCCTCTTGGCTCCTGAGACTTTCTTAAGTTCAACAGTAAAATTTAAGAGGGAGGGCATCATTTTGTCACTGCTATTATTAAGCAACTGGGAGTGAGATGTCTTTGCCAAACTACTGCAAACCATCCAGAGATCTACCAGCAGATGTGACTTCTGCCCACCCCTCTGACTGGCAGTTGCTGTCCAGCATCTCAGGCAGAAGTCTTTCCTGTCTTGACCCTCTTCCATACACACACATTAAAAAGAGAGAGAGAGAGAGGTCAGGGATCAAACATGGACCTTCTGCATAGAGAGCATGTGATGTACCATTGATCTATGGCCCCACCACGTACCTCCCAGGTCTGTTCATGTTCCATTTGAACCCATGTGGGTTCTTATTGCCAAAGTCCTTGTAATTTGTCCTTTAACTCTAACCTGAACCTTAACCCTAACCCTGAATGAGACCCAGTCCCTGGGCCAGTCATCGTCTTGCAGCCTAACCTACCTAACATGGTTGTTGTGAGAACAAAATGCCAAAGTGAAGAGATCATTTATTTATGCTCCAGCCCTAAGTCCCTTGGGGAGGGGGAAAATTAGGACGTTAGTGTAACAATTAATAAGTAAGATCACATCTGCAGAATATATTTTCCTTAGCACTCAGTACTCTAATACTTTTCAAAGTGATGACACACACACACACACACACACATTATGACCCATCCTTTAAGGGGTTCAAGGAAATGAAAACCGTTTCTATCCCACTCCCCCTTTATCCTCACAATAACCCTGGGAGGTAGGTTTGACTGAGAGATAATAACTGGCCCAAGTTCACTTTATGAGCAGGTGCGGATTTGAACCCAGATCAATGCACTCTGACCACTATACTATGCTGCCTCTCTGGGATTGAAAGTTAGAGCTTCTGAGTCAAAGGATTCCATATCCTGGCAGCCCCAAGCCCTTGGACTGATTTCCTTTTCAACACGTAGCTCTCTTTCCCTCCCACAACCTCTAGCATGTCTTTTGGCTTTGCTTTCCCCATAGCACTTTATATTAATCTTGCCCTGAATTTCATCTTCTTGATGACAAGGCTGTCTCGTCAATCCACCCAAACTCATTCTGGATTCTAATCCTGACCTCCTCAATATAATGCAATCAATGCCAGCTTTGCCATGGCTCTGCATTTGATAAGGTTCTTCCCTGCTCCTTCATCGGAGTCCTTCACAAAAAATGCTGAGCAGCACACAGATCACTTGGCGTCTCCTCTTTCTCTGTTTACTTTGGAGATGTGATTTTCTCACCATTTCTGTAATAGTCACACCAGAGCTTGAAAAGGAACAACAACTCCCAGAATCCCCTAGCCAGCATGGCCACTGCTTGGTCCCTGGGATTTTTGCAAAGAAGATTGGGCTAGGTGATTCTTGCTTTGATATCTTATGCCCTTATAAAAACAAGAAGGCACTCTTAATTGCCCTACCTCCTCAGTGTGATGAGATGTGTAGTCCTGGGATTTAGAATCGGGGGGGGGGGGACCGGCAAACAATGCAGACAGATTATACCATGGCTTATGTTGATCCCAAAATGGTCTACAAATGACCTACAAGGGATTCAGGGATGCCCCCCCCCTTGCATCCTTGCATCTCACCTTCCAGATGAGCACTGGGGTGGTAGGTCAAAACTAACAAAATGAATTTCAAAAGGGAGAAATGCAGGATACTACACTTGGGCAGTAAAAATGAAAAACACAAATATAGGATGGGTGACACCTGGCCTGATGGCAGTATAAGCAAAAGGGATCTAGGAGTCTTAGTGGACCACAAACTAAACAAGAGTCAGCAGTGTGACACAACAGCTAAAAATGCCAATGCAATTCTAGGCTGCGTTAATAGGAGTATAGTGTCTAGATCAAGGGAAGTAATAGTGCCACTTTATTCTGCTTCAGTCAGACTTCACCTGGAATACTGTGTCCAATTCTGAGCACCACACTTCAAAGAAGGATATGGACAAGCTGGAAAGTGTCCAGAGGAGGATGACCAAAATGGTGGGAGGTCTGGAAGCTAGGCCCTATGAGGAGCGGCTTAGGGAGTTGGGCATGTTTAGCCTAGAGAAGGGAGGGTTAAGAGGGGACATGATAGCCATGTTTAAATAATTGAAGGGATGACATGTTTGGACATGTTTGAGGATGGAGCAAGTTTGTTTTCTGCAGCTCCAGAGAGTAGGACACAGAGCAATGGACTCAAACTACAGGAAAAGAGATTCTGCCTAAACTTTAGGAAGAACTTCCTGGCAGTAAGAGTAAGAGTGGAATACACTGCCTCAGAGTGTGGTGGAGTCTCCTTCTTTGGGACTTTTTAAACAAAGGCTGGATGGCCATCTGTCATTAATGCTTTGATTATTTATTCCTGCATGGCAGAGGGTTGGACTGGATGGCCCTTGGGGTCTCTTCCAACTCTATGATTCTATGAATTCCTACTGTTATCTTGTATCTCAGACGGACGATAACAGCAGGGTTCCCTACTGTAGCCTACTTATGTTCTCTGCTGGGAGGGAAGCCCTTGTTATCTCTGAGCTTGGAGACAGCAGGAGCACTTTCAGTGCAAAAAAAGGCACGGAAGCCTGGGCCTTCTCTCAGCACAGGGTGGAAGGAAATGGCACCTAGTTGGGTTGTGGGACTGACGATATCAGCGGGGTGCAGAGCTTGGGAGGGTCCCATTCCATGTGACATTATCTAGACCCCCAGCTTGGGGTCCAGGGAGTAATGCACAATCCCTCAGACTAATCCACTTCCCCACCTTGAACTATGTCTTAATTAGTGTTAAAAGATCCCAACTAAGCTCTCTTGCCTTGTAAATTAAAAAAAAATAATCCCAGTGGACCAGCTTGCCTAGTCAAAGAAAGAAGGAAAACCAACAATCACAGAAGACTGAAAATGCAAACCCATCTGTATTTGAAGCTGCTTTCTGCTCGTTCTTGGCTATTTTCACCCTTACCAGGAAGCTTAAATCTTAAATTGTTATATTGTTTACAATTTAAGATATGAAGATGACATTCTGTTAATAGCAGAAAACAGCAAAAGACTAATGAAGAAAAGTTAAGGAAGAAAGTGCAAAAGCAATTGGCTACAACTGGATATTAAGAAAACAAAAACAATGACCACAGATGATGCATATGTAGAAATAGTTAAACGATTTTCTATGTCTTGGCTTAGCTGCTAATCAAAATGGTGAATGTAGTCAAGAAAATAGAAGATGGCTAAGACTTGGAAAGGCAGCTATGAAAGAACTAGATATGACCCTCTGGTGTAAATATACAGCATGTCATTACATATAAAAGTCGGAATCTCCATAACATACTATTTCTGATTTCTATGTATGGTTGTGAAAGCTGGATAGTGAAGAAAGCTGACAGGAAGAGGATCAACTCATTCGAAATGTGGTGCCTGGAAAGGTGGTTCTATGGATACCACGGACTGCTGAAATGACCAATAAATGGGTCCCAGAGCAAATCAAGCCTGAAGTGAACTTGACTAAGCTGAGGCTACGGCACTTTTTACCGTTTTACCATTTAGACAACATGACTATTGGAAAAGATTATAATACTGCCTCTGCATGGTAAGGTTGCAAGAAGGCAACAGGGGAGGAGGAAGAGTGCACAACAAGTGGATTGGCTCAATCAAGGAAGCCACGGCTTTGAGTCTGCAAGACATAAGCAGGGCTGTTGATGACCCAGGCTCTTGGTGGGCTCTTCTTCATAGAACTGCCATAAGTCAAACTGGATTTGATAGCAAATAACAACATCGTCAATAAGCTTTCCCTCATTGGCGAATGATTTTACTGTTAAGCTTCTATCATCAGTGCTTTCTGTTGGGCTAGTGAACTTCAGGGAAACAGCTGCCACATCACACAAGCTAAGTGTGAATCGGGAACTAGACAACAACAGGTAGCCATAATAGCAGTATGGCCAATTCCAGATAGTACCTTGTTTGTTTTTTGTTTGTCTTGTTCTTGGTTTGCCAGTAAATTCAGAAAACCTACACCTAATGAGCAATTCAAATTATGCCATTACAGCAAAAGACATTACTGAACTAAAGTGTTTTGCATTTCAGAGACACATTATGGATTCAGATAACTGCAATAATGCTTTGTGTTCAAAACACTTCTCAGCTAAAACATTTGTATTTCCTTTTCTGAATTATTCAAAGTGTGCACTGGAGCTTTGAGTCAGCTCTGGATCCAGCATTCACCTGAGTCCTCCCAGCTCCATTCCATCACTTGCCCTGCAAGGATTCTCCTTATGCTCTGCTGGATCAGAACACAAACCCATCTAGTGTGGCATTGTGTTCACACAGTGGCCAACAACTAACTGCCGATAGGAAGCCCTCTGCCACTGCCTATGGTCCTGGATAGAGCACACAGGAGCAGGAATATGGAATGTGTAGCCCTCTGGATGTTGTTGGGCAATACTTCCCATCATCCCAGACTTAGAGGGATGATGGGAGCTGCAGCCCAACAGTATCTGGAGAGCCGCATGCAACCTTTGCCCCACAGCCATCATGACTAGAAGGTACTGATAGATCCTCCACCACAAATCTGTTTACTGTCTTGTTAAAGCCAGTGGAGTTGGTGGCTGTCCCCACATCTTGTGAGAGGGAAGTCCATCGTTTGTGGACTCAGTAGGTCTATTCAGGTATACTAATCCTCCTTGCATTTAGAACTTTATGAGGGAAGGAGGGAGGGAAGGGAAGGGTGCGGCAGCTTCACCCTCTCCCTTGCAGTCCTCCTTACCCTCCACATGCAATCTAGAACCTTGGAAGATCAGGCTTCTAAATTGCATTCAGTACCTACAAGTTTACAACAACCTTCCAACTCATGAAGTGCAACGGAGATGAAGGTGAAGCCAACATGCTTGTACTCCATGTGCCTTAATAACAGGGATGAGGGGGTGGGTGGGATAGAACAGTGCTTCTTAAGGTATATGATGTGGGAGATCCCCACCCCCTCGTGTGCCAGGGACTCGTACCATATTTATGCCCAATGGCTACAACTATTTCTTTCTTTCCTGGAAACTCTCCAGGGACTGGCAGCACATGGTTCAGGAAACAGCACTGGGCCAGGGGCCACCACTTTGTGTAGCACTGGGCTAGACCATCCACATTAGAATTTGCAGGCAAAGATATTGTCCTGAATCTGTCACCCTTTAGCTTCATAGGATAACTTCAGATTCTAAATATCATGAAAGAGGAAGAATACTCCCCACACCTCTTTCTTTTCTCACAACGTGCATAATTTGAGATAATGGGGGGGTATTTTGAGAGTTGTAGACCAAAAAAAGAAATATTTTCAAGCTTGGTGTGTAGCCAGATCTGTGTAAAATATAAGGCAGACAAATTCACCACCTTAAGAATCTAAATATTTATTAATGTGGTTGCCTTAAGTCGGAAATTACTTGAAGGTACACTGCCGCCGCCACCAAGCTGTCTAGTTCAAGCTTCTAGCCCTCATGGCTGTGGAATAACTTTGATAAAGAATAGCTAGCAGTTGATAAAATCCTGCAACTCAGGAACAATGCAGGGGCAGGCTCCACTAGTCTGGGATGGGTTTTCAGTACTGTATTATGCGTATGCCCTTGGCATCAGCCCACATAATTATCAGAAGCACACATGCTGCCTGATCCTATGCCTCCTTTGCTTGGAACAAAAACTCCACTCAATGGGTCTCCCTTTCAGGTAAGTGCACCTAAGATGGCAAATTAATGAAACATAGTATATGGAACGGCTTACTTTGTGAAACAGAAGTAACGCAAAGCAGCTTCATTTGTATTACCTTGGAAAAGGATCTGTGTTTGTTTTTTATATATCATCCCTACATATTATATACTCAGCCCCACCTGTACCTCACACAGATGGAGGAAGCAGAAGCCGCACTCTGAGCTGTCCAAGCCTTCATGTTTGATTATCATAGCCAACCCTTGAAATCTATTAATCGCAAATACTGAAAGCACATTTACAGCTGTGAGTCAGGCGCTATATCAGTTCAGAACATGGATGCCAATATTACTGAAGGACAGAAAGGCTTGGACTTGGGAAGAGAACCATGGATGGCCCATCGCCAGGAACTGTCAAAGGAACTAGCCTTACACTTACCTTGTCCCCATTAAAATACACAGTCAGGCAATGGCAGGGGGGAAGACACGCTGAGTTAGGGCACAGTCCCAAGAAACCTATCCACCTGTAGTTCTCAGAATGAGAAAAATCTAACACTCCAGACATGAGCAAATAGTCCTCAGTTAGGGGAGGTATGTAAAGGTTAATCTGGAGAGTATCAGGAAGCCACTTTGCACTGTTTGGAAAAGCAACCTTTTTGACTAGAACCCCCAGCATCCCCAGGTGGCATGGTCACTGGGCATGGTGGCTGGAGGATTCTGGGATAGGAGTCCAAAAAGTAAATTCAATGCTGTTTGTGGGTTCTGGGAATAGTAGTTCAAGAAGTAACTTATCCAAGCACCATTTAGGAAGAGTAGAAGGGGGCAACAGAGTAATCTTCTATAGCTTATCCAGACAGGCAACTAGCACCTATTCAATCAGCTATTTTTAATGTCACTTTGGGCTGCTTCTTCCCATTTCCACATCCACAAACTCTTTTTAGAAAATGAAAATGTGTGGTCTTCTCATCCTTATTAATTATTGGGCTGAGGAAGATCAGCCCCATCCTCTCCAAACAACAGAGTCTTCAGACATTTTAAACTAAATAGGGAATCCTGATAATTTCTTTACCCCAACCCCATTTTCCTCTGTCCATTGCCTCTCCCTCTCCCCTCCCAACCACAGCAGTTTTCCCAAATAGTGAGGAGAGATAGGGGCATCTCTTCCCCCATCCCCTTTTCCTTTCTCTTCTGCCCATGTGGGTGCCTATGGAGACACAGACACAAAGCACTGCAGATCCAACTTGAGACATGCAGAAGAGAAAGGTAAAGGAAATTAAAAGGAGAAGCCTGGTATACTAGAAACTATTGTTTAAAAAATAAACAAACCACCCTGCTGGTAGGAAGAAAATGACTCCAGACCACGATCGCCCAACATGTTTGACCACTCTGGATGAGCTTTAAGTCTGTCTGGATAATTCCAGATAGCACAGGCAGCTTCTTCAGGAAGAGTTCCCTCCATTTCAGTAGCGGAAAGAACCAGTGCTTTTACCATTGTTTCTCTTGTGGTTGTGTGAAGTTGTTTCCGATTTATGGCAACCCTAAGGCGAACCTATCATGGGGTTTTCTTGGCAAGATTTGTTCAGAGGGAGTTTGCCATTGCCTTCCTCTGAGGCTGAGAGATTGTGACTTGCCAAAGGGCACCCAGTGAGTTTGCTGGCTGAGTGGGGATTCGAACCCTGGTCTTCAGAGCCATGGTCCAATACTCAAACCAATATGCCATGCTGGCTCCTAATGTTTCTCTGCCGCCCCTTAATGTGAGCAACCCAGGGCTGTGGGGTAGGGCAGGGGAAGCATCAGTTCATTTTTGGATAAGATTTTACCAAAACTGACTTCCCCCCCCCCCATATCTGGAAGAGAAAGAACCTGAGATTTAAACACTTACAATGTAGAAAAACCAAAACTTACAGATTTGTCTACTCAGGCCCAGAACTCTTAAAAAGTCAGGGTCTGAATCCTTGCATATTCCACCATGTTAGTGCTAAATTAAAGTTGCCACTTCTTTTTTCTCAGAGGCTTCTACTTTTTAACACCTACATGGCAACATGGTTCTTTCCATGCTAGGTATACCTGCACTCATTGCATTTGGCTGGTGCAAATGAGGGAAGAATTGCATTTCAGATCACTTTTGAAAATTTTGCCAAAACTGGCAAATCACATCCAAGCTGAAGGCCTCACTGAGTCATGAAATTTTCTGGATGACCTGGGGCCAGCCACTTAACCTCAATTTGACCTACCTCACAAAGTTGTTATGAAGATAAAGCAGCAAGAGAGATATGGACTCTTCCTTGAGCTCAGTGAAAGAAAAATGGAATATCTTTGTCATCACCATAACCACCACAATCATCATCATCATCACCACCACCATGGCCCCCACATCCATTCAAGTTAGGACTAATGTTGGGTTTAGCCGGGTGAGTCTGCCTCAGTTCTGGATTATATGGGGGAAAGTGAATAGGCTGTAATTTGGGACACCAAGCTTTTGGGGTTGGGGAAGGAGGAAGATTTGTCCTCTGACCAAGAGGAAGGACCTGACGCCCCTGCCTGCCTAACCCGCTCCCCTCCACTGTATAACTGCTTGGTCAGAGCCATGCTCGAAGGCCCAAGGCCTGCCACAGTTATATCTCACTCTGTTTTCAGATACAGGACACTGTTCTGATAGGAGGCCTGATCTGGCTGAGGCTTGACGATTCTTTTTTGCTTTTCGGTGAGCCGGCAGGACACCTTCTCTTTGGGACAGTGATTGGTGCTGGAAGATTGCAGAAAGCTAAATAGCTTATATAGCAACATCATTAATCTAACTAAAGTGATCTGCTATTATGTAATAAAATACGCTCAGAAATGACATTACTAATTTAATGGGAGCAAGGATAAATCAAATGCTCGTAAGAGAAAGGGAACCGGTAAAGCTATCCGAGCAAAGGGAAAGAGACCCAGCAAGGATGAGCCCCTCATTGATTAAAGATATCCAAGACCTCTGTGGGAAGAAGGCTGGCCAACTTCTTCAAAACATCCTCTGCTCACCTCCAGGCTCCCCAGCCCCAAAGCTTTGCCTGCTAGTCCTTGCGTGTTGAGCTGCCCCTGAAGGCAGAAGAGCAGCTCAGGCTTGTTTCCTTCTGGCAACAAGGACACATGGAGGAGCCTGGGACCACAGAGGTGAAGCACTGGGGTTTGTAGGTTAAGCAAAGGGGATTAAGTAAAATGTTCTTGTTTCCTCTAACTTTGGCTGCATTCGTCACAGCCACTGGGGAGAGGGGAAGTGGGTGGAATTCATTTTCTCAGCAACGGGATATATTATTATCAGCTGCTATTCCTCTTATTATGCAAAGTAATTCAAGGTGGTTTGAATGAGCAATTCAGACCCACTGGCACTTAAAAAGGTACTAGTGATGAAAACTGCTAGAACTCATGGGTTGATACGGATCAATGAAGTTGCTTGCACTTTTAAACTGTCCTTGGAGGCATGGCTATGGGGACTGTCACAATGAACATCCACACTTCTGTGTTTAGCACCACACCACACCACTGATTGCCAAAACTAAATGCAATCACCACTGGTGGGTCAATTGGAAAACCATTGCTCTGGATCATTCTATTAAGATGTTAATACATACATTTATACTGTGCTTTCAGGCTATAAAGTTATAGCCCCACTAAGGGTGCCTCAGGGGCCATAGGGTACTTTACTATGAATTCTGCCCACCCCCATGATGATGATGGTAGTGGTTATTACAGTCATCCCTTCACATTTGCGGGGGTTAGGGGCAGACAACCCCCACGAATGTGAAAAAACCGCGAATAAGAAATGAGCCTGCCGGCGAGCGGTTTTCCACCCCAGTCCCTTCCCAAGGCAGCAAGGAGCTTCCTGAGAAGCCCCTGGCTGCCTTGGGAAGGGAGTGGGGTGTAGCAGGAGCGCGCCAGCTGGTTCCCAACCCCCCTTCCTAAGGCAGCGAGGAGCTTCCTGAGAAGCCCCTGGCTGCCTTGGGAAGGGAGTGGGGTGTAGCGCGAGCGCGCCAGCTGGGTCTTAAACCCCCCCCCTTCCCAAGGCAGCGAGGAGCTTCCTAAGAAGCCCCTTGCTGCCTTGGGAAGGGAGTGGAGTGTTGAGCAGTGGGGGGGGCAGGCAGCTTTCCGAGAATGATCAAAACTATGAATGTGAAAGTCGCAAATGTGGAGGGGCAACTGTATTATTATTATTATTATTATTATCATTATTATTATATTTATTTGTATCCCACTTTCTCCTAAAATTGTGGCTCAAGGCAGCATACAATTTAAACAGAGAGGAGAGAGAGATCTGCCTGCAGAGATTCCAGTTCTGTAGCAATGAACCTTTTCCCTGCTATGGTTGACCTATTGCTGATTAGACTTTAGGTAAAAGAGCTGAGGCTGAGAGACAGAAGCTGACATCCTACAGATGTTGCTGAGGTACAACTCCCATCATCTGTGACCATAACTATGCTAGCTGGGGCTGATGTGTGTTGAAGTCCAACAACCTCCGGAGGCTACGTGTCTTCCACCTTTGGTTTAACAAACTAGTTGTGCAGCTCTCTTAGCAAGCTGCAGAGGTTTATGCTAGACTTCTTCATTTCTGCTAACTCTGATGTACATTCCTATTTGTATTATTCCAGTATATTGGTCATGTGGTGCTATGAGTCTCTGGGCCACCACTTTGCAACAGACTCCAGTAAATACATAAAAGAGACCCCACAAGACTGAGGTGTGTGCACCCCAACATCTGGAAGAAATAAAATAACATCACCATAATTTTAGAATCATATAATTTTAGCATGTTAAAAACTCAAAGGTCACTGAGTGCAACTCCTATGTCACAAGGATATTCAACACATAATGAGTCTACACAATTCCAAGAAGCCATTACCATAACCAGAGAATCAGCTCCCTGAAACAAAACACTTTCAAGCTCTGTATTTTTATATGACTTGAAGAAGTGAGCCAAGCTAACTGCAGAGGGAACAGATGAATCTAAGGAAGGGAAGGATCATTTACTTATCCTTCTTCTGGAAAATTCCCTCCTGCATCCGTGCATTGCCATCATGAAACCTGGAGCATGACCAAAACATACCCCAATCTCTCTCTCTCTCAAGTCCATTCTAAAAAGAAAATTATACTATATTGAGCACAATATGTTGATAACTTCCAGAGAAAAAGCTGTGTTGGTCCATCGCAGCAAAACCAAGAAAGAGTGGTGATACCTTAAAGGCTGACCAATTTTATTATGGCATAAGCTACTGTGGACACTGTCCCCTGCTAATAAAGGCATTTGTTAGTTTTTTCAAGTGCCATGGGTCTCTTTTTTTGGTCCTGCTTGTGACAGACTAACATGGCTCCTCCCTTTTGGCAACTGTCCACTGCACTCATCTGAGAAAGTGGCTGGGGTCCACAAAAGTTGATGCCATAATAAAATTGTCTAGCCTTTAAGGTGCCCAGTGCTGCAAGACTCTTCATTGTGTCTGTTGTCTTCATCTTTCTCTGCAATTGTGCTCCAGAGAAAAAGCTAACACCCCTTCCTGTCAAAATCATATCCAAGAGAAAACAAACACATATGCACATGTACACGCACACAAACACGAACAAAAGAGACCACCATAGACTCATTGGTCTATAAACCCCAAGATTCTTGCTCCTAAAATCCTCTTTCTAGAGTTGATTTCGGTCTTTGTTCTTGGAACAGTTACGGGCAGAAATGTCTCATTAAGAGTAGAGGGAAGCAATCCTTCTCCTGCTTTCTGAGCTAAATTTGCCAGTGCTCAATATGCTCCTGCTTCATTCCCTAATTTGTTTATACTATTAAGAGAGGCATTTCACAGAAGACACAAGTGAAGAAATTAGTCTCTAGGAAATTAAGGGCCCTTGATTCGCCTGGATTTCAAACCACAATGCAACAGTCGGCTGACTTGGGCAGAGGTCTGGCTCCATCTTTCAAGGGCTGGACTCTCTCTCTCTCTCCCCCAGCAAACTTTCTTTCTACACCAGAACCCTGCACCACATTTCTGCTGCCCTAAAATGCTTCAGCTCTGTTCCTCACCACAGTTTGAAACCAGAATTGGAAAACAACATCGCACAAATATTGGTCAAGGTTGCTGGTCACCCATAGTGAAGATGCAACAGCTAGAAAACATGGCTGGGGAATCTGTAGCCTTCAGATGTTGCTGGATTACAGCGTCCACAATTCCTTGCCATAGGTCAGATTCCTTGGCTTGATAGGAACCTGAGTCTGGCAACATCTGGATTCCCCAGAATTAGAGTGAGTCAGTGTGGTAGAGATGAGAACCTTCTTCCTCAATTCAATGTTTTCCAGATGTGAAGATTTTGTACCATCTATGCTGGCTGGGATATGACAGGAGCTGTCATTCAACACATTTAAAGGGCACATTATTGGGAAAGTCTGGCTCATGGGTGTCCGATGAGAAAAAAGGGAGTTCTGGCTTCAAACCCACACTTAGCCAATAAAGTTCCTTAGATAACCCTGACTAGTGGCCCTTTCACACTGAATATTGATTCCACTTTAAGTGCTATGGACAACTGGGATCAGCAGTGTATGGAGGGGCTACTTAGAATTCTCAGCCAGAAATTTCCTCTGGTGCCTCTGACCAAACTACAAAACTCCAGGAGTCCATAGGATGCAGCCATGGCTGTTAAAGTGGAACCGTAGTGCTATAAATGCATAGTGCAAAAGGGCCTCTAGGTGCTGTCTCTGAGCCTAACCTATTTTACAGGCTTATTGTCAGATTAAATGAGTGGCAAAGCAAAGGACCCTAATTCCTTTTGAGGAATGAGTGAGATAAAAATGTAATAAACAATGAATTAAAATAATGGATTCAAGAAAAGAAAGGAGGTCTCAAAAGGCCAGTTCTTATACGTCCCTGCTTGGTGACATGGATCTATAAAAGGCACCCAAATGATGGCTGCTTGCCTATGCTCAGTGGGTAGGCTGAACAGAATCACTGCATTGTCTCTGTCTTTGCCATGGAACAAGGGCTGCAATTTAGAAAAGAGGTGCTGGCCCTACCACTGGGCAGAGTGAGGTAGGTGGATGCCTCAGGCAACAGGTTTTAAGAATCACAAATGGGGCAGCAAATGGTTAGTTACTTATTTTGCTAGGACTGTATTTTTTAATTTTTAATTATTTTTGCTGCAAGGGAAGGGAACAGAGATCTTGTGGGCCTTTCTGCCTCATGTGGCCAAATAAAGTGGCTGGTTTTGGGCTCAGTGCATCCTGAGAAGGGTGGATATCATTTGCTGCTCTGTCGGCCCCAAAAAATGTTTCAGGAGGCAAAACAGATCAGAAACTAGTGGTTGTGAGAGAACACATATGTGAGTGAAGAGCTCTAGGACAGTGGCTCTTAACCTTTTCTTTACCAGGGACCCCCTTTAAATATCTTTTGTTGCCATAGACCCCCAAGATTTAACTCAGGATTTAAAACCCTAATAATGATAACAACAACACCTGAAAATAATAATAACACAGTTACACCATTCATTAAACCTTCCCTCAGAGACACTGGGAGGGAAGACTTTTCTCCTGTTTCTTCCTGCAGGTTTGTGGCTGGAGTGGACTGAATGGCAATGTGCAGGCCAAGCCAGCAAGCCAGCCTGCCTTTGCCTTGGCTCCTGTCATGTGGCCACTCCACTGCAGGGGGAAGGTGGGCCAAGCAGCCTTCAAGCCTTCGCGGACCCCCTGTGAGGACATTGTGGGCCCCTGGGGGTCCACACACCACAGTTAAGAGCCACTGCTCTAAGAGATTCTCAAATGCCTTGCCTCTGCAGTATCAGCAAAAGCTCCAGTGCAGGGGACCTGAACTATAAAGCATCCCAAAGAAAATGAATCATATGGGGACTAACCTCACCAGGCCCAGCTTGCAAAGCAGAAAGTGGGAGGCCTAGTATATGATAAAAACAAAGTCTGAAAGGTCATTCATACACATAATTTGTGGATTCAAAGGTCACTGTTGGCTGGGGTATTTTAGGAAGTGCAGCTCCCAAAAGTAACAGTTCCAAGCTCTGTACAGTATACAATTCAACAAAACACTGTACTGGGATTTCAAGCATTCAAAGCTATTATTTATTCATTGCCAATGGCCATTTTAAAAAAAGGCATTAATCCTATAGACCTGCCCTTGAGGACAGACCTCAAAAACAAATTCAGTTAATCTTAACTGGGTTTCTAGTTCTGCATGCTTCTGTATCTCTAGATTCCAGAAAACCAATTTGCCTGGATTTTTAGCAGCAAGAGGTCTTTTTATTTAAAAAAGGAAGAAAATTAAAAAGGAAGGAAGGAAGGACTTTGACCACACTACAACATAATGAGAATCCAGTATCTGGAGTCACCAACAAAAGAAAGGCACTCAAGCATAAAGTGTGGGCATTATAAGAGCTATCTAATATTGGGGAACCAGGGCTCATGTTCAAGACCAACTTGGAAATGGTATCCAGTGGGGTGTGTGGAATCATAATAACCACTTATGTCCCTCACTCTCCTCTCTCTATTTTATTTCTTCTCTTTGTCTTTCTCAGGGCATATCTGCACTGCAGACAAACTAGTTGAACAGCCATCCCTTCTCCCAAGGGAGCCTTAAGACTCATTGTTCTGTGTGTGCATGTTGTGTGATTATTTGGAGGGGCTGCAGGGTGGGGAAAAGTCCCGTCAGATAGGAGAGAACCAGCATGATATTTCTAATGCAGAAATTCTCACTCTTTTTCTTTCTGTACCCCATCCTTTTCCCATGTCTCTGCTTTTTTTGGGGCAGGGGGAAAGGTGCCAAATGATCTGATGTACCTGAGCTCAGGACTGGGGCTTCAAGTATTGGGCACTTGTCAAGGCCCAGGCCATGGTGAGAGCTCACTGCTAAACCCCAGGTCCTGTGTTCTACTCATATTCTAGCTTGCAGTTGCTTCATGTCTGTCTGCACTATGCACAACACCTTCCACTTGCCTTACCCCCTCCCTCTTGTTGTTGGCGCAAATTTGCAGAGCTTGGAAAAAATACTACAAGCTCGAGAGATTCTGACCCCAAAGTTGTAGCCCTAGAGTAACTTTCCCAAGCTCTGCAATTTGTATATAAAAAAAGAAGCACACAGATGGGCAGAAATGACAGAGACAAGGAGAGGGATCCACTCAAAGATGGTGGAGGGGGGTGATGAAGGCATCTTGTCCAAGCCCTGATCCTCTTCACAAGACTGGATGTAACACTGATTACATTATGACTCACTTGTGGGGCTCAACCTATTCGATGAAGATAAGAGGTGGATGGGCAAGGGTTGTTTTAGTGGCCCATGCCTCCCCCTGAAGCTGCCAGTAGATTTTGGCAGTAATTTGCAATGGGGGGGGCGGGCTTTAAAACAAGCAGGAAATGAAAGCTAATGTTTCAGAACTGCGTTGGAAACCTATAGCCCCCAGGTGTATTTGGACTACAACTCCCATTATCCGTGGACACCACAGAGAGTATGCCGGGGCTGATAGAAGTTGGAGTCAAACATGCATTATGAAGAGTGGATTAAGGAGCTGGGTATATTTAGCCTGAAGAAGAGAAGGTTAAGAGAAGACAGGATAGCCATGTTTAAATATTTGAAGGGATGTCAGTCTGAAGATGGAGCAAGCTTGTTTTTTGCTGCTCCAGAGACTAGGACACGGAGCAATGGACTACAGGAAGAGAGAGTTCACCTAAACATTAGGAAGAAATTATTGACAGTAAGAGTTATTTAGCAGTGGAATGCACTACCTCAGAGTGTGGTGGAGTCTCCTTCTTTGGAGGTTTTTAAACTGGCTGGTTAGCCATCTGTTGGGAGTGCTTTGATTGGGTATTCCTGCAGGGCAGGGGTTGCACTAGATGGCCCTTCTGGTCTCTTCCAACTCTATGATTCTATGATCCTCTGGAGGGCCACAGGTTTCCTCATCCCTGGTCCAGGACAACTGTTCTAAAAGGAAGCCTAGGCAGTTCTTGGGATCTCTTCTACAAATCCCTTCTCACAGCAACATTACAGGCACTGCCAATAGCCCCATTCTGCAACTTACATGGCCTCTGAAAGAAGAGCTTCAAATATGGGAATAATCCTGGCACACTGCTTCATCCCTTGAGGAAGTGCAGAGGCCTTCAGTGAAACAATTTGTGATCCAAGAGGAGCATCCCCAAGATCTTTTGCAATGCCACAAACAACACTGGAGCGGGACTCAAACTGCAGGCACCTCTTGTTCCTGGCTGCACCCTTTAGGTTACAACTCAGGAGCTAGCCCCATCCTTCAGAGTGACAGAAGGCTTCCCCTTCACACTGTTCAGTTCTTCAGTCTCTCCCTCTCTGGATGGGCAGGGAGAAAAATCAAAGCAAAGGCGAACTGGCAATTAGAAACTCATTACCTAACTTGATCCCTTTTGCCTCTGCAGACGTCAAGGAGAAGACTTTTGCAAGGGTGAGAGGAAGCGGGTGTGACACCAGGACAATAAAACAAACACCACAGATCCCTCCTCTCTGCATTGGAGAAGGATATATTTTGCTGGCACAGATTATAAATACGGATAGCATGAAATATTCATATAATCCCCAGGTACCAGCTCACAGCATTTCCGCTCCAGTGGAAAGAGGATGCAGTAACCTTGTGTTGCAGACTGTCACGGTGCAGGGGGCAAAAGCATAATGGGTAGCAGAGCCAAGGGTTCTCAACTGGCAGGATCCATAGGCCTCTGATCAGGGGCTGTTAGACATGAGAGGAGAAACAAGCGGTTTTGGACGAGCGTTGCTGGCATGCACGCAATGCTACCAGGGCCAGTGGTTCAGCTGGCAGCTGCGGAAGTCAGTGGATCCCCTACTGGATTGGTAGTGGCAGCATCTGCCACTAGGAGCTAAGATTTGGGGCAGCGGGTGTGAACATGTGTATATGTCTAGAGATTATTTGGTTTGTCAGTGTGTGTCTCCCTTGCGATGGAGGCACTGCTTCACATGGATCTCGGAAAGAGCCCATCTTCCCGCATCTTTGCTGGAGGAGAGGAGAGGAAGATGAGTCAGAAACACAGAGGCTGCTCAGGATGCAGTGGTGGAGTGGCAAGGCACTTTCGTACCATCCCGGTTTGGCAAATAGGAAGAGCTGCAAGCCTTAATAGGCTTAAGACTGCAAAGTAATCCACTAAAGCCATTGAATTGTTTAGCAAGCAGAGGCCAGTTTTAACAGATCAGGCCAACAGTCAGAGGCCTTCTTGTTCAATCTGGGGGCTATTTTGATCCTGTAGTATGTAAATTACGAAAGGCTCTGTATAGGTCTGGCTCTACCATTAGGCAAAGTGATGCAACAATCTCAGGCAGCATATGTTATGGGGCAGCAGTGGCACCCTCCTGGCTGTTCCTTTAGGGGTGTATCTATATCACACGGTTGCAGCAGTTTGATGCTACACTCTATTCTATGATGCTATGGCACCATGTTATGGAATCCTGGGATTTGTAGTTTGGTGAAGTACATGGAATCTTCTGCTCTAGTCCATATTTCCCTGAGCTACCATCCTAGAGCTCTCTAGCACAGAAGTCTAAGTACCTCATTAAACTGTAGATCCCAGGATTCCATAGGAAGGACACATGACAGTGAAGGTGGTATCACAGTGCTATAACAGTATAGTGTGGATGCAGCCTGGACCCCTCAGTTCTTTCCTTCCATACAAGGAGAGGGTTGTGTATGTCACATAACTAGTTCTTCCTAAATTAACTGGCTGTCTCACGTGTGGTGGAAGACATTATCTAATTGTCAGTGTTGACGTAAGTAAGATTCAATTACCATTCCAGTTTGCTTTTGTTCAAAGAATTGGGGAGAAGGCATCTTGTTCTTTGTTTCAGGCAGCAAAATGTCTTTGGCCAGCCCTGCTGTGTACAGCACATTTCTGCGGGAACTGAGGCAAAGTGCAAAATCTGGCAGAATCAACATAACAGACTACAAGGCAAATAAGAGGCTACTGAGATCAAACCAGTATGTGAATTGTTTGCTTTTCACCTTACTGTCTACTCTCTCCCCTATATTCCACCTTCCCTGTTTCTTAGGCAGAATCTCTACTAGTAAAGCCTTAAACAAACTTAAACATAACTAATCCTACACATATCTATCCAGAATTGCATTCCCACTGAGTTCAATAGCACTTACTCCCACCTATGTGATACAGAATTGCAGCCTTTACAGACTTGTTATAGAAGCATAAACAATGCAGTAGGGCCCAGAGGACGTGCTGTCTGGGGATGATAGGAGTTTTAGCACAACATAGTTGTGGGGTATCATGTTAAGGAGGGCTGTCCTTGTCTAGGGTGGCCAGAATGAAAACTGGAGAGGGCTTCTGTACGTTTAACAACATTGCTTGTTTTGCAACCAGAAAACAAGCAACACCTGCTGAAATACAATCATCATAGGAATAGGAACCACCTCCAGTTTTTACTCTGACAAGTCTGTATACAGTAGTAAATCTATTGGACACCACAAGGTTCCTTGATGTTTTTTGGCTACCCTCTAACATAGCTACCCCTCCGGAAATACTACTCCTGTCTCCATTTGTCCAGTCCAAAGCATACAGCTGTCCCTAACCATAGGCCCTCTGAGATTCCTCCAGAGTCCTTCCCCCATCTTGCTTCAGGTTCCTTTCTCCCTTGCCCATTTCCCCAGGCCTTCTTCACCATCACTGGCTTCTCCCCCAAGTTCTTCTCAGCTAGTCCACTACCTACGCTGCTCACTTCCTTCATCTACCTTGTTCTTGGCTCCATCATGAGCATTCTGTCCATCATCTCCGCCTCCATCATGAGCATTCTGTTCCGTCACAGCAGCTCAGCCAGTCAGATCCAGCAGCTTCTCTACAAGTATGGTGCAATATAGCAGGAATGGGGAATGGGTGGCCCTCCAGATGTTGCTGGATTGTAGTTCCAATCATCCATCATCATTGACTATGCTGTCTATTATTGACTGGGTCATTGAATTTATGCCCAGACTTTCTCCTATGAATGGAACAGAAGGCAGCTTATAAGCATGGCAGTCTAATAGCAGCTGGAGGCTATATGTGACTGTAATTAGAGCTGTGCTACCAAGACTGTTGAGATTACTTGAATACATGTGCTACCCTAGAAAGCCTGTACTTAGATTTCACTCAAAAAAACTGTAGAATCACACACTTGTAGGACAACAAATTAAAACAGCCTCACCCCTCAGCTTGAAGAAAGAAGCCCTTCCCCACCAGTCCTCTTCAGGACCACCATCATCACAGATGAAGCCACACAACACAGATCACAAGTAAAGACTAGATGAACCACAGAAAGTCCAGAAAGAAAGGAGACAGCACCAAGCTGTATTTAAGCAGAAGATTCCAGAACATGCTCAAAATATGTATTGAAGCAACCAAGTACAGTATTCCACTGTATTTCAGTCTGCCAATCTCTTATTTCAAGGGAAATCCACTTTTGCCAAATGCAGCTCCATAGAAGACCTTCACTAGGCACAGCTATCTTACATTACATTTTGAATTTAAATTTAAGAGAAAACTTGGTTCAAGACATTTTCCACATGGCTACTAGAATCTTTTGAGAAGTGCCAACAGAGCAAGCCATTCTACCTGGCTCAAGCAAGTGAGCTTAGTTCTACATAGGAAGCAAGTGGATGTCAGCTGGCAATGATGAATAAAAGAGAACACATGTAGCACATTTTGAAGGGGGACAATGTATATTGGCTGAACATCTCTTCCCCTGAGGTTCAAATACCCCTCTGAGGTCAGCTTGCATTGTTTTCCATTGAGAGAGTCAGGTGACATTAAAAAAACCCAATCTTTTGCTACTAGCTAATATAAAGACTCCTTGGTTAGCTCTCTTGCCTCATTTTCGCAGTTTGTTTCTGAAGGAACCTCTCTAGGCCCTTGCCTGACTGTCTGTGTGAAGTTGTCATCCGGTGCCCATAAATGTAAGCATAAGTCCTCATGTACTTCTGAGAAGGATGAGCTTTGACCAAGTCAATCAGCACAGGCTGGCCTGAATATCTAAACACACCTCAACTGTATAAGTCACCCAAGTGACTTATGAAAGTATTTTTATTTTGCTTTATTTTATTTTTTTTAGGGCAAAGGAGGCAGCACATGTCTTAGGAGTTTGCTTCACACTACCAGGGACAGCCCTGGTTAGTACTTGGATGGGAGACTGTCAACAAACCCCAGGTACTGTAGGCTATACTTCAGAGGAAGGAAGGAAGTGATTCCTTGCTCAAGAAAACTATGACAGTGGTTCTTAATCTGTGATCCAGGGACCCCCAGGGGTCCACAATATCCTCACAGGGGGTCCGTGGAGGCTTGAAGGCTGCTCAGCCCACCTCCTCCCTACAGTGGAGTGGCCACATGACAGGAGCCAAAGCAAAGGCTGGCTGGCTTGGCCTGCGCATTGCCGTTCAATCCACTCCAGCCACAAACTTGCAGCAAGAAGCAGAAGAAAAGTCTTCTTTCCCCCTCCAGTACCTCTGAGGGAAGGTTCAATGGATAGTGTAATTGTATGATGATGATGTATTGTTGTTATTGTTATTAGGGTTTTCAATCTTGAGTAAAGTCATGGGGGACCATGGCAACAAAATATATTTAATGGGGGTCCCTGATAAAGAAAAGGTTAAGGGCCACTGCCCTATGAAATTTATGGGGTGGCCATAAGTTGACATGTGACTTTAAGGCACATACACACACAAGCACTATGCCTAAATACCCTGAAGGCACCAGATCCCATCTGATCTTGAAAGCTAAGCCGTCAGCTCTGGTTAGTATTTGGATGGGAGGCCAACAAGGAATATCAGGTCCCGTAGCTATATTTCAGAGGAAGGAACTGGCAAACCCACCTCTGAGTATTCCTTGTCTAAGAAAACCCTATAAGATTCATGAGGTCACCATGAGTTAACAGGTGTCATGCCCCCCCTCCCAGACCCCTGGTCTGGATTATGACACAGGCAGCAAGGCAGATGAAGAGTGTGTCAGGCTTATCTCTCAGGACCCAGAGGCAAATTCTGACAAGGAAATGGAAGGGCAGAGGGATGCGCCTATGCAGGAGACAAACAGGAATAACCTCCAGCAGCCACAAGACACAGATGCAAACCAGACCATTCCAACAGCAATTCAACACAGGCAGGAAAGGGAGGGTTTAAGGCAGCCAAAGCATATTTATACTAAATGGTGATTAATCAGGCAACAGCTGAGGGAGGACTCAGACTATAAATACTGAAGCCCCACTCTCAACCAGGTGTTGCGGACAACCAACCTTTCTGGAGGAAGTAACATTCTTCTCTTGATTCCTGGCTCCTGCTCCTTTGGCTTTTGAACTGTTTTGTGAACTGACCTCATTACTGGATACTGCCTTGGACTGATGCTTTGGATTTACTGCTTGACCCTACTGACCTGGACTGACTGAACTCTGAACGCACTGCCTCATAGACCCCTGTTTTGCCCACCTGGTGGGCTTTACTGCTAACTTACTCCTGGCTGGCTCCCATGACAGGACAACAGGTGACTTAAACGCAACACACACACACACGCACACACACACTGCAATGCTACAGATGCTGCTGCTGTGGAACAAGGTACACTTCTCAGCCTGACCTACCTCACAGGGTTGTTGTGAGGTTCAAATGGGGGAGGGGACCACCATGGGCATCATCATGAACTCACTGAGGAAAGGTGGAATCTAAATGTAATGAACACAGGAATCAATTAGAGAGGGCAAAAAAGAAGAAACATACAAATCAACAGAAACATCCTCCTGTTTCAACCCATTGAAATGGAGGCTCTTGCACTGCTCCCATTCATTTCGGAAAGATTTCCTCATGGCAGTGTCTTTTAGATTTTCCCACCTAAATGTCTTAATTACCCTTGAAACTTAGTACTGTAGTATTAGTGTAGCAGCGGCAGGATAAGAGGAATTCTACATGGATGATCCTATTTAAAATTCTTAAATTAATAGGACTAACTCTCCATACGTATCAGACTAGGGCCAAGACATGTTTATGCCTTAGTCAGAGGGCAAATGGTGCCCACTCTAGATCCCAAAATCAAGGGACATAGTATCCAAGGCCAGTCAGATTACTTTGGCACCTGAAGTAGAAAAATTCACAAGCAGTTCTCCCCATATCTGGTCAATAAAGACACAATAATAATATATTAAATACCGTAGCTAAATAACATTTGCTGCCCTCCCGTGACAATTCAGATCTTCTGCCTGAGGCAGCCATCTTATTCTAACAATAGGACTGGCACAGCTGCACACACAAATATATACTGTGCCCCTTAAGTCCAGGGTTGGCCCTAGCTCAGTGATAAATTACATGCACCATAACATGTCAAGGGCCAGAGGTTCAGAGTCCAGTACTAGCACTTCCCCCTGCCAGGTCAGGAAAGATTTCTGCCTGTGGAGCCCCGAGGGAAACCGTTTGAAACCTCAGAGTACTGGATCACAATGAATTATTGGTTTGGCTTACTGTGGAGGTGGCTACTTATGAGCGACTTCGGAGTCCTGCCCGGTGCCTGCACAGCCTGGCAGCTAACAGAATTCAAAGGATGACAGGGTTAGTGATTCAGCAAATATGGTCAGGCCTCAGGATAGCCAAAGGCCAAGTTAAAGAGAATTAAACTCTATCTTCAGGCCTGCTGCCCCTTTGCCCTTCACCTCACTCTCAAACCAAAAGCTCCTGCAATGCCTGCTCACTCAGAGATTATGAATTCCCTCCTCCACAGTCCTAGTGATATTGCTTCTTCTTCAAAATCGGCTAAGAACACTCTTTATCTTGACCTTAATAGCTGGCACCATACATCAAGGGCATCCATTCCCAACAGCAGCTCCACAATTACAAAATTCTGTCAGTGATTAATTTCTAAACAGAGTGGTGCTACCACTGAAATCCGTCTCCAAAGTTAGGCCTGCGTTTGTGCCATGATTCTGTGGGAACACTCGACACCCACAAAATGTGGTTGTGAACACTTAATACAGCTTCCTGAGAATCTCAGCTTTCATGATAAAATAAATGTTTCTAGTCCTTATGGTTACAAAGTGGATAGGCAATGTCTGGTGAGTCTCTGAAACCTAGGGTTGCCAGATGGAAAACTGGAAATGGCTCCGGTTGTATGTTTTGTGTAGACAAAGAATTTTAGCAGGTGTGGCTTATCATGCAACTGGGTAACAAGCAACACCTGCTAAATTCCCTGCTTCTGCACAACCACAGGAACCATCTCTGGCTTTTACTCTGGCAACTCTACCAAAACCCAGTGGGTGGCAGTGGCAGAACTAAGGGTGTGCAGAGAGGCCGAACTGCACCAAGTGACACCACCAGAAGGAGGGGTGACACAAGCCTTAGTAATGTCACAGATGGGTGCTTTGATAAAATACTGAGGAATCAGAAGCGTCAGTACTCCATAGCGCTCCAATACCGCTATGACTCGCAGGTGTAATACATGATATGCAAAATAGGTGGCGATGGCAGTGGGATATAAGCATGCTTTGATAGAAATCACAGGCCTATTTTTTGTAGTACATAATTTTTGGTTATTTTGCTATGGAATTTGCATTTAATAAGTGCTGCATATGCACAGCCCTGGAAAGAGTTAGACCTGAGTGTCAGGAAGTCTTCCACACTAGGGAAGTGTAACTGTGATGACGGGGTGCGGCGGTGTTGTGAGGGGATTATGCACATCACACATCTATCATCCTGTATTATTCATGTGTGCCCTAGCACTAAAAACAGGTTCTAGGGATGAGTCCCCTTTCAAATGGAAGCTGTGAATTCTGTCCTCCTTGTACAAGATATTCCATCCAATCCAAAACTGGATAGTTGAAAGCTTTCACGGCTGGCATCCATAGATTTTCCTTGAGTTTTTTTCTCTGAAGATGCCGACCACAGATGCAGGTAAAACATCAGAAATAAACTCTTCCAGAACATGGCCTCACAGCCCGGAAAAAACCAAGGAAAACTGGATATTTCCACTTTGTTTGGCCTTAGGAGCAAGCTGGTAACTAGTAGAGGATGGGAAAGGAGGCTGACAGCTGATACTGCTGCAGTCAGTTCTAAGATAGGGTAGTTGGTTATTTCCAAACAATTTTAGATGCTGCAGTTTCTATTTTTAATGCATCTCAAACCTACTTTTAAAAAAATGCTGGAAAAACAAGGCTTCTGCCAATATAGAATGGCCAGCTTTTGATTTCAAAATATTGGCTCTCTATGGCAGAGCCAGTGCTGGCCAAAGTCTGACAGGAGATACCTATGGAAGAACCTGAAGAACCAAAACGGAGCCAGGACAAACCCTTGACATTTTGGTGGGTTGGTGGAACTGGCGGAGCCTTTCGTTTATTGACTTTTAAAGGCCTCAGTACCAATAGTCTCTATGAACATGATTCAACACAAGAGCTGGCAACTATGTGCTCTCCAGATGTTGTTGAACTGCAGCTTCCATGAATCTTTACCACAGGCTGTGCTGGTGAGGATTTATGGGAGCTGTAATCCAACAACATCTGAAGGGTCACTGCACACATTCCGAGTGTCCCAGTTTGGTAGGGATAGTCCTCATTAATCTTCTGCCATCCCACCTTTTCAGCTGCTTTCAAAACGTCTCAGTTTCTCTTTCCTTCTCCTGCTTTCCCCTTTGTTTATTCCAGCTTACCTCAATTGCTGCAAATTGAGTTCAAAGTGCAAAAGTAGTTAGGGGGAAAGGAGAGGAGACGTGGGTGGATGGTGGAAACTTGCCCTTCCCAATAGGCGCAGGTAAAAGCAAACTGCTGCTTCTTCTCCTACCTTGTGTGTTCTTCCTCATTAAAAATGTTTGCCATCTTGACCACATTCTGATGTTGGTTGGCCACATGTGCCCCAGTTTTCATCTGTGCAACGCTGGAGAGTATATCACTGTTAACTACCTTAGTTTTAACTGTAGATATGGTCAGATGGCAGCTTTAATTCCACTTCATCCTACCCTACATCCCTCTCCCCAATAGCTCCTGGGCTCCAACTTTGCCCATATGTTTCAATCCCTTTCCACCCCATCTACATTCCTTACCTGTTCCCAGCCTACTCCCCGCCCTCAGGCAGCCCTTTCCATTGCAAGTGTTTGATCAGAATGGCATTTTCAGTGGCAGCCAGTTCTCTCCTCTCTCCCTGGCCCTGCCATAAATAATTCAATTCCTACAGGCGCTCCTTTACTGCCTGGAAATTTATTTATTTCATTCCTCTCCCTTTGGTTACACATTAAGTGACTTAGGCCATAAAGAGAAATTACTCAGCAGCAAGAATAAAAGCATAGAATTGCTGACCTGTCTACATCTGGACTGGGGGAAGCCCAGTGTTGGAATCACCCCTAACAAAAAGTGACCAAGCAGGTAAAAAAATTCCACAGAGAGGCCTCAGACGAAAAGGGGAGAATAACCATAAGGTGTGGTTTGGGTTCAAGGGTATAGCTTGGGGCTGAGGTGTAGTTATGCTGGTGAAGTGTGGGTGGGAATAGGAATAGCTAGTTGTGTGTTGATGAAGGCTTTTTTCTAGCCAGCTTCTGCTGAGGTAGCCATCCCTAAGCCAAGGAACCTGTTTACACAGAAGGCTGATGTCCCAGTGCAGTCTTTGATTTATACTGGCATGTGTGAAGGGATTTTGTCCTTGGCACGGGGTAGCTGAGCAAGGGGGAAAACTGAGGACTAGAAAGATGAATGTAGTAGAAAGAGGTCTTCCCAGAATCATGCAGTCATAGAACCATAGAGATGGAAGAGACCACAAGGACCATCTAGTCCAACTGCCTGCTCTGCAGGAATACACAATCAAAGCACTCCCAACAGATGACCATCCAGCCTCTGTTTAAAAACCTCCAAAGAAGGAGAGTCTGGGGGTCAGGAAGCCCAAAGACTAAGAAGCTGACAGAAAATTATGCAGTGGACTGAAAGACAGGGCAGGGAAAGACAGGAAAGGTGGCCAAGGAGAGGAGGGTGTCTTTGCAAATGTATACAAGCCACCACCACCCCCATATCAATGCAGGATACATTCCCAGACTTACCATTTATAAATGAAACTGCAGATGACAGCAAACCCTATTAAAATAAAGAACTTCCGGTGTAAACATACCACAGAGTTGTGTTGGAGGACCTAGTGATTCCTACAGAGTACACCTCTCTAGGCATGTTCCAACATGACTCTATGGTATGTGTCCCTGTTTTTCAGCTGTGGATAACGGAAACCATGGATATTGGTTCTGCAGATACTGGGTGGCAACCTGTACTTTCTAAGGCAGCATAGGAACCATACAGTCCTCTACAAACTGTTGGACTGCAAGTCCCAGCATTCTTCATCACTAGCTATGCTGCTGGGAGCTGCAGTCCCACAAGATCTGGAGGGCCACATGAGTCCCATCCTTGTTCTGAGGGTAAGAGAGGCTATGAGCTATTGGCAAGACTTGGGAGTGAGGCATTCTGAACAGCTAAGGAAGACTATGCAAGAGTCAAGATGGTTGGCAGAGGAGACAGTGGGCTCAATTGAAAAGCAGATACTCCAAAAAGTGTCTGTGATGGTGAAGGGGACAGTACAAGATATTTTGTTGCATGAGGCTAAAGACAAGATGGTGGCACCACCTGCATTCTGTATACATGATTGATTGATTGATTGATTGATTAGATTTATACCCCACCTTTCTCCAAGGATATTTATTTATTTATTTATTTTATTTATACCCCGCTCTTCAGCCACAAGGTTATCAGAGCGGCTTACAAATTGTTTTAAGCAATAGCTATTTACACATCTACACTGCATTAAACAGTTTCCAATGTGTGTTAGCTAATTGCCCCCCACAAGCTGGGTACTCATTTTACCGACCTATGAAAGGATGGAAGGCTGAGTGAACCTTGGAGCCGGCTGGAATCGAACTTGCGACGTGGTGGCTTGCAGTACTGGCATTTAACCACTGCACCACCAGGGCTCCCCATAGGATCCAAGGTGGTTGCAGATGCTGGATGGACTGGCAGTTGAACACTGGTAATGGGAGAGTGGCTTCCACCACAGCACAGACAGCCAATTAGCTGAGGAGGCCAGTGGCTAGGTTGCAAGGTATGCTCAGCTTTGTCCTCCAAAAGAGACACCCAGCTGGGCAGTATAGAAAGAACAGCCAGAAGAATGTCATCAGGTAGCAGCTGGTGGCTTGGCTTCCATGTCAGTGGGGTGGTAATTCCATGTCAGGTTTTGAAGGTGCTGAGCCCTTTACTCCAAATGTATTGAGCACCCTATTTAGATCTTGGACTAAAATCCAGGGCAGATTAACTTGCCTTACCAGTACCTGCTGTCTCATGACAGGGCATGGTTGGGGGTGAACAAAGGAAAGATCAAAAAGAAAGGCAACCTCACTGCAAAGCAACACAGTGGCCTGGCAAGCAAGCAGATAGGTGGCAAGGTCTAGAAATAGTAGATAAGTGTCATGTATTGATTTGAATTAACCAGTCAATTGTTTGGCTGCAGGCAGCAGACATAAGTGCTTTATGTTATTTATTGTATTAAATGTTAACATTAATCCTGTGAAGTCATTCAGTACTATTCCCCTTTTAAAAATGGAGAGCAGAGACAATGAGATAGTGACTTATCCAGTGCAGTAACTCTAAGAAAGGGGTAGCCAGAAGATAGAGCTGGATCTGCTGTTCCATCTCTTGGTGATTTGCAGTGGATCAAAAAAGATTTTTGATTCCCAATTGTTTAACGACAGCAACCACAAAATTACTCCCTACCAGTTGCCCACAACTATGCTGCCGAAGTGGACACCCTGGGGTCAATCAGGGCACAATTTTTGTGTGGAAAGGCTGTGCGTTCTAAGACACAAAACAAATTCCTGGAATTTTAAAAAATTCTAAATACATTTATCTTTTGGGCCAATCTCTGTTGGTGATTTCAGATTTTCTGGCAGGAAAATTAACATCTAACACACCTGCTCTAGATTCAAAGTGGTGGGTTTTGAACCCAGATCTAAAACACTCTACTCACTAGGCCACAGCAGTCCTAATACTGCTAGGTACACTGAAGGCAACATTTTGCACGGACAGAACCAGAGAGGTATCATTAGGTGAGCAAATGGCCATTAGCATCCCCCTATACCATTTCACAGATGAAAACCAGGACACATGTGGCCAAGTAACATCTGAGTGTGGTCAAAATGGTAAATGTTATTAATGAGGAAGAACAGACAAGCTGTTTACTTTTGTAAATTTTCCTTGCCCCCCCCCCCGCCGCTGTGAGGCTGTGAGGTTGGTTAATGGTCCAGACACTAATCCTCCTTGCATATCTCCACCCAGAAACTAGCCATTCAAATACACAAATTTACATATACTCCCCAACAGGGGTTCACAATATATAAACCCCACACACACTCCTACCCAACCATTCTCTGAAAATGCCAGCCACAGATGCAGGCAAAACGTCAGAAAGAAACTGTTCAGAACATGGCCTCACAGCCCAGAAAAAAACCAAGGAAAATCTATGGATGCTGGCCATGAAAGCCTTCAACTTCACACTGTTTACTTTGCCTGAGCCTACTGGCAAAAATCTACCCCTCCTCACCTCTCCCCCCTGCTAAGTTAATTGAGCGCAAACTACTTTTGCACTTTGAACTCAATTTGCAGCAACTGGAGGACCAAAGGGGAAAGTGTGAGCAGGAGAGAAAAACTGGGACATTTTAAAAGCAGCTATAAAAATGGGATGGCAGAGGATTAACTGAGACTCTCCCTTACCAAATCAGGACAGTTGGAGGATATGAGTTTGGATCCCAGTGAGAAACTTACGGATACAGGAAGAGGGTGAAAGGCAGATGCCTCACACAGATAAAGAGACAGGAAGTAACACTGCTAGGCTAGAGCTGTGGTTGTTGTGGTGATGATGAGCCAATGTTAATACAGTTGTCCCTCCACATTCACGGATTTGGCATTCACAGATTTAAGTATTCACGGCTTGAAAATATTCTTTAAAAAATAATAATCCAAAAAGCAAACCTTGATTTTGCCATCTTATATAAGGGACACCATTTTGCTCTGCCATTGCATATAATGGGACTTGAGTATTCACGGATTTGGGTATTCACGGGGATCCTGGAACCAAACTCCAGTGAATGCGAAGGGACAACTGTATTCTGCTGCTTAAAAGGTAGGTGTGTGTGTGTGTGCGTGCACGCCTTCAAGTTGCCTGTCGACTTAGGCAACACCATGAGTTTCACAGGGTTTTCTTCTTCAAGGAATATTCAGAGGTGGTTTTGCTAGTTCCTACCTCTGAAATGTAGCCTACCCAACTGCTAAAAGCCAGTCCACAGTCACCCAGCATAAAAGCAAGGGAAGAGCTGAATGAGGGCAATTGGAAAACAGCCAGTAGAGATTGCAGTGAGGAATAAGAGCCTTTATTCTGGGTGCAGAAAGATAGTCACAGAATAAGACTCCCAGGATCCCCTGGTTTTCCAGCTCAATTCCATGGGGAGAAATTGGCTAAGTCACTTTTCTGCCCCTTTGTGTGGAAACATCCACAGAGAGATAAGCTGCCTGTCATTTGTTAATGTGTTTCAGGGTGTATTTACATGGGCAGCTAATCAATGCTGGGAAGAGGGGGGCAGGCGGTTGCCGACAACGGGTGTCTCCTTGGCACACACACAGGCAAGTTATTAAAACTTAATTGAGCGGATGGGAACTAGGCGGGTAATTAAGCTTCCCAATAACGGGAACTGCTGGACTTCAGGAGAGACAAGGAGTGGTAGAATCCTGGGTCCAATGCCCCAGCTCTTCAGCCTGGTAGAGGATGAGAAAAGCAGTTGGGAATTAGAGCTTGGATTTACTAAGGATTGTAATTCTCAGCAGTGGCCTGTTGGGAGCCATGGAGGTGCGGAAGAGGATGGGGTGGGGAGTGGGGGGAGAAGCTAGGAGCAGTTCTTGCTAGCTCAGCTGCTGACACCAGGGAAATGTTATAGCAACCAGTGGATTCTCATTAAGTTTGGACAGGGCAATGTGTACAAGAAAGATTATTTTTCTTTCTATCCCAACCAGTCACCACCTGTTTTTCTGCCCCCCTCTCCTGCTACTTCCTCTTCCACAGGCTCTTGACAATCCTGATCCATAGGCCCAGCCTTCAGTCACAAGCTTTGTCCCCTCTTCTGCATACCCTGGGTTTCCAGATTATGGCCCCCAGCCCAGCCCAAGGTGTTTGTCTCAGCTCTGGAGTGACCAATATATCAGCTGATAACACCACTGCAGAACAATGCCAACTCATCTGATGAGGGAGGGAGGAAGCATCTGCTACAATGTCCATCCCTCTTTCCACATATGATTCTTCGGCCCTATAGACCCGTGGTATTTCTGGCTGTCCCATGACTTCGCTGAACCTGTGGGGTGTGGAAGATTGGAAGCCATCTCTCATGGCTCTGTCAGCTCATCTCTCATCCAGAATCTCAGCCTCAAGCAGGAGCTGGTAGTTCCAAGTGGGAAGGTAATAAATAACACCCTTTCCCTATTTCGCCAGTGATCTGCGAAATTGATCATTCATCCCCTGATCAGAGGGAGGCCAGAGAACATACACCAAGGCCAACTGGTACTCAGCTAAAATCTTGTCCTCTTTCTGGCAGGGATTAATTCTGAGAGAGAATGCTTGCCGAAGCATAGTCCTAATGCTAGTTTAGAAGAGTGGGATTCATTCCTGGCCCTGGTGAAGTCATTCCAAAGGTGACTCTGAGCATGTACAAAGTGAAACTTCCTCACTACTGAATATTACAACCAGCCTGGGTATCTGGGATTACAGACCATGTCTAAAGCAATGGCTTCCAGGGATCCTTCTGTTCCATGGCCAGCCCAAGATATTTTGCTGCCTGAGGCAAAGAACAAAATGGTGCTTGCTCCCATTCCAGGTATGGAAGCTGTCTGGAATAGCAGTTGAATCTTCTTTATGGCTAATAATGGGGTGGCACATGAGGACAACTAGCTAGCTTGAAGGGCGCTGGTCAGGCTATGTGGCACACTGATCCCTGTTCCAGTACCCCACTGCTGCACCCTCCCCCCAGTATCTGCTACCTGAGGTCACTGTCTTATGGTAGTTCTATCCCTGGCTGCACCCCAGGGTTTCTCTTCTTAGAAGTTAACAGCGAATCTACTTGATAGGACTGGTGTGGACAATCTAGACTCCTGAAGCCAGTCCCAATATTTGTGATCCAATTCTCTTTCCTTGACTATACAATGGTGGTGGCAGTTATATGGTCCTCTCATTGTTGGACATCAACTCCCATCATTCGTCACCATTGGATGTGCTGGCTGAGGCTCCTGGGAGTTGCAGTCCAACAATATCTGGAGGGCTTCATGATGATTTTCATCCCTGCTGTGGAGGAACAAGAGATGCATGGATGGATGGATAGACAGATGGACAGACAAGGCTTCATACTAAATAGGGAGACATGGCAGAGCAGGCTTGATGCTATGCACCAGGGATGAGTAACTGTGGCTCTCTAGATATCAACTAGACTGTAGTTTCCATTATGTCTCCTTAGTAGCCATTCTGGCTAGGACTGATAGAAGCTGCAGTCTACTAATATCTCTAGGGTCACACTTTGCCCATCCCGGCTATGTAGGGAGACAAGGTAGTACAAGAGATTGGATGCTATTGAGTGATACAAGGAAAGGCTGGGCAATTGATCGCAGGAGAAAAGTACGGACAGCAAGGAATGCAGTTAATCCAGAGTTATGAGCAGGTGAATAGCAGCTCATCAGTATGTAGAGGCAGAACTAGTCAAGCTTGGAATCTCCATGAGACTCCAGCACAACTGCATCACTTCACATATGGACTTCTCAGTTAAACTTTCTACCAAAAATGCACGCAGACTACACTGCATCACTACTGGGATTCCTAGCCTTTAGACCTGAAGTCCTCGGTGCCATGTCCACTTTTGCCAGGGGGCTCAACACTATGCCCAGGTGCAGGGTTAGCAGTTTTGTGTGTTCCTTACAGTTCTTCTGGAAGGCTCAGGGCACAGCAGAGGAGAGGCCAAAGCACAAAAGCCCTATCAAGTTACAACTCGCTAAGGCAATGGTAAAGAATGAGGAAGGTAAAGGATAGCCACAAAGTTGCCAGCCTTCCAGAACCTGAGACAGGAACCTGGTAGTTCAGGGATTGGGACTGGTAAAGTGGGGTGCTTTATAGCTTGGTGGTAGTACTTAACAGGCTTGATGGTAAAACTTTCCACTTTGTGGCAGGTATGATATGGCACTTGATGGACAGGCTGCCAGCCCCAGCCTTTACTTTCTAGACTCTAGAGCCCATCTCTTTCTCATCTAGAGACAGAATAAGACACACTAAATCTTAACTGTAACCTGGAATAATATATCCTTTCTCTTTTGGTCTACATTCCCCCAATCCCCACTCACACATTTTACACCTGACTGCCCTGAAAGAGCACTGTCCCTTCCAAGCCAATCTGGCTTGTCATGATGAGAGTATTGGTCTCAAGTGAGGCAAACCTGCGCTTGAAACCCTGCCTACTGTAAAACTCACTTTGGTCCAGCTTAATTACCATCTTTGCCTGATGAAGAAAACTGTCAGCTTCAAAAGCTGGCATGATGCATTTTGTGCCTTTTGGTAATAATCACCGCAGAACAGATTTTGGTTTTTCTGGCCAACACAGCTACCCCTGCAACTTTTTGAGGAACCAGCTGTGCTCATTCAGGCTACACCACCTCACAAAGTTGTTGAAAGGATAAAATGGAGAAACCACCATGCATGCCATCCCTGAAAGGAAAGGTAAGAAACAAATAGAACTCAAAGCCTTCCACACTCTTAGTACACTTTCAGAACCTTTCTCCAATGGGAGCTGGTAGATTTTAAATCTCATCAACATTGATACAACACTGAGCTCCACAGCACCGACAATAAAACATACAGATGCAGCTGGGAATCCAATTTCAGGCCCTGCAGAAATGGATGCCATAAATGATTATTAATGGGTGAGAAACACAGAGGCCCTTTGCTAATAATCCCAGGTGGCACAGGACAAAGTTTCTAACAAGGCCTTCCAAAAAAACTGACCGTGAACCTAAAACACCAAACCTTTCTCAGTATCCTTCCAGCCCTATGTTAATCTCTTGTTAACTTTCCCCTTGCTCCCCTCTTTCTGCTGTCCCTGTAGATAGTCTACATGTATATTATAATGTAGACTTTTTGAGACAAGTGCTTGTCTTTTGCCTATGGTAGCCTACAAAGTGCCTGTAGGCAAAGACCTTCCTATTCAGTCAGGCTTTCGATTATTGAGTGGCTGCTGAGGACAGGGCTTTCGATGGTTGGGTGCTCTGCTTTTTAATTTTTGTATTTTCTAACCAATGTGCTTTTAAAGCAGTTTTTAATCTTAACTGTGTTTTAATGCTCTAGATGGTTTAAGATTGCAATTGATTGTGTTTTTATTTCTAGCTGTTTTTAAATCAGTGTGAACCACCTTGGGTCCAAGTTCTGGGAGGAAAGTAGGATATAAATCAAATCAAATCAATAAATATAAATGATGGTGCTAATAACAACAAAAACAACAACATCCTACAGTAATCTAATGGGGGGAAAGACAGCCCCAGGGTAACCCTACAATATTCTGGAACTGAAATATTATGTAGAAATCTGATGAGATACCACATTTTTTGCTCTTGTTTTGATGCCATGGATGGCATCCAGCAGAATCCAGACAAAAGGAGAGGCAGTCATTTGGTCCAAGAAAACAACCCCCTCAAAGGAGCCAACCTTATCAAACACCAGAATTCCAGTACCAATTTCTGAAGATGAGATATGTGTATGTGTGCACATGCCCACAAACGCGCACACACAGTTTGATTTTCAGCAGGGTGATACAATCATAAAATTGCTAGGTCTGAATTCAGCGTTCCAGAGCAAAAAGCTGAACATGGTGCTACAAAATTACACAGCAAACACTTGCTGTCTAAGCATGTCAGAATACTTTCCAAAAATGAGATCTGAGAAGCGCACTGGAGGAAACATCATTCTGGGAAGCATAGGGTATAGTTCTCGCTCTTATTAGAGATAAAAAGGCATTTCTCTTTCCTTGGAAAATGTTGCATACTTTCCCATACACCTCTCCTAAAACCTTAGCTCTGCCATTTTCTTTCTTCCTCCCCTGCCCCCTTTTCTAATTGCTCACTTGGCATCCAGTAGGACCCACTTCAATCCTCACTGTCTTCCTTTGGGGGGGGGGCTTGCTACCTCACCCAAGGCTCACAACATGCTTTGCCCTCCTCCTTTCAAGATAATACTACAAAAAAAGCTTTCAGAACCATCCAAAGGTCAGGGTCAAGTTCTCTCTCCTCTTTGGTGGTACCATTCTGCTGCCCTCACTTTATGGGAGTTTGGAGTTTGGGGAAAAGGCACACAGGGCCAATTTTCAGGACACTTGCCTTTATAGTCAACCAAGGGAGACAGGAATGCTCAACTGGCAGGGTACTACTTTCCCATGTGTGGTTTCAAGGCTTTTCCATCTCTTAAACCACCTGGATGTGATTTCCAATTGGAAACAAGAGAAAACCCCGTTATCTCATGAAACACATAGAGCACTAGGGAAACTCCCCCCCCCCCCCACTGCTGATTTTCTAGAGTACAACTCCCATAATCCATTTCCTCTGGTTGTACTGAGTGGGCCTTCTGGGAGTGGAAACCCCAAACATTTGGAGGGTCAAAGAGTCCCCACACCTATCCTACAGCTGTACAGAAAAACTCTTAAACCCCATTACCCACTATATGGGGCAAGTCTGCATCTGGGTACTTTCAATATGGGGGAAACCAAGGTGCCAGTAGGGGAAATATCAAGTCAGATCAGAGAATCTGGAAATCAGGTCCATTAAGGAAAAGTGGTTGGAGGAGTTCTCCAGGGGAGCAGGGCAAAAGAGACTCAGGTGCTGGTGCTTGGACCAGAGGCTCAGCCTCCTGGGAGTATGTTGTGGATGTGCACGACTCACCCAAGTGTGGTCATGGTGACAATTGTGTACCAGAAGGCAGCAGGGATGCTGGTGAAGTTGGTCTCCTTAGTGCCCTTCTCGGCATAGAACATAACGGTGGCGAAGATGATGATGGCCATGGTGAGGGAGAAGAGGAGGAAGCCCAACTCCGAGGCACAGCTCTTGAGGGTGTAGCCCAGGATCCTCAGTCCTTGCGAGTGGCGGGAGAACTTGAAGATACGGAAGACACGGAAGACCCTCAGTGTCACAAATGCCCCACTGACATTTTCATTCTCTGGCATCACCAGCCCAATGTAATAGGGCATGATGGCCACCACATCAATGATGCTCATCACACTCTTCATGAACTTGAATCGGCTCGGGGCTGCAAAGAGCCGCATGAGATATTCAAAGGTGAAGATGAGGACACAGGCAGTGTCCATGCAGAAGAAAGCATTGGGGAAACGTTCTCCACAGGGCTGGTTCCTCTTCCTCCCAGGAGGTGGCTGGCATGGGATGGTCTCCACCACGTTGGCGATGACCGACACAGCGATGAAGAATCCGGTCACGTAATAGAAGACCAGAGCCATGGTGCTGGTGTGGGGGTTCTCGAATGCCCTCCAGAGCCGTTGGCGGAATGTGCTGTCCGGTGGCAAAGCCGTGTCGGTGGCGATCTCGGCCTCTTCATCCTCTGCAAGCCGTTCTGCATTTTCTTTTTTGCGGTCCCGGTACTCCTCCAAGCAGCAGTCACCAATAAGCTCTGGAATGATGCCGTAGAAGGACAACTCTTCATCAAAGGCCTGGATGCACTCGTGGCGGGGGTAGTGGAGCCTGCCCGTGCGGTAGAAGTTGAGGATGTGGCGGAACATCTCTGGGTCACGATCGAAGAAGTACTCTGTGCTGTCTTCATCGTAGAAGAATTCCTTCTCTGAGCTGCCCAGCAGGGTATCTGGATAACGGTCCAAGGTATTCTTCCAAGTCTGGAAGCGTTTTCCGCTGACATTAACCACCAAGATTTCATCGGTACGGCGTTTCTTGTCAGGAGGAGGCTTGGGCATTGGTTTCTTGGCCAGTGGGAGCCAGCCCACAGCCGCTGCTCGGGCAAAGGGCAGCCATGCCGCCACTCCTGCAGCCATTTTGCACAGAGTTGGTAGAGAAGAGAACTTTTACAAAGAGGTCGTCACCATCAAAACCCAACTGTGTTCCCAACTGGCACAAGACCTTTTGGTGAACAAAGATTGTCCAAAGGAAGGATGCCTTGGAAGACTATCTGTGGGCTGTTACTTGGCTCAGTTGCGACCAAGAATCAGTGGATCAGAGGGCCCCAGTAGGGGCATGGCTATCCAGCCTAGTTCTGTCTCAGGCATGAAAATCCAGGCATATGCAAATGTTATCCCAATGAGGAAGGATGCATTTATTCCCTCAATCCCCACCCTTCCCAGTACACTAATATCCAAATTCTTTTCAATGGGAGGTGAACAAGTCCAAATGTAGCTAGAAATCTCCAAGCCAAAAAACATCCATTTTTTTAAAAAAATGAGTTAATTCAGATCTTGCCCTGAAAATACCATGATAAATTTTAGGGGTTGTGGGCAGAGGTCAAAAGAAAGTAATGCAGATGGGAGTGGTGCTCTTCATAGTCCCCTGTTGCCAGTCGAATTAGTCCATGTGGCTCTCTGCAACATGAAGAAGAGCGGAAAGATCCTCTTTGGAGACCTTCAGCAATACCCCGCTGTGTTCCTTGGCTGTTCTTCCTCTTCAGATTCTTCCTTCCCAATAGGAGAAAGAGAGAGAGAGAGACAGAACACGATGGGAAGATACAATGGAGAAGGGGAAGAAAGTGGACTCAGTTGATCTGGTCACTTTTACAGGAGCAGATCACATATTGCTGTAGTAATAAAAAGGAGAAGGGGAAGAGAGGAAGAGAGAGAGAGAGAGAGAGGCAAAACGATGAGAAAGACAACCATGTGCAACAAGGCTGCAATTGTTGGAACAACTGCGGTAGTTCTGAAGTTATAAACTAGCCAGGTTTCTAAAGCAGAAGATTAGAAACAGTGTACAAAATAATACAATGTGAGCAGCATTACAGCCAGTCCCTCAACTTGGGACTGAGAGCTCCTTGCCCCATTTCCAGAAGGAAACATAGACCTAGGAGCTGGGCAGGATAATGGGACCCAAGATTCCTGTGAAGAATTGGGGTGGGGGAAGGCAGCTGGAAATCAACTCTCCCAGGGTAATCCTCTTGCCCCAGCTAGACTGTATTGAGCTGTGGACAGCTGGACAAAACTAGGAGGACTTGTTGGGAAAGGAGTCACAAGGGGACGTTTAAGGGAGGGTAAGAGAGGACAGTTAACCACTTTGCCTCCAAGGTGTGGAAAGCAGAGATTTAGTCATGAAGGGATTTAGCAAAGCCCATGAGGTGCTTGTTGTTTAAAGGTGCTACCCAGGTTAGAAGGTTTTCCCTTCCTGCAGATAAAGCAAACCAGACCCAAAGAAAGGGGGAAAGAGCGAGAGAGCTAGAGAGCACTTGTCAAGAAATACCACCAGGGTCCAAAGAAACTTTCCCATTAACCCTTTGTCTCTTAAATTGCCCAGCATTAAAATCCTTCAAGACCTCCTCTTTTTTGGGGTGGTGGTGGAGAGGGAATGCAGCTACTGGCACAGACAGACACAAACAACTTGCTTTTAAAAACAAAACCAAAAAAAGAACAACACTCGCCCACCTCAAATCGGAGAGAGATGGAAAGGCTGAGAACTGAGGATGGACGGAAGCAGGGAAGGAAGGAAGGAAGGAAGGATGGATGGATGAGGATGAGGAAAAGAAGGAAGTTAAGAGCTGGAAAGGACTGTGGAAGGGAAAGAGGGGCAGGTTTGGTAAGGGGCGAGGGGATCAGCCTGGGGCAAGCAAGTCCCATTGGGTGCGGGGGGGGCAATTTGGGTTGCTGGAGGAGGGAACGGCTCGCGACCCTCTTACCCCTTGGCTGCTGCGGGATCGGTCCGGGAAATAGGCAGTAGCAGCCGCGGCAGGGGAGCGCCCGCAATCCCCGGCGTGGGCTCCGGGTGGGATTGCGGAGTGGCGGCGCCGGGCGGTTGCTGCCCTGACTCTTGCTGCTCCCCGCGGGTGGGCGAGAGGGCTCCGCTTGCCCCCGGTGGCGCCGATCCTCATCGCTCCCTTCGGCTCCCCCATCTGCCGCGGCCACCCTCCCGCCCTCCCTGCCGGCGCCGCGCTGCTCGGGGTGTGTGTGTGTGCGTGTGTGTGTGCGTGCGTGTTGCGCGCGTGTGGCGAGCTGCATTCGGCAGGGAGGGGGCCGGGCGAAGGCTTGGCAGCCGCGAGTGGCTGCATCGCAGGCGGCGGAGGCGGAGGCGCGCACCCCAGGCAGCGCACGGGCCGGCCGGGGCGCCAGCGGCGAGGCAGGCCAGGCGGGAGGGCAGCGCGGGGGCCCCGGGCCAGCGGGAGGAAGGAGAGGGCCAGGGCCAGGGCGGGCAGGGCAGGGCTCCAGGCTGGAAAGAGGGGGGGGGACGGGCAGGCAGACAGGGAGGAGATCAACAGGAGACCCGAGAAAGAACGAACGAATGAGTGAATGAATGAATGATGGAGGGGGGGGGAGAAAGCGGAGGACGGGGGTGCGGGCAGGGGCGGAGAAAGCTGGGCGGGAGGATGCAGAGGAGGACAAGACCAAGACGGCCAGGAAGGAGAAGGCGGCATGCCGAGGAAAACGGCAGGAGAGGGAAGGAGATGGCAGGACCAGCCGAGGAGGAGGAGGGCGAGGGCTGGGTCGAGGAAACAGCCGAGGGGGCCAAGGGGCCTCCACCCTGGACTGTGGCGGTCCCCGCGGTGGGCGGGAGGGCTCCGCTTGGCCCCGATCTGCACGAGGATGGATGGGGGGGGAAACGGGGGGGCAGCTCGGGAGAGAGCCACGGGCGGGAAAGTGCCGAAAGAAGACGAGGAAGACCAAGGGCGGGAGGAAGGAACCGGTGTCGCGTCTGGGAAGGAGCGGGAAACCGTGGGCGGGAGGGGAAAGAGGCTAAGCATCGGGGGTCCTTCCAGACCCGAGGGACAGAAAAGGGGCTTCCCAGCCCGAGAGGCAGAGAGGAGGAGGCACCAAGTGGGTGCCGAAGCACGACGGTTTTCTCTGCCCCCCCCAATCCACTCATCCGCCGCCAAGGCTGGAGCCTGAAGCGGGATTCCCCGGGCGCCTGGAGGCTCGGGCGCGCAGGGGTGCTTTCTACGGACCAGCCTCCGAAGGGATTTCAAATGTGGTGCCACTCTGGATCAGAAAGGGGGAACGAAAGGAGAAGAGGGGATCAGCGCTTCTGAAGGAGCCACGGCCCCCTCGCCCCTTCCGCACCCCGTTTTTGACCCTCCGGTGTCTGCAGCCTTCTCCTGATCTCTTTGGAGGAGCGTCCCTATCAGAGCTCCCTCTATGGAGGTATTTGGGGTACCACTGCCTGCAGCCCAGCGCCTCTGAGCGGAGAGCAAGGCGGCTAGGCTGATTTTATCTTTCTCCCTGAGATGCTAGTTTTCCACTTGCAAGAAGTTCTTACATTTTTTAATACGCTGCTTCCTCACCCACACTCTGAACTTGCTCAATCAATAAGAACACTGACTAGTATGTGCTGTCCCAAAGTCATCATAACCTGAACAAACAATATGAATTAACATTAGATCACAAGGAACAATCATTTTTCTTGCTCTGCTCTTGTTGTACCATAAATGGTGAGGTTTCCGTGATTTTAAAGCGTGCTGTTTTATTGGTCCGATGTTTTTAATTGATGTGTGTTTCTCTGAGGGCCTTCTGACAGAAATAGCTCTCTGCAAACAAAATAAATCAATAATGTATCACCACCAATGAACATCACACATTACAGAGTAACCGTTGCCAAAAAAAAAAAAAAAGGGACCCCTGTCCCAAGATGAGAACATCATGGCAGCTGTCTGATCCTCTGAACTCACCCACAACATGGGTTAGGATCTCTGCTTCACTCTGAAACTCACAACTACTAAGACTGCCACCTTTAAAAAAAAAACAGCTACCCTGATCCTCTGACAGGTGCAAAGCTGCTAAATAAAATAAAAGGATTGGCAGGAAAGTTGTTCCCTTATTACTACCTCTCCATGTAAACAAAAGTTGCAGGGGCCAAGGAGATGGACTAGAAGAACCAGACCACTTTTATTCTACCTGGTAACCATTTCTTTTTTAAAAATTATTTTTTATTAGTTTTTCATTATACAATATATGAACCAAAACTAAACAAAAACAGACAATAACAAGCATCATCTAGGATACAATAGCATGTCCCCCCCCCCAGGGACAGTTCATAGAGGTAAAACACAGACCTATACACATTCATTAGTGAAGTGGGTGAGTCTGTTCCCAAGGTTCAGGGAGATTTAGTGTGTCCGCCCATATGTTCAAGTGTGTGGGAGGGGGTCTTATAAGTTATCTGTGAGTTTATGTATTCAATAAAGGGAAACCACTTTTCAATAAAGGAACTTTTTCCCCATTGATCTTGTTGTGTATTTAATTTGTCTGTCAATTTTTCTTACAACCAGTGGTCCCATGTCCTCCTCCACCAATCCTCTAGTTTGACTTGCCCCACCTTCCATACAACAGATATTGACATTCTGGCTGCAGTGAGAAAAAATGCTATGAGATACCAATTTTTCAGGTTCTTATTGCTGCCTGTATATAGAGAGCAGAAGTAGCGCTGGACAAAACTGAACTGTTTGGTTCGTGATGGAAGAGACTTGGCACACTACTTCTTGCCAGAAAGCTTTAATTTTGGGGCAGTCAAGCCACATATGTCTGTACATTTATTTCCTTTTTAACAAAAAGCATCCAACACATTGGAACATCCCATTGCAAATGTTTAGGTTTTGGTGAGACACATTTAATTGAGACTGAACCAGACCATAGTGATCTGTTCTTATCAGATCAGCTGCTCAGTTGTACGTTTTGTCTGTTTTTTATTTGTCAATGTTCCAATATTAATTAACAAAATGTTTTTTTTTTAAGTCATGGGCCAAGGAACAAGGCAGAAGTTGGTTTCTTAATTCCAGATAGATGTGAGAGTGTATGATTTGTGTTTGACCCAAGCTTCTATCATTCATGGTGTGGCAAGACTTGTTTTTTTTATTTTTTTTATTTTGAAGGGGCAGTTTCCTGATTATGCTACAATGCAACATGGGGTATTTAGAAGATGTTTTTTTTGGGAGGGGTGCTGGGGGATTCAAACCTCATGTCTTTATTCATCTTAGTGATTTAGCTGTGCTTTGAATTTTCATGCAAATAAGGAACTAGGGACAAGGAACCAGCTTCAGCCTTGTGGCCAATGAAGAAAAAAGAAAGAAACCCCTAATCAAGACTCACAGGGCAGGGTGTGTTACACCTATTTTGCTGTGCATGTGGGTCCTTTACATGCATTGCTCTGTCAGCCCAATAGCACTTTTGCCAGGGGAACCAACTTGGATGCAAAGGAACTGGGCTAATCTATTCCCTGGGGAAATTTCTGTTGGCCCACACCTGTCAAAGCCTACATCATGACAGGAGAAGATAATGGCCTGCTTGTTCTTGTTTCTTTATTTCAGAGAGGTAAAAAGTTGGCATGAGGGGAGAAGGGGATGGACTCTGGATTGTGCTGGACAGATCATCGAGCCAGAGAAATGGAAAAAGAGGAAACAATAAGAGCAACATCACCAAACCCAGAAGCTATGAGATCTGGGTTTTAAAGCTTCAGATTGTCAGAAGAATCTGAGGCACAGATGGTGTACTTTAGAGAGAACATTAATAAATAGCAACAATACTAATTAACATGCATTTTTTAACCCACTGAATGTTCAAATTGTTTCACATTCTCCACAGTTCCGGCTTAGACTAACCCTGTTAGGTAGAACTGTATTATTTTCCCCATATAGGCACTAAGAGAGTGGTGGTTTAGCTAAGATTGTGTGTGGCTACATTTGTCAATTCTGGGGTTTGAGGGGCTCTGGGAGCTGCAGAGGCCATAAACTGGGCCCCATAAACTGTATCCATCCCATAAGCAGCACCTTGCACACTTCTTTTGAGCTGCTGCTCTGCAGAACTACTTTGCCTGAAGAGCAGCTGAGCTTGAGGACCATGGCCACCTAGCACTCTCATTTCAGGGGTGGGGAACATCTGGCTCTCCAGATGTTGCTGGACTCACAGCATCATAGAGTTGGAAGAGACCACAAGGGCCATCCAGTTCAACCCCCTGCCAGGTGGAATCTCTTTTCCTGTAGTTTGAGCCCATTGCTGTGTCCTAGTCTTGGGAGAGGCAGAAAACAAACTTACTCCCTCTTCAACATAACACCCTTTCAAGTATTTGAACATAGGTATCATGTCACCTCTTAACCTTCTCTTCTCCAGGCTAAACATACCCAGTTCCTTAAGCCAAAGCTCATAGGGCATGGTTTCCACACCTTTCACCATTTTGGCCACCCTCCTCTGGACACATCCCACCTTGTCAATATCCTTCTTGAACGGGGGTGCCCAGAACTGGACACAGTATTCCAGGTGAGGGATGACCAAAGCAGAATAGAGTGGTACTATTACATTCCTTGATCTAGATATTATACTTCCATTGATGCAACCTAGAATCACATTGGCTTTTTTGCTGCTGCATCACACTGTTCAATCATGTTCAGTTTGTGGTCTACTAAAACTCCTAAGACTACAACACCCATCATGCTGACTGGGGTTGATGGTAACTAGAAACCAACAACAGTTGAAGGGACACCAATTCTTCTTACCTGTGCTTTCAGTTTAACTACTGAGTGTGGAAGGACAACAAGGTAACCCAGTAGTTCTTAACCTGTGGTTCAGGGACCCCCAGTGGTCCGCAATGTCCTCAAAGGAGGTCCACGAAGGCTTGAAGGCTGCTTGGCCCACCTCCTGCCTGCAGTGGAGTGGCTATGTGAAAAGAGTTAAGGCAAAGGCTGGATGGATGGCTTGGCCTGTGCATTGTCATTCAATACGCTAGAGCCACAAACTTGTAGGAAGAAGCAGAAGAAAAGTCTTCCCTCCCCCTCCAGTGCCTCTAAGGGAAGGTTTAATGGATGGTGTAATTGTATTATTACTATTATTAGGTATTATTATTATTATTATGGTTTTAAGTCTTGAGTTAAGTCTTGGGGGTCCATGGCAACAAAAAATATTTAAAGGGGGATGATGGTTAAAAAAAAGATTAAGAACCACTGATTTAACCCATGCATTATATGGTTAAAAGATTGTCCATGATCCACAATATGGCACGTAGCACAGCAAGTAATCCAGATGTGGCATTTATGAAGAGAAACGAAATTTTTAAAAAAAGAGAAGAGAGTGTTTGCGCTTCTGCACCATGAAGAACCTGGCTCTCCTTTCCCCAGACATATAATAAAAGGAAGGCTAGAGAGTGGCTAGAGGCACAGATTACTTTTCCAAAAGGTAATGAAAATGCATTAAACTCAGGGCGATTGATTTTTCACGCAGTGGTTTGTAGGGACTCCCCCCACCACCCTTTGGGTGAGTTTGTACAACAGATGATTCAAGTAGTAGCACTTTACTTGGACTGTACCACTTCATGCTTTGAGAAAGTGAGGAGGGGTGCGTTTTTGAATGCTGCAGCAGTGGAGTGGATAAGAGAAAATGACAGCCTTGGGGTAGCTACAGTCCTTTTACGCACTGCATGTTTTCTTTGAGTGTGGATGGATGCCTCGCTTCTCTCGTGGGAGAGAGCATTCAATCACACACTTGCTTTCTCTCCACCTGCAGCTCCAAGTGGTACAGGCCAGGAAAAAAAAATAGGTTTAGCACTTAATTCTCCGGACTGCCTTGAGATCAAGGAAAGGCGGTGGCCATAGCAAGACCCAGGAAACAAGGGCAAGCGGTAAGAGCTGTAGAGTCTCTAAGTTGAGATTCCTTGGGGATGATGGGCTAGACTGTAACACGAAAAGGACCCATCATCTGGAAAGCTGTGAAGGGGGCAGCAACGCAGAGGCTGTAAGACACGTGGTTCTCTCAGCCTGAGAAGGTTGTTGATGCCAAAAAGCCCGTCTCGTCTGGTCCGGTCATTTCAGAAAACTGGATGGCTCTTCTTACAATACAAGGCAAACCCTCGAGTCTTCTCCCCCACCTGCTCTTCTTGCTGCGAATCAACAAGCTCTGAGCTCCTCACAAACGCAACCTGCACAGACTAGAGTCACAGAATCAGGACCGGTTTAAGGAATTTTGGGGCCCCCTGCAATGCTTTACTTTGGGGCCCCCATATGTTTATCTCAGATCAATGTAACCTAACCTATTCACCGTACAGGATGTTCAGATTATAGTAGGACCCCCGTATCCCTGGATTCATTATCCATGGGACACAAAACAGCACACCTACCATAGAGTCTTCCTAGAAAATGTGTCTTCCCTAGCCCTTTTCTAGGCCTTCCAAGGCAACTCTATGGTATTTTAAACCAGAAATCCCATTATTTTCATATTAAGGAGGCCAACACGGGGCCCTCTCTTGACCTCGGGGCCCCCTCTTGACCTTGGGGCCCCCTGCCAATGCTGATTTGGCAGACAGGTTAAACCGGCCCTGCACAGAATCACAGAGTTGGAAGAGACCACATGGGCCATCTAGTCCAGCTCCCTGCCTTGCAGGAATAAACAATCAAAGCATTCATGACCGATGGCCATCCAGCCTGTTTAAAAAACCCCAATGAAGGAGACTCCATTCCACTGTGGAACAGTTCTCACTTGCTGGAACTAGAGTTGATTTCAGGACAAGGCACCTGCCTGGTCTCTTCCCTCTCTAGGTGAGGGGGAGGTGATGAGGATTCCCCCAAATCTTCAGTGGTGACCCATGTATGGCAACAACTTGCCAGAGTTCCAGGTCCCATGGGAGACCACAGCTCCTTCCTTCGCCATTTGAGCCACCACGAGACACCACGTGCCCAGATCTTGAGGATCCTCGTTGTCGCTCCCTCTGCAGAAACCAGGTGGCGGAGAATGCCAGGGGTGAGAAGGAGGTGTAGCCGCCATGTAGGCTCCTCCCACAAAGCCCAAGAGAACGAGCGCCGCCCTGTTGGCGTTCATGGGAATGAGCCTGGCCAGCCTTCCCTCCTTCTCAAGAAGGAAACGCACCAGACCTTTGGAGCTGGTAGCAGTTCGCTGCTTTACCAAAGAGGGAAAAGTCCATGTCTTCACTTTCTCTCCAATCCTGAAGTTCAATATTTCCCCGACTCACCCTGCATACACAACCATGTGAGGAAGCGAGTCCTACCCACATATTCTCTCCTCCTCCCTCTGACCCCTGTATCCACAGAACCAATACCTGCGGTTTCAGTTATCTGCAGGACACAAAACAGAACACATGCCATAGAGTTTCCTTAGAAAACGCCTAGAGAGGCAACCTCTCTAGACATTTTCTAGGTCCTCCAAGGCAACTCTATGGTATTTTAAACAGGAAGTTCCATTATTTTCAATGGCATTCACTGTTATCCGCAGTTTCCTGTAAGTCCGGGAACTAAACCCCTGTGGATACGGGGGTCCTACTGTACTTCAGTTTTATACAATGTATCATCATCATCATCATCATTATTATTTTTACTTATAGCCCACTTTTCCCCCAAGGCTGGGACCCCAAACGGCTAACAGTTTTAAAAACACATCAAAAAGTGCACATTAAAACAGAATTAAACCAACTGCATCATTAAAACTACATCAAAATATTAAAAAAAATAAAATATACTTAAAAGTATTAAACACTTTTTAAAAAAAAGATAAAAAGCTATTTAAAAACAGCCCAACAAAACCACATGCACCCCCTTGCTGCCACCCAACCTGTTCTTTAATATTAAATGCATGGCAGGAGGAAGTCTTTTAAACAGCAGCCACAGAGAGAGGAGCATTCAGACAAAACAACTACCCTTCCTCTGGTTAAGTGGAGCCAGGGACTGTACAACTGGCTTCCTCAAGATGCCTTCCGGGGTGCTAGACCACAATTCCCATAATCCCTAGCATGGGAGTATTCATTTGGGTGTGGCAGGAGGTGCAGTCCAACATACCTGGAAGGAATCAGGTCAGGCAAGACTACTCATTTGGGAGTGTCTACAAACAAACTCACATACTGGTGGTCAAGGCTGTCTTTTCAAAGCAGAAGCTCCTGAGTTCAATTTCTGGTACAGTATCTCTAGTTAAAAGGGTCAGGTAGTGGATGATAGGAAAGTACCCTGCATGAAACCCTGGACAGCTGCTGCTAGTCAGAGCAGACTGGACTGACTAGATGGTAGTTCTACTGTGTGAGCTACAAGCAGTGGTTTAAAACAGGAGTGGTACTTCAGATGTGGTTCGACTGCAACTCCCAGTATTCCCCCTCATTGGCTAAGCTTTCTAGGGCCACTAGGAGTTGCAGACCAACAACATCTCGAGGGCTACACTGGTTTAAAGCCAGAAGGAATCTGTCTACACATTTAACATCTACCTGTCAGAAATCAACAAGTAAAGACTTTTCATTTTCAGCCTGGGGCAGGAAAGCATTTCCTGTTGATTTCTGCCTCATGTGCTGCTTTTAAAAGGCCCAGAGAATACTATCAATTTAAAACAGTGGCAAACCTAGGCCTTTAACATGCTCAAGCTTTACAGCATGGGTGGGCAATTGTGGAGGGAGGTACAGCTATTCCCCCCCCCTGCACCCCCTAGAAGGTCATACAGGTGCATTTCAGTGCACTGGAAGCGATCTAATGTCCCTTCCAGTTGTCATTTGGGTTGCTTGTCAGACTTTTTGTTTCATTTCATTTTAAAGAGATATGAGGTGCTGCACTTGCAGTCTGGAATGTTTTTAACAAATCTTTTTGGGGGAGGGGGAAACCAGCTGATAATCAGTACAGTTTTTAAAAAACTTGGAGGAGGCTGGGGTTTTTGAGGGGCTTCAGGAGCTGCACTTTGGGGCCCCCAAGGGCTACACAAGGCCAATGGGCCATACTTTGCCCACCCCCAAGTTAGAGAGTTGCTTGTTGACCAGGAAATGATAGGTTGCAGGCCTGCTTTATAAGCCTTTCATTCAGGCATGGGCAATATGTGGCCTGGCCGCCAGAATTACAGCACTAGTATTCCACTATAACTGCCATGGCTCCATCCTATGGAATCCTGGGATTTGTAGTCTGGGGAAGCACTAAAACTCTCTTGCTAAGAATTCTAAATGCCCCTCCCCTTAGAATTTTAAGGGTAGGAAGGGACCACCATGGCCATCTAGTCCCTCCCCCTGCCAGGCAGGAACAGAGAAAACACTTCTGAAAGAGTTACACATGCATATGTTTCCCTACAGAGGTAGCTGGACATTTTTGTTTGATAAGGAAATCTGAGTTCACTTCAAGGTTGTGGAAGAAGAGTTGTGCATGTAGATGCACACAGCACAAGAATGTCATTGCAATTTGCACACAGATGCACACTAAACATTTGCATAGAATCATAGAGTTGGAAGAGACCATGCGGGCAATCCAGTCCAACCCTTTGACATGCAGGAATACAGTACACAAAATATTCTCGAAAGATGACCATCCCACTTCTGTTTAAAAAACTCCAAAGAAAGAGGCTGGACCATATTCCATGGCAGCGTAATCCACTGTTGGACAGCTCTTATCATCAGGAAGTTCTTCCTAATATTTAGGTGGAATCTCTTTTCCTGTAGTTTGAGTTGGTTGCACATTTGGTTTTGTGGTTCAGTTGCACAACACTGCCATTCAACAGAAGGGTTTCATAATATGCACATAACAGGCACATAAGTTCTACACTGCCAAACCCAAAATTCCATGGGATGGAACCATGGCAGTTCAAGTGGAATTAGAGCGCTATTAATTCTGTAGTGTGAATGGACTGCCAAGTATTTGGAGTGGCAACATCTGTCAACCCTAGCCCATAGGAAAAGATTATGAGAGTTGTGCTCCAGCCACATCTTATGCTTCAACAGAAGAAACCTGTGTGTGAAGTATTTCATGCCATACAGATTAACAGTACCTTCATCCTCATCACATGCTGATGTCTGCAGATCATCAGGCTACTGTAAAAGGCACAGGCTCAAAAGCTGCTTTAAATGTTGGTAACTCTAAACATTACCAATTTTTTTAAGTAGTCCCTGATCCTGTGCTCTTCACAGTAGCCTGATGATCTGCAGACATCAGCACATGATGAAGATGGTAAGGCTAAACAACTTTAAAGTTGGTAATTCTAAACATAGAGAGCTAGTGTGGTTTGGGTATTGGACACTGAAGACCAGGGTTCAAATCCCTGCTTGACCATGGACTCTCCCTGGGTGACCTTGGCGAAGTCATACTCTCCCAGCCTCGGAGGAAGGCAATGGCAAACACCCTTTGAACAAACCTTAGCAAGAAAACCCCCATGATCGGTTCGCCCTATGGTCACCACAAGTTGGAAACTATGAAGACTTTGGGCTGCATCAATAGAAGTATTGTGTCTAGATCAAGGGTAGTAATAGTGCCGCTCTATTCTGCCTTGGTCAGACCTCACCTAGAATACTCTGTCCAGTTCTGGGCACCACAATTCAAAAAGGATATTGACAAATTGGAGCATGTCCAGAGAAGGGCAACTAAAATGGTGAAAGGTCTGGAAACGATGCCTTATGAGGAGAGACTTAGGGAGCTGGGTATGTTTAGCCTGGAAAAAAGACAGTTAAGGGGCAATATGATAGCCCTGTTTAAGTATTTGAAGGGGTGTCACATTGAGGATGGAGCAGGCTTGTTTTCTGCTACTCCAGAGACTGGAACACGGAGCAATGGATGCAAGTTCCAGGAACAGAGATTCCACCTCAACATTAGGAGGAACTTTTTGACAGTAAGAGCTGTTCGGCAGTGGAACACACTCCCTCGGAGCGTGGTGGGGTCTTCTTCCTTGGAGGTCTTTAAACAGAGGCTGGATGGCCATCTGTCGGGGATGCTTTGATTGTGATTTCCTGCGTGGCAGGGGGTTGGACTGGATGGCCCTCGTGGTCTCTTCCAACTCTGCAATTCTATGATTCTAAGACAACCCACCACCACCACAACAAAATGTAAACACAGGCCTCAACATGAAAACAACAAAAAAGGAAGGAATTGTCCCAGAAGAACTACACCTCCACCTCCAAACAGAGTAATATCAGAGACAACAATGGAATCAAGTATTTTAGTAGTCTGGTACAAAATTAGAACAGTCACATTTTTCTAACATGTCTAAAAGTCTAAAAACACACATAATGCCCAGAATTGTTAAGAATAATTTTAGAACATATTCACAAGAAGTCCATATGAAAAACCCTGGTTACTTAGATGCCTGCCGTATCCACTTAATTCAGCTAAGACCAACTTCAACGATGGTCACTGAACCCATTTCTAGCTTCCCACAAAATTTTTATAGGGAGCCAAGTTATAAGCAAACGTACACAGTCTATACAAATCTATGTATCGGGGCACCTTTGGGCCAGTAAAGATAGGAATTTGGGACAAGGAGAAAAACACGTCAGCTAAAACGAGTTATGTCCAAAACTGCATTGGTAGGTGATAAAACAAGCACTATAATAACAGTTGTGCAATTCCCTAGTAAAGGTAATGTTATCAAATTCTCAGGGTAGATGGCAGCAAATGCTGTAATTTAAAGACATATTAAGGAGATTATCAGACGAGCATCTAAAAACATTCTTGTTTCACTATATTTAAAAGCTTAAGTGTCCCAGCAGAATAACCCTTTTTATCACATGTTGCTGTAATAATGTGAATGAGCAGCCCCAGCATTACCAGAGCACAACCGCTAGCACTGTTTATTTCCACGTTTGCAGGAGCGCATGATCTCGGTGGTTCTCACGAGAAGACGCAAGTATACTTAAAAGTCTAAAAACACCAAAATTAACAAAGAAGATGAACACACAAGCACTGAAATTCACTTTAAAATTCACAAGCAAAATGTCTCCCACCTAGTTTTCGTGTTCTTACCCAGAAGTGTTCTAGCAGGGACTGCCCATTGACGCTGTATTCATGAGAGCATAATGAGACGTAGGAGATTTTCAGACTACACTGTTATAGTGTTACTATTCCACTTTAACTGCTCTGGCTTCCTGCTGTGGAATTCTGAGGTTTGTAGTTTAGTGAGGCCTAAGATCTCTCTGGCTGTGAGTTGTAAATGCCCCTTCCTAAACTGTAAATCCCAGGATTCAACAGGAGGCAGCAATAGCAAATAAAGTGGAATAGTAACACTATAACAGTGTTGTCTGAAAATCTAGGTAGTTTCAGACGCTTGCAATACCACGACAAAAACGCCATCGGCAATCAACTGATGGCTTGGCCCGTTAATAAAAAAGAATGGCTTTTTCACAGGAGCAGAATGCTTGCAGAATGTGAGGGGATGACATTGTATGATACAGAAACCCTTTTGTAGTATCATGTCATCATTATCACACCATATTTGCCGCGTCTGATAATCTCCTAAAAACCATGAACCCAAATATAAGGTTCCCATGAGAAGCAATCTGTGAGTTAGGTTTTCACAAACATGGGAGCATCAGTACAAGAAGTTCATATTATCTGGAAGAACTGGTTTCTGAAGGAACTGATGTTGCACTTTTTAACAGTTTCATAGAGCTGTACCAAGATATTTTGCAGCCTGAGTGAAATAACAAGGTGGCATGTCCACTCATTGTCAGGTAGAAAAGGCGACCAGACTAGCAGTTGAATTTTACTTCAACACTAGCAATGGGACCACATTGTTTAATGCAAGTATGCAGAAGCTCAAGAAGGCCAAATTCAATTTCAGACAAATTATTGAGGTACAGATTCAAGGAGCAGGGTAGTCAAAGGCAAAAGAGTGGGACCAGAAATACCATTGTACTTTAGTGTAAAACTCTTTACTGAACCTTAGGAGATGCATTTCAGCATTTTAAAATGGAGGGGGAAATATCAAATACAAAATCTGGGAAGCATCTCTTTCACACTTCGAGTAACCCCATTTCAACTGCCATGGTTGACTCCAATGGAATCCTGAGAATTGCAGTATTCAGAATTCTCTGCCAGAGAATTCTATTGCCTCCTCAGACTACAAATCCCAGAACTGAAGAAAGATGGAGTATAAATTTAATAAATAAAAATAAAATAAAGCCATAGCAGTTAAACCGGGATCAAAGTACCCTAACTGCAGAATATGAAAGAGACCTTGGAGAAGGGAGTGTGGTCACCTGGGGAATCCCAGAATGCTGGATGAGACTTCAGGAGGGGCAGATTTGGCCCCTGGGTCTAAGGTTGCCCACTACTGCACCTCAGAGTGGAAGAGTAGCTTTAGGGGCAAAGAGAAGGTCATGCACCACCCGCAGATCAGCTGCCTAAGGTAACTACCTCAGCCAGTCAAATTGCAAAGCCAGCCCTGCCTTTTAGTGTTTCAGTTATATTCAGTTCAGACAAGTTATATAATTATTTTGCCCCAGGCAAAAACTCCACAGAAGAGCATATCTAGCAGGAGGAAGTATGTTAGCTAGTCCTATAGTGTTGGACTGTGACTCTTCTCCCTAATTTTCAACTTTCCTCTGAAGCACAGAGATATTTACTAAGCCCTACATGTAATCTGGAAACAGGTCTTTAGAAGGATGGAGGAACCCTCTGGATGATCTGAACTATAACTCGCATGATACCTTGCTACTGGCCATACTGGCTGAGGCTTCTGGGATTTGAAGTCCAACCCAGCAACAAGGCCAAACGTTCCCTGCCCTTCTGAGCAGCTACAAAAGCCATACTCAAGCAACCTCCCTCATAATGTACTAATCCAGTGGCTCTTAACCTTTTCTTTACCAGGGACTCCCTTTAAATATCTTTTGTTGCTGTGGTCCACCAAGAGTTAACTCAAGATTTAATAATGATAATGATAATAATACAGTTACACCATCCATTAAGCTTTCCCTCAGAGGTACTGGAAGGGGAGGGAAGACTTTTCTCCTGCTTCTTACTGCAAGTTTCTAGCTGGAAAGGATTGAATGGCAATACACAGGCCAAGTTATCCAGCCAGCCTTTGCCTTGGCTCCTCTCACCTGGCCCCTCCACTGCAGGGGGAAGGTGGGCTGAGCAGCCTTCAAGCCTTCATGGACCCCCTGTGAGGACACTGCAGATCCCTGGGAATCCCTGGACCACAGGTTAAGAACCACTGCACTAATCAACAGAATCAACAGCTCATCTCTGTGAGAACCCAAGCCACTCATAAGATTGCTGCCTTCTTTCCTGCTTCTGAAGGCCCTTACAGTTTTTCAGAAACTGCATGGTGAGTTGGCATATTCAGCAGGTGAAGCTTTTCCTGGCATGAGGGGGAAAAAAAGGAAAGGCTTTACTTGCTTGGTTTCTGCATGTCATGCTGTTGATTAAAGTATAGGAACAGAACTGGTGAAACTATCCTGTTTTGCTGCCACCAGCAACCACTACGATGACTTTGCTGATGTTCAGCCTAAGCAGGAAAAAATGTAGATCATCTGAATTCTGTCCGCTAAACAAGGACACAGCCATCGAGTGCTCCAGCCTACCTACAAATCATGAGAGTTCCAAATAATGGATTTTGTGCCAAACCACCTGCCCCGGCACACTAAGTCATCACTACTATCTTCTTCAGATTCCATATTATAACAACTAAATACTGTATACTAGGTCTGCCACCTTTCATTCTTTGAGAGCGTCTGTACCTATACCTAGCAAGACATCATACAGAGACTAAAAAGATGAAAATTTTCTGGCACAGATTTAATATACCTAACATGGAAAAAGTCCTCCATCCTCTTTTTTACATGTCAGAGATGCAAATAATATGCATACAATCATTTAAGACTGATAATATGCATATACACATAATAATACACGGAATCAGTTAAGACCGATAATCAGTTAATACTGATTATATGCACATTATTTATTATTGTATGAAAATTAAATCATAATGGTCTTTGATTTAGCATCATATTGAAATTTTAAAAGGGTATAAAATACTAATGGATCTGCTGAAGGTGCTTTTGAGTTATTTAAAAAGCTGTGTAGAAATGTCTGATTTAGAGATGATTATTAATTTGCTGACAGCAGCCAAAATTTTTACTGCATCATGTTCAAAAAAGAGTATTGCCTTTCCCTTTTCAGATTAATTTTTAAAAAAGATTTGGGATGTGGCGGCTGCTATTTGAGATAAATTGACTGACCATATAAAAGCAAGAAAGAATCAAATATCTCAAAACAATGCTGAGAAATGTGTTTTTGTCACATTCTGGAATTATAAACTTCAGGATCATATTTGACCACACTGTTTGTTTTCATAATTTTGAATTTAGAATGTATGCATTAGAAAGAGGATGTGTTGTGCATTTCTATCACCTTCATCATTGTTTTAATTTTAAAAAGCTATAAAATAATGATTCAACAAGTATGCAGCCTTTAAGATTGATAATCACATTGTGCAGTAGCAGTATGAGACAAACAGTTCATATGAAAGAAAAACTGCTTCCTGCTGCTTTAAGACTACAAAATCTAACTTGGAGCATGACAGTAAGCAAAACCAAAGGAACAACAATGAATGGTGCTTATAATACACCAGACAACTGAAAAAGCAGCACACTCATGACAAAAGCCATTGCGTTTTGATCATATCAGTGGATTTGCCACAGGAATACACTCCTTGAATTTCAGAAAATAGGACTGGTTGTAGAATTCTTCTTCTTGTAGCTTTTGCCCAAACTAAATTAGGGCAAGGTAGGCTAGGAGTTCTGATCAAATCTCCTATTAGCTATATGGAGCATGGCTAGTGCTAAGGGAATGAATCATAGAATCATAGAGTTGGAAGAGACCTCAAGGGCCATCTAGTCCAACCCCCTGCCATGCAGGAATATGCAGTCAAATCATTCCTGACAGATGGCCATCCAGCCTCTGTTTAAAATCCTTCAAAGAAGGAGACTCCACCACACGCCAAGGCAGTGTGTTCCACTTCTGAACAGCTCTTACTGTCAGGAAGTTTTTCCTAATGTTTAGGTGGAATCTCTTTTCCTGTAGTTTGAACCCATTGCTCCATGTTCTTGTCTCTAGAGCAGCACAAAACAAGCCTGCTCCATCCTCAGTATGATATCCCTTCAAATATTTAAACATGGCTATCATGTCCCCTCTCAACCTTCTCTTCTCCAGACTAAACATGCCCAGCTCCCTAAGCTGCTCCTCATAGGGCATGGCTTCCAGACCACCCACCATCCTGGTCGCCCTTCTCTGGACACGTTCCAGCTTCTCAATATCCTTCCTGAATTGTGCCCAGAACTGGATACAGTATTTCAGGTGAGGTCTGACCAAAGCAGAATAGAGTGGCACTATTACTTCCCTTGATCTAGGCACTATACTCCTGTTAATGCAGCCTAGAATTGCATTGGCTTTTTTAAGCTGCTGCATCACACTGCTGACTCATGTTCAGCTTGTGGTCCACTAAGATTCCTAGATCCTTTTCGCATTACAGCCCTCAAGCCAGGTGTCACCCATCCTATATCTGTGCATTTCATTTTTCATGCCCAAGTGTAGTATCCTACATTTCTCCCTGCTGAAATTAATTTTGTTAATTTTGGTCCAGCTTTCTAATCTGTTGAGGTAATTTTGGATTCTGATCCTGTCCTCCGGGGTGTTAGCTACCCCTCCTAATTTGGTATCATCTGCAAACTGTGTCAGGTATAAGCCCCTAAATATCTGGAGGATCACAAGCGCCCCACTCTTGATTAAGGTAGCTGTCCAATTCAAAGATGGCCAGTCATCCTGCACTAATCTTCAAATGTCTACTTTGTTTATGCTCTCCTTTTGAACGCTGGCCCAGGATTTTCCGCTGGACTGTCTGATTCATTAGCTTCCACTTGAGCTGGGGAACTCCTTGTGAAGCCTAGCTGATGGGCTACATCACTGGCCATTCCAGCAGCAGAGCAGCAGCCCCCAACCATCTGATTCCCCCCCCCCATTCCTCCTCTTCAGCTGGACATTCCAGCATGAATCAACCTCTGAATCAGCAAGGAGGGAACAACCAGCACTTAGCAGCAATCGATACAGTCTCTGGCTAAGAGCTGTTCATTACACTGGCCCAAAGCCAACCTCTCCCTCCCATTTTCAAGGCTGGCTTACAACCAAAGGCAACACCCCCCCCCCAAAAAAAAAGAAAGGGGAAGAAACAACAACAGCAACAACTACCAAAACAACAACAACAGCTATTAGGAGAAGCTGGCTGAGCCAGGGATGAAACCTCATCAAGGTTAGAGAGGTGCTAATTCAGAATACATGATTACCATTCTTTCAAGAAATGTTACAATCAGATCCTAACCAAGACCGCAAGCCTTGTTTAATAGGCATGGAAACAGACAATGGGATTTGGGCTCAACAAGATGGCTTGGTTTTAAGAAGAGAGGCGCTGTGAGGAATCTTGCATCTCCATGCAGAGTTAAGACTGAATCAAATGTATGGTGAATTTATGCAGTTTTGCTAACAGAAGATGTGGTTATGGCATTTAGCTCATGGCCTTTTGCTTAGCCTACACAACATGCAACCTAATAAAAAGGCAGAGACGACTATATTGTTTCAGTCAGTTGGGGGATGTTGTGTTTATTTTTTAAAAAAATCTTTCCTCTCTACCAGTCCTGCCATTAGACATTGAGGCAACTGCCTCAGGCACTAGCTGCTATGAGTGATATCACCAAACCTGTGTGCTTGGAGAGGAAAGAACATCAGTAGGAGGCGGTCCACCAGAACACATTTTGCCAAGGTTTCCCTTAAAACCTGAAGCCAACTCTGGCTGAACAAATTAATCTTTCCTGTGATGTTAGCATACCCTACTCCTCCTCCCTATAATATCTCATAATTAGAAATATTGGACACTTCAAAGGGGTCAAGAAGACCGGGGTGATCCAAAGTGAGGTCAGATGGAGGTCACAAGGACCTGGGAAGGTGTCTTAGAAATATTTTAGCAAGCACACCCAAGCTAGGATTGAGTGGTAGCCCCTTAGTAAACAAAACCATTAAGGAGGTATGTGCTAATTCCTTCTTGGGCCCCTCAACAGTGACTCACACATCCTAAACAATCAAGTGACTTCCTACACAGCCCAGATTCCCAGGAAATATCCCTTGGAACCCTCTCCTGCCCTACAATACGAGGTTGTCATAAACCCATCCATTCCTATCTCCAAGCCATCTAAGACCATCAGTGGAGTTTCGTTCTCCTTTGTTCCTCCCATGGGAGACTCATTTAGTCACTGTTGTAGTCAAAACATGCCTTCAAGGTGCAAAATGGGTTATAAATATCCCAGCCTAGACAATAGCAAGGTGTGCCACTGTGGACGAGACCCAGCCACTCTTTCTGTTGGCATGCCGTTGGATCAGAACTTCCAGTGCCACCCTCAGACTTTGGTCTGAGTACTTCACTACTCTTCAAGACTGGTAACTATCACTCTATTTCCTGAATCTATTCCTCTATCCAACCTTTCTGCCTTAACTCTTTGATAGCCTTGTGTGGTTCATTTGAGCGTGTGTTGCACGTGAGAATTCTTTTTGTTTTATTTCCAATAAAAATATTTTTATTTCACTTTAACCTGGAGTTTTCTGCAGTTAGTACTGGTATACATAGGTGAAAAGGTCCCAAAGTTACCCACCTCTCACAGTATTCCGTTTGAGCTAATAATAATAATTCCTCCAAATATTAATATAATTTTGGCACCACATGAGGGGCTCTAAAGCACCCCCACCGCTTTGGGTAACAGTGACCCAGCAGCACTCTGATTCAGCAGCTCTGTGTAAGTTGTCGTAGTGTATGCTAGGGTGAAGGAACTCTTCACATGTCCACAGCTATTTTTCTTCATTTCAGCTTTCCACCTTACTGCAGTCAGCCCTAGCACTCAAAACTGTTTCCCAAAGTGAGCCCCTGGTACAAATTCAAGCCCTGGATTGAAGGGAATCAGGGCAAGAGCCAAGGCAGAGATGACAAGGGATTTGGATCAGTGAGGGCCCTCACAGATGAAGAGGTTTTTCTTTTCTCTCTTGTCCCCAGCACCTCCACTTAATTATGGCAAAGGGTCAATAATGAGGGCCTGAAATACTGAATGCACACTTCAAGTTGGTCCAGATGGGAAGAGACAATTCCTTAGTGACACCGGCCCCAGGCTTTTTAAGGTTTAAAGGCCAGAAACAACACTATGGAAGGAACACAGAAACACACTTTTAATTGATTAAGCTATGACAAAACTTGCACAATATGGTCAGTCATCCTAAACAGCACTCTGAACCAGTTTCTGGATGATCTTCAAACACAGAATTTATGGCAGAAATACAACTTGGGCATGGATAAATGAAACTTGATTCTGATTTCTCTTATTTTCCCAACCCAACAGTAAAAATATAATCATCACCAATGACGTAACTAAAAATTTGCTGGCTTTTTCATGACACTTCAAACCTGCTACTTGTGGTGAATGTCTCACTAGAGGGCCAGCCGTGCCAGATGGGGCTGGCAAAAGGCATCCTGTCTCTATCCATAAGTAGAAATGGCTCTAGGAGCTCCAACTCCATATACATGAACTTGTTGGCTTCAAGAAGAAATGAAACCCCTTCCAACATAAACTGAAAGATCTTTCCAAGAGCTCCAGTATAAGTAACCAAAAATTATAGCAGGCCAGTAGGGATGGAAAAAATATATTAGAAATACTCAAAATATGGTTGAAAAACTTATTTCTTGAGTGTTGAGATACCCTGATGAGAAGAATCCTAGACTGATGAGAGTCTTCTCAGTTCAGGACTTAATTCTACGCAAACTTTGCATGTGGTTGTTTTACACAGAAAACAGCTTTTTCTGCACAGAGTAATATTTCTGGACAGAAATATTATTTTCTGCACAGAAAATGCTGTTTCCTTTGCAGAAAATGCTACCGTCGATATAGCTGTTCCCTATATGCTGAAAGTCCATTTTTCAACAATCTGCTTCTTCAATCCTTTCCAGTTATAACCAGACATTCAAAGCATCACCCACTCTTTTGAGCTATTTCATCATGTTTCCTCAACCTTCCACGTGCTTCTGTGACCACGTGCTGCATTTTTCCTCCATTCATATATATATATATATATATATATATATATAAGCTTTAAAACATTGGGTTCTACATTTCAACAATTTCTGATTTTCAACAGTGCTCTGATCCCTAGTCTATGTAGCTGTGCTCATAGAGGCTTTTTGTTGGACTGTGTTTTGTTTTTATTTTTTTAACTTTTATATGTTTTATATAATTTTAAACTTTTAAACTGTGATTTTTAAAATCATTTAAAATTGTATTTTATTTGAGGTTTTTGTGAGCCACCTTGGGTCCTATTCTGGGAGAAAGGCAGCATATACATTTAAATAAATAAATAAGTCTGTTGAATAAGCAGGAGATGCCTGTATTTCCTGTATATTACCCCAAAATTTGTGTGTAGTTGTTCTGTGCAGAAAATGTAGCATTTTCTGAGCGTGCTGTATTATTTGCAAAATAACCACATGTGAATTTTGCATAGAATAAGTCCCAAATTGTGAATAGACCTCAAAGACTGTGGAGTTTTTTCTCAGTGGAAAGAAAATTGCTAAAATTACTCGTTGCTTCAAGAAGAAAACTGGTGAAGAACTACAACTACAACCCAACAAACCAGTACAAGAAAATAACTCTTTCTTGTATGGATTATGCGTCAGTATTTTCATCCTTATCCACTCCAGAATTCCTCCAAGACTCCACTGCCTCCTCTGGGTTAAACAGTAGGAAGGGAATGTTGGTTCTTATTGTGATAAGTCAATTTTTTAGCAGTGAATTGAGGACATTCTCATGTCTCCTCTCTCACAAATGATGTCCTCCGTCCAGTGCTGAAAAATGAGAGAGAGAAGTGAGTATGGTGTCAGAGTGATGGACTAAGACTCAGGGAGAACCAGGTTGAATTCCCGCTCAGCCATGGAGACACCCTGAGTAACCTTGGGTGCAAAGTTACTTTCTCTCAGCTTCAGAGAAAGGTAGTAGCAAATCTGCTTTGAACAGAGCTTTCTAAGAAAACCCCCTGATAGGGCTGCCAAAGGTCAGAATAGAAAAAAATCATTTGATAAGTGGACAACCTAACCCAAATCTTTGCAATGATCTCTCCCAGCAGCTTAAGATAGATGCTAAAGAGCCTTGGGACAAAATGGAACCCAGCAGCATCCCAGACACTAGGGATGGGAGGCATACTGCCCTCCAGTTGTTGTTGGATGCAACTTCCATCACCCACCTGGCTAGGAATGATGGAGGTTGCAGTCACACAACATCCTGAAGGGCCACATGTTCCTTCCCACTATAGTATGCAGAGCCTTGGAGACTACAGGAGTGGATTTTGTTATTGTGATGTTGTCTTGAAGCGAATGGTGTGCAGCCCTTGCTGTTGTTGCATTCTCTTCTCTAGCAATCCTCTAGGCAACCTCCCCTTCCCATTGTGCTCTTATTCTCCAACCCACTCAAAGCTCTCCCACCTTCCCAAAATAGGACTGAGCTGAAGCCAGCCCCTTCTCCCCCCCCCATTCACTCCTCCCAACTCTTCTACAAAGAGGCAGAATCCTTCTTTCCCACCCCACCATACCCACATCAGCTTTCAATTAGCTCAGAGTCTCTGACAGCCACCGCTCTTTAATCTGGATCCTTCAAAGCCAGCCTCAGCGACAGGTGGGTGACAGTGACCCTGATATGTCAGTGCTTGGGAGAGATGCGCCCCAGAAAAACAACCAGCACAGAAAAAAGGCTTATTACTACCCCACCTCCAACCCCCACCCCAATCACTCTCCATCTTAGAGGTGGGAACATAAAGCAGAGAGAGAGAGAGAGAGAGAGAGAAAGAAAGAAAGAAAGGAAGGAACGAGCGTGGTGGGGTCTCCTTCCTTGGAGGTCTTTAAACAAAGGCTGGATGGCCATCTGTCAGGGATGCTTTGATCGTGATTTCCTGTATGGCAGGGGGTTGGATTGGATGGCCCTCGTGGTCTCTTCCAACTCTGCAATTCTATGATTCTATGAAAGAAAGAAAGAAAGAAAGAAAGAAAGAAAGAAAGAAAGAAAGAAAGAAAGAACAGGGCTGCAGCTCTGTCACAGAGCCCATGTTTTTCATCTGAAGCAGGTAGGAATCCTATGAGCCCATATCCTCCATCATTTCACAGATGAAAACTGGGACACGTGGGGTCAAGCAACACCAGTGTGTGGTCCGGATGACAAAAGTTTTTACTGAGGAAGAACACACAAGCTGGGCAAGGTTGTAGCAGTTTGCTTTTGCCTGAGACTACTACAAAGGGCAAGATTCCCCCATCCTGTCCCGGCCCTTGAATTAATTGAGTGCAAACTATTTTTGAACTACTTTTAAAAACTACTTTGAGCTCATTTTGCAGCAACGGAAGTGAGCTGAGAACAGAGGGGAAAGTAGGAGGAGAGAGAAACTGGGACATTTTAAACAGCTGAAAATGCAGGATGACAGAGAATGAATTGGGACTGTCCCTGCCAAATTGGGACAGTTGAAGGATATGTGACCCTCCAGATGTTGTTGAAGTGCAACTCCCACTCATCCCCTAGGTAATACAGCCAGTGGTAGGGAATACTGGGAACTGCAGTCCAATGTCATCTAGAGGGGAATATGACCCCTTATGCCTGATGTATAAGCCTGTGACATCTTCCAGTAGAAGGGTGTCTGATAAGCAACAACCTGTCCTAAATACCCTGAAGGTATTAGATCCCATTTGATCTTAGAAGGTAAGCAGCATCAGGCCTGTACATCAGCACAGGTACCCATCTGCTGTGGGGAATATATTTCAGAAGAAGGAACCACCCCTGAGTATTCCTTACATAAGAAAACTCTATGAAATTATAGTAGGACCCCCATATCCATTGGGGATTGATTCTGGCAGGGGGGCGTGGATACTGAAAACCATGGATAATAGCGACCGTCATTGAAAATGATGGGACTTCTGGTTTAAATTACGATAGAGTTGCATTGGAAGACCTAGAAAATGGCTGGAGAGGACACATTTTCTAGAAAGACTCTATGGTAGGTATACTGTCTTGTGTCCCATGGATAATTGAATCAGTGGATAATGAATCAGTGGTTACGGGGGTCCTACTGTAATGGGGTTGTCATAAGTTGGCAGGCAACTTGAAGTTGTATGCACACAAACATGGAGGTAAGACTCTATTCCAGATCTGCTGATAGAACTGACATTCCTAGGGGCTCTCTGTTGTTAAGCCCCACCCCTAGGAATTTAATTTAAGGAGCGATGCAAGAAATAGAGATTTCCAGGGCAGGGCAAGAGTTTCAAGAAAGATTAAAGTATATGCTCAATATTATACTGAAAAGCAGGGAAGGGGGGGAAGCAAGACTGCCATCACTTTTTAAAAATACTTTGTAATAACTATAGCAAAGCTATCAACACAGATCAAAACAGCCTCTTTTTAAGCAAAAAAGGATATATGCCTTTTGACAGGAAAAGCTAGCATGATAGGCCCATTAGCATGGTTTATAACAGCCACATGATGCATACAGAAAATCAGTGAGAGTTAGCCAGAAATCCAAGGGCTTCTGAGGGATAAGCCAGACCTAGGGTACAGGGATGGCACCAAATCTCTGCACATATCTGAATACAGTGCTACTAAGAGTCTCCAGGATCTGATCTACCTCTTTACCATTGTAAGTTGCTTTTTAAATCACAAGATGGGAAGTTATTGTCTAAAAGCAATTAGTTACAGTAATTGTTGTGCTCCAAAAGTAATTTCATGGCATTTCAGATGCTTAATTTTTTAAAATCCACTATTTTCTTTCTTATTATTCAGAAGTACCTAAGACAGTTGGAAGACAGGGTGTTTTTAGAAAAACATCAGAATACCATGAGCCACTGGCTTTTGATACAAAATAAAGGTAATTAGTGAGGCTTCACATGTCCTATAATGGTGAAAATAAGCATACAGTCCAACATTTCACAGATGAAAGCTGGCACGTATGGTCAAGCAACATCAGAATGTGGTCAAGATGGCAAAAGTTATTAATAAGGGTGCAGACAAGCTAGGAGAGGTTGCAGCAGTCTGATTTTGCCTGAGTCTAGTGGGAAGGATAAGACTCCACCACCTCCTCTCCTTCCTTCCCCCAACTGCTGAGTTAATTGAGTCAAAACCGTTCTTGCACTTTGAATCCATGGTAAGCATGGAACAGGGTCAAGAAAGGTCTTACCTTTCAGACGATGTCGTCCCCGTCCTGTGCTGTTCCCACACTGCTTCCGATTTATTGTAATCACGGGGAAACATCGTGAATAGACCACCCATTTCATTTCCATCACAGAATCACGGGTGGTCTGAAAGGCGTCCCATTCTTCTCCTGTTATGCTGGCGCGATGCCAGCCGAGGGGGGAGGTCTGTGCTGAAGACTTCCGGTACAGATTGGGATGAGGAGGTAAGTGACACCCTTCCCCTCCCTCCCCAGGTTACTTGGGGTTTTTAAAATTTGTTTTGGGGCTTGGTTTTTCTTTTTGACGTTTTGTTTAGTTTTTATTTTTCAATTCCCCGTGTGATCGTTCTGTCGTGAGAACGGGCAGGATTTGCTTTCCAGGTCGTAAATGCAGCTTTATAATGGCTGCATTTACTCATGACCAGCTGAGGGGAGGGGGAGGACGTTCTTGTCTTGGGATTAAGGTAGGTGTGAACATATTTATTTTATTTCGGAGCAGGAATGGGAGTGGGATGGGAGTGGGGGTTACAAGGCAGAAACGGGGTAAAAGTCCTCGTCTGAAAAAGTCCTACCTCACTAGCTCAGAAAATGGTGATGGTGAGGAGCAATTGATACCACCTTGGACTAGCTCATCCACGTTTCTCTGCCTGCTTGAGGAGCCAGTGTTGGCCATTAGAGGAGCTAGAGAAATAATGTTGGCGGTACCAGGAGAGAGATTCACTAAGGGAAGGAGGACAGGTATTGATGTCTTGCCCAAACATCCCCAAAAAGCATCTGAAAGTGGCACAGTGTGATTTAAACAAAAAATTGTAGTGAGTGATTGCTGGTCTACCTTTTCCAAGGGCTGAGAACACCAAAGATAAAACAAAGTTGCATTTTGGACTGCAACTCCCCAAATCCCCAACCATAACAGAAAGGCAGGCAGCTGAAGCCTTCAGTAATACTAGGCAAGGAGGGGCTAAGCCTACCCATGTTCTGGAAAAATTGTACCACCAGACGCCTTTGTAACAGAGCCTCCTCAGGAAGGATCAGTGAGAAGTATACTCAGTGATCAAGCATTAAGAAATATTAAGACAGGTATTGTTGATGAGCTGGAATAAGGCCTATCCTAGACAGACTGACTTGGAAGTAAGCTGAACACATGGAGGGGACTTCTCGGTACACCTTGTGCTTCTAAGAATCTTCATGTTTGAGGATGTTTCAGCGATCATGGATGGGAAAAGTAACTTGCTCTCCTCTAAGTCCCTGTAAGTAAACAAAATTGCCTTGCTAACAGGGCAAGTGTCTGGAACCGCCATCTTGAATTTTTGCTTTAGCAACCTTGTGCTGAGTCGACAAAACAGCCTTTTTTTCTTTTTTAAAATTTATTTAGGTGGAATATCAGACTTTCACACCTTAGATATGGTTTTTAAAAAAGAAATACTGTTTGGTGGCGACAACTGGCGACAATAAATATGTGAGTAATTCACCCGTGCCCGCCATCTTGATTCTCAGGCATGTCCGTTGGTACAAAAAAAAGTGGATAGCTTCGCATGCCTGCGATTTTGCCAGAAAACCGCTAGGACAAATTGAAGCTGCTTCGAATTGGCGTTAGTGCGCTTCAATCCACATTTTTTCCCCTCGGATAGACAAAACCATAATGTTAATACTGTATTGTGTAGCTCTAGAAGGCTCCCTTTCAAAGGTTCAGGGAAAAGCAGGCTGTAGAGAATGTTTCAAAAAATTAATCTCACCTTCACAGGACCTCTCTGCTTCTCACTCGCTATTACCGTTCACGATCTAGTGGGAATGGCTATCCTTCTCACAGGGGATAGTGGGAGGGAGGGAGGCCAGCTGGCCAAGACCATCTCAGAGTCTGTTGCAGCTGCCAGTGTTTTCCCTCTCTTCATAGGGCTATTGCTACCAAATTCATTGTGGGAAGGCTACCAGGAGACAGAAGAACTAGAGAAGGAAAGATCAGCTCAGCACTTGCCTTACCTTTCTTCCATTCTCCCCCTCCCGCCCCAGGGTTTTTTTTTTTTATCTGAGATAAACCCTAATGAATTGCTGTGTTCAATTTATATCATGTATTGCAATGTTATTCATCTATCTTTAGGTCACTCACAAGCTGCCTGGGAAGAATTTATATCCTGAAAGACAGTTATAAATAATTGTAACAAATAAGTCCTAATAAATAAAAATAAATATTAATTACAGCAACACGGCTAGGAAAAAATGGTGGGAGAAGCTCCAGATGCTGAGTAAAGGTGGGAAAAACAATTACAGAGCCAAGTGAAGTCGAAGGCTTTCACGGCCAGCATCCATAGATTATTCCAGAACACGGCCTCACAGCCTGAAAAAAACCCCAAAGGAAAATCTATAGTGCCAACACTGTTCAGATTAAAATCCTTACTCTGGGTACCTCAGCAATACTGAAGTATTTATGCATCTGCGGTCTCTCTCTCTCTCTCTTCTCTCCATGCAGTGAGGGTAAGATACATAGACAACATCTCTGTTCTCTGCCAGACCCAACATTAGATACGAAATCTTACATCCAGCTCCTAGACTGGTTTCCAGGTGAGGATAGAATTCTTGGTAACATACCCTCCACCATTTCCCAGATGAAAACCAGGGCCTTGTCTATACGAGGGGGAAAATGTGGATTGATGCGCACTAATGCCGATTCAAAGCAGCTTCGATTGTTTTAACTTTTTTTTGGCAAAGCAGGGATGTGAAGCCATATGTATTTGTTGTATAAACGGGCATGCCTGCAAATCAAGATGGTGGGTGTGAGTGAATTACTCATGTTTTGATCATCACCAGTTGCCATCTTTTTTTAAAAAAAGCATATCTAAGGTGCGAAAGTGCGATATTCCACCTAAATAAATTTTTTAAAGTTTTTTTTTTTAAAAGGCTGTTTCATTGCCTCAGCATCCGATTGATATGGTGAAAATCCAACATGGTGGTTCTGGGTACTTTCTTTGTTATCAAGCTCTGCCCCCTGCACACATTCGACCAATCACCTTTCTATTTCTGCTGTTATCAGGAATGTGAATGAATGCAAATCAGATTGTCCTGATGAGTGGGAATGTGCATTCCCTGTGGACCTTTTTTAAAAATACAGGAAAAGCCACAAAGGCTTTTCTTGCTCAGTTTTTGGTGGATTTGGTTCCCCTCCTTCCGAATACAGCGGATTGATATGGGATGGCATTTAGACAAATCTCCTTGAATTCTATGAGGAGTATTTTCCCTGAATAGACAACCCACAGGACAAAGGACTAAGCAACATCACAGGGTGGTCAAGATGGCAAAAGCTATTAATGAGGAAGAACACACAAATTAGAAGAGACTGCTGCAGTTTGCTTTTGTCTGAGCCTACTGGGAAGGGCAAGATTCCAGCAATACCTCTCCTCTCGTAGTTGAGTGCAAACTACTTTTGCACTTTGGTCTCAGTTGGCAGCAACTGAAGTAAGCTGGAAACAAAGGGAGAAAGTGAGAAGAGGAGATAGAAACTAGGACATTATAAAAGCAGATGAACAAGCGGGATGACATTGTTGCTGATAAAAACAGTGGAAGAGGCCAAAGGAAAAAAGGAGTCTGGTCAGCTGGCAACCCTAGCAAAAGTCCTCCATTTGCTGAAAAGAGCTAGACCTTGGTGCCAGGCATTTGAGAAAGATCCTAAATTAACCAATTTAATTTTCCTTACTTAGCAAACATCATTTCCTGAAAACCAGCAGGGGCCCTTTTACACTACATAATTATAGCACTATGATTCCTCTATATCTGCCATGGCAACATCATATGGAATCCTAGGGTTTATAGTCTGGTGAGGTGCAAGAGCCAGTGTTGTATGGTGGTTTGAGTGTTGGACTAGGACTCTGGGAGACCAGGGACTGAATCTCTGCTCAACCATGGAAACCCATGGGGTGATCTTGGGTAACTCACACTTTCTCATCCTCAGAGTAAGGCAATGGCACAAACCATCTCTGAACAAGTCTCGCCAAGAAAACCCTGTGATCAAGTCATGATAAGACAGAACTGTGTTGACTTCACACAACATTTTAGATGAAAAAGGCATTAGAAATAATAATAATAATAATAATAATAGTTGTTGTTGTTATATTAATTGACGCCTCCTTGTCGTGGGAGAGAGGCTTGCATATCCTAATGATGTTTTGAGCTATGCTGGCGGTGGCATAATAGCCACTGGTAGGGTCTCCCATGGCAGACAGGTCAAAACCAAAGGGTCTGACAAAGAGCGTCAAAGGGCAGGATGGGCTCTCTAGCCTTGTGGCAACCGTCCTAGGAGAAGGAAAACTCTAATCCCAAACCCGGGCAGATGGTGCTCGTCCAACCCTGTAAGGTCAACCATCTAAGAGAAGGAAACTCTAATCAAATCTATGACACGAGGACCTCACTGCTACCGTCCATGCTTGCAAGGCCACAGCAGATGAACCTTTGGTTTAAAGGGTGAGGCCAGTTCTCTTCATGCTGCACTCCACCAGAAAAATCCATTGCACAGGCTCGAAGGACAAATCCAATTCCGAAAAAGCCCTGTACCGATAGGCAAGGGACGAAACGGCAGGTGTAAAGATACACTGGAAGCCGCAGACCCAATCCTGCATGTAGGCGATTCAGGACTTTGGTCGCTCGAGGCTGACCCATGACAGTCTTGTTTGGCAGCATCCTGAATGACCAAGCAGCCTTTTTTAAGGAGAGCACTATTTGCTCCATATGGAGAGGGGCCTAGAAAAGGTGGCCTAACGAAAGCTCATCCCCAACTACCTGGTTGGCTAGCCACGGCCAACGGGCATCTTCTGATGTGGTCAAACCAAGGTAAAGAAACAAAGGCACACACCGGCTTCCAAAGGTGTAAATAAACTAACACTTGTATGCTGGAACATCAGAACCATGCGAGACTCTGCAGATAGTGGATGGCCTGAGCGTCATTCTGCTCTAATAGCCCATGAACTATCATGACTTAATATTGACATCGCTGCTCTTAGTGAAGTTTGTCTCCACGAGGAAGGCAGCCTTAAAGAACACAGTGCCAGCTACACACTTTATTGTTCTGGCAAACCCCAAACTGAAAAACATCTCTCAGGAGTAGTCTTTATGATTAAAAACTCCATCGCCTCCAAACTCAAAACCTTGCCAACAGGACACTCTGATCGCATTATTTCCTTACGCCTCCCACATGTTGTTCTCTTTAGTATATATGCCCCAACTATGCAAGCCGACCCTGTAGAGAAAGACAAATTCTACACAGACCTATGCCACCTCATACAAAAAGTCCCTGTAGAAGATAAAATTATTATCCTTGGTGACTTCAATGCCAGAGTAGGAAAGAACTCCGAAGCCTGGAAAGGTGTCTCAGGCAAGCATGGTGTTGTAAATTGCAATGATAACGGATGCCTCCTGCTAGAGTTCTGTGCAGAACAACAGCTGACTATTACAAACACTATCTTTCAGCAGAAAGATAGCTTGAAGACAACCTGGATGCATCCCCGATCCAAACATTGGCACCTCATTGACTATGTTCTAGTCCGCCAGAGAAACATTCACGATGTCAGTCATACTCGAGTGATGCCCAGTGCAGAATGCCAAACAGATCATCGCCTCGTCAGATGTAAACTAAATCTTCATCTTAAGTTCAAACCTAAGTGGGGTGGCATCTTAAAGAGGAGACTCCAAGTCAACAATCTTCAACAAGCTACCATGAGAGACAACTTCCAGGCAAATCTGCAAACAAAACTTGAAGACCATCCTACAGATCCTTCTCCTACAGTGCTTTGGCAACATATCAAAAAACAGTATCCTCCAGTCTGTGGAAGAATCCCTCGGGTTCTCCCACAAGAAAAACCAAGACTGGTTTGATGAAAACAACCAAGAGATCCAGGAGCTGTTGGCAAAGAAGAGAACTGCTCACCAGGCATACCTTGCCCAGCCAACTTGCCATATAAGAAAAACAGCTTTCTGTCTCACATGTAGCAAACTTCAACAAAATCTCTGTGACATGCAGAACAAGTGGTGGATCAATATAGCAGAAAAGACACAACACTATGCAGATCTGGGTGATCTTAGAGGATTTTATGAAGCTCTTAAGGCACTGTTTGGACCTACTTATCAGGTCCAAAGCTCCTTATACAGTACAGATGGTCAAACATTAATAACTGATAAAGCCTCCATCCTGAATCGATGGGCTGAACATTTTAAAAGTCTCTTTAGTGCCAACCGAATAGTCCAAGGCTCAGCTATCCAAAATATGATACAAAAACCGATGAAAAATGAATTGGACATAGCTCCCACTTTGGAAGAGACCCTTAAGGCCATACAGCAGATGAAAAACGGCAAGGCAGCTGGGATTGATGGAATCCCACCTGAAGTTTGGAAACACGGAGGTCATGCACTTCACAATAAATTCCATGAACTCCTTGTGAATTGCTGGGAAAAAGGGGAACTGCCATCAGATCTCCAAGATGCAGTCATCATCACCCTGTACAAGAAAAAAGGAGCAAAATCCGGCTGCTCAAACTATCGAGGCATAACACTGCTTTCTATTGCTGGAAAAATCCTTGCAAGGATATTCCTGAACAGATTAGTTCCTGCTATTGCAGAAGAACTTCTTCCTGAAAGCCAGTGTGGCTTCAGAGCCAATAGGAGTATTACAGATATGGTATTTGCCCTTAGACAACAGCAAGATAAATGTAAAGAGCAGAACAAGGGTCTCTATTTAACATTTGTCAAACTCACCAAAGCCTTCGACACTGTGAGTAGAAAAGGTCTGTGGCAGATCCTGGAAAGACTAGGATGTCCCCCCAAATTCCTTAAAATGATTATCTTGCTACATGAGGGCCAGCGTGGTCAAGTCAGATATGGCGATGCTCTTTCAGAGCCCTTTCTAATAACTAATGGAATGAAGCAAGGTTGTGTTCTTGCTCCAACTTTATTTACAATCTTCTTCAGCATGATGCTCCAAAGGGCTATGGCAGAGCTTGAAGAAGAAGATGGCATCTATATACGTTACCGTACTGATGGTAACTTGTTTAACTGAAGCCGTCTGAGGACTCGCACTAAGACTCTAAACTATCTAGTCTGTGAGCTGCTCTTTGCTGATGATGCTGCCCTTGTTGCCCACACAGAAGCAGCTCTGCAGCGCCTAACATCCTGCTTCACAACAGCTGCAGAGCTGTTTGGGCTGGAAGTCAACCTGAAGAAAACAGAAGTTCTTTACCAGCCTGCACCACAGGACAAATACCATAATAACCAAATTGCCTTCGGCAAATCTGTGCTTACGTCTGTTCAGCAGTTCACCTACCTGGGAAGCATCATCTCCTCAGATGCCAAGATTGACAAAGAGATCAATCACAGATTAGCAAAGGCATATAGTGCATTTGGAAGACTTTACAAAAGAGTGGAATAATAAACACCTGAGGCGAAGCACAAAAATCAGTGAGTATAGAGCCATTGTACTATAGAGCCATTGTACTCTTTTATGGGTCTGAAACATGGGTCACCTATCGCCACCACCTACGACTCCTTCAACGCTTTCATCAGCACTGTATACACACAATCCTAAATATACACTGGACCGACTATGTGATGAATGTTGCTGTCCTTGAGCAAGCAGGGATCACCAGCATTGAGGCCATGATATTGAGAACACAGCTGCGCTGGGCAGGGCACGTTTCTAGGATGGAGGATCATCGCCTCCCCAAAATAGTACTCTAGGGTGAACTTGCCATGGGTCAGTGTAAGAGGAGTGCTCCAAAAAAGCGATTCAAGGACTCCCTGAAACAACATCTCAGGCTTGGCCAAATTGATCACCAACAATGGTCCACCCTGGTCTCACATCAGAAGGCATGGAAACGCACTATCCACAATGCTGCAGCCTTATTTGAGAACTCACGCCGAACAAGTTTTGAAGAGAAACGACAACGCAGAAAGATCACAACCCGGAAACAGCACCCAAGGACCTTCTGCTGTGCCTTCTGCAACTGGACTTGTTTATCTCGGATTGGCCTTTTTAGTAATCAGCGCGCTTGCAGAAAGCGCGGGATGAGTCCTTCCCGAATCTTCGTTTGCAAAGAAAAGCCAGAGAGATTATTATTAGGGCTCCAGCATGGTACAGGAGTCTGATTATTGTACTGGGACTTTTGATGATCAGGATTCAAATCCTCACTCAGCCATGGATATCCATTGGGTGACCATGGGCAAGTCACACACTCTCAGCCTCAGAGAAAGGAAACAGGAAACTTCCCTTGAATAAATACAGTAATGCCAAAACAACCCTATGTCTTAGTAGTGACATAAATCAGAAATGATTTGAAAGTACTGTATACAACAACAATAATAAAGCACTAGAATTTCGTGGTGGACAATTATAAATGCCCCTCCCTAAACCAAACAGTAGTGGTGATGGCAAGTGATCCTTTTTGATACTTGGTCTGGAGAAGGGCAGCCATGTTGGATTGGACCAAAGTCCTACCTATCTCATCAAGCATTCTGTTCTCAGAGGTGCTGACAGGAAGCCCAAGGCAGGACATGAATGTCACAGCACCTTCCCACTCATGTTCTGCAGAAACTGGCCTTGAGAGGCATACTGCCGCCAAGACTAGGGAAGTTATACAACCTCATTAGTAGCTGCTCCTAACCTTATCTAGTCCCCTTTCCAAGTTTGTGTCTGATGTCAAGCCTCCTCAGATGGTAGGCACAACTACAGAAACTGGTTGAAGAGTTGGCAACCGTACTGTGCAGAGAATGGTAAGTTATCACAGCTTGCTGGCAGTGCCATTGTCCTGGAAAATTCTTCCCACCCAAATGAAAATGGCCCTGGGGATGATTATTATTGTGGTCACTGACACATTTAACCATGTGCTTTGGAAATGCTGATCAATGGTTAGTTGTTTTGTCATATACAGAAAAGGGAAGAGAGAGAAGTGGCACCTATTTTGAATTGCTGGATAAACCTGCCTTGCCTTCAGAGGTCAAAAACAAGCTCCCTTTTTCCCTATAAAAGTTAGAATTCTCCCTCTCTCTCTCTCTCTCTCTCTCTCTCTCTCTCTCTCTCTATATATATATATATATATATATATATGGCTTGGGTATGTACAATAGGCCTGGGTATTTTTCCTCTTCTAGTGTGTGATTGGCTGTGCAGGAAACACAGCCAACCAATCACCACCCACATGCAAATTCTCTCTCCACCTCACAATCTACTCCTGCCTCAGAGCTTCACAAGGGCCCCTCCCTGCTCTCCCTCCCTCAGCCACTCACCAGTCATGGGCTGTGATGGGATCTAGGCAGTCAACTGGTGGTGGCAGCGACCCAAGCAGTCAACTGGCCCACCGCTGTGATGGGATGTAGGCAGTCAACTGGAGGTGCAGCCGCAGGGCAACAGAGCGAGTCACCCTCAACAATTCTAGGAGAATGGTATATGGTACACGGGATCCACCTAGTATTATTAAGAATTCTTTGGGCAAGAACAAAAATTCCTTTGAGCTAAAAATTGAATAACCAATTTTAACTAAACCAAAAGGTTCCCTAATGAGGCACTGAAATCCTGTCCCATAATAGGGACTCTAAAATGCATTTGAAGGGGAGGAATTAAGCCATGAGTGAATGATCCAATAAAATTTTCCTAGCTGTTTTTATCTAGAAAATTATTTCTGTTTATCCAGACCTTTGAGCAACAGCTATCTGATGCGGAAGGTCTTTGAATCTGGGTTGTGTTGGATTTGTGTTTGAACATTCATCATTAATTTGTTTTAAATATTTTTTTCCCATATATTCTTTATTGATTGTATCCAACAACATCACAGAACCTTAATCATATTCACCTTCTTCAGTTCAAACGATTTTACAATTCCTCCAATCCATATTTTTTCCCTTCTTCCCCAAATAAAATTATAGACTTCCCCATCCATCAAATCCCAGTTTTTTTTTATAACAACATATTTTCCTACCCTTGTAACACTTTAAATGTAATTAACTTCCATTGTGTATTTTTACCACTGGTTTACAAACAAGTAATATACTTCTCTCCATATTATAACACATCTCTTATTTTCTTTCGCCTTTTAATTTCAAAAATAAAAGAGTAAATACATTATCTATGTTACCTTATCTTTACTTATTACCACTAATACACTTCCACACCATTTTCAAATTCCTTGTCCGCCCATAATCGCGTCTTTTAACTCATTTGTGTGGGTGTTTATGTATAACTTCCATATCCTTCTCTTATTTTTAAATCTTTCTTGACAAATCCACCCAATCAACTTTTAAACCTTTTCCTTCCACCATCTTCTTCCTCACATGTTTTACCACCCTACTAGGTCTACTCATTTCTTTTTCCAATTTCAATTTCTCCCTTGTTGTAGATACTTCCATAGGGGGTCCCATGAATCTAAAAACAAATTATCTGTCTTGTTCTCTAGAAGGTAAGTCAGTTTGTCCATTTCAGCTACCTCTAATAACCTTTCCAACCATTCCGTCTCTGATGGGATCTCTTTCTTCCTCCAGTACCTAGCATAAACAATTCTGGCTGTGGTGCACATGTGTCAAAGTAGTCTTTTTATTTTCCCATTTTCATTTGAGATGTTAGTATTTTCATAAATACTTAACAGGAAAACTTCTGGCATCAAATCTATTTTCTTTTTGAGAATCTTCTGAATTATTACTCGAATCATGCCCCAAAATTTCTTTGCCTTCTTACACCCCCACCATTGGTGAAAAAAGGCACCCTTTCCGTCTTGACATTTCCAACATTTATCAGAGGCACCTCCAACCATTTTAGCTATTCTTGCAGGGGGGAGATACCACCTTAACATGATCTTTAAGGCATTCTCTTGCAAACTATAAGATCTAGTAAATTTTGCCACTCTGTTCCAAGATGCTTCCCATCCTTCATATTCTATGTTCCGCCCAATATCTACGGCCCAATACACCATATATTCTTTAATAATCTCTGCTTCTGTCTCCATACTAAGCAACAGGTCATATAATCTAGATAATAAGTGCCTATTCCCTTTGTCCAAAATCCGTTCAAACTTAGATTTTGCAAGATCAATGCCACTTTCTACCATATCTCTTTTAAATCTCTCCATTATTTGAAGATACGGAAACCACTGTATATTTTTACCTTCCTGATTTAACTGTAGATTGTCTTTTAGACTCAGATTTTCTTTACTCCCCCAAAGCAAATCCTTATAAGTCAACCATTCTGTTTCTCTTCTTATGGAGCTTAAGAAGAGAAATTTGTTTTAAATATTAACTGCCTTTTAAAACTGTTTTAAATTAATGCCTTTAATGTGACAGTTTGTTTTTGTACATTTGCATTTGCCATAATTTATACAGTTGTCCCTTCACATTCGCTGGGGTTTGGTTCCAGGACCCCCCGTGGATACCAAAATCCGTGAATACTCAAGTCCCATTATATGCAATGGCATAGCAAAATGGTGTCCCTTATATGAGATGGCAAAATCAAGGTTTGCTTTTTGGATTATTATTTTTTTAAGAATATTCAAGCTGTGAATACTTAAATCTGTGGATACCAAATCCATGGATATGGAAGGACAACTGTACTGTATTTGGTTTTAACTCAAATTGTTAGCTACTTTAGGTCCCAAAGGAGAAACATGGGACAGACATTAGATAAATAAACTAAATAATAAATAATACCTGCCCTGCAGGGCAAATATGATATCATTATATTAGAAGGTCAAAGCAGGTGACTTTGCCCCATATTGCTAAAAAACAAAATCTTACAAGTTTAAAATATGATGTGTTAAACTGTGAGTAGTTAAATCCTAGTTCAATATGTAATTGAACTACAGCTCCCAACATCCTCATACTCAATAGCATTTCACAGATGAAAAATGGGCCAAGCAATGTCAGAATGAGCTCAAAATGCCAAAGTTATTAATAAGGAAGAAAAGACAAGCTAGGAGAGGCTGCAGCAGTTTGCTTTTGCCAGCAGCTACAGGGAAGAACAAAATTCCACTCCCTCCTCTCTTCTCTCACCTGCTGAATTAATTAACTACAAATTGCTCTTGCACATTGAACTCAGTGTGCATCAATGGAAGTAAGCTGAAGACAAAAGGGAAAAGTGGGAGGAGAGGAGAGAAACCAGAACATTGTAAAAGTAACTGAAAAACTGGGACAACAGAGGATTACACAGGAGTTTCCCTACCAAACTGGGATAGTTGAAGGGCATGCATCGTTCACCATTAACCATGCGAATGGGAACCTGAGCCCAACAAGGTTTGGAAGGCCACAATTTCATCAACCCTTATTTTTTAAACCATAGAATCATAGAGTTGGAAGAGACCCCAAGGGCCATCCAGACCTGCCCGGCAGGAATAAACAATCGAAGCATTCCTGACAGATGGCCATCCAGCCTCTGTTTAAAAACTTCTAAAGAAGGAGACTCCACCACACTCTGAGGCAGTGTATTCCACTGCCGAACAGCTCTCACTGTCAGGAAGTTCTTCCGAATGTTTAGGTGGAATTTCTTTTCCTGCAGTTTGAGTCCATGGCTCCGTGTCCTAGTTTCTGGAACCGCAGAAAACAAACTTGCTCCATCCTCAGTATGACATCCCTTCAGATATTTAAACATGGCTATCATGTCACCTCTTAACCTTCTCTTCCCCAGGCTAAACATGCCCAGCTCCCTAAGTTGCTCCTCATAGGGCTTGGCTTCCAGGCCTCCAACCATTTTGGTTGTCCTCCTCTGGACACGTTCCAGCTTGTCCATATCCTTCTGGAATTGTGGTGCCCAGAACTGGACACAGTATTCCAGGTGAGGTCTGACCAAAGCAGAATAGTGTGGCACTATTATTTCCCTCGATCTAGACACTATACTCCTATTGATGCAGCCTAGAATCGTGTTGACTTTTTTAGCTGCTGCATCACACTGCTGACTCATGTTCAGCTTGTGGTCCACTAAAACTCCTAGATCCTTTTCGCATGTACTGCCCTCAAGCCATGTGTCACCCATCCTATATCTGTGCATTTCATTTTTACTGCCCAAGTGTAGTATCCTACATTTCTCCCTGTTGAAATTCATTTTGTTAGTATTGGCCCAGCTTTTTAATCTGTTAAGGTCATTTTGTATTCTGAATAATAGCTAAGATCGCCCTGTCTTGTTTGTGCAGAGAAAGAGGGAGAGAAATTTTAAACCACAAACAGCATTAACATTGGAGGGGAGGGGAATGAAAATTACCTTTAAATGAAATCCTTTTCTCCTCCAAGATGCTTACACAGAAGTCTTGGTCCAGCCACCCTCATCTAACCTGAGGACAATAGTGTATTTGCTATATAGCTCCCATCCACTTCACTGGGGGTGCCTTTAAACTCCAAAGGCCAGATCTCTTATCTGAAGCTGCACCTGAAGCAGCCCTTTTTTGCCTTACCACTTGGTAGTGGTTGCCAGCCTTGTCTGTAAACAGTGACTCCTTCACCAGCCCAGGCCAAAGGCTTCCTCCAATAGTAGGCCTCTGTTTTCAGTCCTACCTTTTCTGACAGGTTGATTGATGTCCTGGCACAATCGATAGAGAATCTACAGGCGAGGAAGGACAGGAAGTGTTCCTGTTTTTCAGCAGCAGTTAATCTCATATTTAGGAGTAAAGAAATCACCAGGGCAGCATTCCCATCTCCCCCAACTCCCCAGTTATGCCCTTGTTGCTAACTCCAGGCAACAAGGGGGCTTGAAATCTCCACCTCCAAATCTCAGCAGTAATTTAAGGGATATCTTTAAATAAATATTTTAATATTTTTTTGTATTATTATTTTTTATTACCGGTAATTGTTTTCTTTTCCAAGTATGTATAATTGTAATGTGTAACTTCTAATTTTAGTATAAAAGTGTAAACATAATGTTTATTGGAAAAGAAAAGAGAGTGATTATAGTATGCTTAGATTAAGAGAAAAAATGTATTCGTGTTAGGATAGATAGATTTTTTTTTGTATTAGTAAGAAAAAAGAATAGAAAAAAAGATTTTTGCGTTATTGTTATGGCCATTTGTGGTCGGGTGTATTATTCTGTAGAATGGTTTTATTTCAATTAAAAAAAATCCTAATTCCCTTAAAAAAAATCCAAATCTCAAATTCAAAGAGGGGATGTTTGGCCTTTGTAAAGGGGGTGTGGTGAGGAAAAGGGAAGAGAACTAATCTGTCCACTGTCTGCAACCCTTGTCCAAGACATTATTGAGCAAAGGTCAACAGCCACTTTTCTTCTGGCTCCTGTACCTGGAATGCAGGAGTGGAGATTGTATGTGGATCTCCCCATAGTACTGTATTGAACTCATCACTGGCTATGCTGGCTAGGCTTGACAGGAGTTGCAGTACAGCAACATTTGGAGGTCTCCCATCCCTTTAGTACAGTTGTTAAGAGAGGCGTTGGACATCAATACAGCTAACCCTTGTTATGGCATCCCCAGAGCTTCACCAGTCAGATTTCTGCCTATGGTGCAACAGTTGCAGGATCAGGGGAAAGCCAATACTCATAGGAATGGCTCTGCATACAAAGCTGGAATGTGTCACCTCATCACAGTAGTTCATGATCCTTTTTCTGCCTGTATCACTGGCTGACTGTGAAGAAGCCTACAGCCTCATCTGTCTTTGGGCGGATGCTTTTTTAATACACAGTCTAGTGGATTTCTGTAGCTGAGTGGGGATTTGAACCCTGGTCTCCCAGAGTCCTATTCTAACACTCAAAACCGCTAGACTACACTGGCTCCAGGCTGGTTCATGCATATATAAGTACTTACATATGTAAGTACCAGCCTAGATCTAGTGTATAGTCGTTTCAGTGTTAGACTAGGCCTCTGGAATAGTTTCAGCTTGGCCATGGAAACTCATTGGCTGACCTTGGGCAAGCCACACTCTCAGCCGGAGAGGAAGACAGTGGCAAACCTCTGAAGAAATCTTGCCAAAATACACTAGGATAGCATCACCATAAGTTGGAGTTGACTTGAAGGCACATAACAACAAAGCCCCAGCCTCATGCGCAGAAATTTCCAGAGTGGAGAAATTGCTTTTTGACTAAAACTCCCAGAATCGCCTGGAGTTATTAAAACTCTGGAAATTACATAGCTCTGCACCAGAGAAGGAAAGAAATCCCATGAGTTAAATTTCAGCGTATGAGGTTGCTTGAAAAAATGTCAGGATCCTGACAGGAAGAATGGAAGGATACCATTTGAGGGTGATGGGTAAGGCTGCAAATTTTCCTCATCCACTTCTGTTCCCAGTAGATCTATAGAAATCAGCAGGTTTTTCCTGCTGTGTTATGAAAGACTTCACCTGCTGATTTCTGCATATCATGTTCCTGGTTGTTGTTTTTTAAGTACCAGTATGGATTGGGTTTCTGTCATGTTGCGTGAGTTCTCCCCCGCCCCCCTTGATTCATTGGCATCCCCTGGATGATGGATGGGGGACCAGGAACTAGGATGAATCATCAGGGCCTCTGTACTCAATCCTGATTTGTGTGTGGATGCTCTAGAAGCTTCTAACCCTGTGTGACTCAAACGTGGTGCATACCCTCCAATATTTTTAACAGATGAAAATGGGGACACATGTGGCCAGGTGACATCAGAGTGTGGTCAAGATAGGAAAATTTACTAGTGAGGAGGAACACACAAGCTAGGAGAAGCTGTGGCAATTTGCATTTACCTGAGTCTGCTGGGAAAGACAAGCCCCCACCCTTCTTCTCTCTCCCCTGCTGAGTTAATTCAGCATTTGCACCAGTGGAAGTAAGCTGAGGACAAAGGGGGAAGTGGCAGGAAGAGAGAGAAACTGGGACATTTTAAAAGTGGGACGAGAGAGGATTAATTTGGACTGTTCCTGGGACAGTTGGTGGGGGGTATAGTGGTTACCCATAGACTGGTTCCTGTCCCTGCTGACTTTCTAGGAAAGGAAATTGTAAGTGAATGAGCACAAATATGGTTCTTGGCACAATGGAATAAAATAATTATCTGTCCCCTGCATTAGTTTTGGGAAGCACTGATCTAAGCTAAATTATTAAGGCTGTATCATCCTGCTTACATATTTACTAGCAAAATGCCCATCGTTCTAGCAGGTGGGTGGCCTGTGCTTGTCTTGGTTGGTTTTTCAACTGAGGGGTATTTAAACTTTGCCCTGTTAAAAATAACAAGGCAATAGCAGCAGCAGCAACAACAATAATAATGGTGGTGTGTGGGTGTGTTTAAATATGAAAGTTCTAACCTCATGTCTGTAGTGGCATAGCCCCATCACAGTTGTACTGTGCCATTGCTCTCAATGTAAGAACATGAGTTCCTAGTGATTGAGAATTGGACAAGACACTATACAGAGGTTTAAATTTCCCACTGCAAATGGCTGGTTGTGGGACTTTCGGCCCCTTCCGTTTTCTTCATTGCTTGCTATTTATTTTATTAAAATATGCGTATCTTGACCTATAGCATGGAATCTCAGGGTAATATGCAGGTGAAATCAATTGAAAAGAGCTTAGAACAATTTAAATATAAAACAATGCAGAATAAGGTGGTGGTGGTTTCTGCCTTCAAGTCATTTTCAAGTTATGATGACCCTAAGGCAAACCTGGGCCCAAATATCCTAAAGGCACCAGATCCCTTCTGATCTTGGAAGCTCAGCAGGGTCAGCCCTGGTTAAGTGCTTGGGTGGGAGACTGCCAAGGAATACCGGGATCAATAGGCTGTATTTCAGAGGAAGGAACTGGCAAAACCACCTGAGTATTTCTTGCCTAAGAAAACACTAAGAAATTAATGGGGTTGCCATAAGTCAACAGTAACTTGAAGGCACATTACACACACACACGGGAAGCCTATAACGGGGTTTCTTGGCACAATTTGTTCAGAAAGGCTTTGCTATTGTCTTCCTCTGAGGCTGAGAATGAGACTTGCACAAGGTCACCTAGTGGGGTTTCCATGGCTGAGCAAATCGTGGTCCAACACTGGTGTAGTGGTTTTACACCTACACTGATTCTCTTGAGGAATAAGATAGTAAGTCTCAAAACACATTAAACAATTGGGGTGTTATGCAGCACACCTGTCTAATATTACCACACCAGCTATTGTGATCACCATGTAAGCCAGTAGTAATTACTATTCCAGATTCCTTATTACAGAGTACCAGAATCAGTTGTCTCTGCAACATTTTATAGACTGTACCAGCAAGCTGCTTCAGTTACGAGACTGCTGAGACACTACAGGTTGACCCCTGTATCTGCAGGGGATACGTTCCAAAAAAAACCTGTGGATACCTGAAACTGTGGAAAATAGGGAACCCTATTTTTTTCAATGAGACGAACACCAGAAGTTGACCACAGAATCGCATTGGAAGACCTAGAAATGCCTAAAGAAAACATAATTTTTTGTACATGGATAAGTGAAACCGTGGATACAGAATCCATGGATACAGGGTGGGGGGACCTGTATACAGTTATAGCACTATGATTCCAATATCCTATGGAATCCTGGGGCTGGCAGCTTATGGAGGGCATCTGGAATTGTCACCCCGAGAGTTCTAGCACCTCCCCAAACTACAAACCCCAGGATTCCACAGGATGCAGCCACAGCAGTTAAAGTGGAATCACAGCAGTACAATTGTGCAAGGACCAAAGGATCAAGGTTTTAACAATTCAGACAAGAAGTTTCTAAGGGGTTTCCAGTCTTTAAAAAATATTACTAAACTAAACTAAACATCACAATAAACCAACAACTAACAACCTTTGACAATTAATAAATGTTTACTAAATCTATCAGCTCCAACAGTCATTCCTCCAGGATAGATAATGTTCCCTTAAATCATATATTTTCCTTAACTTGTTCTTCTTCCATTTCAAATTTCAACAACAGTTTATACATTTTAGCAATTACTTTCATACAATCATCATCTCTACACAATTACATCTCCATTTCCTATTTATTTTATTCACACCCATAAATATTTTTATCCATTTTAAAACTTGCCATCAACTATAAGTAAGAAAACAATGGAAAATTATGTCCCACTATTATTAACTACTGTACTCTCAATTTAGTTTTATATTCCCCTTACAAATCTCTAGGAGGTCTTAATACTTTAACAATCTTTCTTTAAGATCAAAACCAAACTGCAGACTTCAGATTTGCCCAATCCTACACTTTCCTTTACATCTTGTATTACTTTGTATTTAATTCATGTTTTTTTTGCCTTGCCATACAAACTTGAACATATATGTTTGCCATTGCTCAAATGGTACATCAATTGTCAAAACACGTATTGTCTAAAACAAAAACGTCATTCTGAGCAAGACATTCATTTTTGTCACCAGAATTCTTCCCAGCAAAAAGATCTTTAATTTTCCCCATCTTAACATGTCTTTTAAACATTTAACTTTATTTTCCATTTTAAAACCAATTTTATCTATAACCTCGATTTGATCTTCTATATCAATATCATCTTCATCTCCAATCTTTTGTCTGATACCATCAGTAGGGTCTTCCAATGTCACTCCAAATCTCAGACAAAATTGGTCCTCCTCCAGCAGTGGCATCTCTTCATCTGTGACCTTGGGTTTACTCTTCAAAATTAACACTCCATTGCCAATTTGTTTCACATCTCCAACCATCTGCCCTGCTACTTCTCCAGCTTGTTTAACCCCTTTTCAAAAAAATTCCTTCAGCTCCTCCTTCACTTTTACCAAAACTCTCATAAATCTAATCTTTTCAAACAACTTCAGTCACTCCTATCATTTTTCTGGTGGATGTCATATTCAGTAAATCCAATGTAAGAATCCAGCAATTACAGGGTTAGAAATAAAGAGCAAGCCTGTTCTCAGTATTATCTTCTTTTAAAGTAAACAATCTACATTCTCATGAAGGTCTGCTCTCTTTGCCTAATCAACTTCATATTCACAATGCACATTCATCATTCAAGCCTGTGCAATGGATTTTTCTGGTGGAGCGCAGTGTGCACAGAACTGGCCTCACCCTTTAAACCAGAGATTCATCTGCCGTGGCCTTGCAAGCATGGACGTGGCAGCGAGGTCCTCGGGCCGTAGGTTTGATTAGAGTTTCCCTCTTAGATGGTTGACCTTACAGGGTTGGACGAGCACCATCTGCCCAGGTTTGGGATTAGAGTTTTCCTTCTCCTAGGACGGTTGCCACAAGGCTAGAGAGCCCATCCTGCCCTTTGACGCTCTTTGTCAGACCCTTCGGTTTTGACCTGTCTGGCATGGGAGACCCTACCAGTGGCTATTATGCCACCGCCAGCATAGCTCAAAACATCATTAGGGTACGCAAGCCTCTCTCCCACGACAAGGGGGCGTCAATGGAGAGGACATTCATCAAAAAGGGGAAAAAAGGAAGTCTTCTATGTTTTAAAATTACTGTCTCTGTTATCCATCTCTGAACTTTGAGTCACAATCTTATTAAGTGTTTTGCTTCAAAACTAAAATCTTGTGAAGTTTTTATTTTCTCACTTCTTGTTTACAGAAAGAAGGCAACTCACTGAGGCTTTGATCTCACTACCGTTGAAAGATCTCTTTTCAGTTGTAAATTCGGTGCTTAATATGTAATAAAGAAAGTGATTTTTTGCAGGTCCAGGGCCCATTAAAGGCTCACTTAGCAGCTTGAGCCTGATGTTAATCCTCACACACACACACACACACACACACACACCACTGCTCAACCCACCTTCCAGCTGCTGGGATTTCCATGGTCTCCTAGCAAGGAGCAGCATTTTGAAGCACATGTGGGTGATATCATACTCTCTCCTTGTCTGGACAGAGTTTTAGCTGGCAATTTGCCACACTTCTAGCTAGCAATTTTGCCGCCTAAGCTTTACCTGCTGCGGAGTGTCTTGCAGGGACACCAACGGAAGACCCCAAAATCCCATGTATTATCATAATCACTTTACAACAACCACTCTCTAAGGCAGACTTGTTTTATTATCATCATATTGCAGACTGGGGGAAGGCTGTGGAAGAAAGTGATTACTTAAGTCAGTCTAGTGCAGTGGCTCTTAACTTTTTCTTTACCAGTGACGCCCTATAAATATATTTTGTTGCCATGGACCCCCAAGACTTAACTCAAGATTTAAAACCCTAACAACAACAATAATAATACTACCTTATGATAATAATACAATTACACCATCCATTAAACCCTCCCTCAGAGGCACTGGAGGGGGAGAGGGAGGGCTTTTCTCCTGCTTCTTCTTGCATGTTTATGGCTGTAGCTGATTGAACGGCAATGCGCAGGCCAAGCCAACCAGCCAGCCTTTGCCTTGGCTCCTGTCATGTGGCCACTGTACTGCAGGGAGGTGGGCCAATCAGCCTTCAAGCCTTTGTGGATCCCGTGAGGACATACCAGCCCCCTGGAGGTCCACAGAGCACAGGTTAAGAACCACTGGTCTAGTGAGTTCACAGTGGAGAATACAGGACATCTTAGATTTTCCTCTTAGCCACTGCACTGACTCTTCTCCTTTTATAGTGATTCCTGATGAGCAAAATCTACAGCAGTATGATGGGCAGGTTATGGGTGTGAGGCCGGGCTGAAGGACTGTAAAGAACTCAGGGACATGTTGGAAATTGTCTCCCTAAGACACATACAGATTGCCACCTGAGGATCTCCATCGGTGGAGGCAGAGCAGCCATCAGATGGGCACATAGTCTCCACATTGCAACATCATTCTAAATAACTTTCTTTATCCATTTTCCATAGGTGTGAATAATGGCTATTCATTTGAAAAAAGTGTTGTCCATTTCCTTTGCATTATGGAAGTCAATGGGGCCAGACTCAGGGGTTGCATGTCGCCCTCACTCCTAAATTCTATTACTTGGTGTGGTGGCAATATCTTTAGTTTATAGGAAGCTGCTTTCTGTAAGTCAGACCATGGGTCCATCTAGGCTATTATTATCAACTCTGATTGACAGCAATGGTTCTCAAGTATTTCAGGTAGCATTTTTGACCTTACCCTATATACCCTGAAGGCACCAAATCCTGTCTGATCTCAGAAGCTAAGCAAGGTGAGATCTGGATGGGAGAGCACCAGGGAATACCAGGTAATGTAGGCTATATTTCAGAGGAAGGCAAGGGCCAACCAGCTCTGAATATTCTTTGCCAAAGAAAGCCCTATGAAGTTCATGGGGTCACCCTAAGTTGATCGGCAACTTGAAGGCCCATGGTTTACTCTTTGGTGGTCTCCCCATCCAAGCACTAACCAAGCCTGACCCTGGTTAGCTTCCCAAATCAAATGAGATTGATTGCATTTAGGATGGTACGGTGGCAAAAGAAAATTATGAACAGGTGTGCGTGTCTGTTTTAACCATAGCCCAATAGTGAGAATTTGTATTTTGTGCGCGTGTGTAGTCTGACTGAGAGCATAAAACCAGTACAGTTTTTGTCTTCAGTGCACTGGTAACACCCGCTTGTTGGACTGTCACTACATGCCTGATGCACGGATAAATATTTCATTGTTATTGTTCCGCCAGATCAAAGGCCCAGTTTTATTTAGATTCTCGGGGGCGTCTTAAGCAGTGGAAGAAGGGGAAAAAAATCAGAGAGGAGAGAATATGAGAACATTCAGGCACTTTGGTTTCATCATGTGAAAGCCAGACTTTGTGGGTGAAGGGAAGCTGAAATGCAGCTCCCTCTTGAAGGTAGGTCTGGATTCAGAAAACCAGTTAGTGTATCGGTGGGTAACCTATTTCTGTTGCTGTTGGAAAGTGACAATCTCTCTTCCTGTCCCTCTCCTCATCCATGCAAAGCCAACCAAGATGTTAGCTTTTGTGGTTCAAAAGAATATTTGACAGCATTAGAAGTGGCTGATGTAAACTCAACAGTCAGAGGAGTGGGGAAAGCTTCAGAGGATCAAGCATAGCTCCTTCCCTTCTCCCCATAATTACTTTCCTAGCCACCCATTTCTAATTTGACAGGAAAAATAGACCTCAAGACTGCATAAAAAGCACACACTCTTATCAGTGTTGGGTTTAGTTACAAACAGTTATAGAAGAATATAACCTGCACATGATCAGAGGCATTCTTCTGGCAAATGATCCTGGTTTTGGAAACAAGATTTTAGGCCATTCCTAACAAAAATGAAGAGCTGCCTGCTCTCCTAACACTCTCTCTCTCTCTCTGGCTTTTCTTCGCAAACGAAGATTCAGGAAGGACTCATCCCGCGCCTTCTGCAAGCGCGCTGATGACTAAAAAGGCCAATCCGAGATAAACGAGTCCGGTTGCAGAAAGCACAGCAGAAGGTCTCCTTGGGTGATGTTTCCGGGTTGTGATTCTTTCTGCATTGTCGTTTCTCTTCAAGACTTGTTCGGCGTGAGTTCTCAAATAAGGCTGCAGCATTGTGGATAGTGTGTCTCCATGCCTCCCGATGTGAGGCCAGGGTGGACCATTGTTGGTGATCAATTTGGCCAAGCCTGAGATGTTGTTTCAGGGAGTCCTTGTATTGTTGTTTTTTTTGGAGCACCCCTCTTATGCTGACCCGTGGCGAGTTCACCGTAGAGTACTATTTTTGGGGAGGCGATGGTCCTCCATTCTAGAAACGTGCCCTGCCCAGTGCAGCTGTGTTCTCAATATCATGGCCTCAATGCTGGTGATCCCTGCTTGCTCAAGGACAGCAACATTTGTCACATAGTCAGTCCAGTGTATATTTAGGATTGTGCATATACAGCACTGATGAAAGTGTTTGAGGAGTCGTAAGTTGTGGCGATAGGTGACCCATGTTTCAGATCCATAAAGGAGGATAGACAGTACAATGTAAAACAAATAAATAGTCAACCTATCCTTACACCCAATTCACCTCTATTCACCCTACTTTTCAAAGGTATAAGAATTACTGAAAACCTGACTCTAAGAAGCAAAACAACTTTCCAACGGCGGAGCAGTTAAGCGTCCAGAGCTCCCCTGAAACTGTGAAGTTGTGGGGCCCAAGTCTCACTTTCCTCCATACCAGGGTCTAAAGGAGGTTTTGTATTTTTATGGAGCAGTTCCCAAAGGGAAATAGTAGAGAGCACACAAACACACTTTGCAAACATGAAAGGCCCATGAAAGGCCTCTATTTCAAAGGATCTGGAGGAGACCCTGAGCAAAACACCACTGTGGCTTTGTTTCAGCTAGGCTGAGCTGGCTGCTATGAAGTGTGTCAGTCCCTGTTCTGAGATGCTCTGAGTTCCTTCCTTAAATAAAATCACAATGTGTGTGTGTTTTTTTGTGGGGGGGTAATTCAGTGTGGCAGCATTGGCTCACAGGGCAGGCAAGCTTTGGGCATTTGCTTGTGGGTACAGGAACATCACTCATCACTCTTACATAGTAGGGAAAATTAGAAAAGGATTGAAAGGTGTTTTTGAACATCTCCCACACCAACTAGCCATTACCCATACTGGCTGGAAGACTTTTGGGGAGAGGAACTGCCCCCCCCAAAGGAATATTTGCAACTCTGTATCATTCATCCCTCCCCCCATCCCCCTCTCACACATACACACTCTCAGCAGCACACTCTCAGCAGTACATCTGTGTATTCATTCACCATGAATTAATGCCTGGAAGCCTGCACAGACTTCAAAAGAGGGATGTTTAATCCCATTTCACCCCACCTTCTCAAAGCAAGGACAACACAGAGGTAGAGCCAGTCCAAAAAAATTCATTGTTTGCATTATCAGTTGCTCAACAATTACAGCCTTGTACAAGTCAATGATAACGTTAAATAAACACACACATCCACGCCACCCCACCCCCAACAGAAAGTGCAGCTGGGACCTTGTACAAGCTCAGCAGTTCCTCCTCCTACAGGTAGACAAGAGTTTGCACTGCTTGGGTTCAATCCCACCCAGAGAGAGGGAATCATCATCAATATATATATATATTTATATTTATATTTATTTATCTATAATATTTTACTCTTTATTAACAGCAGCAACAGCTGGATGCAGCTGGGACTGACCAAGCATGCAAAATGAGGCTTCTGGGAGAACAAAGGACCAGTGGTGAGGTGGCATGAATGAAACACAAGGAAGAAGCTGTAGGATCAGAGGTGTAGCCTGTAGAGGTGTAAATAAAGAGCCAGAGGCTTCAGGTGGCTGGGGAAAGTGTGGTGTTGGACTGTAACTCCCATAGTCCTGAGCCAGGACATCCGGTAGTGAGGGATGATGGGAGCTGCAGTCCAATAACATCAGGAGGGCTCCTCAGACTTGAGTACTGTTATTCAATGCTGGTTTGCATTTTTAAAGTGACTGCCTTAAGAACCAGATTGCAGTTTGCCTTCCATCTCACCAGGAGCACCAGAGCAGGAAAGCTGCTTCAAGTAGCGCTTCTTGTGAGAGCTCCAGGAGGAAACTGACAAGAGCATAACCAGCATGCATGTGATTTGGGAGAAAGAGATCTGTTTTCAGGAAGGGTGTGAGCTGGGCAACCAACAAAGGGCAGTGGTTTAAGTAGAAACCGTTTGTTGCATTAAGAAAGGGGGAAAGACAGAAAGGAGGAGAGGCTTAAAAACACCTCCACAAAATAAAACAAGGTTGTGAGAAGTGATCCAATGGAGGAGTGCAAGGAGGGGGCAGGAGAGACAGAAAGTGCCAATACTCCCACAGCCCCCAACACCAGCAATGCAGCTGTGGGCACAGTGAAAGGGGTTGGTGTCCTAGGACGGAACTGAGCTCAGACGGCATCATCCAAGGCAGGCTCAGCATCAGGGGACGGGACACACTCCTTGCTGAGACGTACAATCTCCTGGGACAGAACTTCCAAATCCTGGGGGGAGGGGAGAGAGAGGGAGGGAGGGAGGGAGAAGGGACCAAGGAAGGGAGGAAGCCAAAAAGAGAGACGAGATATGGAGTTAGGAAGAGACTGACCAGTACAACTAAGGCATACACTCTGCTGCAACCTGTGGTAACAGAGAGGGCTGCCAATCAGTTTGAAAAAATAACTTTTGGGGGAACTACAGATCCCAGAATGTTCCACTCAGCACAGATGCTGGCCATGTTGGCTGGGGGATTCTGGAAGTTGCAGTCCCTCCAAAGTCACTTTTCCAAAGCTCTACTTTTTCGAAAAATAATTGATGCAGCTAACAGCAAGGACTGACTTCCTTCTTTAAGAGAGGACACAGATGGACATACACACACACACACACTATTCCCAGCCGGTGAGCATCTGCATACAACAATTCATTATCCAATTAAAATTGCTCATTGATCACCATTGGGCTTTACATCAAAGGAAAAGTCTGGAAAGAAGGAAAGAAGAAAGGAAAGAAACAGATAAAGCACCAATCACAATCAACAAGGCTTAAAAGGAAGAAAGAATGAGCCAAGATTTTGATAGCAAACATCTTGAATGCTCTCTCCCATACCCTATAATATATTCTATTATTATTATTGTATTATTTTGTATTATTATTTTTATTAATCTTTTATTAATTTTTTTCTTTTCCAAATATGTATAATTGTAATGTGTAAATATAATGTTCATCGGAAAAGAAAAAAAGAGTGATTATAGTGTGTTTAGATTAAGAGGAAAAAATGTATTAGTGTTAGGATAGATAGTTTTATTTTTGTATTAGAAAAGAGGAAAACAATAAAAAAATTTTTTTTGCATTATTGTTATGGCCTTTTGCAGTTGGGTGTATTTTTCAGTAGAATGGTCTTATTCCAATAAAAAAATTCCTAATCCCCCCCCACACCTGGGTCCTTATCTTAAGCCCCTCAAGATTACACCCTCCCTTTGGTGTGGGGAAGCTCAGCTTCCCTGGGAGCTTCCTGCCTCACACCCACCTGCTGAGTGGCACCTCTTACAACCCCAGCATGCCTGCTGCAGCACCTCCATGCACGCAATGACCTTTCCCAGCTCCACAGTGCTGCTTAGAGGCTGCTGCCAAGCCCACTCACACTATACTTAATTTACCCTTCAGCCCTGCACTGCCTCTTTTTCTCAGCCTCCTCAGCAAGTCCCTGCACTGCATAACATAGACCTCCCCTCAGCCTTGAGACTCAACACACACAGCAGGACAACATCCTTTCTCTGGCCCAGACTGACCAATCCTTTGCAGCCCCAACCTTGAAGTCTGTCCTCAGAAGCAGTTTCAACCCCTCTCCCCATTCAGATGCAGCTATAAATAGCCTCCTCTTTCCGCTGACATCACTCTTTCATCCCCTTGTTCCATTAGGATGCTGTAAGGATCAGATTCTACATCAAGCTAATGGGGGAAGGGGGGCGGGGAGAGACCCAAACACACCACATAGTATACTGCAAAGTCTTTCACTTGGGCAGGCTCTCTCTCTCTCTCTCTCTCCCCCTTTTGCCTCAGCATCTGCTCCAGCCATTAAAGCAGGTGAGCAGATGGACTGTCTCTAAGTCCAGAAATCCAGAAATCTTTTACTACCAGCAGCTAGGAGCCCTAATACCTTTGGGAAGCTCACAAAACACAGGTGGGCACAGGGCGGCTTTCCCTACAACAGAGCAGAATTTGGAAGGAGGGGGATGACTCTTTTTGGACTACAACTCCCTAAAATCCTCCAGCTAGGGGATGCTTGGAGCTGTAATTTTTCCAGCCCCTGATTCAGAAGTATGCTGCCACTGAATATGGAAGCATTGTGGATGGCAGCACTCCTAGCTTCTATGGGCTCTTTCAAAAGAACTGAAAAATCCATAAAATGGTCACCATGGACATCTTTATAGATGCTGTTGGCTTTCTCTTTTTCTTATATGTATGTATGCACACGAACACACACACACACACACACCACATTTCTTTTTTTGGAAAACTCACAGCAATTTCCAGAGCTTCAGCATAGAAACCCCCCTCCCCATATTCTGGACTACAAATCTTATCATCCCCATCCATTATGGACAAGAGCAAGGAACTGTAGGAAATGCAGCCCAGAACACCTGAAGGGCTAAAGACCAATCCCCTGGCTCTGTTCCCAGGGATTCTGAGTCATCTTCCCTCCAGACCATCCCCTGGGGCCCTTTCAAATTACACAATTATAGCACTGTGATTCCACTTTTAACTGTTATGGCTGCATCCTATGGATTCCTGGACTTTGTAGCTTGGTAAAGCACTAGAGGACCTCCCAGGCTGAGAATTCCAAATGCCTCTCCCTATAATACAAATCCCAGGATTCCATAGGATATAACCATGGCTGTTAAAAGTGAGTGCTCTACGTGTGTAGTGAGAAAGGGTCCCTGACGATCTTCAAGAACTCTAGAGTACTAGCCCATTTTGTGGCATAAGAGCACAAAGGAGAGGACTCCTGCCTCCTCTTCCCATCTTTGAGGAATCAGTAAGGTCTCCAACAAGGACATCAGCATGGAGTAGCCACCTTGCTGAAATGTTACAGCCAGAACACAGACGCTTCCAGACACGCATGAGAGGTGTGGGATTTCTGCCGTTGAACCCCAGGGACAGCTACACCACTGCCCGGGTGACAAAATGTCTTCTCTAGCATTGAGTTGGTTACTCATTTGTGGCCCAGGAAGAAGGCTCGAGCATCAGCAGCTCCTTGGCACAAGGCAGCAGTTGCTCTGAGCTCAAGGTCACCACAGCCTGAGCTTGGAGGGAAACCTGCTACTCCCTCAGCTGCCGTTTGGAGCCAGAGCAGGGCCGGTGCTGCTTCTCTTCCCCCAGCAGTCACCTTGACCTGCAGTATGCTAAGACCAGGCACAGAAACAAGCCAAACGGCTGGGCAGTGGCAGAAGCTCCACTTCCACTCACGCTGGGCCAGGAGCACCCACAAACGCAGCAATTGTGCCAGCAGCCAGTCTCCCTTCCCAGCAGGAGGCTGCCTGTCCTTATTCACTCACCATGGCAATCCGTCTGAATGTTGCTGTGGAGGCACTCTGAGAGGGCTCGCCCGTCGACAGTGATGGCTACTTGCTTGGGCCCTTCCCCACCCTTGTTCTGCTGGCCTTCCCTTTGCTGCCTTTCCCATCTACTGGATCCACAGATGGATCCCATAATCCCCAGGCAACACAGGGACAATGGGAGATGTGATGAGGATAGGAACTGCAGCACACTATCACCCAGAGGTGGGAAAATGCAACCCTAAGACATTCATGATCGACCTTTGGAGGCTGTAGGTGCCTATGAATGTGTAACAAGCTTCTCTCCACTGAAGCCACCTTCTCCTGCTGTTCTTTAATTCCACCTCCTGGCACTGCTGGTTCCTGGGCAGCTCCCTCAGGTCCTCTTGAGCCCACATGTACGTTATAGCTCCCAAATTTTAAAGTTAAAAAAATCTGGCTGCTTTGGATGGGTATTTCTGACCATGTAGAGAGTTCCTTCCACCCACAAGGAACAGCTTTGATAACAGCAACATATTACTACTGCTATTTCTTGAAAAGTGGATTTAAGGCAACATGCTCATAAACATGTGCAGACTTCCTATCCTTTGTCATGGGTTTTGACATTTAGTAACTTGTTTCTAGGGTTGCATGTCAGGGAGTGTTTGTAGATAGTCATGAAACCGAGCAGGCGAGTTTCAGGCTGCCCTTTACTCGGGCTGGTACCTCTATAGCTACCCTACCCCACTCCCCAAAGGTACCCTGCAATATGGTGCCCTGCCACTTCTACATCAAGGGCTAGATTTCTCCCTGATGGCACCCAGCAGCCATGCAGGAACAGGATATGCAAGTGAACTCTTTCAACATGCATCCTGGCAACATGTAATAGTGTAAGACACAAGTGTGCGCCATGACATGCTCAAGAATGTGATAAGAGAACAAAACCAACCCACCAGCTTTAACTCTATGAATTCTGGAGCCAAACAGGAGGCTAGTTATCAGGTTTATCTATCATCTTCCTAGCCCCTGAGCTCTGACACTATGTACCTTTTGCAATATTGTGCTGGGGTGGTCGAGGAAGGAGATTTGTTCCTTAGGCTTCTCTTTGTAACTCCCATGTGCTCTGAGATTTCCCCAGATATCGCTGGACTGCAGCTCCCAGTGTCCCTCACCATTGTCTATGTTGGCAAGAGCTGATGGAAATTGCAGTCTGCCAAGACCTGAAGGGTCACATTGTCCCCAGTCCTGATCCTACCCACTTTCTTCAGTAGCATATGCCACCATCTTTTAAAATAACCTCTAGGTTCCAACTGAATAAAGTACTCAGTTGGTAGCCAATGCTAGTCAAATAGGACTTGACCCATAGAGGTGTGTGTGTGTATATGGGTAGGGGAGAGTGTCAACTTATTTTTCTTTTACCACAGTCCTATACGATCTAAATTATGGATGGGGAGTTTTGGCCTTCCAGACATTTTGGATTTCACTCCCCAAAAGCTCCAATCAAACAGACAAAAACAAGGGATTGTGGGAAATTTTTGCCCCAAACATCTGGAGAGTCAAAGATTTCCCCGCCCGTGAGGTAAATGGTGAGTTTCAACTCGGTACCAGAAGTTCAGTGTGGTATCTCACTATTGTCTTACCTCTATGACTCTCCACGAAGTGGACAACTCTTCTTATCACTAGTCTGCCCCACACTCCTGTGCTCCATCTAACCCACTTGCACTACCAAAAGGCTCTACCCACAAACCTTCTGTAAGTGCATATTTTTGGTGAGCTGCTCCTCCAGCATATTTTGTAGCTTCTTGTTCATCTCACGGAGGTTCTCATCTCCCGGCTTCACCAAGTCCCGCAAGACGCTGCTCAGGCTGCTCCGGTCAACCTGCCCATGGGCTCCTGACACATCTGTCCCAAGGAAAAGAAGAGCTTGAGAATGTGTGTCAGTCAATCACAGAGACAAAACTTGAAATTTCAGAGGAGTCTCAGGCTAGTTTCAATTGAGTTAGCCAACCTATGCCTAGGCTATGCCATTTCAGAGGTGGAGGGGATGTGATTGTCGTTGTCCTTAGGTGCCTTCAAGTCATTTCTGACTTATGGTGACCCTAAAGCAAGCCTGCCACTGGGTTTTCTTAGCAAGACTTGTTCAGAGGGGGTTTGCCTTTGCCTTTCTCTGAGGCTGAGAGTGTGTGACTTGCCCAGAGTCACCCAGTGGGTTTCTGTGGCTGAGTGGGAATTTGAACCTCAGTCTCCCAGCATCCTAGCCCAACACTCATGTCACTACACCACACTGTGTGATCTTTTAAATAAAACCATTCCCTCCACACACAAATCCAGCATGATAAAGTAGTAGTTTTTTGTCCTGATGGCTATTTTTCTATATGGAAGAAGAATTCCACATGTACCCCCTTCTGTTCAAAGTGGTACAGCCCAGTTATATATTTACCGCCACAGTGAAAAACAGGCCTCAGAGGGTGACCTTGTTCCAGTATGAAACATGCAGCACATTAAGAACCTCAGACCACGTCCGGCTCAATATGACATTCTCAGCAGAGTAGAGACTGGTGGCCACATACAGAATAAGGATTCTGGAATTATGGCACCCCTCCCTAGGCAACCCTTAGGAAGTACATAAACAAATAGTTTTATACTCCCAGCCCTTTGAATGTAGGTAGGTAGGTGGATGAGGAATGTCCGCTCCCAAGCTGCTGCACTGAACGGATTGGCTTTTATTCGTTACGGTTTTCTTGTTATGGTTTTGGTATGGATTTATTTGTTTCTTGCTTATTCATACTGCAAATTGCCCTAAGGGGCTCATTGGCCATGAAGAAAACAGAAATGTGAGAAACAAAGAACTTAATTTTAAAAAGCCCTGAGGAATACTGTCACAGCTCTTTTAGCTGCTATGGTCTTATTCCCTGAATGATTCCAGCCAATCAGCGACCAGGCAGCAAACACAATGCTACTTGGTGGATTGGATTTCACCATGTGGCAACATTAAGAAGCCAGTTCAGAGAGAGGGCAGGAGATATGAGTCTGAGTAAGCGTTAGGAAGCAACTTGCATTGCAAATCTTTTCACTCTTATTCCCAAGCTACTGAGAAAAAATGGCTAAAATCAGGAGGGTGTTTTGCAGAGGGACCAATTCTTGTTATAATTAGTTATCACAATCCACAAAAGTCTGTGCTGTAAAAAAAAGCGTGTTCATCTTGAAGTTGCCACAAGACTCCATTGTTTCTGCTGTAACAGACAAATACAGCTACACCTTTGAGAGGAAAAAATGTTGTAGAACACCTTCCCCGCCTTTCTCCCCCTTCAGCTCAGCCCTAGTCGGTGTTTCATGTCAATATAATAAACACAACAATACTTGTGATATCCACCCATGTCTATTTCCTTACAGAACTGGCATTTACATGCCTGCGTTTCCATTTCCATTGCCCTCTAACCATTACTCACTGCTCTCCTTTCCAAAGCTTAGGATGGATCTAATCTCATCAGGGCGCTGACATAAATTTGGGGTCTTTCCCTGCAGGAAGGCTGAAAAGCTGCTCAGCCATGAAATTAGCAAAACAGCAGGAAACAGATAACAGCAGTAGCCCATCCTCCATCCTACTTTAAGAAACTGGCTTCAAAAAGACCTGGAACAGGAATTAAATGTTTTTTTTAAAAAAACTTCCACACTAGAAGAAACAACCAAGAGGCCTCCCTCAATTTCATGACCATTGTGAGCAGGGAGACAAGCTCACACCTGACTCCTGTAGCAGCGGATGCTACATGGCCTCACAACAGTACAACCTGTTGCTTGGACTGGGAGGAGGCAGGCAGGGACCAGCATGAGGCTGCAAATATGCATCGAATATGGCCAGATCCAACGATTAATAAAGTAGCCCAAGAGTTTTGCTGTGGAACCCATTTTCAAAACCTCAACTGTGCTTGAGATGAAATAAGAGCTACCTGTGCAGAGTATTCCTCCTCACCACTGATTAACTACAACTAGGCTCCACGCTTTACACAGCTAGAAGGGCAAAGCTCTAGGTGAGCCGCGACATTCAGGTATGCTTGAGCCTCAGGGATGGGAAAAATGCTCACCTGGGACATTCCCCCCCCCCCCATGAAACCCTCAACGCCTCCAGATTCTCTGGGCCACCGTTTGCCTAACCAGTTCCCAAAGGGAGGACTACCTCTTCTGGAAACCTCCAGGAACAGCAATTGAAATTTTAAATGGGTTGTAAATGTCTCCCCTCAGCCCTGTTTAACATCAGAAAGTACCTGGCCTTCAAAAACAGAAGTATACCTCCAGCCACATGTTCTGTCCCCCCCACACACACTTTTTTTTTTTCATTTTGGCTGCCCACATGCTTCTCCAGGGGTACCACGGGCAGAAAATTGGCCCCTTGAATCTGCTGCAATTGCTCCACCTACTTTGAGACCCACTGGGGAACTTTTGGTCTTCTTGATTTGGACTCCACTTCCCAGAATCTCTTGACACTAGGCCATGCTGGCTGGGACTGATGTTGGGAGGGTCAAGGGTTCCCCCCCAACCTCTACCTAGAGCTTCCAAGTGGACATTCAGCCTGATCCCTTGGATAACCAACAGGAAGCTTCAAGAAGCCAGAACCTAGAGTGTATCACCAGTGTCCACACACAATTTTCCAGGTTCTAGGCTGGTTTTCATTTCTCTTTTTGATTTGGATTCTTTAGTCCTGCTTTTGTTGAGGCCCAATCACCTCTCCCTCCTAAGTTCATTCCTCTGGGAGAACCCAAGTTTGCAAGACTGTCTGTATGCTTTAATATTAGCCCTCTGTGCTAGAAAAAGTAGCAGTGCAGGGCTGAGACATCATCTGCCTGCCCTCTTACAGCTGTCTGTTGCTGTTTTGCTCGTTTGATTCCCCAGACTAAATTCCTGGGTTAAAGCAACCCTGACAACTAGATCGATCCCGGCTGCTCTCCCTGCTCCCAAACTTCAGCCCTCATCAGCCCAGCTGTCTCTCAAGACAGAAATCCTTGCTGTGCCAGTGTGCAGAAGCGCATCTGATAGATACACACACAAACATGCATTCACTGGGTAACTAATGGACCCAAAAGAAGCTAGAACTCTACTCTCCCAGCTCCAGCTCTCCCCAACTCTCCCCAGTACCATCACATAAGCAAGATTACCCATGCCAGGGAAGGGGAATCTTTGGCTCTTCAGAGTCTTTGGACTACAATTCCCAGAATCCCTTACCAGCAACCAAGCTGGCTGGGGCTTGTGAGCTTTGGAAGTCCAAAACATCTGGCGGACCAAAGGTCTGACACTCCTGCTTTATGCCCTTCTGTTTATCCATCCTGAATAACAGACACCACAGTCAGAGTTACTTTCACATTATTGTTCACACAAGTTCCAATCCCTGTAGTGTGTGTCTATGTGCCTTCAAGTAGCTTATCAACTTACAATAACCCCATGAAGCTCACAGGAGTCTTAAGGAAGGAATACTCAGAGATGGTTCGCCATTGCCTTCCTCTGAAATATAGCCTACAGCATCTGGAAGTCCTTGCCGGTCCACCATCGAAGTGCTAATCAATCCTGACCCTGCTTAGTTTCCAAGATCAAACATGATCTGGTGCCTTTAGCTGGACTGAATATGTATCATTTAAAAATGAACATTCTTCACCATAAAAGGCTGAATTCATGCAAACTGACATGACTCTTTTATTCTTCCTCTTGTTTGTCATGGGGCATCAGAGCCCCAACTTGTAATGAAATACCATTCATTCACAGCTTTTCTGATGGCAACAAATATATATTTTCCTCCCAGAAAACAGAAGCCAGTTTTCTCGGAATGTTAAATATGGTACCCGTAACAGAGCATGGATATATATATATATATATATATATATATAAATTCCCAGAATCCTACCAGCCAGCACAGCCAGTAATCAAGCTGGTTGTGGGATTCTGGTAACTGTAGTCCAAAAAGATAATTTTTCTGAGCTCTGCCTAGTAAGCACTGGTACAGCATGATCCCATGTAACTGGGAGGGACTTACCCAACTAAGCCCATTCAATGAAAGGGGAGGAAAATATCCACCCCTTTTGCCACCCTCATTTGGAATTATGGTGGCTGGTTAAAAAGGTATGCCTTTCAAGTTCAGCTAAGTTGTGAAGCCTGTACCATTATCTAAAGGGTCCTCAGAGGCATAAGAGTGCTGGTCCTGTTGCCAAATGAAATGATATTCTTATGCACTGTAACCTCAACAGAAGAAAGCAAAGTCTTGTTCTCTGCTGCTCCTGAGAGTACAGAAGTAAATCCAAGGGTGTTATGTTACAGGGTGGTAGATTTTAATTGAAGATTAGGAGAAATATCTTTGACAATAAGAGCAGCTTCACAATGGACCTAGCTGCTCAGAAAAGAGGGTGGTGTCTCCCTTTCTCTCTCTACCCCACTCCACTTCACACCAGGTCTTAAAAAGCAGGGCCTGGCCACCCATGGGTTGGAGATGCCTGAGCTCTGAATTTCCTGTGCCAGGACAGAGGGTTGTATGATATGATCCAGAAGCCCTCTCACTCAAAAATTCAAGGATCGGGAACCTCCTTCAGCCTAACAGCCTGGAATGGTGAATTTAAACCACCAAATGATCAAGTCAAATTTTGGATTAATAACTAGATAAATATTATTTTAATAATATTTAATGGAACAGAACAAAAATTGTAGTTTAAGAGGCTTGACAGAGCTGTATTATATATACATATATATATATATATATATATATATATAGCCTAAGAGGCAAATTTAGTTTCAGACATGTTGGCAAATTGAACCAAAGACAAAAGGGTAGGAACCAAAATCCCAGCATATTTTAGTTTTAAGCTGTTACTGCTAGTGATGATGGGCCCTTTCTACTTTAACTACCATGGCAATATCCCATGGAATCCTGGGACTGGCAGTAGAGGGAGGGGCATTTAGAATTCTCATCCAGACAGCAAAACTACAAAGCCCAGCATTCCACAGGGCACAGACATGGCAATCAAAGTGGGATCAAAGTGCTATAATTGTGTAGTATGAAAGGCCCCTGAGATGTAGGAGAGGCATTTCGACCTTTTAGAATGGGGTGGGGGGAGGGCTGTAGAAAAACTGGGGAGGAATCCCAGTTGGGGATATCGAGGCCTGAGGTTCCCCATTTTCTCAGCTTCACATGGTGTCCCATCACACCACTTCTGATGGAAAGCATTGCCTTTGAGGCCTCCACGCTCTCCCCAGTGGATACCACCTCCAATGATCACAGCCTCTAGAACCATCCTCAGTTACTCACTGCACTGAACAGTCTATAATGTTTTCCCCTTCAACTGGCCAGTGCTGGGCCTCTCCCTTTCCTGTTCTTTGCTCTGATGCTGCCACTGCATGTTTGGACACTTATCTGAAAAAGCAGATGGGAGAGATCCTCAACCAAGATCTACAGTGCACTGCCTGTGACTTTAGGTTAAAACACATACTGTGCCATTTGAAAGCACAGGTTTCAGGGAAGTGAAGAGGTTCAGGCCCGAAACACAGCTGCTCACCACAGGTGTTGTTGCAACACCTGCACACATGATCAGGAGCATTTTTTTAAAATGGCTTTCAGGATGATGTTTTAAAGCTTGGCACCTCTTGGGAACACATATCCTTAATAGTCAAGGTGTAGGTTTTGCAGCAGGGAGAGGAAGGTACAAACACAGATGTCTGTAGCAGTTCTAGTGTTACTACTTCTCTGTCTCACCACCACCACCTCCCATCTCTGCTCCTGTGTGAATAGGCATCAGGCACTTATGAACTTATAAAGCCCCTGATTCTCCACCATGTCCCAGAAATGCACAAGCCTGCCCTATTCTCATTAGTCTTAGGGAATAAAGTCTAGAACAAGAGTGAGGATTATGCTGCCTTGTTGGACTGCAAGTCAAATCTGCCACAGCCAATGGTGACGAATTCTGGGAACTGTAATCCAACAACATCTGGATCCACATGATTCCCATCTCTGGTAGAGAGGCTAGGAAGCTCCTAGTGCCATTACCTAGACTTCTCCTTCCTTCCCTGAACTAGTCACTGCACATCAAATTCTGTGCTCTTCACCTCCCAGTCTCCAATGGGGCCAAAAAGAAGTGAGTAAGCCTAGGAAGGAAAACGAAGGAATCGGCCTTAGATGAAATACACCAAGTTTCAATTGCAACAGTGGGGAAAGTGAAGAGGGAGTTAAGCAAACCCCCCCACACACACACACTGTCTCTGAGGACTCTTGGGACAGTAGGGTCAAGTAGTTACAGCAGAGGGCCAAAAGCAGCTCCCAGATCCAGTTAGCAAGAGTTGGAGGGCAAAACAGACGGAGAATGACAGACAAAGGCAGAAGGAAGCAGCACAAGTTGCAGGAGGAGGAGGAGGAGGAAGAGGATTGTATTTTTAGCGTTCATGAAATATTCACTGGCTGGGCTGTGTGTTGCCAAGCTGAGGCGAAGGCGACCCTGCACAAGCTATTTATAACTGGCTCCTGTTCCCTGCCCGCGGCGTGGTTCTGCGTGGAAGTATGGAAAAAGTATCCACAGCCACTCCACAGGATCCTTCCCTTGTCACCCCGGCATGCTTAACTGTTAACCATTTGCATGCAAAGGCCTTTTCCACCGAGCCTATTAGGATCACAGTAAACATGCCTCCTACTCCGCACTTCTATGCAAGGTTTTTGTTTTCTCAGCAGTTTCTAACAGACAAAGGAACAATGATATGATCATAAATGGGGTAAGAGTGGAGGTGATCCATGGTGAGCAGGAGACAATTACAGAATATGTGTGGGGCAAAAGGGAGAGAGGTTACAAGAGGGCCCCAAACCAGGGTAGAGAAAAGCAGTATGTGAGAAACAATACCTAGCTGCTTCACTTCACACACTGCAGGGGTGAGCAGTGGAGGGTGGGGTGGGATTGGAGACAAACAGCAGAGAGAATGCCTGGCAGGAACATCAGGAAAGCAATGTGATGGGTGGGATGAAGAGTTTTGTCCTCATGGCCTGGTGTCCCAGCTTCTTGCTCCAATTGACTTGCCAAATGATTTGCTGAGCCCAACATTTTCTCGTGCCAAGAGCAAAAAAGTTGACCGCTACCTGTACTTCCAACCTTTTGTGAATTCCAGAGACAAGGATCCCTGTGTGAAACAGCCCCCTGCCAGACTCTTCAACCCAAATGGCACAAAAATGTGGCAATTTCACCCCATTCTATAGCACAGTATTCATCCTTTAAAAAGGGGGGGCCACAGAACTCTGACCCAGTGAACACTCCACTTTATTTCTCTACCTCTTTCACTCTTGCTGAATGGGAAACCAGTACCTGCAGAAAAGCCACGGCTTTAAGAGTTGGGGGCTTAGCTTCTACCCACTTCCCTCAAAATAAAGCTAGAAGCCTTACAGCTGCTAATACTGAATGGTTCCCTTTCCTTCTGCTCCCCAAAACTAGCAGAATTCCTGCTTCTCTAGTAGAAGGAATTAAACCACAGGAGCTTGGGGTTGGACCTAGGCCTGCAAGAACATCTTCCCCCAAGGTTACAGTTGTGGTTGTGTATAGGCTAACCTTCTGCAAAGGCATGGAATTTGGTGTCAGATACAGATTTTGGTAAACTGAGATTCTTAACTTTCTCTCTCTGTCTGTCTTTAAGAGAATCCGTTTTTAAGTCCTTAAGATTATAAAGCCAATATCTGTGCAAAGCTAGGCTCAGTATTGGAAGAAGATGAAGGAGGGCTGAGGAGGCTCTCCATCATACAGAAAACAAGGCTTTGCTGTAATGTGTGATTCCTGGTCTCTATGTGGGCAAAACAAAAAACAAAACAAAAAACATGCAAATAAGTATAGGCACTCTCCTCCTTATTAGCACAATTTATGCAGGTGGCAGACCTACGCTTCTCCTGGAGCAGAATTTTAATTTCCCTTCTCACAAAGTGTAGCGTACACAGACTCCTGCTCAAGAGTAATTGCATAAGTCAAGGGGCAGTTGAAAAGCCCCACATTCTCAAGTCTCAAGCTCTGAGGTCTTCAATTAAGTTGTGGGATGAATGCTTAAAAATGTGTGAACACAGAAGGCAGTTATAGAAGACAGTGCTGGGGGAGGGGCGGCAACCACGAGCGAGGAATCAAAAGATCAGTGAATCAAAACATGCAGAGAATATGAAGTCTGTCTTACATCAAATCTTCCTGCTTTGGAAGTGGAGGTGGGGCGGGGGAAAGGCTCAGACTCTTCATCATGTCAGCTTCCTTACAGATCAAGGGTGTTTTCATGCCCAAGGCTTAACATGTTAAACAGGTTTCCAATGTGAATGCAAAGTCTACAGTGGCTTGGACACTGACATTGCATAAGCGGTGCTCCTCCTATACTGTCTCTTTTTGTCCACAGAAAGGGGTCCCAGCCCACACCTTCCAGATATCCCCAACTGCTGCCACAAGGGGAAATGTCCCCAGTTCAAAGGTGGTTAAGTGCCATGTACTAAAATTCTGTGTTTTGGAGTGGAACCTGAAACAAGAATTATTTAATCCAAGAAGTACCAGTACTTCATTGCAATGTTGAGAGTGGAAATGTTACCTTTTTAAACCACAGCTGGCTGGAGGATTCTGGGAGTTACCGTATTAAAAAAAAAAAGATTTCCACACTCTGCTGGTTTAAGATCAGTTCTTAGTATCACTGAACAGAAGCCTCTAATTTGAGACCAAACTGTTTGGCCTTGTTTCCCTGTATGATCTTCATGTGTGATGAATCAAATCCCTCTTGAACCTTAACACTGAGCTCACTTTCATATCCACACTACATTAAAGTCCTCTCATTCAAATGAGAACATCATTCAGTAAGAGAGACAAATGGAAGAGATATGAGTGCGTAGCCCAATATGTGCAGATTAAAAAAAAAAAACAGCTTACATTATTTCATTTATATCCTGCTTTTCTTTTAATCCATGTAAAACTTGAAGGGTTTCTATCAGAGATTCCCAAGGAGTCTCCCATTCACCTGATTAACCATCCCTGACCTGTTTCGCTCCATCATGCGCTTTCAGACTATCTTACTGGACTGAAGGCTTATGGTCTGGGATAGAGCTGTCTAGTGGAAGCCCATGACTACTGGAAGTCACTTCCCAGGTGGCCTCTGCTCTCAAAGTCTTCAGCAAAAACCTTTGCTCTTTCAAGCTTACCTCTACACCATAATGGCTACAAGCTTTAAGAATAAAAATAACAGCAGGGGCTGTAATTCAGAGAACCATATTCCACACAGGTAGCAAGGCCTTCTCTCTTTTTTTGAGCTGCAGAGCTAACTATCACAAAATACTTTTTCAACTTGAGGGGAGGGTTCTAAAAGTCTCTTGCAATTTCAGGAAAGCTTGGGAGCTATCTGCAGAGCTGAAGGGCTAAACACACACACACACACACACACACACGGGTATTGGGGTCTCCCTGCATCAGAAAAAACAACAAACAATTATTTGGGATATCCCCAATACTTTTGGTTACCAAACCAGAACCAGACAAGCTGGAAGGGAGAAGGAAGGAAAGCAGCTAAGGAGACAGGATCTGGGATGGCGGTGCCTGAACACAGGCATGTGCTTTCTTTTGTACTGCAGTGAGGTTGAGTGGGAACAGCCCCTTTCTCCAGCTTCTGTCTGAGTCCTATGATGGGAGATGGCGCTAACAGGTTTTGACAGCAGGTCCCTATGGAGGCCATCACGTTGGCTGCTGCAGGAGAAGGCCCTGTCATCCCTCCCTCGCCCCCTGGCTTCACTGATGACACAAAAAAGGGCCCCTTTGCGGGCCAAGCCTGTCACGGAATCAATGCGGGGGTGGGAGCAGGACAGGAGGAGGAGGAAGGAGATACTGTCACAGCCCTCCTACACACTCCTCTCTCTCTCTCTCTCTCTCTCTCTCTCTCTCTCTCTCTCACACACACACACACACACACACACACACGACTGGCTCCAGCTCTACTGCCCTTTTTGTCTCAGCTTCACAATTCTTTCTCATGGTTCAAGATGCCACCTTGATGCCGCACCTCAAATATTCAAGAGATTGCACACCAAGGGGCAGTTGTGCTTGTTGGCTGCCTAAAGCCACTCAATATGTGAGTCAATATCTAAGAGAGTGAGGGAGGGGAAGTTATGAAATGTTTATTCAACATCCTCCCCCTCCTCAGGTAACCTTGATACTTGAACTCAACTGAATTCCACCATTTTTGAATAATTTAATTTCTAATGATTTCATTCCCACCCTTTCCCGTGTCTCCCTAGGTTTATGGAGAAAAGAGAGACTTTTAACAGGTGGGGGGCTGGCTGAAGGCAACAGATTATTCCCATGGAACTAAGTTTTCATGTGGCAATTGCCTATTGTTTTATTTAGATTGTACACCTTCGGCAGGTTTCATTCTGTTTTATCTTTGATTGTCTTTGTACAATGCTATGTACACCGACAGCACTCTAGAAATAAACTTTAATAATAATAATAATAAAGCCCATGTGATTGGTCTCACTCACATGGCTGTAAGTCTTTACAAGTCACACAGGTGCCGCGGGATGAACCTAAAGAAATACTTCTCCCCATGGTGCTAGCTGAGAGTTATGTTTAAAGAGAACTTCAGACTTGCACTCAGGGGAGTCACTTTTTTAACTATGCTCTCTTTCCCCTCACATGTACAAGGGGATGATGCCATACTTGAAGAAATGGCTGGGCAATGTGCTGTGTGAAGAGTCCAGAGCCCAGAAGATAGACTTCCTAGATGCGTTTCCTGTCCTTGGGTTTCAGCCATTGTTAGCTGCACATTTGCAAACCAATCTTTGCAACTATGGTATCTGTCTTCCTTTTAAAAATTCCTTAAAAAGTCAAGATGTTCCAGACCTTGGATCAGTCAGCCAGAGGTGAGGTGAGAACAGGGGAATTCTTGACGATGATGCATTTTGATTTAGAATTGCATTTTAAAAATGGATTTATATTCCTAGAACCACAGAGTTGGAAGGGGTGTCATGGGCCATTAAGTCCAACCCCCTGCTCAATTCCTAAATATATAAATATAGTTGTCCCTCCACATTTGTATAGGTTAGGGGCACAGGCTTCCTGTGAAAGTGGCAAAGTATCTCTACTCCCCCCCTCAACCGTATTACATACACAAGAAAGTATCTGTATGATCCACGGATTATTTGCTGCCACCTCCGCTGCTGCCATATGTCATTTTTAATAGAGACTTTGATGACACCAGTGTCAATCTTGAGCTGTGTTTCATTAAGTCAGGCTTAGTGGGTGGTCAAATCTTTGGCTGCTGGGAGGAAATCAAACTGGCAGGGTAGCTGGGCACATTCCCTTGCTCATTCACTCCCTTGTGTGGGAGGAGGGAAAGGGGATGGGAGGGGGGAGCAGGAGGAGGGTGGGTGGATGGAGGGGATCAGGAGGAGACAGCCAGGGCGAGCAGGCAGGATAGTGGCAGAGGGGCAAGGGGGGCAAGGGTAGTGGGAAGGGGCTGCAGCAGCTGCTTTTATGGCAATGGCCTCAGCAGGTCTCGCCTCCTGGCCGACCACCCTTGTGCGCTACCCCATCCCATTTCCTTCCCCACTTTTGCATGAGTGAATGAGTAAGTGAACAAGGGAACACGTGTGCGGCTAGGCTCAGCTAGCCTGCCAGTTTACTTTCCTCCCAGTGACCAAAGATTTGACCACTGACTAAGCCTGACTTAACCGAACACAGCTCAGGATGAACACTGGTGTTATTTAAGTCCCTATTAAAAATGGCATACGGCAGCAGCGGAGGCAGCAGCAAATAATCTGCAAATACAGTCAGACAACCATATCCTCAGAACCAATATCCATGGTTTCAGTTATCTACAGGACACAAAAAGAGGAACACATACCATAGAGTCTTCCTAGAAAATGCCTAGAGAGGCATCCTTGCTAGACATTTTCTAGGTCCTCTAAGGCAACTCTATAGTATTTGAAACTGGAAGGGCCTTTATTTTCAATGGTGTTTGCTGTTATCTGCGGTTTCCAGCATCTGCAGAAAGTCTGGGAACTGAACCCCGGTGGATACAGGAGTCTGACTATAATCAAATCTATGAATGTTAAACCTACAAATGTGGAGGAGGGCTGACTGTATTTCCAAGGCAATCCACAGTGGCAAAAGAAATTAAGAGATTACATATATCAACAATTATCTATATAGAATACTTTGGATCAATTGATGACATCTCAGTGTGACCAATGATAGAACTATGCCTTGAACAATCAGGCACTATCCACCAGGAACAATACCAGAGAAACATGTGAGGTAAGAAGCCCCCATTTCAAACCTTACCTCAGCCAGAAATAAATACAATTAAAACAATGGATAATACAAAAAGATAAAACAAACCATCATATTAGAAACATTAATTTAAAACATTTTTAAAAGGCCATTAAAATACAACATGTCCCAATTAAAAGACCTTCTACATCAGGTAGTTAATACTCAAAGGCCTGAATCAACAGCAAGGTCTTCACAATCTGCCTCGTACACTGTTTCCAAAGAAATAAATCAACCCACTGCCTTATGGGTTCAGAAAAAGGACATTTGCATACTCTTATTGGCCAAATTAGGCTGAAGTTAAATAGACCAGCAGTGTTATCTTTACTTTTAGCCTTCTCCTCCCCAGCCCCATTTCCTTAAAATAAGGTAACAACACCAAAAGCCTGGCTTAACCAAGCTAGTTCCCTTCTGAATGCCAGACTCCTCACCAATGCGGCTGTCCATCACGTATGTCTCAATGATTGCACTCTTCCGGCACAGGTCCTCAGCCATGGAGGCACTGCTAACCTCCAGGTGCTTCACCTACCAAGGAAACAGAACATCATTCCTCAGTCCACCTTACCCAGAGTCCAACACTATCTCCCGAGTCTTGGGTTCTCCCATTTGTATTAGTGGCCTCCTAAAATGTGACATAGGCCAGTCACATTTAGACTCTTGATTCCCAACTCTCCCAACTCCAGCCAGCCCAGTTGTTAGGCAAAATGAAACAACTGCTCAGGTGGGCAGAGGCTGGGGGTGGTAGCATCCCAGCTATTCCTTGTGAATGCTTCACCTATTCCCCTATGTTAGTAGGCCCACCACTTGTCTTAAGCCTTCTAAATTAGCCCTGAGGTGCAATGGAGGACCACTGTCCCATCTTCAGTGTTGAAATAAGATTTGAAAGGCAATCCAGTAAGCCTATGTATGTGAAAAGGGGAGGGAGGAAGCTGGAACGTGTCCAAAGGAGGGCAACCAAAATGGTGGGAGGTCTGGAAGCCATGCCCTATGAGGAGTGGCTTAAAGACCTGGGTATGTTTAGCCTGGAGAAGAGAAAATTGAGAGGTAACATGGTAGCCATGTTTAAATATTTGAAGGGATGTCATACTGAGGATGGAGTGAGCTTGTTTTCAGCTGCTCCAGACAAGGACATGGAACAATGGGTTCAAACTCCAGGAAAAGAGATTCCACCTAAAAATTAGGAAGAACTTCCTGGCAGTAAGAGCCGTTTGGCAGTGAAATGCACTGTCTTGGAGTGTGGTGGAGTCTTCTTTGGAGTTTTCAAACAGAGGCTGGAAAGCCATCTGTTGGGAGTGCTTTGATTGTATATTCCTGCAGGGCAGGGGGTTGGACTAGATGACCCTTGTAGTCTCTTCCAACTCTATGATTCCACCCCAAGCACAAATGTCTTGGGCTGGTCCTGCCCAGAAGGCATCTTTTTGGGCCTCATGTCCCTCCCTTCATTATGAGCCTTGCTCTCTGGGTTCATCTCACAAGCCTGGCTTTTGGACATAGCCCTCAAGTTTCAGAATGGGCTCCTACATGAAGGTTTCTCTTGGGAAAGGCTTCCTGGCTTTCTTGGGCCTCTTTGCAGCCAATGAAGTCAAGCTGTGGCAATACAGTATGACCCCTGTATCCACAGGGGATACATTCCCAGACTTACTGCAGATAGCAAAAATCGTGGACAGTAGCAAACCCTTTATTTCTGCCAGAAGCTAACCATAGAATCGTGCTGGAGGACTTAGAGAGAAAGTCTTTTTTTGGAGATGGGTAAGTGAAACTGTGGGTATTGGTCCTGTAGATACAGGGGTTGTACTGTACTCCCAATGTCAGAGGTTATCTCTCCCAGTGACTGGACTTCACATGTGGCGACTGGGAGGTATCTTCCCTGACCACTAATACACTGGTATCCTGGTGGACTGACAGTTTTGCACGAGGTCCAGTAAATGCCCAGCAGCATTATCCCTCAGTAAACCCTCAGCTGCCCTTCCCAAACCAGGCCTTGGAATTTTGTTACCTTCTCCTCCAGTAGCCACTTCTCCTGCTGAACTTCAGCCAGACGCTGGAACAGCTCGGAGATCTCTTCATCTGAGAGGTCAGCTGGCCGTGGGGGTTGCGACTGGGACTGTGGACTGCCTGTGGTTGACTGGGGGGGGGGAACAGAGGAAGAAATGGAGACAGACAAGCTAGATAATACATGGTTTGGTGGCGACGGCAACGTTTATCTATAATCCTGGCCCCAAACAGCATTTGGAGAACACCCCAATTTCTCCTTCAAATAATTAAAAACTTTCCTCCCTGCTTTTACAAGAAGGCTTACTGGGTGAACTTTCAAACAATCATTTACATCAAGAAGTTCAGAAACAATATGTACAAGCTCTCATAGAGAGCCACCCATGGTTATCTCCATTTACCTAACGCATCCGAAAGTAGACGCCCCTTTACACAGGTATCTAAAGTTCAGGAGCAGCGGGAGTGTATATATATAGGGCGGGGGGAAATGTATGCTGACCCTCCACAGGGAAAGATCGATCCATAACACCAGGACAACTTTATGCAACAGATGGTCTCCTTTCCCAGACTGGGAACATCTGCCAACAAGAGAACCAACTGATAAATTCAGTATGAATGGGTAGCCTCATGTGGGTGAAGGTGCTCTTCAAGCTTTAATTTCAAATTTCAACATTTTGTTTGGGAAAAGTTTTATGTGCCCATATAACCTTTTAAAAACTCATCCTGATACCTGATAAAACCAATTTAATGTAGTGAATATTAGATGTGAACTATGAACTGGGAACTGGCCAAATCACCATCTCCTACATTGAATCCCCTGTTTACAACACTGTTAGAGATCTTACAAACCCATGAGAAGTATTACAGCATGAAATGCTATGAGTTTTGTACTGGGTGGCTAAATCAGATTTTATTAAATTTTACTTTTAGCCAACTGACAAATTTTAACAAAGGAACTGAAAATGATTTTATATATACACTGACCATTGTAAGTTACTGCTAGTGCTGTTCTTTGGGTAAAAGCAGTTTACCAGTACCACAAATAAAACAAGGTATGCCAAGTACTCTGAACAGTTGACACAGACTATATAACAGGTGTGAACAAGCTCCAGGTCGGGGGTCCAGCCTCCAAAACACCGCAGGAGCTGCTTAACCACCCCTCTCTCCTCCAGTCCAGAACAAAGAAACAAACACACACCTCAGAAGGGGCTGTAAACCCACTTTGGGTTCTGAAAACAAAACTGCAGCTGTAAACAAGGTGCAGTGAGGACTTGCACATTGTTTTATGTTAACATTGCTATTTCCGGACACTTCTGAGAATGGAAGCATTTCTTTTTGACACAAAATATTTTTTTTCTTCAGCAAAGAGTGCTTTGGGAGGGTATGGGATGTGCCCAGGGCAGCTTAAAACATCCCTGTGGAGACATGTGGCTCGCAGCCACACTTTGCCTGTCCCTGCTGAACTTGTGCTTCTAAACGAGAAATGGGGACCTTTGGTCTCCCAAACATTTTGATTATGAGTCCCTTAACTACTACCATGGGCTACACTGGCTGGTGCCTGAAGTCAAGCAACATCTTGGAAAGTCACAGGTTTCCCCACCTGAGAAAGATGCTGGGAATAACATTCTCCATTATAATGGTGAACAGTTTGCTGCTTCCCTGCTTCACCAGTGGCAACAGGTAATGTGGAGCTGAGGGGACAATGCTGCATTGCACACTGGGCTTCACCAGTCTTCACTGAGGAAAGGGAAGAAACGGACACTGACATGCTGGGTTCGTAGCCTGGGAAAGCTACCCTCCTTGGGGTGGGGGGCTTTTTGGGAGCTTTACTCCAAAAAAGGGTAATTCTTCCAAGCTCTGGAATTTGTATCACTGTGACCAGTTTCCTTTGAAGGACCAACTTCTGTCTATTCTTGTCTCACAGAAGCCAGTTTTCTCCCAATATCTGAGGATATTGCTTCTTCCAGAGAAACTCCATGGGAAGGCCCACTCAGCCCTCAGGAAGTGAACCTCACCCCTTCAATACTTCCAGCCTTTTTGGCATCTACTGTCAAGCCTCACAACAGCTTTTCTGGCTCGGGGTCCCCTCACCTTGTTACTGCCAGCCCCAGATCCCTCTTTCATGATTTCACGATAGCTAAAGGATGAGATGCTGCTGCTGTCCCCGGTCTGTGCCCGGCTTGGTGAGCTGATATCTGCCAGGACGAGATCTTCTATTCCTGGAAGGAAGTAGCAATGTTAGAACACCAAGGAGGCTGAATAACTGACTCCAGGCATTTTACTCTCCTGAGGCAGAGCAGCAAAATGAACCCACAATCACCCCAAGTCATGGAGCACAAGACCGATAGCCAGTCAGGTCATTTGGCACATGGGTAAGGTCCTATAAGTGCCTCTCCCCATCCCTGGCAGTAAAAATACAACTTAAATAACTGAACAATTTGCTATCCTTCTAGGAGACCCAAAATTTGCTGCTTGAAGCAACTGCCTCACACTCTCTAATGGTAAGGATGGTCCTGAACAAGTCTATTTGGAAGCCACATCCTCTCTCTAGACATCCTGCCTGGCAATCCCAAGATGAGCTGTGGCTAGTTTCAATAACTGAAGCTGTCAACTGTTTACATGTAAGCTAAACAAGGGTGTGTGGATGTACATCTCACACACTCCCAGCCAGCATTGTCAGTGGCTTCTTACTATTACGATTAATTGAAATTTTCTAGGGGATAGAACTAGGGAATTGTTCCAAGCACTAAAATCTACAAAGAAGCCTGAGGATGAATCCATCATTCTTTTATAATCAACTTCTTTCACAAAAAGCTGCAAGCCCCACAGCCTGACGATGTATTTTAAAATGTATAAGCTCTGTAGCACAGTCAAAGCATAACTAATCTGTACTGAGTAAACCTGAACACATACGCTTGCTGGAGAGTGCAGGCACTACCTTGTTAGATCAACCTAACAACCACGTAGACCAGCATTTCTTTCGGACATAAAGAAAACCAATAGAAACTGGGCAGGGGTCTAGTAGTAGACCAATATTTAGCCTACTCCTGAGAATTACTTTGAAGACTTCTTCTCAGCCATGAAGATGAACAATTAATCCTTGAGCAAATCAATGTCTGTATTCAGACATGAGGATAAACCAGGAACAGGGAACTGATGTGGAGTGGGGATTTCCCACCCTGAGCTCCACCCCGGGAGACCTCAGGCCATGGCCATCCCTTGACATTACTGTATCCCTTATGGCCAGTATTGTAGTGGAGCCAAGAGCTCACAGGGTTGAAGCTCCAGGACCTTTTGATGAGCAGGGACTATGACGTCATCTACCACACACACACACACACGCCCTTACTGTAGGGACCGTGTTGAAGAGGGCCTACACTTCAAACGTTACCACTATACCACTGCTTCTGAGACAGGCAAGAGAGAAACAAAGTGAGTCAGCAGCAGCTTTTAGGCCATGTCTCTGTTGCTCTTGCATCCCACTTCACTTCTGAGATGAGGCTTTGGGGAATGGGTGGCTGGGCAACCTCCACAGGCCAAATAGGGTAATGAGCCAAGTTAGGCCCACAGTCTGAGGTTTAACATACTTTTGTAATAGCCATGGTTTATTGTGACAAGAATGAACACCTCCCACACATGCTTACATGCCCTGCCTTCCCTTTCCAACACAGCAGGGGCTACAAGGAGGAATTCAGAAAGCTTCTGCTTTAGATTAATCATCACTTGTCATATCATCCAAAACTGAAAAAGTATAGCTAATCTTATAGAAATTCGTTATATCTTGACTTTGTGGATACTAATTCTTCTTAACTATGGTTTGCTTAGGGAAAAAATCAGATTCAAACCATGGTCAGTGAAGCTGGCGTGTTTCAACAAACCAAAGTTAAAGCTAAGCATAGTACAGGTTCAGAAGACATGCTAAACTGCAGTTAACCCAGAATAGAAACTACGGGGGAAAGAGACCAGAGGAGCATTGGAGGAACAGAGGAAAACAGGAAGTTCATGAGTGGGTGTGGATGTGGGGAGGGTTCATTCTCCTCAGGAGAAACCATATTTACACTCAAATGTAACCAGTATCTCTCAGCATCACCTACTTCACATGGTGGATGTGAGAATTCAAAGGACCATGAAATTCATGTACCCTTCCCTGAACTCTTTGGGAAGTTTGGCCAGAATATGAGTCCAATTTATAAAATATTCAACCCCTAAAGACAAAGGACACATCTCCTCCAATACAGACCATCTGGTGCATTCACCAGAGCCCTAAACAAATGAGCTGGCTTGCTTTTGTTTTGTTGTTATAAACAGCAGTTCTAGCAATTCTTATTGCAAAGGAGATTCTTAAAAAGGAGGCAGGAATCAAGAAAAAAGGGAGATCTACATCAGGTTGTCCAGGAGGATTCCAGGGTTGTTTATTTTCTCTAATCTTAACTACCCTAGCTTCAGCACTTGGTCATAGAAACATAGAGTTGGAAGAAACCACAAGGGCCATACCCAAGCAAAGCATTCCCAACAGATGGCCTCTGTTAAAAACCTCCAAAGAAGGAGACTCCACCACACTCCTAGGCTGTGTGAATTCCACTGCTAAACAGCTCATACTGTCAGGAAGTTCTTCCTAATATTTAGGTGGAGTCTCTCTTCCTGGAGTTTGAGTCCATTGCTCTACGTCCTAGTCTCTGGAGCAGCAGAAAACAAGCTTGCTCCATCCTCAGTATAACATCCCTTCAAATATTTAAACATGGCTATCATGTCACCTCTTAACCTTCTCTTCTCCAGGCTAAACGTGCCCAGCTCCCTAAGCCGCTCCTCATAGGACATGGCTTCCAGACCTCCCACCATTTTGGTCAACACACCCAACTCCAAGAGCTCCACAATCCACAGAGCTGGTGAGCCAACCTCAGAAGAAAGCTGGGCATAAGATCTTAGAGAGGGTGATGAATGCGAGACCCAAGACCTGTTCTTTTAAGGAAGATATTGGGGGGGAGGGACAATTTTGTCTCTCTCAGCAAAGAGGTTGCATCCCCTCAAAAAATGTGTTTTCCTCACATTCTTCCAGATTTGGAAGTTCACTTCCCATGGGGGGAGGGAATGCAAAAAAGCACTAGCCCCTTGCTCTACACCTTCCTTCAGAAGAGAATTGCTGCTCTTGGAGGCTTCCAGGAGTGGCAATTCTCCATTTTGCACAAAATAAAATAATATAAAATTGGAGGGATGCGTGGGAGGGCCTTGGAGCTGTAATAATGGGTAGGAGACACATATGGCCTGCACACCGTATGTTCTCCACTTCTGTTTTCAAGACACCTCATTTGGTATGAAAGGTGGGGCCTGTGAAGGACCTACAGGACAGGTGTATAAAAGCCTCCAATCTAGACTCAGACCTTGCTAGAGCAAACTGTTTATTCAGAACTTTCTTAGGTACAGCAACATCCTCAGTCTTCCTGTTTTGTGCCTAAACATGTGAACAGACCCTCTCCTACTCCTCAAAACAGGGTCCTTCCCATCACCTGTTGCCTCCATTTCTAAATGGAGATGCCAAGCATTGAACCTACAGCCTTCAGCATGGAAAGCAAGTGTTCTGTGGCTGAGCTGCAGCCCTTCCCTGAGCAGGGGTTTAAACATTGCAGCTGCTGATTTAAAATGTGGTCCTTTAGCTCTGGTTTCCCCAACCACTTAGAATCGAAACTTATTTCTGTGTAGGTAACCTCACCCACTTCATCTTCAGAGCTCCCTCTTTTGCTCTGTCTCTTAGGCCACACCAGAGGGTGACATCTTTCTATATGAGCCCTCCAAAGTTATGGCTAATTTATAAAAGCTGGCTGGCTGGGTGAGAACTGAGAAAAGGAGGCAGGTAGCAGAATCTGATCTTGGCAGCCTCAGAGCAAGTGCCATCAACTGTGCCTGAATTATTATTTTTAAAGAGAGGGGCAAGAAGTCATTCACTTGTCTTTTTTTGGTCCTTTTTAAACACACTTAATCATATACACATAACCTCTCTTATGCTCTTGCACGAGACACTCAGTGGCCTCTCACCCAGATTACCAACGGAGCGTCCACACACCCTTGGCTTCAGACATTCTGCACCACCTCATGTTCCCAGCTCATTCCCTGAGACCTGACATGCCACTATTAGCAATCATGCTGCCTGCCCAGAATGTTAGCAGTGGGGTGTGGAGAAAGCTCACCAGAGGGAGATCACTGGGCACGTAGGAAGTGAGAAATCCTATGAACGAACACTGCAGCTGCCTAGGCTGGCTGGTTAATTTTTAATCCAGTGGATAAAATGAGAGCCATTCATTGCTGGGAGCCTGGAGCTGCCAAGGACAGCCACCTCCCTAATCCTTCACATGCCTTTTCCAATGATCTACCTGTTCACACAAGCAATAGCCTCCACCTGAGATAATGTCTGAGACACCTTAGCTCAAATGAGCTGTTCTTTTTCTTCCAAGTGACAAACCAAGCTAGAAGTCAGTGGCCCTTTTGTCAAGGAAAGAAAAGAAAAAAAGAAGGTGCAGAGGATGGCTTTCAAACCTCAGCCTCATGCTGGGGAAAGAAAAGCCCTGTGGAGAGAGGACTTTTTTGTGCATACTGCTGGGGGTGGGGGGGAAGGAAGTGCCACTACTTTGAAAAGAAGGAATTCAGAAATCCCTATGCATTCTGAGGAGCTGTGAGATCAAAGCAGCAAGATAAAAAGGCATCTCTGGCCTGCAATTTGCCAGGGGCCAAATGACAGGCCCTCCTGGGGCCCAGGGAAGAAGTACTTCAAACTTCAAGGCCTACTTTGAAGTGTGTGTGTGTGTGTGTGTTGCTATAATAGCAGCAGCAGGCAGGCAAGCAGGCCTGAAGAATCTCTCTCAGTCATAGCTGGTGTGACACAGAGCCTTGCTCAAATGCCGACTGAAAACTCCTTAATGTGGATTAATTATCCCTTTTTAAAAGTAGCCTTTCAAGCAGGCTATAGCCATCAAAACTACTGTGCAGTGAAAGGGCACTTTCTGCCTCTTCTTCCTTGAGATCTTTTCAAAACATGTCTAAGACTGGAGGGAAGAGAGTATATAAAAGATAATTGGCACAAGGACACGAACTGGAATGCATGAAGCCCAAGAGGCACAAAGTCAAGAAAAGGGGCATACTGCAACTTCTGAGGGATGGATGAAACAAGAGGTTGAAAATACTGAATTCCGCAAGTGAGCATGGTTTTACTGGCATTTATGTGCTGGGCAGGGCAGGGGAGTTGTCAGTGAGCACTGAGAGTGAATGGAGGACTTCTTGTAGGTGCCTGGAGTGCCTCACATAACTGGAGGTGGACAAGACGTTGCTGGCCTGCAGCAACCAGCCAATGTTGAGAGTGATGAGTAGAACAGCCCATCAACTCCTAGAGCCACAACCTGCCCATTCCTGACACAAACTGATGTTACTGAGTTTCACAACCACCACACAGGACAGCCTATAATCACTGCCCACATGATGGGCTCACAGAAGGAGATACTCTGTAGTGATAAGTGACAGCCTCAGCCATGTTGGACTACAACTGCCACCATTCCCCAGCTGGCAAACTGTGCTGAATGAGGATAGTGGAAATTGCAGTCCAACACATTTAGAAGGCTGCCAGGTTGGGGAAGGCTGGTTCAATTAAATGCCAAAGAGTCGCTTTACACTTGATAACATTCCTACAGACCTCACTTTTACACTGGAATTTGGTAACGCACAGGGGCCCTAAAGCAGGGATGGGCAAGAACAATGGCATCTGGACTCACTTTTCAGCTGGCCAATGCTTCAGAGCCATATCTTTTGGTTTTGTTGTTATTTTTTTTTAAGTCTCAGTTAAATAAAAATGAGGATGGGGAGGAGAAAAACAGAATGCACCTTTGAGACTAACTGGCTTTTATTTTAGCATGAGCGCTTGTGGATATAAAACCATTTTTTTAGTGGCAGCACCAAGTGGTACTAAGGCCTCAGGTTATAAAGTATATTTATAGAGTTGTGGGAGTGGGACAGAATGTAATAGGATCCAGAAAGATAAAAGTAGATATCAAGGCTTTGTTAAAGAACCAAAAGCAGGAAACCTAAAACAGAAGTTAATATTCTGTACAACTGCATGTTCTTGTAAAAGTCCAAGCTCAGTCCCCTATAGAAAAAGATTTGATTTGAAACTACACACCAAAAAGCCTCCTCAGCTGGGTATGTGCCAGGGAACTGGTGAGAGGGAAAATCTGGGAGACGAGAAACGTGCCCCAAAAGGACACGTTTGTGAATCTGAGTTTCCTCCCCTCTCAGAAGCTGCCAGAAAGCTGCCTCAGGCTCATCAGACCATTCCCCTCACGTCCCAGAACTGTTGCCTTCTCCTCCATTTGTCTTCACCTTTAACTTTTCCTCTGCCGCTCCAGCTCCAACTAAAGGCTAAGCTTCCTCTTTAGTGGTAAACCTGTAACTTTGAAATGTATCAGCCAGAGAAAGAATGTGAAAGCCCCCCCCCCCAAGACCAATACCTTGCTCTCCTCTGCTTCAAAGGCTGACAAGCCAGGGCTACTCCTCTTCACAACCTGGCCCTGCTCAGAATAGGCAGAGCACTCTGTCCACACAGAAGAGATCAATGAAAAATGATTTTGGAGAAGTCTGGTGCATTTTATCTGCAGCACTGAAAGTGAAACATTTCCCTCCTGACAGAGTTGGGAATATTTTCGTTCCCTTCACCTCTGCCTGAATCCTGCCACTATTCTCCAGCTTCATGGGGCTACACTAAACCACAAATGTTTCAACTTCTTTCTTCCAACTATCAACAGCCTGCAGAAATCCCATAACTGAAGCTTGTGTGTAGTGGCTAGGGCACTGGAGTGAGGCTTGGGATGTACAGGTGAGCCAGAAAAATCCCTGGGTAACCCTGGGACAGTTACACTATCTCTTCATCAGGCTTATCTCACAGCATTGTTGTGAGAATAAAAATGTTGTGAGAAGGAGAGCCATATACATTGCTTTGAGCTCAGTGGAAGAAAGATGTGGTAGTTTTAATGAATATGCTTGTTCCAAGTGTGACTCTGCTCAGACAGTCCAATTCTGCAAACAAGGCTGTCAAAAGACATTTTTTTCTACCTGGGACAGAGACACAAATGCTGCTGCTGCTCCTCCCTCACCACCTCCAAATCTCACACTATCCAAAACCAGATACATTATTTGATATATAAGGCAAAAAAATCCAACAGGAGCATTTCTACACCCTGCCAGTAAATATACAGTAATAAGAAATTCTATAACAAATAACTTACCCCCCCACTTTCATGACATCAAAGATCTGATGCCTGATATGTCCACCTCACTCTAGGGCTAGCCCTAGCACCAAACCAGCATGACTCCTTTCACACACACATCACGATGCAGCGTAAAAAAGACCCTAATTTTGCCATATCTTCTTTCTCCAGCCTTCTCACTTTCATAGGACTCAACCAGATGGCACATTTAAGGAAATCAGCTTTTTAAAAAATGCTGGCACCCCTGCAGGGTGCCTCCAACCTGCATAGCTCCCCACACTTCCTGGACCACACAGCTGAGATGGCCAGGTGCCTGACTGACCGTGACACCAGCAAAGCAGCTGGCTTCCTACTTCCTAGGGTGCCTGGGGACTGTAAGAAGCATCCTTTTTACGCCACCACTCAAGAATACACATGTTCCCAACACCACTGAGCCAGGAGCTTAGAAAGTTTGCTGGCTTAGCAAATTCATAGGAATAGAGGGAAGCAGGTACAAATGATTCATTTGTTCCAGACTTGATACTGCATTTGGGGTAGGATCCTGATATGAATCCAACGTCTCATCTCAGAAAGGCTGGTCATGGGTATTCCTTAGTGCTGGAGTGGAGTAGAAGATAGATCAGGATCCAGTTGTAGATCTCTGGGGGATATACCATAGATCAGCAGGGGCTTGTTCAACGATTGATTAAAAATTGCAAGAACAAACTGACTTCCCCTACCCTAATTAATACTACAGAAATGGAAAAAGCTTAAGGCAACCTGGAGTGGATTTTTGGTGGGAAAGTTCTGTGATCTCCATTATGTTCTAACATTCAGAACCAATTCCTGGGCTAAGAATTCTATAATCCTGGTGTTTCTTTTCGGCATGGCTCTGGCTGCTGGATATCAAGGGTTTAGTAACAGAGCAAAGCCAGTCCAACATGCCTGAAGCCTTCCCATTTTCTGCTTTGGTTGAGATGCTAAGCCACACACACCTACTGTTGGAGCCAGTCTCCAGAGTCAAGCCAAAGTCAAGGAAATCCTCCAGACTGAGAGGAAATCCCACACAGTTGACCTGCTGAAGTTATACTTTTAGCAAATGCCTACATGAATTGTTTTGAACACTTATACTATTTCACAAAAACGAGCCACTGCTGCGTCCACTCTCCACCATGTATTTTCACAGTCCACATGAGGTTAAAACAGAGAGGTGTGTGCCTTGTTGGGAACATTAAATCGTCAAGGTTGGTTGTCTACACTGTGATTCTGAATGAAAACAAAGGGGGGGGGAGGAACCATAGTTTGGCATAAAGTACAGCATTTAGCTCTCTGAGAATATCAGTGTGCTTTATTATTTGAAGTAAAAGTCTAGTTCTTTATTGCTGCAATTATATGTGGTTGAAGCTAAAAAGCTGAGAGGAGCACTGAAGAAGATCTCCAGTAGTCTTTCACACACAGATTCCTGCACCTCTTCATGGCTTGCAACACTGGATTCACGCAAAACAGTAAAATCTATTAAGCAGGTAAATTTGATCGACATCATGTCTCCCATGTCTCATTTCAAAATGAATTATCATGGGTGCCCTTTCATGCTGGGGTGGAGCAGACGGTAGATCAAGACCCAGTGGGAGATCTCATGGGGTGGGGGCGGAATATGCCTGAGATCTACTTGGTGCAGACGTTGCCCTGGAGTGGGAGGCTGACTTTGCTTTTGAAAGCAAAGGCACACACAGAGCCCTGATCACTGTCTGAGCAGGTACAAGACAAACATATTTTGCCACACCTGTTCTGTGTGAAAGGGCCCCCATGGGAGGATTTCTGACTGGTGCAACAATATGAAGTCACCATTCTCAGCTTCAGGACAGCTTCTCACACCATTGATTTGTCCTGGGATATCAGCCACCGATATCGAAAGGCAATGTGTCAACCACATGTCTGTAAATATAATTGTGATCTCCTTTAAGGCAAAGTGAATTAGCAGCAGCTAATTCTTTTCCTGGCCAATACTTTTAAAAAGAAGCACGGTTATATTTAAAATGCAAGTGCCCTTCTCAAGCAGTGTGCAATATGTGTGTCTTGCTACTTGGGGCACCAGCCCTGTCAGCAAAGCCAGCAGAGGGAAGGGGTGTGTTTCTTCTTATTCTTTGTTTCTGTATCATCTGCATCCTGATACAGAAATGAAGAATAAAAAGAGACCCTCCCCTTCCCACTACTGGCTTTGCTGACAGGCTGGTGAAACATATTTGGCTGTGTAAGGCAAACAACAAGGTGATTCCCCCTTTCTAGTCCACCTAAAGAAGGTTACTGGGGCAGAAGTTTTTTTTCCCCCAGAATCTCTGAACTGTAGAGTTGAAAGGGACTGCCAGAAATCATCTAGTCCAACCCTCTGGCAATGCAGGAAACCTACAGCTAAAGAATCATAGAATTATAAAGTTGGAAGGAGCAACAAACATCATCTAATTTTACATCAGCACTGGTGATGTGACAGCGTCCTCCACCACACCTGAGCAGGCAGGACAGGCTGTGTGGCACAGACATCTCTCTCTGAAAAGAAAGAGGAATGTCTGGGAGAAGGATCACCATGTCCCCCTGCATCTGCCACCAGAGGCAGTTTACTCTTTCTGCCTAATGACAGTGTAAGTCGCATTTGCTGATTTACCATAGGAAATGGTCATAACTTCTGTTCCTTCAAAGGGTATGCCATCTTCCTGATCACAACTTTGTTTAGAGTGGAGGAGGAGGAAAAACCCAAAGCCATATCCTTCCCCTGCCAACAGCCACCTCTCACCTGTCCTGCTTTTGCTGTTGGTCAAGATTTCTTGGAGGCGCTCCTGGAGTTTGTCCGCTCGCTTCCGTTCCAGGTGGAGCTGCCGCTTGAGGTCTTTCAACTGTTGAGGGAGGGGAGCAGAAATGGTGGACGGGGGAAATCAGGGCTAGAGGCAGGGCTCCCCAAAGCTTAACCACGCAACATCCAGTTTCAGTGCCAAATCTCCATTGTGAGCATGCTGAAATAAGAAATCCAAACATGCCTGCCAGCAGGTATGTTCAAAATCTCTCTCACACACCAGTGAGGAACCACAGTCACCCACCCCAGAAGAGAAAAGGCCACTGCTACCGGCAGACTTAATTTCAATTGACAGGATTTTGATGTAAACAGTGGTGTGGCAGGAGGAGGGCAACCTTCTCTTCTCTCAGACTCCCTGATTGCTATGGCAGTCATCCAAACAGCTGCCTTCTCTCAGAAACAGCAAGTGCTAATCTACCTCCAATGGAATTGAGTCCTCTTCTGAAGCAAAGCAGAGCTTAAAAATGTTACACGGAAAACACTTTTGGGTTGACAACTCCCAGAATCCCCCAGCCAGCATGGACACTGGCTGGGCGATTTGAGGGGTTATCATCCCCCCAAAAGTAATGCTTCCAAACTCTGACCCAAACACACCTCTGCAAATTAAAACCATGTCACCTCTGCAAATTAAAACACACCTCTGCAAATTAAAACCAAGATGCAACCTCCATGTCAGGGATTTTAGGACTGAAAGCTGGTTGAATTGCGAGGCAGCTCAGCAGCTGAGCTGCAGAACCAAATTATTGGGGTGAGAGGAAAGGTCTTGGAGAAGCAGCACCAAGGACCACAGAGATGTGGCCCATAAAGGGGAGCGTGGCTGCAAACCTCAACATCTTGGCAAGGAGTGGGGGGACCTTCATTCTACAATTTTAACCTCCCCTCCTGCCCTGTAGTGTAAACCAGCCTCTTATTTCCAGTTGCTCAGATAACTGGCCAGCAGTGAGAAGGCAAGCCAGGCAAGTGGATGAGGTGCATGAGACACCACTCAGTATGAAGGGAGGGAGGGAGGGGGCACTGCTGCAGCAGCTGAGAGTTTAATGTACTTATAGGCCTCCAGCAAAAGGGGGACATCAGGGGTGCACAGTGGCTGCACCTTGGCAATTCACAGCAATCCCTGACTCCTCTCCCGAGGCCTGTGGCTCTGAGTCGTCCCCAGCCCCCGGGAATGTCAGATGGCACATTGCAGTGCCCAAGTGCTATGGTGGAGGGAAACTCCTTGTTCCTGATGTTCTCATTTAACTCTGTGTGTGTGTGTGTGTGTGTGTAAAAGAGAGAATGTGTGTGTGTGTTAGAGATGAGGGAGGGAGGGAGAGAGAAATCTGCTCAGCCTTCAGTTCCAGAGGGTGAAAAGTAGCTAATGGTCAGAGCAAACAGGAGAGGCAGCCTTGGGTTCAAGGGTTGGGTCCACAGGATCTTTTTGTAGTTGCTGTTATCTCATGCCCCTCCTCCCCTCTCTTCTTCTTATGAGGAATTCCCAAGCTTACCGCTGCACTGCCTTTCTTCTCCAGGATCCGCTGCCCATCTACCGTGTCCTTCACCTCCTGCCAGGGAGACAAGGAGGTCACAGATCCACTCTCAGTGGCTCTGCTAAGCTCAGAGGTTTCAAGCTACATTTCTATCACACACTGGTAACAAACACACTGGGCAATGTTCCCCTTTGCTCATCTCATCCATACAATCTCTTCATTCTGGGAAGTAGAATTGCTATTATTCAAGGATCACAAATTTAACTACTTGGCCACAGTTGTCCTGTACATTGTGGAATGTGACTTCCACCCTCATATTCCTGAAGAGTGACAGAAATGGCTTTTCTTTTCTAATAAGCCAGCAAACTTCTAGTCCTCATGGTAACAGAAATGATCTCTTACCCCCCCCCACCACAAAATCTGAGGCAGTTAAATCTTTAGAATTTTTACACTTCCTCATTTATACCACCAGGGTTCAATTCTAAATGTCCTGCCACCCACCAGCATCCAGGAGCTCTTCTCCCCATCTTCTCTGCTGTTGGAGCAGTAAATCTGCCACAACCTGGGTAAGCATCCCCAGATCTTTGGTCTACAATAGGATAAAATGAGGCGGGAGGGGAAATTTATCTGGGGAGGTTGGAAAGCTGAAGGGCGGCACTCTCTGGTCTCAACCAACAGCCAGGGCACCAAGGAGCACAGGGGAGCTGTTCCTGCTGCCCTTTAGGAAGAATATCATGGCAAAGTCCAGCTTGGTCCTATTTATCATCCAGAGAAGGAACAGTTGCAGACCACATTTTTCTCTCCCCAGTACCTCCCATCGGAAGGAATGTTCATAACAACTTTGTAACTAACAGGTTACAATGTTTGCTTCCTCTGCTTTCCTCCCCTTCACCTTTTGTTTGGTATCTTTTGGACTGTAAGCCAGACGGAAAATGTTGTCTTATTAATGTTATTTGTAAGCCACACTGGGAGGTGTTTTTGGCAGGGGGAAAATGCTATTACTGATGGTGACAATGACCATGACCTTTTCCTTCTCCACTTCCAGTGCAACCCTGGCTACACAGTTTTCCCTTCTTGTGACTGACCCATAGAGGCATCAACATAGAGACCAGAGCTCCTGCCTAAGAAGGAAATGACCAATATTTGAATATCTGAATGGGGAGGGGAGGCGCCACCTGCTCGTCTACACCAGGCACTGCTGGCGCTCTGGGAAAGAGACATACTCTGGCAGATGGGTGATCCTGGCAAGAAGAAAGGGAACAGATGGACCTAGGAACCTCATGCTGCCAAGCACCAGCTCCCCAGGGGAAGCTGGCAGGCAGAAGCACATGCACACCTGTTTCAGCCGGTTGATTGTGTCCATGTGTTCATCCCTGGCTCTTTCAATCTCTCGCAACTTCTCCTTGGCTGCTTCCACCTCTTGGTCCTTCAGCTGCACAGGAAACAACCCAACAACAAATTGGTCACCGATATGGTACTTAAGACGGCAGAACTACACATTGGACAGGAGAGATAGGACTTCAGTCCCAGGTTTGCAGGATTTCCAGTCTCAGGATTCCCAGTCCCAGATTGGGGCGGGGGGTCCAATTTGCAGGGGGGAAGCAACAAGTCCAGGGTGCATGTCCACACCCTCAACTTCCCCAGCAGTTTCTTTTCCCCACCCCCACCTGACTGACAAACATCTCTCAAAAGGTTGGGTAGGGGTGGGAGGTAAAGGGAAAATACAGTTGGAGCCCTGTATCCACAGAACCAATATCCATGGGACACAAAGGTGCACATACCATAGACTTGCACTGGAAAATGCCTCGAGAGGTATCCTCTCTAGGCATCTTCTAGGTCCTCCAATGCAAGTCTATGGTATGCTTTCACCAGAAGTCCTTTATTTTAATAGGCTTTGCTGTTGTCTGCAGTTTCTAGCATTTGAAGTAAGACCGGGAACTGAAACCCTGCAGATACAGGGATCCAACTGTGCAGTATAGGAAAAGTGGTGTGTTGGGGGAGAGCTTCCTCTCCTATCCAGCACTTCACTTGGCAAATGAGCCTGCACTGCCTTGTAGGCTGGTAACTGGGAATCCCTTGCAGTTCCAAAGTCACAATCAGCAACACTCACTCCTTTATACCTTAAGAGATCCAGGACCAAGAGACCTAATGTAGTCCAAAGTTTAGGAACCGAGGGGGAGGGGGAGGGAGGACCAGGTATTTCTGGACTACATCTCCCATCCTCTCACACCAATGGCCATGCTGGCTGGGGCTGAGGGAAGTTGAACCCCAGACATGTTGAGAGACAAGAGCACCTCATCTGTTTGGTTTTGGTTTTTTTAAAAAATAAGTGTTCATTTATTATTGTAAACCACTCTATAATCCATTTTGAGGACAGGTGATATAAAAATATTTTATTATAAATAAAAACAAAACAACTCCACTGTGAGATGTGCTCCTAGTTCAGTTACCTAGCACTAGGATTCTGTTGGCAGTACCAGACCTGGGCATAGCGAGAAGGGATCAGAAATTTGCTACATCTCAATGATTAGTCCAAGGCAGGATGCTCTTTGCTGCTGGCCCAGCCTCCAGATTAACAGGCTGTAGCAAGCAAGAAGCAGCAGCAAAGCCCCACCAACCAGCAGTGTTTGCTGAGTTTGGGAAGCCTCCCTCTGGAGGGCACTTTAGAGGGAGCACACCATCCAAGAGAGCCATGCTGATCTGGAGGACACCACAACACCCACCCTCTCCATACCTGCAGGTCAGCCACATGCTGCTCCTTACAGGCTTGTAGGGCTTCAGCGTGGTCCTGCTGATGCTTCTCTATTAGCTCCTGGGGAAGAGGGAAAAGAAACCATCAAGTTCCTTCAGACTGGAAAGTGACCAGAGTTATGGGATCTTAGGGGCCCTTCTAACAGGAAACCCTGGGCTCTCCAGAGGTCTTGGAAAAAAACTCCCACAGGCCCTTCTCATTGGCTATGCTGGCTAGAACATCTGAGAGCCGAAAGTCCAAAATGTCTGGAGAGCCCCAGGGATAAATGATGCCTCTTCTGATGTGTGCCCCATTGCTAAGGAGTGGGTAATCAGTAGAGTGGGGTTCAGGATTGGAGGCTTGCACAACTGGCAGGAGGGGTGATCAGATAGCCATTAGTGCCATACGTTTCTTGTCTAGACTGTCACCTCGGCCTCTTTAAGCCGCCGCTCGAACCAGCCCTTTGTGCCATCCATGGACTGTATTTGCAGGCGGAGCTCCTCCACGGTTTGCTGCATGGACTCCAGCTCCTGGCTACGAGCCTAGTGGTGCAAGAGAAAAGGGAGAAATGCAGGTGTTCCAGCAGTGGAGCCCCTGATATACAACAATGTTTGCCATTTAACTGAGGCAGGAGACAGGACCCAGCACCCTAAAGTTCACACCTTTTATTGAAAGAAACAACAATCTAATTTCTGGTCCTTAAGGTTTGGATATGCTCAATTCTTTGGGGAGATGTGACTTGAGCTCCCAGTTCTTTGATCAATACCTTCTCCTCCTTAAGCTGGCCGCGCAGCTCATCTTCTTGCCGTTTCTTGTGCTCGTGCAGTTCCCGCAGCTCTCGCTCATAGCGCGCTCGCACGGCCAGCACCTCTTTCTCATGCTGCAGACGGAGATTACTAATCTCTTCCTTGTGGCGTCCCTTTTCCTGGAGGGTCTCAATGGCCATCTCATCTAGCATGGCTTTGCGCTTCTCTGCTGTCTGAAAAGGAGATCCGTGTCAGAGTGACTGCCTTGTGTCCAGAAGAATTGTGTAGCGTACGTAGTCCTGACACTGACAAACCAAGCACAAAGTTCTTCACCTACTCACAGACCTCAGTTTAGAACTGAGGAGATTCTGGTTCATGGCAGTCCAGCCTTATCCCAAGTTTAGGGAGAGAAATGAAGTTTGATCTTCCATCTGTTTCTGTTCCTGCCCTCACTTACCTTCCTGGTTTCCTCAAGGTCTTGTAACAACCTCTCTTTCTCCTGCCCAAGTTCTTGTAGCTGCTCCAGGAGACGAGTGTTGGCCCGGAGTGATTCCTAAGAGACAAAAGTGAAGGTGTCCCTTAGGACAATCCCTGCCCCTCTCTCTACAAACAAGTCTTCTTCAGCACCCCGATTCTGTGAGACCATCTTATCTCTCTGACAGACAGCTGGGAATACTCAGGAGCATATAAACTGAAAATCATGACCTCCCACTTATTTAAATTTTAGAATCATAGAATTGTGTATTAGACTCACAGAATTATGGAAAGTATCCCAAGGATCATGTAGCCCAACCCACTGACAATGCAGAAATCTACAGCATCCCTGAGAGGCAGCCATCTCATTTCTGTTTAAAAAAATACCAGTGAAGGAAAAGGTCACCACCCTTCCACTACTGAACATATCTTACCATCAGGAAGTTCTTCTTAATGTTTACTCAGAGTCCCCTTTCTTATAATCTGACTCCACTGGTTTATGCCCTACTTTTTGGAGCAAAAGAAAATATGCTTGCTCCATCTTCCACTACACAACTCCATAGTTCTTTGAAAATGGCTATCATATCACTTCTCAGTCTTCTCTGCTATAGCCCAAATATACCCAGTTGCCTCAACTGTTCTTCGTTGGGTTTTGTTAATGAACACTTTGCCATCTTGCTCCAGGTCCATAGGCCAGTTACAAACCCACCTAAAGGTAGTACTATCTAGTCCATACTTTATTTCTCTATCAGCAAGAATATAATGAGAATCTTAGTGTAAAGCCTTACTGAAATCAAGATACACTACATGAACAGCACTCCCCAAAACTACCAAGCTTGCCACTCTGTCCAATAAAAGATAGCATTAGCCAGGCATGATTTTTTTCTGAGATTCACAGCATTGTTTTCTAAATCTTCATAGACTGACTGTTATCTATTCAAGACTTGTTCTTGGTACTGACATAAATTTTGACTGGTCAACAGTTTCTCAAGTCTTCTTTTCCCCATTTCTGAAGATAGAACATTTATTTGCCTCCAGTCTACAAGCTCTAACCTTTTCTCCAAGAATTTTCAAAGATTATTGAAAAAGTTTCTGAGATTACATCGACAAGTTCCTTTAGTAGCCCTGGAGGCAGTTCATCTGGTTTTGGAGATCTAAAATAATTCAAAGTAACTATATATTCCTATATTACCTTTTTATCTCTCTTGGGCTTCAAGCCCTCACTGCATCATTTATTCTATTTTTACCAGACTGAATACTGTTTGTGGAGAAGACAGAGAGAAAGCAGGCACTGAGCACTTCTGCCTTCTCTCTGTCACCCATTACCATTTCTTGTTATTTGTTCCATGCAACACACCTACGCTTCCTTATTCTTTCTCTTGCTTTTAACGTAGTTAACTCTCTTTCCCTTTTATACTATTTTTAACTTCTCTTGCAAACTTGAACCTGTTCTGAGCTTCAGGCCTCCTGACCTTCTCCCTACAAATACTGTACTGGCTGGTTCTCTGCTTCCTTTTTTGGTGATTGGTCCCTTCTTCCATCCCTTATATATGTTCCTTTTAAATCTCAGTGCATCTAAATGCTCCTTATGCACCTGTTCTGGTTTCTTTCTCATTGGAACTGTTGGTGATTGCCCCTTAAAAATCCCACTTTTAAGGAACTCCCATCCAACATAAACTCCCTTCTCTTTGAGTATTGTTGACCATGGCCTCTCACCTATGATATTCAAAATTACATTTATACCACTCTTTTCCTCCAGTAAGTTCTAAAGATGGCTTAAATTATTCTCCTCCTCCCCACTTTACGCTCACAACAATCCTGTGAGGTAGATCAGCCTGACAACTGAATTTCAAGGCTGCCCAGTGATTTTCAAGGTTGAGTAGGGACTTTAAGCTGGATATCCCAGATCCCAGCACAGTACACTGATTGCTACAGCACACTGAATTTCACTTGATCCATCATACATAGCTTTTTATAAGGATTAATGGAACCTTGGTACTCACCGTGAAGGTTCCTTTTCAACAGCCGTGGGGAGGGAGTCCTTCAATGGGTAATGGCTCCGCCTCCAACCAATCGCAGGCAGGACAACCTGTAAATTTAAATGTAAAACCATCCCCTCCTGGAGGTGGAGCCAATCCCTACCTCCCCAGAGATGTGTTAATATAGCTCCAGCCAAAAAAACTACAATACATACAACAGAACATATGACACATACCAGCAAAGCTTGAATCACCAAAATTTCTCAAACTCCTGTCGCCAGACCTGACTACTTAACTCTCATCTTTCTAAATCTAACCTAATTAATCTTTTTTTTGGGGGGGGGAGGGTAAGGACTCCCTCCCCATGGCTGTGAAAAGGAACCTTCACGGTGAGTACCAATGTTCCATTTTCCAGCAGCCTGGGGAGGGACTCCTTCAATGGGACCTAAAACAGCGGTCCACAATAAGGGTGGGTTCTCTCTCTCTCTTTTTTAAAATATATTTTCATTTTTATTCCTACTGAAGCACTTGCTGCAACACCCACCAACCAAAGGCTGCACTGGCTGAAGCGTATGCATCAATCCTGTAATGTCTCGTGAACGTAGAAGAAGAAGCCTAAGTCGCAGCTCTACAAATGTCTACTATGGACTGAGACGAACCCAGCACTGAAGAGGCAGAAGCGCTGAGAGTGGAATGGGCTTGAATTCCCACCGGCACTGCCAATCCACTGGCCGAATACGCCTGTTCAATACATCGTCTCAACCATCTCGCTATTGTAGAAGACGACACCTTCTTCCCCTCAGCTTGACCCATGTAAGCTACAAAAAGGGCGTCCGACCTACGAAACTCCTCAGTTCTCTTCAGGTACATCTTCAACGCCCGTCTAACATCCAACATGTGCCACATCCTTTCCAAGTCAGCCACTGGACGCGGACAAAAAGAAGGCAACACTATCTCTTGTGCCCTATGAAAAAGTGAATTTACCTTGGGAACAAATGAAGGATCAAGTCTCAGAGTAACTGAATCTTTCCGAAATACACACAGCTCCTCCCGCACTGAAAGGGCGCCCAACTCTGACACACACCTGGCTGATGTAATGGCTACTAAGAAGGCCACCTTCCAAGTGAGCAGACTCAAGTCCACCGACCTGGTTGGCTCAAAAGGTGTCTGCATCAATGCTTTCAACACCACATTTAGCTTCCAGGAAGGAAACCTATGTACCACCGGGGGACGTACCGAAACCACCCCCTTGAGAAAACTCTGAATGTGTGGATGGGAAGACCCTAGTCTTGCTCCGATTACCCTTCAAAATGGAACCTAGGGCCATAACATGTCATTTTAGTGTGCTGGTGGCCAACCCTTTCTTCAACCCTGCTTGAAGAAAAGCTAAAACAGACCCGACCAATGCCTGCAACAGTCTAATACCCTTACCATGGCACCATCTACAAAAGGCCCTCCATGTAACTTCATACAGTCGAATCGTGGACAGCCGTTGGGCTGCTAACATGGTGCTAACTACTTCTGCATCATACCCTCTTTTCAGCAATCTTTTCCGCTCAACCTCCAAGCGCGAAGTTGTAACCAGCCTGGATCTGGATGAAGAAACCCTTCCTGCATCAGAAGATCCAGCCACGGTGGCAAAGGCCATGGATCCTGAACTTGCAGATGTACTAGGTCCGGAAACCATGGTCTTCTTGGCCACCAAGGAGCAATTAAGATTACCTCGGCCCTCTCCTGCTTGATCTTTCGTAACACTCTGCCCAGTAGAACCATTGGTGGAAAGGCGTAACACAACACCCTCGGCCAAGGTATTGTCAGAGCATCCAAGGCTAATGTCCCCTGAGTCCAAAACCTGGATACATAGCACTTTACTTTGTGATTCTCTTCTGACGCAAAGAGGTCCAACCACGGTCCCCCGAAACGGAACACTATCATCTGAAACACCAGACTGTTGAGGCTCCACTCGCTGTGGACCAGCGTGTGCCGACTCAACCAATCTGCCTGAACATTCAGCTTGCCCTGTAAGTACTCTGCCCTGATCGAGAGAAGATGACCCACAGGAACAATCTCCGCCCACAGGAACAATCTCTCTGACTCTTCCATGAGGGCCTGAGAACGCCCCCCTGCTTGTTTATGTGGGCCTTTGTTGAGATGTTGTCTGTGCGAATGAGGACATGCGCCCCCTCCACCAACTTGACAAACCTGAACAGGGCAAGTCTCACTGCCTGCAACTCCAATAAGTTGATGCTGTACTCCTGTTCCTGTTGAGACCATAATCCCTGTGTCGTCTGCTCTCCACAGTGGGCTCCCCATCCTGACAGGGACGCATCCATTGTGATCACGGTTCTCCTTGGTTCCAGAATGGGCACACCCAGCGATAGCTCCTCCCTGAGCCACCAGCTAAGAGACTCCTTCACCCCCGCTGGTACCTTTAGAAATCTGCAAGCCTTCCTTGCTATCAGATCCTGAAAGGGTAGCAGAAACCACTGTAATTTCCTGAGATGAAACCTGGCCCAAGGAACCGAATCTATACAAGCAATCATCTGCCCCAGAAGTCTTGCTAGTGACATCAGGGGAGTCTTGGGCTATTCTAACACCAAAAGCACCAACTCCTGAATCTTCTGTCTTCTTTCCTCGGACAGATAAACCCGATAGCTCCTGGTATCCATTACATTCCCCAAGTGCTGTAGCCTCTGCACTGGCACCAGTTGGCTTTTCTGCCTGTTCACCAGAAATCTGTGAGACTCCAAGCAGGCAATAGTAATCCCTACATCCTGCATTGCCCTGTATTGAGAAGGAGCCCTGATCAGTAGATTGTCCAGGCAGGGAATATGTGAACCCACTGAGCTCTCAAGTTTGACACCAAGGCCACCAGAACCTTGGTGAACACTCTCAGTGAGGATGACAGCCCGAAAAGAAGCGCTCTGTACTGGAAATGCGCTTCCTTGTATGCAAACCTCAGGAAACATCTGTGAGCCGGATTAATCATGATATGAAGATACGCTTCCCAAAGATCCAGAGAGGCTAGGAAGTCCCCTTCCTGAATCCCCTCCAAGATGGAGCGTAAGGTCTCCATCCGAAACTTGCATTTCGTCACCCAGTGGTTGACGCTCTGCTAGTTTAGGATGGCCCTCCACTCCTTGTTCTTTTTGGGAACTAAAAACAGAGGGGAGTAGGTTCCTGAAAAACGTCCGGACAGTGGAACCTCCTCTATTGCCTGTATCTCCAGGAGGTGCTTGATAGCGTCCTCCATCCGGCACTGTCTTTCCGGACAACTTGTTGTGCACGACTGCACAAAGGTTGGGGGAGGCTTTGCCATAAAATCTATTGTGTATCCCTGTTTTACTGTTCTGATGACCTAGGCATCTGAGGAGGTATCCTCCCAGATCCCTGCAAAAGCTGTTAGCCTGCCCCCAATCGTTCCCTCTGTATAGTTAGAGGGACTGACCACCCTTTCCTCCCTGCTTGGAGGCCTGAGTGTTGGATCCCTTGGAGGACTGGCTAAATCTGGACTTCTGGAAGGGCTTTGAAGAGTTCCAACCTCCCCTGTGCTGTCTGAAATCCCTCTGGTTGTTGGGCCTGAAACTCCTGAAGCCCTGAAAATTGGAGCGAAAGGACCTACGATCCTCCTTCTTGGGCAATGAGGGAAGTGCCTTTTTCTTGTCCTTGGTCTCCACTAAAACTTCCTCCAAGGTATCGCCAAAAAGTTTTCCTCCTTTAAAGGAACATCCCGCCAGGCTTGGCTTTGTTGTCAGCGTTCCAGTTTCTCAGCCACAATTGGCATCTGGCTGCCACATTTGCGCCCACCGCCCTGGAAGAAAAGCGAAGTGCGTCCAAACTGGCATTCGCCACGAAGGCAGAGGCTCCGGAGATCTTATTCATGCCCTGGTGAAACTTGGCTTCATCCTCAGGAACATTGGTGATCATGTCCTTAGCCCACCTAATGATGGCTCTAGCAAAAATAGAGGCCGCCGACACTGCCCGTATGGCCAGTGCCGCTGCCTCATGTGACCTACAAAGGAAGATGTCTATTCTCTTATAGTCTGGGGCCTTGAGATGCTCGTCTCCATATCTAGGAAAGACCGAAGCCGAAACAAGCCCCACCACTGGGGCATCAATGGCCGGGAGTTTTAATAGCTCCATGACTTCCCCTGGCTGGGTATACAACTGTTTTGCCAGGGAGGGTTGGGTCCTTGAGATCCCAGGCTGATCCCATTCTCCCAACAGGGTCTCCTTCAGAATATCCGGGAAGGGAAGCACATTCCCATTCCCCTTACCACCAGGCCTGAGCTCAGGCACTCCCTTGCTGGAACCCCCCCCCCCCCCGGCTGGTTCCACAGGCCCCAGCTCGAGGGCTCTGGGCCCCTTCTTAAACAGGAGGGAGAAAAAGGAGGATTCAAAAACAGGAGGTGAAACTTGCTCAACTCCAGACTCCTCCTCTCCCTCAGAGGAGAGCCCCCCCTCCTCCTTTGCCTCAGATTCTACATCCTCATCCTTAGGTTCCCCCTCCCACTCAGGGACTTGGACATGCTTCAGCTTCCTCAGTTTCTTCCGAGGAGGGGGAGACCTAGGCCCCTCCTGCTTCCCTGCAGCCGTGCTGGGATCTTGCTGCATAGGCTCAGGCTCCCGTCCACGCTTGCCGGCTTGAGTGCTGCGGCTCACCCCAGAGGGGGAAGGGAGGGAAGGAGGGAGAGAAGGAACCCCCTGCTCCCACTGAACGGCCACCCCTGGATCCCCTCCGGTGCCAATGCCCACCGCCAGCACCTGCCGCGCAACCAATGCGAGACACGCGGCAAGCGGCGGTGGTAAGGCCTTACCATCCATCAGGAGCAGGGGAAGGTCTGCCAGAAGGACATTGCCGCGACCGGGTGTCTCTTCTGGGGTCCCGGCCGGCACCGCGTCCCTGGCAACCGTGCGGTCCACCTCCTGCAAGGAAGCCACATCGCGCTCCGACCCATCCTGGGTCGTTTGGCTCAACGTGCTCCCCAAGAAGGGGCCACGGAGCCCAGGGTCCTGGCGCTGAAAGCCAGGATCGCCCATATCCTCCTCTTTGGAGGACAGCTCTCCCCCGAGCACGCGGTTGTGCATGGAGGCCGCCATTTTGAATCCTTTGTTCCCTAGCTACTGCTGGAGCAAACAGAAATCCCAGCCTGCTCACAAAGAGGCAGAACAGAACTGGGGAGGCAGGGGTTGGCTCCACTTCCAGGAGGGGATGGTTTTACATTTAAATTTATTTAAAGGTTGTCCTGCCTGCGACTGGCTGGAGGCGGAGCCATTACCCATTGAAGGACCCCCTCCCCAGGCTGCTGGAAAATTTGATCAAGTACAATGTACTTACTACATTAAATGCTTTGGACACTCCTACTTCCATGATAAGTATTTTAAACACTCCTGGTCACAGTCAGAGCTGTAAAGTGTGGACTTTTTGAACTTTGGCAACTTTGAGTAACCCAAATCAAATACCCCTCAATATGCTTTAGCCATCTATTCATACTCTGCAGTTAAATAACAGTCAAGAACAGTCTTCTCCAACTTGTTGCCCTCCAGATGTTTTGGACAACAACTTCCAGGTTCCTGACCACTGGCCATCCAGCGGCTGATGGGAGGCAAAGTCCATAGCACCAGGTGGGCACCAGGTTGGAGAAAGAGTACAGCAGAGGAAGTCCAACCAGAGGGCCAGTGAGGTGAGAGAGCCAGCTCAGTATAGTGGTTTGAGTACTGGACTATGTATCTGGAGACCAGGGTTCAAATCCTTGCTCAGCCATGGAAATCCACTGGGTGACCTTGGGCAAGTAACAATTTCTCAGCCTCAGAGGGAGGCAAAGGCAAACCCCCTCTGAACAAATCTTGCCAAGAAAACCCTGTAATATGGTTGTCTTAGGGTTGCCATAAGTCGGAAAGGACTTGAAGGCACGCAACAACAAAAAGGAAGTCCAGGCCCAAGAGAGCAGTAAAGAGTCACCCGGAATAAAAGGAAGCAGAAGAGAATCTTGTTAACACAATGAAAGGAGAAGGGGTCCTAGAGAGCAGCAAGGAGTGTAGGAAAGGAAGAGGTCGAAGACCAGGTCTGGTGGGAAATGAAATAAGGTTAAAGTTTTACCTTCTCACTGCTTCTGGCTCTCTGAGCAGCAACAGCCCCCAAACTGGCCATTTTGCATACTGTGCCCAAGAGTGGTGGGGAAAGGAAGCTCAAGTCTTTTGAAAAGTGCTCCCCTTCTCCTTTCCCCTCCAGAATATGCAAAGTGGCCAATTAGACTCTGCTTGCAGCAATAGCAACAGCAGTACCATCAGACTAGGGGCTGTTGCAGGCCTGTGTGCTGACACTGTGACCTACCTGGAGCTGGGTGTTGAGGTCATCCCGCTGGGCAGCTAGTGTCTCCTTCTCGTTCTGACACTGCTGCAGCTCTGCCCCTAATGTTGACACCTGATCCCGCATCAGATTCATCTCTTGGGTCTTGGATGTCTGGATCTACAGGGAAAGAATGGCAGACAAGAGTGGAAGAAAGAGTCTGAGAGCCATAGGAAGAAAACACACAATCTTCTGTAAACTTTCAAGCCATGCATGGTGCACTGGAATCTAACAGACCTAGAAATGGCTACAAAGCACACAGAGTTCATGTCTCTCCCCGATCCCTTGCAAATAACCAACTATGCTTCAGTGTGACATCCAAGAGACCAACCTCTCTGGCATTTTCTTTTAATTTTTGGAGTCACTGCAGAAATGCCTTTTCTCAGCTGCATGTTCTAGGGAAAGTGCTGGATTCCCACAAAAGCTAAGAGAGCAACAGCTTAGGGCCTCAGGTTATGAACGGCATCTACATACAAACCAAATCTGTTAATATACATCTGTTGGTAATCTTATGAGGCCCCCTAAACTTCCCATATCTCAAGAGCTTCAGCCTGTTTTAATTCAGCCCTGGAGGGCAGAGTGAGTATAAACAATGGATCTGACTTTGGCCACTTGCAAACATAGCAGTTTATTTCTCACATGCTGCCTTTACTAAAGATTTGACTAACCAAGGTCACTCTGAACTAGAGTTTACAAACTAGCTTCCTATGCCAACAATGACAGAAATTCTGGTCACTGTGAGTCATTGTTAAACTGGTGGCAGACATATTTCCTAGTGATAAGAAACTGGGCAGGAACTGGGGTTATTTTAACAGCCAGGCTTTTAACTGCTTTTAGATTTTTGATACTTTAATTCTATTTCTAATGTTTGTTTGATGTGAATTTTTAGATGTATCTGTTTTAACTTTTTGAAATCACCTTGAGTCCTGGACTGGGAAAACAGTGTGATATATTATAATGAAGATTAATAGTAGTAGTAGTAGTAGTAGTAGTAGTAGTAGCAATGAAAAAGATGTGCTTGATCCCACAAGTCAATCCTATTCTCGTAACCAAGGTAAGAGACTTGGAAGAGACAATTTTATGTCTGTACCAGGACAAAGTAGCCTTTCCTCTATAAAGGGCCAACACCATAAACTAAGTCTTTAGGTACCACAGAACTCTCTGATGACTTTGCTACTGAAGACTAACATGGTTTTCTTTTCTGGAATTCATCTACAGACTGTAAAAATAGAATTGATCATCTTTTTGATGCTGTGCTGTCTTTTGGTAGTTGTTCTTCGAAGCCTGAGAAAATTAAAAACTACACCTCTCAAGAATCTGCCAGCCAACATGGCCAGTGTAATCTTACAAAACAATTTGGACTTTCCCGGGTTCTGCTGAGGCATCGTTTTTAGTATCAGCACCATTATTATCTGCTTTTCACAGATCCTGTGACACACACACAAACTATTCCAGAAAAACAGAGCAGCTTTTCACTAACCAGGGATTTATTTATTTATTTTACTAGCTAGGGTTTTTTTTAAAGAGAGAGAGAGAGAAAACCAAGAATTCCAAACTGACCTACATCTTTTATCACTCGGACAACAATGTTTCTGTCCACTACAGCAGCCCTTCTGCTACTGAAAATGCAGAACTCACAGTGATTTGCAACACACTTTTAACAAATTTGGCCTGACACTCCTTTCCTATTAGCAATCTATATGCAACTTCAGTCATGGCTGACCAAGCCAAAATGAGCCTAAAGAGCTCTTGAGGTCCCTGTTTTAGAATAAGGACAGCAAGAGAGACCCTCTCTCTCAGCCAGGGTGGACAACTGCAGCCCTCCGTATGTTCTAGATATGCACCCTGGTTTCCATCACCACCTCCACCCCTGAGCAGCCCTCTGAGCACTTTGCTTCCACGGGGTGCCTGGTACCTGTTCTAATGCTGCCAGATTGGTTCTCAGAGCATCGTTTTCAGACAGAATGGTTTCAACCTGCTCCTGGCTCTCCGCACTTTGACAAGCAACCTGATGCCCCACAAGGTAAAGGATGAGTGCAGGAAAGAAAGCCGAAAAAGAGAGACAAGAGAGGGGTGGGGAGGAGAGAGGACAAAGCAGGAGAAAAAGAAGAGAGAAAAGATTAAAAATACAGAGCAAAACATGGAGGCAGTGGCAGCTCTGTGCTAGTGTTTGTTTTAAGGAAAAGCAGGCTTATATTGCTTGGAAATCAAAGTGGAAAAAAGTGATGTAAACAGCAGTAGAAAAAAAGACTAAATAAATGCATTTAATACACAGTTATTAAAACAAGACACAACTATTGCAGATTTAAAATAAGCACAGAATGTATCTAGCAGAAAGGAATGGGTTGCAAAATGTGAATGGTGCAAAGGGAGGGGAGGCTGCTTAGGAAGATAAAAGGTCTACTGCAACCTCTTATCTTCCTAAGAAATGTGAAAGACAAATGGGAATGCTAAAGCTCTTTTGGCATGGGCAGTACTGGAGGCAGTGGCACATCTGCAGTAGGACTTTAGGGGGAGTTACTGACGGTCCCACTGAAAAGAATGATCATAGGACTGGCTGACCACATTCACTTTGACATATGTGAAGTAGTATGTTGGAAGTATTATTTTATGGACTACAGCTCCCAGAATTCTCCAGGCAGTGTAACCACTGACCATGGTGGTCTGGGAGTTTTAGTTGAAAAATATAAAAAAATTGCCAACCTCTGATATACATTAACATCAAAACAAATGGGGGTGGGTGAGAGCTGCTAAACCATTCAATGCAGGAGTTTACCAACAGTGTGCAGTGGTTTGAGTGTTGGACTAAAACTCCAAGAAGCCAGGATTTGAATCTCCATTGGGCCATGGAAACCCACTGAGTGACCTCGGCCAAGTCACACTCTCTCCTCCTAAGAGGGAGGCAATGGAAAATCTCCTTTGAAGAAATCTTCCCAAGAAAACCCCAGGATAGGGTTTGACTCTGACCACAAGTCAGAGTCAACTTGAAGGCACATAACCACCACCACGACCTGAAGGTCCAGCAGATACACCACCAGGCTAGAGGGAGACCCCTGCACAAGGAGATTCATTCACATTGCTTGCAGTGCTCTAAACTGAGATGATGACAAAGCAGCCAAGGAAACAGATATTGAAATAGGAACCTCATTGCCCAGCTGAGATCATGAATTAAAACCCAGGAAACTATCCAGGGCTGTGTGGCACTCAGGGACCAGAGTTGTTTTCAAATTCCAGAGTATGATCATGGATGGTGGCTGCCTAGCAGGAATCTTGGACAACTTGTAGAGCAGGAGTGGGCAAGGCTACTTTCGTGGCCCTTGACACTTCAAACTCCTTGGACTGCACTTCTTTGGGCCAAAAAGCAAGAGTGAATTGCTTCTCCTGGAAGAACTATTTAAACTAGAAGTACAGTATACCTCACTTAACAAAGTAGACATGCTCCTGGGCGTTACTTCATTATCAGAAAATTTGGTACCACAGGCAGAGTTAACATGGAAAGGAGGGAATTCAACATGTTTCAGCAAACTTTTTATTCAAAACTAACAATATGCTCATGTGAAATGAACCAACCAGGTCAGGTAAGCCATGCATAACTAAACAAATACTTTTTGAACCTTCTAAAGACCAACTGAAAACTTCTTCCAACATGTCAGAGGTAGCTAGTGAGCCAGGCTAACCTGCTCTCCCCTTTTCTCTCTGTTCTGATGTTCATGTAAAGGATTCTGGAGGCTGTTGCTGTTTAACTTGACTTTTGTAGGCAGGCCCACACAGCTACAATAGGATCAGCTAGAGCACAATCCCATTCTTTCCCAGCTCAAGCTTACTGCGCTGTTTACTGCAGACGTGCTGCTGCAAAATCCAGAACTGAAAGTCTGTGTTTCTCTAGCCCTTCTTTTCTATCTTCCCAATGCTGAGTCTGCTAAAGAAACTACCAGCTAGCTAGAGGACAAGAAGAAAAGAGAGGCTGGGTTGGCATAAAAATACTTTGGGCTTGTCTATATGAGGGGAAAAGAAGCAGATTGCTTTGCAGTAATGGCAATTCACAGCAGCTGCAATTTGACTTAATGTTTTTTTTTTGCAGGCATACATTTTGCATGCCTGCAGATCCAGATGGTGACTGTTATTCATGTTTTTGCTTACCGCAATTTGCCACCACCGAACGTTTATTTTTTAAACTATTTCCAAAGTATGATAGAGCAATATTTCACCTTTACAAAAAACAAAACAAAACAAAACAACAACAACAACAACCCATTTTATCGTCTTAGCACTCGGTAAGGCGAAAATCCAACATGGCGGCTCTGGGTGCTTGCTTTGGTGGCGCAGTGGTTAAATGCCAGTACTGCAAGCCACAAGGTTGTGAGTTTAATCCCAGAGGGCTCCAAGGTTGACTCAGCCTTCTATCTTTCCATAGGTTGGTAAAATGAGTACACGGCTTGCTGGTGGCAATTCACTAAAAAACATTGTAAACCACTAAGGGAGTGCTTTGGCACTGATAAGTGGTATATAAATATCAATGTTATTGCAATGCTATTGTTAGCAAGCCCCACCCCCTGTGCTCATCTGGCCAATCAACTTTCAGCTCGTATGGGAAAGTGAATCAATTCGCATCACTTGTCCCAATGAGCAGGGATGTGCACTCCCCTGCTGTTTTTTTAAAAACTCCAGGAAAAGCCGCAAAGGCTTTTCCTTCAGAGTTTTTGGCATTTTTGGCCCCCTCCTTCAGAATACGGTGAAACAATGTGGGATGCTATTAAGACAGATTGTATTCTCCTTGCATTCCATGAGGAGCACTTTTGCTGTTTAAACAACCCCTTTGTAAAAGGACTTTCGTTGTCAAAGGCTTTGTTAACCGAGCTAGACCTGTACTTATTTTTCAAAACCAGTAATAAGCTTCTGGATGAATGTCATTTTTTCCACTTTTCTGAATTTTTGCATGTTTATGCGGGCTCCAGACAGTCCTAGGGGAACAAAGCTGGCCTTCAGTCCCACCAGTCGCCCAACCTTGTTCTAGAGTATCACGAACAAGCCAAGACAAACACAAATGAGAGGATCCTTGCCATTTGCCTTCCATGAACAACAAAATGGAGCCTCCTTGCCTGCTCTATTCCACATTCCGACTCAAGTGCTTACTTTCAGTTGCCTCCAAGGTGAGAGGACAAACCCCGCAAAGTTCAGGTTCCGCACAGCCACCCACTGGCCTAACCATGGACAAAAGGCACCACATAAGATGTTTTCTACACATTTAATGGAAGAGTTTGGAAAAATAATTCAGACGGCTTCAGCCAGCCGACCGCTATAATCCCAGAGGAAGAAAAGAAAAACCTTCAGGCTTTCACTATGCCAGTCTCATTAGGATAGGTGGGGAATACTTCTCTAGATCGTTCCCTTAATCAATATAATTTCAGGCATTAAAAAAAATCCCCGCTGCCCAGCTTCTCCTAACTCTCAGTTTAAAGCTGGGAACAGTGGGCTTCTGCTGGCAAAATGGAAGAAGTCATGGAAATAGGGTTGATTCTCCTCCCCCCACAAGGAACCTCCTCCCATGCACCCCTAAAATTAGCTTTGGAGATCAGGAAAAAACCCTGAAGCCATTTGTCCAGCAGTGTAAAGGACTGCAGATGGGAGGGGAAAGAAGAAAGTAAGTTGCACTGCAACATGGGATTTAGCCTCCAGCAGCCAGATCAAGGTGCCAGCACCAGGATTTTTAGAGCCTGGTCAAAGTCACGCTGAAATCACGTGCGCTATCTTTCTGTATTTGAGGTAGGAGGGCATGGAAATGGACAGAGAATGCAGAATTATGAAACACTACTTTTTAAAAATATAATAATCAAGACAGTGAAACCTGCCTTGAAAAACCTGTATAGGAAGCAGCAGGAGAGTGGAAAATTTAGAACTGGAAAAAAATTACTTTTGGATTATAACTCCCAGAACCCCCTACCCAGTGGTCATTCTGAGACCCCAGAAACTGCCAGCCAGTGGTCATGCCTATATCTCTGAGAGTTGTAGTCCAAAAAAATAACTTTTCTAAACCTTCATAACTGAACATGAGAACGGAAAAGAAGTTAGTTGGATCCATGGGGTTATACAAATTTAAGCAGTCTCTCCCTCTCTTTCACACAAGCAGCAGTTACCCAAACACAGTTTGTGACTAGAAAACCCCCAATGGACTTTGTGTAAAATAAAGATTTGGCAAAGTAGATACAGCTGGAAAATGCACATTAAAAAGTACTGTGCTTTAAAATATGTGCAGACACGCAATTTGGCCGACGAGAGAAAACGTCTACATTTTGAAATTGAACATTGAAGCAGATACCTTTTGAAAAACATGCGTAATAAAACATACAAGTTTCCATTCAGAAAAATATCCTCACAATCTGATATAGTTGGAACAAGCTTCAAGGTGGAAGTCTAAGACCCCAGCAGTGTTAGTTAGCTATGGTGAGGAGGGCAAAATAACCATCTTCAATAAGAATTCAGCCCCACCATACCATTTTCTTCCAATCCCCAAATTTCTAGCATTGTAGAGAATGAGACACTGAATGTCATTTATTGGAAGAGCAATGACCCCTGCCCATAGCTACACCCCTGTTAGACCCTCATGTTCAAGCACTATGGATTCACATCTCTCCACCCACACACTTGCAAGGGTGGAGGGAGACCTTGAGAAATGGGAACCAACTGCTCACAGCAGAGTTGAGGTGAATCACTATGCAAAATATGCACAATTTACTTGATTGCAGAACACATCTTTTCCTGGCATAGAAACTGGTTATGCATTTTTGCACAAAATATGTGAAGACTTGCTTGTAACTCAAAGGAATGGGGAACACACACACACACACACACACACACACACACAACATGTCTGGTGGGAGGGTTACAGGAAAAAGAACAGAAATTATTATTTAAGGTACTCTAAATGTATAAAATTTAATATTGGTCCTTTCTCCTCAACCCATACATCTTATGTTTTCTGACTCCTAGCTTTAGACCTATAGTCCATACTATAAAAAAAACCCAAGTACTGGGATGTTTAATTTAAAAAATATATATATTTGAAACATATTTTGAAGAAGAACCAAGATGCAAAAGAGAGGATGTGAAACTAAACACTGAGTACATGAGTAAACCCAAGAGGGTTTACAGATCAGCAAACAGTAACCAGAAACAGACTAAAACCACAAGACTGGAGACACAGTCCTCTCCTTTAATCATAATCAACTACCTAGACCAGTGGTTCTTAACCTGTGGTCCGGGGACCCCCAGGGGGCCACGATGTCCTCACAGGGGGTCTTCAAAGGTTTGAAGGCTGCTTAGCCCACCTCCTCCCTACAGTGGATTGGCCACATGACAGGAGCCAAGGCGAAGGCTGGCTGGCTGTCTTGGCCTGCACACTGCCATTCAACTTGCTACAGACACAAACTTGCAGAAAGAAGTAGGAGAAATGTCTTCCCTCTCCTTCTACCAAACCTTGGGAAAATTACTGTTTTGGACCACAATTCCCAGATCCCATAGCCAGAATGGCCCAAAAGGGTGAAGTTTTGGTCTCTACCAGCAGAGAAAAGCAACAACAGTGTGTGGGTGGTGGGTGGAGAGGAGGTCTGGCATTGTGGATGACTTTGCTGTGCCTGTGCTAGTGAAATAATCATAACAGCTCATCCAGACTAAAACCAGTCAGAAGTTCTCATTAACCAGAGGTGGGAAAGGTGTGACCATCCACATATTATTGGATTATGTTTCAAAATAGGTTTCAAACTTACTTCTGATTGGCAATGAACACTTTTTAGAGATAAAATTGGGAGACATGCTTCACTCATGTATCCAAAAGAGGGAGTATGAAAGCACAGGAACTGCCACGTTAACAAGCTTGCCTCTCTACTTCTATGCAAGTCAGAGCTTCCGACTGAAAGGATGGAAGCTTAGAGCAGAGAGTCATGCAGAAAAGCAACAGGCAGCCACCTCTGAATGTGGGGAAATGTTCTATGCCTCTGCCATGGGAGTGTCTGAATGACCCAAAGCAACCCAATGCAGGCACAAGAAGATTACCTTCCTACAGCTGAGGTTGACTGGAAGAAGACAAGGCCAGAGTACTGAATCATGCACAGATACAGTGAGTAGCCTCTTCTATGGGTGCTTTGGCCTTCAAGTATTTAATTTACTTAGCACACCAGAAGTTTTCCTTGCACAGTGGCTCTTAACCTTTTCTTTACCAGACACCCCCTTTAAATACCTTTTGTTGCCACAGACCCCCAAGACTTAAGATTTAAAACCCTAACAACAACAACAACAACAACAACAATAATACCTGATAATAATAACACAATTACACCATCCATTAAACCTTCCCTCAGAGGCACTGGAGGGGAGGGAAGACTTTTCTCCTGCTTCTTCCTGCAAGTTTGTGTTTGAACAGCAATGTGCTGGCCAAGCCAGCCAGCCTTTGCCTTGGCTCCTGTCAACATAGGCTGAGCAGCCTTCAAGCCTTTGCGGACCCCCTGTGAGGATATTGCGTCCCCTGAGGGTCCATGGACCACAGGTTAAGAACCACTGCCCCAGCATGTAGTTTGGGAATTTTGTTCAACATGTTCAACACATTGCCAGAAGCTATTATTTAAAAGAAACATGGACATTTTAATACCTAGATTCCTCAGGTCCTTTTAACAAGGTACTCTTCTAACCTTCAGATACTGAGAAGCATGAAAGTGCAATTCTGTGGAAGTGCACCCAACAGTAATTTCCTTTGTGCTCAACAAAAGTACTCCTAAAAAGTGGGACAGGACTCTACACATGCGCACACAACACAGGCATGCACAAACACACACAGAGGCAAATTGAAGCCAGGGTGTTGTTGTTTTTAAAAAAATGCATAGTAGGTCATACTTGGGGGGAAATGGGTCAATAAAAAACATGAGTGATCAATGGAAGGAGTATAAGAAGGGAAAATTAGAATGGGAGGGTGAATAGGAAAAGACAACCAGTGTGCAATGCAAAGAATTAAAAGAAGGGAACAGAAGACTAATAGCTTTGGAGAAAGAAACAAACCTTTGCATTTCCAAGCCAGTGAGGTGAGCCTCCACCTAGGTGTCTCAAAGAACAATCATGGGTGGTTTTGATTAACATTCCCATTTATCAGCTGACTCCACCCTGCTTGTCCTACAGCTATGCATATGCCATGGGAGTACCAAAAAAGTATCAAATGTGCTAGAGGTCACAGAATTCTATTCAAGAAACCACAAGTTTCTAGTCCTTATGACTGTGAATATGTGCTTCTAGATGAGGGCAATACCTGCTAAAATATCAAAAGAGGGCTGGCCAAATAAAGTTTTCACCAATTAGGGGAAAGGCCTTTGTCGAATCCAAGGACAGCATAACCAGAATTATACAGAACAAGCAATATGCAAATCTGCATAATCAACATAGGCCACAAAACTCTACTTTTCTTAGCACCAACTTCGGGTTGCTTTGAAGTTTTTCTTCTCCTTCATTTATTTATTTGGAGTTCACATGGGCCTAATGAGAAGGCAACACATTTTCAAACAGAAAGATTCACTGTTCCACACAAATCCACAATACTAGAAGAACACATGCTGTACCACTACATTACTACTTGGTACAGACCAGAATGTATTAACTAATGAGCTCTTATTTGTGGAGGGGGAAGTGTGCGTGGGTACACTCACTTGGTCCTGTAGAGCTTGCAGGGCCACCTCATGCTCTTTCCGACGACTCTGCAGTTGGTCCTTTAATTCTGAGAAGCCCTGCGAAAGAAGGAACAAGTTAAACCAGGGAGTTGGGCAGAGTGGGAGTATTTCACTGGTGCACCACCCTCCAAAAAGGGCATTTCATCACTTACATGCTGAAAAAGAGAGAAGAATGATGTCATTAAGATTTGATCAATAGGAATCTGCCTCACACACCAAGACATGCAGAACATAGAATGTAGCTTTTTCCTTTAAAAAAAAAAAGGCCTTTCTACCTTCTAGCTCATTATTACTGGGAACATCTATACCAGTAGCTCTTAACCTTTTCTTTACCAAGGACCCCCTTTAAATATATTTTGTTGCCACAGACTCCCAAGACTTAACTCAAGATTTAAAACCATAACAACAGCAGCAATAAAATAACAACAACAACAACACTATTACACTACCCATTAAACCTTCCCTCAGAGGCACTGGAGGGGGAGGGAAGACTTTTCTCCTGCATCTTTCTGCAAGTTTGTGGCTGGAGCATGTTGAACAGCAATGCACAGGCCAAGCCAGGCAGGCTTTGCTTCTGTCACATGAGCTGAACAGCCTTCAATCCTGCACAGACCCCCTGTGAAGACATCGCAGACCCCTGGGGGTCCGCAGACCACAGGTTAAGAACTACTGATCTGTGTTACATCTAATTTAGCTGCCATGGCTTTTCCTCAAGAACTCTGGAAATGCTAATTTTGTGAGGTACTGAAAGCTCCCTAGTAAAGAACTGCAGCTCCCTCACAGAAGAACCACACTTTTCAGGATTCCTTGGGTAGTGCTTTGGCAGTTAACCCCAGCAATGAAAATATATCCCTATTCATGCCACAGTTCTTCCCACTATAAAGATTGGAGAGTTGAGACTGAAGCGACCAAGGGTGAAGAGCTATTGTGATCTCAACATGATAAAACGTTATCAAAATGTTTTCCTGCTAAAGGGGCAAAGTTCCTCAATCTTACGGATCAAGAGCAGATCCTGTATATCCTGAATGAGGCTCAGCCTGGAGTCAGGACCCTTCAGGGATGTAACTATTCGACTACTTAGTCCTTGTAAGTGAGGATGGATAATTTCAGCAATTTTCTCCCTATTGAGTATTTCTGCTCAGTTTTCACCCAGTATTTACATAGCCTGAAGTGCTTTGTGAAATTATTTTGCGCAGAAATACACATGCGTTTTTTGTGTGAGTTATGGGGCTTTCATGTAGAAAAACACTGTTTCCAGATAGTCATGTGGATTTTTTGCACAAGACTGCTGGATTCTGAGGAAAAATAATAATCATGCACAAAACCTTCATTACTATCTGTCAGCTGTTTTTTACACAAACCCCACAATTGTCACCCAAAGAACCCACATGTATTTCTGTGCAAACCAATTTCCTGAAACACTTCAGGATGTGCAAATACTGGTAGAAAACTGCACAAAATTCTCACCACCGTGTTATTCTTCCTGACCAGGTTTCCCAACTGTCAGGACACTCGTTTTCAGCCAGAGAATAAATAAAAGGTGCATGCTCTTTCCACCCGTTAAACCCTTACCTGGTTTACAGTCTGGAGTTCCTGCTGCAGCTTCTGGTTGCGAATCTGAAGGGACTTGAGCTCCTCCTCCTTCCGCTGTTGAATCTCCTCAATTTTGGTCCTAAAAGGAGAGAAGGAGGGCTTATTCACAGAGAATGGGAGACTAAGGTGAGGGGGGTAGACCCATGTCCTTCTTAGGTCACCTTTCTTCTTATGCCCATGAAGTGCATCTTTGTCACTCTCACAACTCTTTCAAATTATGCTTAATCTCCTTGACAGTATCTTCATATCATCTCCTCACTTCATGCTGAAAAGTCCTTGCTTCTCACTTTCCCAAGTTTCTGGCCTTCCTGCTTTCTGTGTCCAAAATATTTGTTAAAAACACTTCATGCTTCAAGTTGTACAAACTTTTTACAGCACTCCTTTGCATATAATTTGTTGACATTCCAGCGGAGAAGCAAAAGACCCCCCCTAAAGTTATTTTGGACTGCAACTCCCACCAGCCCCAGCCAGCACAGCCAATGGGTATTGGAGTTGCTGTACCACCACTTGCACATTTTCCCTCTAGCTCCATATTCAGACTCAAATGACCAGTGGGAGAGAAAAGATTGAAATCTGTATCCAAAAACTGCATCACCTACACCCAGGATCTGTTTGGATTTCCATAATGTATTCTGCAATTTAAAAAAAAAAACACTACCTGATTTTATTCAGTGGTCTATCAGAATTTCATACATAGTCGTAGGTAAACATGTGAAACCCACCCATCCCCAATATCATAAATAAGAATTAAAAAAAGAAAACATTTAGCAAAACAAAACAGAGCGTAAAACCTAATGGAACAAAAATCCTGGAGAGTCCACTACTTGATACAGAGCTGTCTGTCAATGTTTAATCCAGGAAAGCTTGCCTTAGTGAAGGATGATACAGCTTTCCAAAGTGCTATGTGTGATTGGTGGGCTGTGTATATAACTACGGTATTTAATTGACAGCATTCAATAAAGGGCTACCAAATGTCACAAAAGGGAATGACCTGTCTTACTATTTCTCAAGCCTTTCATACAAGGCTGGGCAACTCTTTGGGATTATGGATTTGTGTTGGCTCATGCAGCCTGCACTTTCCCTACCCCTGCTTTAATATGACCCATTCATTTTTCCTTAGGAGCAAACCTCTACCGTTTATTTAACCAATCATTAATTGTTAAGAATCCTAGAGTCTTTTCAATATCTAGCTGTTACCAATCTTGCCACCAAGCAGCAATGACCTATTAATTTTTGATGTAAAAGCTTTTCATTCTCATTCCACAAAAATGTGTAAAAGTGCTAAACTTGAAAAGGGTGTTTTTGTTTGTGTCTCTCTCAGATTTCCTCAAATAGTGCACTACCATTCAAAGCTTGTAATTATTAAGACAAAGCCACTGCACAGGTAAATACAGCCCCTCTGCAGCTGTGCATCTCTTGCAGAAAGGGTAAATGGGGGACGGGGTGGGAAGAGAGAAGATACAAATTACAGGTGTGAGTGGTCTGGAAAGGGGTCCAGGGCTCTCTTGTTGTTAATATATATATCCCACCCTTTTCCCAGTTTGGGACTGAAATCTCCCTTTATGAGCCCACTAGAGCTCTTAGATCATCTGGAGAGGCCCTTCTCTCTGTCCCACCACCCTCTCAGGCTCATTTGGTGGGAATGAGGGTAAGTGCCTTCTTGGTGGCTGCTCCCGGACTTGGGAACTCCCTCCCTAGAGAGGCCAGGATGGCCCTGTCTCTACTCTCCTTTCAGCAACAGGTAAAAACATCCTTGTGCCATCAGGCATTCACAATCTGATGTGGGCTGGGCTTGTATGTGTTGTGCAGTTTAGTTTTTAAGGTGTATATAGGGTTTTTTGCATTTTAATGTTTTTAATGTTTTAACACTGTGAATTGTTCAATCCATTTTTTAAATATTATATTTATATTTATTTATATTTTTAATGATTGTGTATTGTTTTTAGATTCATTGTCAGCTGCCTTGAGTCCCTATATTGGGAGAAAGGCGGGATATAAATAAATATAATAAAATAAATAAATAAATAATGGAAAAGGTGGCTTGCAACAGTTAAGCACAGCATTCATTGCATACCAAAGTTAAATATGTAATTACACTATCAAAGAAATAAAACCTGTTAAAACATAAAAAGAAAGCAGCGAACAGAAAATCCAGCATATGAGCCATCAGTCCTCATAGGCATGTCTTCACAGGTTAGCTGCAGGTGTCTGTTGTCTTTCTCTGCAGTATTGTTGTTTGATAATTGTTCCTGACATTCATTATAAAACTGGTGAATGTCAAACAAAATAGTAATGACATCCCAAATTTGAAAAGCCATGTAAGATTTTTTTGTCACTTTGCCAGTGGCCCGTAACTGCCACCAGAGGAGCCAGGAAAGGAGGCCAGACTCCTTGGAAGTCACTTCTGTAGTTCCTGAGTGAAACAGCCTGACTGTGGGAAGAAAGTCTTCCTCACTCCAGCTGTGCCAGGTTGCTCTAGGCACTGGGGAGCCTCTCCTGCTCCCCCACTCTGCTCTCCCGCCACCCTGGCCCACCTTCTTAGCCACCGGGAATATAAGAGGCTCCTCTGGGCAGCAGGTCTCCAGAGTCTCTTCCTGGCCCTTAGGGAGGGAGGGGAGAGAGAAAATCCCCTTCCTTGGATCCTTCCCTTTCATGAACAGCTGAAGCCCCTTTCTCTGACAGCTCAAAGCAACCACCCTAGCCCTGGGGAGGCTTATTTAGCTGGCTGGCTGAGTCACCCAGTGGTTTTGACCTAAACAAGCTCTCGGCATCCATCCCTGCAAAGAGGAAGTGTGCATAGGTTTTCCTTGGGTTTTTTCCGGGCTGTGAGACCGTGTTCTGGAATAGTTTCTTTCTGACATTTCACCCGCATCTGTGGCTGGCATCCTCAGAGAATGGTTGTGTAGGAGTGTATGTGGAGTTTATATGCTGTGAACCCCTGTTGGGGAGGATATGTAAATTTGTGTGATTGAATGGTTATTTTCTGGGTATAGAAATGCAAGGCTCGTTAGTGTCTGTTTGGCTAATGGTTGGTTGATGGGCCATTATAACCATTAGCCAAACAGACACTAATGAGCCTTGTATTTCTATACCCAGAAAATAACCATTCAGTTACACAAATTTATATATCCTCCCCAACAGGGGTTCACAGCATATAAACTCCATACACAAACCTACACAACCATTCTCTGAGGATGCCAGCCACAGATGCAGGCGAAACATCAGAAAGAAACTATTCCAAACACCGTCTCACAGCCTGGAAAAAACCCAAGGAAAATCTATGGATGTTGGCCATGAAAGCCTTCGACTTCACAGGAAGTGTGCACTTTTCATAACCTGCTAAGTCTAAACGGTGTATAATGCTATCTACATATCAATGTATACATGTGTTCCTTAACTGAAGAAGAGACTAAGACTAGCATGTGACTTGTAACAGTTTCTTCCATCTCCTGTCTTCAACAGAGAGATGGAGATCCTTTTTTCCATATCACACGTTGCCCCCTCCCCCATATCCTTGTGGGAATATGTTCCCTGACTTACCGTTTATAAATAAAATCATGGCTAATAGTAAATCCTATTAAAATAAAGGACTACCAGTACAAATGTACCATAGAGTTGCATTGGAGGACCTAGATTCCTCTTTAGGCATTTTCCAGTGCAACTCTATGGTATGTATCCCTATTTTTTCAGCCACGGATAACTGAAACTGCAGATATTGGTTCCGCAGATACGGGGAGTGAACTTTAATTTAGTTCTCCCAATGCTGCTGAAAAAAGTGTGGATTGTATTATAGATTTGAGATATTATTCTGCAAGTTTTACTGCTGTACATAAACTTATTCTGTGATTGCTAATCTATGCCTTATAGTGGGGGATGGCAACAAAGAATGCCAAAGGCCAACCCCAGACCCTTCTGAAAAATCTAAAGCCCCCATGAAAAACCATTGCACTGAACATGCCGGTATCAAAAATGTAATCACCATCAATAAGAGGGAGGGTTCTTTCCCATCCTTCTCTTGACTCAACCAGCAGCCACAGCAGCAGCTGTGATATGGTCTAGCAGCTCAGCCTAAGGACCTCATACCATTTAACTCGACAGTTCCCCAATCTGGATGGGGCCTCTGCAGCTGTGGGTCAGTAAAGGGAAAACACCCAAGGGCAACCCATATGACTAATCATATCTATTCTAAACCTTATTCAGCAGATCCACTTTCACTAACCATGCCCACATACTTTCAAGTATATCTTCTCAGTCACAAGACCTTGATGGTTTCTTTTAAAAGCAGGGAAGGATTATTTGCTGATCCATCATTCCCCAGCTGTCATTACTTGCCCAGGGATTGCCATGGCTTTTTTCTTCATCCATCCAATTAAAATTTCATTCACCAAATGATTTCCCCCACTGTATTTTATGCACACTTGTCAGCTGCAAATCTATGGGTCCACCAGTTTTAACCATCCATAGCTCAAGGCAACAGAGAAGGGATGGGAAAGGCTTCTTCTGCAAACTCTCTCTCTCTCTCTCTCTCTCTGTGAGACATTATTCTCACACCTTCAGGTTTCCTAGACAGACAAAAGAGAAGTGAAGCTTCCAAAAAGAGAAGCACCAGTGTAGTCGCCAAATCTAACTATCTATTGTCAAAAATGGTAAAATGCACAAAAGGAGATCTACAGCACCACCCATGCTTCCCACCCAAGCCCTTTTCATGTCTGGGTAGTCATGGCTGTAAGCCAACAAGGAAGAGACTGTATAGCACAGGTGGGCTGACTTTAGTCTTCCCATATGTTTGTGGCCCACTAGAACACACAGAGATCACACTGTGTAAAATTGCCCTAGAAAGAGAGAATGCTCAGAATCTAAGAATCTCTTTCATTGTTAAGACTCAAGTGAACCCAAACACTCCCCCTTCCGGGGAACACAGTAGGTGCATTTCCAATCACAATTCAAGTCTTCTCAGTCCAGCTATCAGGAGGGACTAAGCTGTTATTCAGCCAGTTATTCTCAGAACTTTCTAAACAATAAAGCTCAAGGCCTGAGTTTGCTTTTTTCCTTTCCCCTCCACATAAACATTTCCTTTTGTGTTATGTCTTTTAAAATGGAAACCTGAGATCAGGAACTGTCTGTTCTTCTATTGATCTTTAAGCTGGGCTGTATTTACAAGTGCAGAGTCAACACCAATGAGAGGAGTAAAAATATTAAAAGTAAATAAATAGGTGCTCAAATTGGCCAGCGACCCACAATCTACCTGCACCTCACAAAGGAATGAGCCCCCTCTTCGGCAGCATCCAGCCTGGGCAACTATCTGCCCTGAGAAATTCACCTTGACTTTCCTCTTATGGCCTTTTGTGGACATCTGGTTTTGAAAAACTAATTTTGTTTAAGTGAGCATCTGGTGTTGCTGTATTTACTGCTTTGTAGTCTGCCATTTTGCTCTGCTGCAATTTATTTTGACACTATGTTATGGATCTGTATGTATTTTAGGTTTTGCTTTTAATGTATTTGTAACCTGCCGGGAGCAGTCCCATTAGGAACCCAGATCCAAAGGTAAAGAAATAAAGGCAGGTGGGATAGCCTCCACAGCTGTACTTCAAGGAGGCTGGAAAGAAGAGGCTTGAATTCCCCAGGTGTGGCGCAAGGCAAGGCAAGGCCAGGTCAGGGTCTTTGGCTTTTCGCCTGTCCAACCAGCCGCCTTTGGTCCAGCCAAGCCAAGCATGAGATGCAACTTGTTCTGAGCCATTGACTGAACGACTCAGCTCAGCCCCCTGGGGTCTACCCTGCCAGGTGTTATGTAATGCTGCTGTTAAGCTGCTGTGACCTTCTCCTCACTGAGACAGAAGCACTGGCAATGACTTCTAGAGCCTTACTTTACTGCGGCTGCTTCCATAAATCCCTCCCCTCCCATGCCACTCACCAGGAGACCCAGCTAACCGAGAAGCTCTCATCCCCAATGCCCAGAGATGATTTCTTCTACAGCAGGAACGGGGAATAGTGTGGCTCCCTCCAGATCAGTTGTTGGGCTACAACTCCCTTCAGCTCATAGCCAACAGTAGAGGGATGATATGCAATGTAGCGCAGGAACAATGAGAGAGCCAAATGTCTCCCTGCTCCATACTTGTAGTACAGGTTTGCATCAAATACAATCATGGGTCAGTACACAGGCTGTATCTGTCACTACCCACTCCCATACCTGCTGTCATTGTAGAGAGCTTCTTTTTCCGTCTGAAGCCGTAGAAAGCTAACAAGAGAGAGCAAGACATGGGAAAAATTACAGTACATAAGTAGAACAGGGGCAAAAACAAGATTCCCCTCCCCTCAAAAAAGTACAGATTCTGCTAAGCAGATTGATGTACCCTTTCTGATGGGAAAAAGAATAACTGGTCACACCTGGCTTTATAAAAGGGAACGCAAATCATATCAGGGATTGGAAACATTGCTTTTTTGAATTACAACTCCAGAATTCCCCTAATCAACACGGCCACTCCCCTTGCTGGCAGGGAGACTCTGAGAGTTGTAGTTCCAAACAACAACTTCCACAAGTGTTGATGGGTAACCTTCTCCTTCTAAGACACACAGAAACAGAGCAAGTTAAAATGAAGGGCTGGGAGGCAAAGAGCTGCTTATGGTTCCAGTGTGGTGACCTGAGCACTGGATGAGGATTTGGGAGACCCAGGTTCAAATCCTCCCTCAGTCATGAAGCTCACTGGATGACTTGCCCAGCTTACTCATTCTCTGACTAACTGATCTACCTCATATGGATGTTGAGGGGATAAAATACAGCAGAGGTGGGAAGAACCACCTACACCACTATGCATTTATTGAAGTAAAGATGCAACAGAAATGTAAAGAACAACCAAATCAGTAAACAACAATTAAATTATTAATTAATCTATTTAATTAATGAATACATGAATAGTTATTTATTATTTATTACAACCGTACTGCCTGTTTTCTTCACTGAACTCTCGGCAGTCTACATAGGTTGTCTTCTCACCACTTCAGCCTCACAATCCCTCTGCGTGTGTGTGAGAGAGACAGAGAGAGAGAAAGTGACTTTCCAAAATCACTCTCTAAACCACTAAATTGTGTCCTCTCAGATCCCAGTCAAATATACTAACCACCACACTACCTTAGCTCTAATTCAGGCAAAGGACTGACATTCAGTTTTATTCCTCTCCCATTTTTTTAAAGCATGTGACTCCCCTGACATAAAAAATAACTGGCTCTCCTCTGCTTCAAAAATAGTTTCTCTAAGTCTGAGGGTGTGGGAGGGAGGATAATCCAGGGAGGGGAGAGACTTAAAACCTCCCTTGGACAAAACCTCCCTTGGACTAGTCACCCTAGAACTTGTTTTGTGACTCTTCAGACAGCTGCCAGTCCTTTTGGCCAACAAACTAAATGTCAGTTTGAGCTACAGTAAATTAGGTGGGATGAAACAGTGTTTCCCAAAATGTGTGAATACTACACAAGAGTATCACTGAACCCAGAGTTATCCACACCCACTGAAACGGCAGCAGAATCCATGTGAAGAGAAATACCTTTTCACACAAACTGTAGAATTTACTGTCACAAGATGTAGTGAAGGCCATCCACTTGGAAGGCTTTAAAATGGGATTAGACAAATTGCCTTGCTGGGCTCAAGCCAACTGGTCCCACCTCAGAGAACTGACTAGAACTACCCTTTTGCTCCCAGTCAGCCTTTCAACTCCCTCTGCCCTTCCTGTCATGCTCTCCCACTTCCTGATCTGTGGTATTTGCCAAGATGCAGGCACTGTATGGCTTTATAATCATGCTTTCATTGTTATTTACTTTACCTTGAATGAACATTCATCTAAAAGCACATGAGATAAACTATTTTTAAAATCCTTCCAAGTTATAAGAGCGAGTAATCTGTCTTTTATTTAAAAATCAAAGCTGGATAGTCACAGCAAGCCAGAAAGGAGATTCCACAAACACAAAAGAATAGACACAGCTTTGGCAGTACCTGCTTTTGCGATGCCAATGGTCAGTGGGCCAGACTTCTTAGCTGAATAAGGTAGGCTGTCTAGCCCACAAATGAAAATAAATCCTATTCCCTACCTTAGCAGAGTCCCTTTCTCTCCCCAGACTTACCTCTCCTGCTTCTTCTTTAGTTTCTCAGCAAGCTGCACAGGAAAGAAGGGGCTGTGAGTTCCCACTGGTAAGAGTGATCACACCTCAAAGCTGTCACCCATACTCCTCCCTCCCTGCCTCCTTACCCCTTGAAACACTCAGACACACACAGCATTCTCTCCTCACCTTGCTGAGTTCTTGCTGCAAACGGGACATTTCTGTTGTCTTGGATGACTACAGGAGGAGCACACAAAAAAACAAAAGGTATTCTGATGTGTTCTAAGTGCCTCACATACATTCTCTGAGAAATCCTTTCAACTTCCGCCCCACACAGACTCTGTAAAAGAGGGCTGAGACCTTTTGACCCCTCCAGGTATTTTGGACTTTGAACTCCCAGGAGCCTTAAGAGAACACAGCAATGGTAAGGAATGTTGGGGTTTGTGATACAAAACAACCAGAGGACTAAAGGGTGTTTGTTTGTTTTTGGCCTTGGTATAAGGTACAAGCTGGTTTAGTGTTCTGGTGAGAACAACAGAGAGGCAAAGGCTGTGCCTTCCCTCTGATCAAACACAAAGAAACTGGAGGCAATTGACCACCCACACCTCAAGATTCTTTTACTTTTCCCCATAAGAACAACTAGCTGTCACTCACTCCTCTGGGCAAACAAATAACACCCCCCACAATGCTGTACTCTGGATGCAGGGAGGGGGGCTACCCTTCATTGAGAGAGAAGCTCCTACAGCACAGGAGAGAAGGGAGACTCTCAAGAGAGTCCTGCAACATATTTTCATGAGTTACTAGCTGCCCATTTTAATGGCATCATTTCGATAATTGCTGTGATAAACACATCAGCACTCCATACACATTTCTCCTAAACCTGACCACAACTGTGTAAAATACAACATTAATATGCAGTAGTAGTAGTACAGTTGTCCCTGCATGTTCGTTGGGGTTTGGTTCCAAGACCCTCCTTGGATACCAAAATCTGTGAATAATGAAGTCCCATTAGATGCAGTGACATAGCAAAATGGTGTCCCTGATATAAGATGGCAAAATCAAGGTTTGCTTTTTGGATTATTATTTTTAAAGAATATTTTCAGGTTGTGAATACTTAAATCCATGGATATGGAGGGAAAACTGTAGTAGCAGGAGCAATCCCCATATTATTGACAGGGCTTATGGTTTAGAAAACTTAGAGAAAAGCAACCTTGCCCAAGGCCAAACCTGAGGTGGTTCATGGCTGAACTAAGACTTGAACAGGGGACTTCTTAACCACTCATTCTATATAGTGCAGAAGTTGACAATATGCAGCCTTCCAGATGCTGTTGGACTGCACATTCCATCAGCTCTCACCAGCTGAATCAGTACTAAGGAATGATGGGAGTTGCACTGCAGCAAAAATCTGGACAGCCTCACACTCCCCAGCCCTGTCCTAACCATTGTAGTATCCTAGCAGACCACAAGAATGAGGCCCCAGTGGGGATGCAGAAAACACATCACACATGCTTCTTACCAGCCAAGACTACTAGCCGTGGCTATGAGCCAATAGTCCCCAGGGGAGAAGAGCAGTGCCCCAGGTGGCCTCTTACCTCAAGGCTCTGCAGCTGCTCCTTCAGAAGGATCTTCTCTTCCCGCTCTGTCTGCCACTTCAGCTCCACCTCCGAGAGCAGCTGCTGAGAGGTGCCACCACCGCTGCCACCGCTACTGTTGGACATCTGAGGCTCCACACCCTCTTGCCCAGCAGGCGGAGGCTCCTCAGAAGCATCCCCCTTCCCGCCACCTCGGTTTTCTGCTTGCCGGGCCACTTCCTTCTCGTAGCGCTCCTGTAAAGCTGAAAAGCCAGAGTGGGCTCCAAACATGCCCTGTGGCTGCCCCACTTCTGAGTTGCCATTTAACATGCAGTGGTCTCCCCAAAGGTCCAATCCCTGTCCCAACCAACCCCTCTTTGCCCTGCTCAGTTATTGTTTGGAATCCCAGTTTCAAACAGTGGTGAGCACTTTGCCATCATCACCCAACCAGTGAGGCTCAGAAAAATGCCCTGGTTATGGGGCTGGATCTCCCACAAATTGCTCAGAACTATTTCTTCAACCCCTGGAGAAAAAACAAAACAAAATACATTTTTGGACATTTACTATCCATTTCCCTACTTTTCCCAGCAACGGGAAGGAAAAAAAATTTTTTTTTGTTTACGATGTCTTGTGCTTTCTGCTGTTCTTTTGTCGTGCTCTCCTTTCACCATCCCTGCTGTTCCTGCTCTTCCATCACTCATTTGCCCTGAACCTCCCTCTCCATCAAGTCCCCCTGCCCACATCTACATCATGGGTGGGTGAATCCTGGGCCCTACAGATGCTGCTGAATGATTCCCATCATTCCTCAATGCTCACTAGGCTGGCTATCCCTGATGAGAACTGGGAATCCAACACCACCCAGAGGGCAACAGGTCCCCCACCTGTGATCTACACACATCCTAGCCTGCCCTTCATATGAGCAATGTAACATTGGCTCTGTGTGCCACATGGGCTAGGCTATTACTAGGCCCCCCTGATGCAGCCACAGAAAGCGAACCTGCCCGACAACTGCTTGGCCAGAAAAAGAGTTCAGCTTCTTCCAATGTTGAAGTCCCTCTGCTGTATTCCACTTATGTTGTTTCTTCCTCCTTCCCATTCCCAAGACTTCCTGGTCTTTATCCTAAGTCCAAGCCCACCATGCACAGTACCTGCCATGTTCTTCTGTAGTGCGGAGTTTTCTGCCTGCAGTCGCAGCAGCTCCCCATCCACAGGACTGGCCGGGGAGGCTCCATCTGTAGCACCTGCTCTTGCCTCTGCCCCTCCATTCCGGAGGCTCTTGTTCTCCTTCTCCAGCTGCTCAATTTGGGAGCACAGCTGGAAGGGACAAGGACAGCACAGAGGGCTACTGTTCAGCATCAGGATGGACACACACACAAATTAACAAAAGCAAAAACAGAAAATCCATTTGTGCAGAAGAGATGTTATTTCCAAGAGAAAGTATTCCCTTTTCTGGGCTATGCTGGCTAAGGCTGATAGGAGCTATAGTCTAACAACAGCCAGAAGGCTGCTCACTCTCCCCTTCTGCCCTGCTTATACTCCTTTTAAAAAGAAGTCACAGGAGCCCACTCTATTCAAACATTCAGGCAACTCTTTTGTCCCTATGATTTTTCTTTGGAGGGCCACCAATAGAGAATGCCACCCTCCCTCTCCACGCAGTAACTTCACACTGATAAGGCTGGAAGGAACACAGGGATCATACCACCCCCCTAGGGAAAGGATCCCACCCCCATCATCACTCAACCTATTACAATCAGAGCACACAGAACAATGACTAAGAAGAGATCTCCTAGTCCGGAAATCACCTTTGAAACACCATTTTGATAATGCAATCCAATTATCCCTGAGAATGAGGTGGTGCCTGGAAAAAGGAGAGGCAACCCTTGCAGTGGCGGCACCAACTAACCCAACTGGCCAGATAGGTTGGAAAAGTTCCTTCACAGCCCCCACCACACGCCAAAACCAACACCATCTCTTAGAAAAGGATCTGGAATTTGCCCCCTCCCCACCACACCAATCCTGCTCTACATCAAGGGCCCTTTCACACTATTATAGCACTATGATCCCACTCTAGCTGCCACAGCTGCCTCCTATGGAATCCTGAGATTTGTAGTTTGGGCAAAGCACTGGAATTCTGGCTAAGAATTCTGAACACCCTTCTGTAAACTGTAAATCCCAGGATTCCATAGGATGGAACCACAGCAGTTAAAGTGGGGCCCGTTCACATGACACAGTTATGCTATCATTCAGGGAGTCTGGAGAAGACAAGAGCTGCAAAAAGAACCTTTGGGAGGAACCACATGCTCCCCACCCAGGGCTTGGCTTTGCCTGTTCCTGCCTAGTCTTAGATAGGTGGCAAGGAGAAGAAGAGACCCTTAGCGGCCATAGTTTAGGGGACAGAAAGAACTAGTATTGGCTATTGTCTACCCTTAGCCAAGACCATTCCTACATCAGTGTGGTTCTTGGGCTCCTATGATGGTTCTTGGAAGACCACATTAGAATTCTGTGTGAATAGTTTGAGTGCTGGACTTGGACATTAACAGACCAGAGTTCGAATCCCCACTCAACCATGGAAATCTACTAGGTGACCTTTACTGGTCAAGTCACCCTTTCTCAGCCTCAGAGGAAGGCAAGGGTAAACCCCGTTTGAGCAAATTCGGCCAAGAAAATCTCATGATAGGTTTCCCTTAGGATCCCCCATAAGTCAGAAATGACTCGAAGGCATACAACAACAACACCCAGAGACGGCCCTCGACTGGGGTGGCTGCCTTGTGCTGCACAGTGCCCTCTAGCAGCCCCTGGTGCCATTGCAGAGGTAGTTCCAGCAGCCCAGTACCTTGGAGAGCTCCTGCATGAGCGTACTATTTTGCAGCCTGAAATCATCCTCCTGGCTGTGAAGCTTTCCCTGAAGCATTTCATTTTCACTAAGCAAGGCATCCACCTCCTGGAAGTGAGAGAGCAAGAGAGGAAAATGTCAGCGATATCACGTGAAGAGAACAAAAAGGCAAGCATAAGGGAAGGCTCACTTTCCTTCCACATGGAGCAGCATCCAAACAACAAGCAGCACAGAGCTCCTCTGCCAATCTCCTCCAAAGGGTAGGAAATGCCTTCCCACAATCACTTCCTACTGTTCTCCCACTAAGATGCTGATCAACTGCTCTATGGCAGGGGTAGTTAACTATGAAGGAGGCAGGGCCATCCTCCTTCCCCAGACAGCACCAGCAAACCTCACATGACCAAAGGTGACACCATATAACTTCCTATTTTGTTTCTCTGTGTGTGTTTTAGGGGCATGGGGGCAAATCTGTCATGTTTTGCAGCAGTTTTGAACCACTGGGGAAGGGTGAAAAATCAGCCACTGAAAGGTGGCTTTAGGGGCCACAAAAAGGGCACCAAGGGCCACACATGGCCCACATGTCACATTTTCTCTACACTTGCTCTATGAAAAATTACTTAAGTTACCTGCAGACTGCCAGTTAAGATACTCTATTAGGCTGAATGTAACAAGAAAGAAGGAACAGGTGGGGAAAGAACCCATTTTTACATAGATGGGGAGATGTTTGAAAGGCATCTTTCTTCTCGTCTGCATAGCCCAACTGTATTATTTTTTATTATTTTATTGGTATTGTTATTGTTATTATAATAACATTTATACAGTACCACTCCCGGATCCATGGGGAATACATTCCCAGACTGACTGTGGATAATGGAAACCACAGAAAATAGCAAACCCTATTAATAAAATAAATAACTTCCAGCCCGAGCATACCATAGAGTTGTGATGGCCGACCTAGAGATTCCTAGAGAGAACACCTCTCTAGGCATGTTCTAGGTCCTTCAGTCTGACTCTATGGTCAGATTCTGGCAGAAGCACACCACAGAATTGCACTGGAGGACCTAGAAGGTGCCTAAAGAGACCATATTTTTTCAAATGCGGGTAAGTGAAACCACAGATACAGGCCCCACGGATACAGGGGTTGTACTATAGCCTACATTTTTTCCAGTTTGGGATTCAAAGCAGTTGACAACAGATGAAAACCACATAGTTAAAATTCACAAAATATTGTGAATTATGAAACCTAAAATTACTAAATTTAAAATTATTAAACTATCAAAAAACTAAAACCATTGTGTAAGTGGCGTGGGCCGTGTACGCTCAATTCTCAAAGTCCTGACGAAACAGAAAGGTCTTCACATGCCTGCAGAACCAAAGTAGGGAGGATGCCAGTCTAAGCTCTCTGGGAAGGGGGAGTTCCAGAGCCTGGGGAAAGCCACTGAGAAGGCCCTATTCTATGTTCCCACCAGATGTACCTGTGAAGGTGGTAGGACAGAGAGAAGGGCCTCCCCAGCAGATTTCAAAACATGGGCAAGTGCGTAAAAGGAGAATACGGTCCTTCAAACAACCTCTTTTCTTTAATTCACACTTTCAAACTATGGTTGTACAAAAATAATGGCATCACTATACCCTCAGTCATCAAATACATCTCAGTTCCTTAAAATATTTGATTTTTTTAATTATTATGTTTTTAGATCTGGGCTGGAGATAGGGCAAGCAAGGAAAGCCCTAGCTGCAGCTTAAATTACTGATCCTCCCTGGGTGTGAGGAAATGGGGCATCACAAGGGGAAAGGGAAGGACAAATAGGAAAACTGATGAGGAAACACAACCTCCAAACAATCTACAGACCAACCAAGAAAATCCAAGAGATGCTTCGCTCAGCGAAGGACAAAAGAGACCCTCTCACAGCTGCAGGAGTTTACTGCATGCCATGCAGCTGTGGACAAGTTTACATAGGGACCATGAAATGCAGTGTGCAAACACGGATCAAGGAACATGAGAGACACTGCAGACTGGGCCAGCCAGAAAAATCAGCAGTAGCAGAACATGTGATAAACCAACCTGGACACAAAATGTTATTTAAAAACAGAGAAATTCTGGACAGGCCAACAACTATCATGTCAGAATGCACAGAAAAGCTATTGAAATCCACAAACACCTGGACAACTTCAACAGGAAAGAAGAAACCCTAAAAGTTAACAAAATCTGGCGTCCAGTTTTGAAAAACAATAGAATCAAAACTCAACACTTGCAAAGGAATTCCACCCAGGGACAGGGGGATTTCCAGCAGATAATGGGCCATCAACCAACCATTAGCCAAACAGACACTAATCCTCCTTGCATATCTCCACCCAGAAACTAACCATTCAAATACACAAATTTACATAACCTCTCCAACAGGGGTTCACAGTATATAAACTCCAAACACACTCCAACCCAACCATTCTCTGAAGACGCCAGCCACAGATGCAGGCGAAACATCAGAAATAAACTCTTCCAGAACACGGCCTCACAGCCTGAAAAACCCCCAAGGAAAATCTATGGAAGGAAGCCCAGGTGAAAAGCGAAGGAGGCAACACATGAACATTGGACAAATGGGATGGATCTGGGCTGGGTGGCAATCAGGACCACCTAAAGCAACTGACCCTGTACAAGACAAGAAGCCTTACCTGGGCCTTTTTGCTCTTGCTCAGAGCCTGCAAAAGAAAGTGAAAAGATAGTAATTTACCAACAACAGAGGCATATGGGATGAGGGGGAAGAGAGGGACAAACCACCTGTTGCTACATACTAGAGTCAGCTGTGTTTAAGTGTGCAACCCTTTAGATGTTGATGAAGGACTACTCCTCTCAACCTGCACTCCTGGCAATGTTGATTAGAGTGGAGGGATTTGTGGTCCAGCAACATCTGGAGGCACGTGTTCTTCTCATCTAAGGGCATTGCTTCTTACAATTCTGAATAATGGCCCCTATGGGGCACCAGGAGCAGATCCCTAAGATCCATCCACTGTAGTACCACCAGATCTCTTCAAACAAGAATCCTAATTCTGTTCTTGCATTTCTTCAACGCAATAATGGGAAATGTCAGTCAGATGGAAAACGGTTGAACTCATGCTTGGAGAATCACTGAATCTCAATTCCAGAAGAGCCAATCTGGTGCCACCTCAGCTTTTAACTCTAATTGGGAAGATACAACTATTTCCAGGGCACAGTGGATCTGTAGTAATCGGCAGATTAAGTTCCATGGTCACTACCATGCGTAAAAGGAAAGGGACATTATCTACTCTATCCACAAGCACACATGTATATATCCTACTCAAATAGCAAAAGCAATACATTTATATTTCTATACCACTTATAAGTGCAAAGTACTCCCTAAGCAATTTATAATGTGTCACCTAATTGCTCCCAACAAGCTCGGTACTCATTTTACCAAGCTAAGGAAGGATGGACGGCTGAGTAAACCTTGGAGACCTGTAGTATCGAACTCACAACCTTATGGCGGCAGTACTGGCATTTAACCACTGCACCACCAGGGCTCCTTTCTAATATGTGGTGGAGTGGCTGGAGAGTTGGAGTAGGATCTTGGGAGACCAGGGTTCAAATCCCCGCTTGGCCATGAAAACCCACTGGGTGACCCTGGACAAGTCACACTCTCTTAGCCTCAGAGGAAGGTAATGGCAAACCTCCTCTGAACAAATCTTTCCAAGAAAACCCCACGATAGGTTTGCCTTATGGTTGCTATAAGTCAGAAATGACTCGAAGGCATACAACAACAACCACAACATCACTTTACCTTCTGAGCCTTGGCAAATTCCTTATCCAAAAATGTCACCCGTTGCCGAAGACCATTTAATTCTAAAAGCAAAGAGAAAAAGGAATCAGAACTGACAAAATAGTTTAGAGACACAGCTACTACTATTTTGTCATTCTCTGTACACAGAACAATAATGAGCCAGGACAATGGAGTGGTCTGAGGGTTGGACTATGATTCCAGGAGACCAGGGTTTGAATCCTCACTCAGCCATGGAAACCCACTGAGTGACCTTGGGCACATTTTACAGGAAGACAATGACAAACCTTCTCCCAACAAACCTTGCCAAGAAAAACCTTAGGATAGGGTTGCCATAAGTCAGAATCAACCTAAAGGACATAAAGAGAACATCTACCTGAAGGCCATGCAGATAAATGATTAAGAATCAGAAATGAGAAAACATTTTAGAGACACAGCCATTCGTATTTGGCAATCCTATGTACGTAAAACAATGACATGAAACCTGGTATTTGACACACGACTCCTTGGGAATAATGAACTTAATTACACACACACACACGCGCACACACGGAGAGTATGACTCCCATATGTGCAGAACCAGTATATGTGGTTTCACTTACCTATGATCCATGGCTGCTGCCAGCAGCCAGGATCCTTCCTCACCCTTTTTTCGGGTGAGGTAGCAGAGGAGGGAATGCCAACGCCCAGCTCCTCCTTCCTTCCTGTCTGCCTGCCTTCCTGGCACATCTTGACAAGCTCCCCATGCACTTCTCTCCATCCTTGCCAGTCCTAGGATGAGGAGGATAGGGGGCTTCCCCCTCATCATTGCTGCCCCTCATTTTGCACAGCAGCTGGCCAGCCAGCAGCGCCTGCCTTCAGTCAGGCCCAGCTCACTGCCGCTACCTCTACCACCTCCAGTTCATGCTTCCTTGTCACCTCGGGCTCTCTTGGCTGCGGGAGGAAATGGACATGCTTTCCTCGACCAAGAGAGACACAGGAGCCCCAGCTGCATGGATATCTCCACATCTCTTGGTGATGGTCGCTGCACTCTCATCTGCAAGAGAAATGACAGCAGCCCGGACCAGCTCCTCTCGCCCATGCCAGCCTTGCAGCAAAAGGAAGGAAGGAAGGCTGCTCAGTCGCTGCTCCCAAAGTGACCAGATGCGCAAAAAGGACTGGGTGGGAAGCAGAAGTGACAGCACCAGCATCAACAGCAGCGTTCTTCCTGATGCTTCCTTCCCACCGGGGTTGGAAAGAGGCATTGAGATGCTAGCACCAGGCAGCATGAGACAGTGGAGGAGGCAGTGGTGAGCCAGGTGTGGTAAAGGCAGACACTGCTGGGGGAAACCCTCCACATCTCAGGACCAGCAAGGATAGAGAGGGGCAAGACAGGACTTTGCCAAGCACCACTGGGAAGGCAGGCAGGCAGGCAAGAGGGGTCAGATATAGGGGGGGTCGTACTGTTTATATTCAGTGGCCACTTGTTATCTGCTGGGGTTTGGTTCCAGGACCCCCAGTGGATAACAAAATCCATGGATGCTTAAGTCCTATTATAAACAATGGCATAGTAAAATGCTGTCTCTTATATAAAAAGGTAAAATCAAAGTTTACTTTTGTGAATTTTTTTTTAATGTTTTCAAACTGTGGTTGGTTGAATCTGTAGATGCAGAATCCGAGGGCCAACTGTACACACACATACACGTGTACAGTTCTAGACCTCAAAGTGATCAGTCTTTGCCAAAAGCAAAAGTATTTAAGAAGCCAAGTGTTTGTGTCTTGCTGTGATGGGAGGGGCTTTCCTGAATTTAAATGACAGGATGAGTACTACTTTGCGGGACTGTGGTAGTAATACACACAGACACACAACAGAATTGTCAGGGAAAGGACTTCAAATTGAAGCAAGGCCAAAGACTTCAAGCCATCTGAACATGATCAGAGAGCACAACTGTATTTGGAAAGGAAGTAGTAGCAGCTGAAAAAGGGAGAAAGGCCAACAAAAGATGTCAGTGAACAAAGGCTAATGTGGAATCCCACCTCCTCTCTGTGTGCCTGGTTAGAGAGTTTTCAAAGATGGAGAAGGAGACAGGTGTTTTGCAACCAGTTCCCTTCCTTGTTGGAGGGTCAGGGTGGGGACCTGGGAAGCCCTTGGACCTTTACATAATTTATTTCCCTTTTGCTAGTCACAGCGAAGAAGGGGAAGGAGATGAAGAGGGCACCACCACTCTACCCTCTAACCACAGGAAAGCTTCTTTGGCAATCTGCCTGGCTTTTAAGATTTCATCAGGCATTGCCCATATAGTGCAAGGATCTCTTTACAATGATTCAAACTACAAAGCTATACAGCTTTCTTTTTTAATGAAAGCCAAATTTTGTGGTCAATGCCACATTCCTCTTCACCTTAGGCTCAGGCATATGCTTCCTTTAGTGGTCTCCTGTAAATGCATAGCATATAGGTAGCTTCCTATGGACTTCAAGCATCACTCCTACACAGTTTTCCTCCCAAAATTGCTCCTCTCCTCAGTATTCCAGGATCTGCAGCAGTTGTTACTAGGTACAGAACTAAGCCAAATGTGGGGAAATAGAAACTGAATTTGCACTGTTATTGGCATCTACCAGGCTATATCTCGCAGGAAGAGAAACTGGCAAGTCCAAAGAGGGAAACCAGAGAAAAGTTTCCTTCTTACCAGTAGTGTTCTTGCGAAGTTCATCGGAAAGCTGGTAATTCTGTGTCCGAAGTTCCAGCAGCTGGGTCTAGCAACAGAAATGGCAGCAGATGGAAAAGGTTGGTAAGACCAATGAAGGCAGAATCCTGGTTGTTGTAAAGGCAAGGACCCCAGGGATTTATTCACAGCTCTGCCCTGGAATATGGGCTTATTGAGATACAAAGTTTCTCAAACTATCGATAGTGCTAGTCAGCTTTTAAGAAATATGCCTATGTGATTCTCCTTGTTGGTTTTTTTTTTTTTTTTTTACAGATTGTGAGCAAGAAACTAGTTCAAGGCCACCAGTGAGCTGAGACTTGAAACCTGCCCACAAAAAAGCCACCCACTGAAGCACAGTGGCTCTCTGCACTGCAGGCTGAAAGGGAGCAACAAGATATGGAAAGGCTTTCGTTGGCCCTTCAGTATTACTAAAGAGACTCCAGAAGAATGTTCCTCCCACTTGTTTACCTTTTGCACAGGATAGCTACAGGATAATGCAGTGTAACTACCTCTCCCATCATCCCAGTCAGCATGGCCAGAGATTATGGGAATTGCAGACCAAACCCACTGGGGGTCCTTCCAAATTGTGGAAAGCTAATTTCATGGAGAACATGTAGCCCGCCACATGATGTTGAAGTGTAATTCCCACTAACCCTAGCCAGCACTAGGAATGATGGGCCACCAGGTGCTTACCCTTGATCTAAGACTGTAGCTTTTCTGGACACTGAAAAATGATTTGGATTGGTCAGGGTCCAAAAGCTACTTAACAAAGGAGCCTCCTAGTGAATTCCAGCACTGTCACCAGAACCCTCTTTTGCCTCTGGGATGGCAGCTGGTGAGCCAGTCAAACCCTATCCTCCATGGACCAGAATTGCCCCGGGAGCTTCTAACTGAACTCCTCCTCTCTGTTCCACCCCACAACTGCCAAGCATCTTAATCTGTGAAAAACAAATCTCCTCATTAGCTTGCTCTCTTCCCTAAGAGAGGTGGCTGTTTCTCAGCATCAAATGAACCAATCAACAACATACACTGAAACTGCAAGGTATCAGAAATTCACCATAGGCAATTATTAAAAAAAAAAAAAAACATCAGAAAGAGGCCTTGTGTTTATCACATGACAGGCGCTACCACCACTCCTTTCATTCCCAGCTCATTTCTCTTCATACCAAACAGCCCTCCCTCCAGGCCTCCAACAGTGAACCAAGTTCCATATCATTGTTCCAGAAACCCAGCTGCTGCAAAGGCCATTCATTTAAGTGGCTAACCCAATCTTTGATGCGTAGCATTCTCCACTGTGAATGTGTTTAAACAAGAAGCAGTTGGTTTTTTGCCCTCTGGAAAAGTATATCTGTAGCATAGCAGCTATAACTGGGATGCCATAGTGTGGATGCTGCAACAGAGAGAAGAAATCAAGGGAGAGGAGGCCTAACCTCTCCTTTTCCAAAGAAACAGGCTTCAAAGTGGAAAACTGAAATAGCATTTGCAACAGAAAATCTAGCAAGGCAAAGCAGCAAACATTTCCCCATCACTGAAGAAGCTCACCAGGGCCAACCCTCTCAGAAGAATGCAGCTATTTGGGACAGGAAAGGAAGCAAACAAAGGAGGTCATAAAATGATAATCTGTACCAAAGGATACTGGGAAACAATGTGAATGATGCTGCTCAACAAGGGATGTGAATACTTTCTGGGTACACTCTAGGCCAGGGTTTCTCAACCAGGGTTCCACAAGATACTGAGATTTTTAAAAAAATAAACATTTTTTTGAGCTGTAATTTTTAGGCAGGGGTTCCCTGAGACCTGTAAATTGTTTCAAGGTCTCCACCAAGGGGGAAAGGCTCTAGGTACATAAAGGTGAACAGGCTTGTCGTGGTTGGGATAAGGAAAGCTAAACCAGCTAGAATTCCTTTTCCTACACAACCGGAGCCAAATTTCCCTTTGCCTATAGCCATCTTGGTATATGTGAGGCCAATACTCCAAAAGAAGGGTTAGACAGCAAACGCTTAGGTTGGTGGAAGGGCCACCCCTCACATTTACAATTTTACCAGCACTCCTTGAGGAGCTTTAAACAGGCACCTAGAAGAGAGGAGGGGAACTTTGTGGCCATAATAATAATGATGATAATAGTTGTCCCTCCATATCCACGGATTTGGCATCCACGGATTTAAGTATTCACGGCTTGAAAATATTCTTTAAAAAATAACAATCCAAAAAGCAAACCTTGATTTTGCCGTCTTAAATAAGGGCCACCATTTTGCTATGCCATAATGGGACTTGAGTATTCACGGATTTTGGTATCCACAGGAGGCCATGGAACCAAATCCCAGTGAATATGAAGGGACAACTGTAAATAATAATAATAATTATTATTATTATTATTATTATTATCATTTCTTACCCACCTCCCCTTGTGGATCGATGATGCTGGGCCACAGTTCCCATGATCCTTCACCACTGGCTGGGGCTGATGGAAACTGTAGTCCAACATCTGGAAGGCCACACACAACCTGTGGCACCCACGCAGCAAAGGCACCTCTCCTGCCAGGAAGCCATGACCGGCTACAACCACCACCACGACCCTGAATGCACGCAGGATGGTCCAGAACCAGGGTTGCTTCTCTGCAACACGTGTGAAACAGTTTCTCAAACACGCGTGTTTCCTCACACATACCCCCGCTCTGTCTGGGTGGACTTTACCTCCTCCCCCCCTTGGCAATGGACCCTCCCCACCCTCCTTCCACTTGAATACTCCTCCTCCAGTCCCCCCCGCATCACACCCCATGACACGACACGGGTGCCTTCCGACGTTCACTGCCTGCGAGACACGCACCTGCATCCGCTCGAACTCCTCTCCGGACAAGGCCTGCGCCATCTTCCCTCCCTCCCTCCGCCCCCCCCCCCCAGTTCGGAATCCGCTTGGTTTGACCCAAGAGGGAAACCACGGCGAGGGGGCGGAGGGAACCAAAGAGTCGGAGGAAGGAAAAATAAAATAAAGGGGGGTGACTTTAAGAAAAGATCATAGAGAAGAAGTGAGGGAGAGGAAAGAAGACGGGGCTTTCATTCTGTCTCTCTCTCTTCTCCCCGTCGCCGCCTCCTCCACCGGAAATGACCGGCAGAGAAGAGAGGGAGCTCAAAGAATGACGCGAGAGGACCGGAAGTGAGGAAGCATAGAGATAGAGAAAGAGCGGCAAACCGGAAGCGGGACGGGGGAGGTAGAGAGGTTGGACGTCGGCCAAGGGCATGAGAATATACGTCAGGATTAGGGTGGGATGGCCGGGGACATAGAGTTGCTAATGAAGGCCCTGCCACAGGCATAGAAAAATAAGGGCGGTCTAGGACGAACGCCGCTTTCCGTGCTCATAAATACGAAGCGGGAGGGGAGGAGTCATAAAGACGCAGGAAGTGACGTTACAGGAGACCATAGAGACTCAAGTAGGTAGAAGAGATGTAAAGCTCTGTGGAATTCGAGGAAGAGACAGACTTTGGAGACCACAGAGATACTAAATAGTAGAGTCGTCTTTCACCACCGTCCCTGTCACTTCCGTCAAAAATGGAAGCGGGACTTTTTCACCAAGAGGTCCAAGAGATGGGAAGGCGGCGCTCTGTGTGCTGAGGGAGCCGTCGGCCACGTCGCTTTGATTTCCGTAAAAAAAATAAAACAAAACAGTGTGCTACTCTATTTTTTACTATCTCTTTGTTGACTATTCGAGGCGGAAGCCGGAAGCGACCGACGTAAAGTACTGCAAGGAAAACTCATAACGTTCGCAAACACTTACTTGAATCTTGTTGATGATATAAATGTTAAAATCTTTCGTATGGGATTAAAAAAAACAAAGAAACTATTAAAACTGAAAATTACAGTTTCGGTAATTAGGGTAACGTAAGTACCATAGAGAGGAGGGCACGTTTGCTTCCTAGAGGAGCTTCCGGTGTTAGATGAAAATCTGGAGGACTTTTTGCGTGGAGGGGGGAGGTTGGTGGTTTACCATCGCCCTTCGGATGCTGGACAGCCATTTATGTCATCCCTCACTGCAACTTATGCTGATTGTGGCTGATGGGATTTGCATCCTTTTTTTCTGGAGGGGCGCACGTTTCCCACTCTTGTTTCATAGGAATAAGGGAGGAGGGACCTGGCTTATCATGCAGAGACAAACAAACCATTGTGGTCCTCCTGGCTCAGCATTGGCTGAATCCACACTACAGAAGTTTTACACAGTCTTTAGGAGACCTTCTGCTGTGCTTTCTGCAACTGGACTTGTTTATCTCGGATTGGCCTTTTTAGTCAGAAGGTCCTTGCAGAAAGCGCGGGATGAGTCCTTCCTGAATTTTCGTTTGCGAAGAATAGCCAGAGCGAGCTTTCTCTGCCCAACGGCACTGGTGCCTCACCAAACTACAAATCCCATGATTCACTAGGAAGGAGTCATGGCAAATAATCCAGTTTCAGAATGGATTATTTGTGTGCTGTGGAGTCAGCCATATTAGTCTTTCTACCAACTTGGAAGTGGAATTTCAGCCTTTTCGGCGGGCGATATTCCCACCCAGCCCTACCTGATGATGGCATGGGCTGAACTGGGACTTTACAGGGAAAGAGCTTGAAGCTTCCTCTTTCTATGAGTGAGGTTATTCCATACCCTCCCAACAGTTCACTGATGAAAACCAGGTCACTGTGGCTAAACAACATCAGTGTATGGTCAAGATGACAAAAGTTACTAATGAGAAAGAACAGGCCAACCAGGCAAGCCTGCAACAGTTTGCTTTTCCCTGAGCTTTCTGGGAAGGGCAAGACTGCCCCTCTCCCATCCTCCTGCTGAGTTAATAGAGTGCAAACTACTTTTGCACTTTGAGTGCAGTTTGCAGCAATTGAAGTAAGCCAAATTGGGAGGATATAGAAAAGTGGGAGAATATAGAAATTGGGACATTTTGAAAGCAGCTGAAAAAATGGAATGACAGAGGATTAATCAGGTCTGTTCCTGCCAAATCCAGACAGTTTAGAGGCTTGGTTACTGTAGCCACCATTCCTTCCACATTATGTAATAACAATTTGGGATGAGAGTACTAGGTGGTACCTATCTTGCTAAATCCAATTAAATATAATAATAGAGAGCATGAGGAATGAAATTGAATCATATCTACTGCAGTGCCTCAACTAATTTTCCTCCCACCCTTTCCTTGCTTTTTTTGTGGGGATAATTACTTTAAAGGTGTGACAATATCCTTTGAGGCACACTATTTTAGTTTAAACATCAACATTGCAAAGATCAAACAGTTATAATACAACAATAATGAAACATAACCTCACCTTGTCATAGGACAGAAGCAAAGAGTACGTGCCCTCCAGCCACTGCCTGCCTGAAGTTCCCATCCTTGGTGCCGTTCCATTAACAGGGGAAGACTTTTTTAAAAAAATAGGCCTATGGGAACTCTATAAGGAAAAGGCTTTTAATAGTTTATTGTTCTTACTGCCTTTTAATTGCTATGCTTCTAATTGCTTTATTTCTATTCATAGTTTGAGTATATATATTTTTCTTTTTATGGATGTGTGCTTTGATCTGTATCTGTTTTAATTTTTACAAGCTGCCTTAGTCCCAGTGCTGTGCATAAGGAAGGATATAAATAAACTAATACTAAAATTATCATAATCTTGATCAAACCTCATGTGGCCTACTGCTAAAAGGCATTAAGCTCTGCTTTCCTGCTCTTGAGATCATTGTAAGACTATCACTTGTTAATAAAAGCTTAAGACCCTTAATATTCAGTCAGCAGGTATGGCTTAAGTGTGTGTAGCATATATACAATTGTATATATACATTGTATATATACATATATACAATAAAATATACAATTCTTCCCTTATTTAGTTCCACTCTGGGGTTTGAAATCCCAGCCCTGTTCTTATCCCTGGGTTTCCAAACCTCATGATGACACCTTTTATTAAATGTAAAAACCTTATGTAGCTTGCAGCATTTCCTTTAAAATATTCACAAGCAGCAACTGAATGAGTACATCCACATTTGTGAACATTTGAAAGAAATAATAACAAGTCACAAAGGCAGCCCAGTATCAGAATTCTCTACTTGAGCTTGCAGTGGATTACGAGTAGTCACTGTAATTTTGCTGGGCCTTTAGTGAGAACTATGTGGTCCTCCAGATGTTGTTGGACTGCACATACCAGCACCAATAGCCAGCATAGCCAATGATAAAGAATGCTGGGAATTGCACTCCCAAACTTTTGAGGGCAATATAAATTCCTACCCTGACTCAGAAGCATAGATAAAATAGACATAATCCTCTTCAGACCCATGGACCTTGAATAAACTTTGTGTTGCATAGACTTCAGTGGAGCAGTATTTAGAATACAAGTGGACAATTGACACACACACACACACACACATCTAAAATTTTGATGTTTTTTAAAGGTATTGAAGAAAAATACTATGCAGTTTCATAATCTGCACAGTAAAGTGGCTCTTGAACATATAGCAGTTGACCATCACTGGTCTAAAGCCAAATCTTAGAAATGTTGGTGAGTTGTGGTCCAAAAATTATTTTTGCCATACTCTCAACGTAGCTGTAGGCTTTCCAGGTGTCTGTTTCTACCCTTTTGGCATCAAAGTGCCATGATTTTCCAACCACTAATCAACCAAATGTGGCTACCAACAACTCTGCTAACTTCCATACACCTACATGATTTAATTCTTTGCAAGACACAATTAAAAAAAATACAGGTGCCACAGTAGCTATAGAAAATGGTCATTGCTGGTTTATTTGTTTAGAAGCTTCTATTACTGGTAATGGGAATGTTTAAACATACAAAGTAAAAAGGACAGAAAGTGGTGTCTGGGTCACTGAGGGCATAGAATCCACAAAAGGAAAACCAATCCCTTCCCTCATTCTGAAATTCTCCCCCCTATCATCCCCTGAACACTACAGTCTGATACAATGTTTTGTTAATGAAGCCTGGTCCTACTTCTTCAAGATCTCCAACCACTTGCCTAGTCTTCCTTTTTCTAACTCACTCTGCTCTCAATCCTCTTTCTTCTTATCAGCAAGACATGCTGAAATAACATGACATTATTGAGTTTGCACTGATTACCCACTCCCATTTTCTGACTTCCCGCTCAAAAGGTGTCCAGATAGGTATGACATCCCTCCCACCCACCCCAATTACAAACTTACATTATCAAGAACTTCTTGACAGTAAGAGCAGTTCAACAGTGGAATATGCTGCCTCAGAGTGTGGTAGAGTTTCCTTCTTTGGAGGTTTTTATACTGAGGCTGGATGGCCATCTGTCGGGAGTGCTTTGATTGTGTATTCCTGCATGGCAGGGGGTTGAACCAGATGGCCCTTGGGGTCTCTTCCAACTCTAGGATTCTATAATTCTATGTCTCCAAATAGGGCGAAGTACTACCTTTCTGACTCCTGCCATTCCTATCACCCGTCAGCTCTTTGCTGATTCAAAGTTATACTTCTTGAAGGAAAGAAGCCAATTATCCTTCCCTTCACTCCAACCCAGTCTAGACATCCATCAACAGAGAAGATGGTGTGTGAACATCCAACAGCACTGTGGTTTTAAAGGGTTTTGTGTTTTAGGTACGGTAACCTTTTTGCGGGGGCGGAGGACTGCTTCTGGGTGACCCTTTCTCTCTGACTGCATTTGCACAGAGTGGCAAGGCCTACAGTGGAGACCAAACGATTGTCTTTGCAGCAATTACAATACCTTCCTAAGGTGCAACAAAAAAAGTTCATACAGAAACATGGTTACAATCAAAGGCTAGTGGATTCAAATAAGTAGTACAGTTTCATGTGCTCTGCGTATTTCTCTTCAGATCTATGTAGTATGCAAAAATTCCTCTTTAAAAAAGTGATTATAACTTCATATATTTATATATTTTTTAAAAAACAGGGACGAGATACTTAATTTAAAAAAACAGGGGAGGTGGCAATTAAATCCTACTGAGCAGTTGTTACTCTTAAAATTTAAATGAATGTACAAGCAAGCACAAGAGAATTATTCTCTACTTTCCTCTCCCTTATTCTTTGCCCACAAAGAAAACAGGTTTTCTTGCAGCCAGAACAAAACTGAGCAAACAAAATTAAAACACAAAGGCTTTACCAAATGTTCAAGCGGCAGTTTGGTGAAACCTTATATTTAAAATGAGAGCAGTAGAAGGGTAAGATTTACAAATAAAAAATGTCCAATATCTATATAAAATAAAGCTCATTTTAAAAAAAGGAAGGAAGGAGGAAGAGGAGCACAAGGCTCTGTACTATGCAAAAGCTCTGAAAAAGACGCCACGTTCCTCCTCCTCTCTCACACCAACTTTCCAAATTATATACAGTGAAGGTGCAAGGCTATATAAAGCAAGGGCTGGAGTGAGCAAACCAAAGTGGGTGGCTATACACTCCTCACACAGTGATAAAGAAACACCCTGCTGGAGTTTTAAAATGGCAGGGTTAGGGAAATGCATAAAGATCTACTCCTACTAGCATCTCCAAACCTTCGGTGGGTACATATGGCTCAGGGCCCCTCACTTTGATAGGGGATAACCTATTTCTGCTGCTTTCTGGGGACTCTTGGTATCAAACAGCACAGCAAGCCCATAGATGAGTATTCCGTGGGAGAAAACGGAATCCACACTATCCCTTCCTCCCACCCCTGACTGAAGGGGCAGAGGGCTATCTCTTTAAAATATGGAACATTGGGGAAAGAGGCGGTATTTCAGAAGGGGCATGGGCCTATAGCAACAGAGGGGAGGAGCCTCCACAAGTTGAGGAAAAGTCTGACCGGAGAGGGGCCAGGTATGTAAGGGGTGGAGCCTTATCCAGCTCCTCCTTTCCAACCACCAAAGTCCAGCGTGCTGCCATCATGAGTCATCTTCCATGCTGAAACTGGAACGGCGGCTGCTGCCCTTGGAGGCACCAGGCGAGACAGAGGAAAGCAGTGGGTCAGAGGCGCCAAGCGGAGATAGAGCAGTCCCATCGTCCATGAGAACATCCTGCAGGGCTCCCCCATCCGATCCCAGTGCGAGACCCAGCCCCAGTTCCTCGGCCGTGAAGGGCAGATCAAGTGAGTCTGCAAAGGGGGGAGCTGAGTCTCCTCCCAAGGACTGCGTCAGCAGCCCCTGCGTCGAAGTCAAAGGCAACCCATGCATCTGGACCTGGAGTTCCAGCTCCTGCAGGAGAGAGCAGAGCCCGGCAAGTGAGACCCAGCAGCATGCCTGAACTGGGCATCTGCCTGCTCTGCCCCACCCGCACGACAGCACAGCACCCCCTTTGCTACCTGCACTCGCAGCTGCAGGCTGCGATTAGCCTGCTCCAATTTCCGCTGTCGGATCTCCATCTCCTTTGAGCGCTGCTGCTCTTTCTGCAGCTTCCGGATGTAGTCCACCGAAGCCTTCAGGATGGTTCCTTTGTTCCAGCGCATCTCCCTAAGGGGAAGAAAGGCAAACAAGGTCCTGTAATTGCCCACCCCACCCTACCCTGTGATGACTGCCTTCCAGGATTTCCAGAAGAGAGGTCTACCTACCTAGTAGAACACCAGAGAACCTGTAACCCTCCAAATGTTGGCTACTAGTCCTCCACAGGTTGGGACTTCAACTCCCAGAATTTGTCAGCACTGGCCATACCAGCTGGGACTTCTGAAGTTGAAGTCCAAAACATCTGGAGGACTAGCGTTTGAGAACCACTAGGCTAGACTATTTATTGGTGTGTATTTCTTCCATTTATATTCTGCCTTTCTCCCAAAATGGAACCCAAGGCAGCTGAAATAAAAGAATAGAATAAAATCTAATTTTAAAAGTGGCTGGCATCCTGTTAGCCACTTGTGTATGGGTGTGCATGTGCCTTCCGGTCACCTGTCGACTTATGGCAACCCCATGAATTTCCTAGGATTTTCTTAGGCAAGGAATACTCAGAGGTGGTTTTCTCAGTTCCTTCCTTTGAAATATAGCCTACAGCATCTGGTCTTTGTTGGCGGTCTCCCATCACCACAGCCAACCCTGCTTAGCTTCTAAGACAAGACAGGATCTGATGCCTTTATGGTATTTAGGCATTAGCCACTGGCACACGGGTATATACAATTTCCCCATGTGTAAGTCCCATTTTGGACAGGGCACAGAGGGCCATTCACTTGCCCTTGCACTCCATCAACAAATCTCCCACACCTGCTGCTGTTACTTATGGGTGGGTGAGGGAGAGAAGTGATTCAGACCATGAAATTCCAGCTTCTGTGAGCTTCCAGAGGAAGAAAAAGGTGGTGCATTCCATTTGAGAGTGCCTTCCCTTTTTCTCCCCATGACTAAGCTGAGACTAGCTGCTTTTCCATGGTCTAAATCCCCTCTCCTCCCTTCCTTAACCGCCAGTAAGAGACAGCAACAGGGACCTGGGCTTGACCACTGCCAGAGGGTGGGAGAAGGTGAAACTGCATGTATAGAGGTAGACACCTGTGTAGGGTCTCAGCCAATATGCAACACAAGTTTAAAAGCCATTCAGAAGACCATTGTATTAAAATACTTTACAACAGTTTAAAATACATACAGAATCTAACATTTTGTACAGCACACCCTCTTAAAAGACACACTCTTCTGCCACACTCAGTTAAAAACCAAAGGCCTGTTTCATGTCATATGTGCATATTGTAAGTTTTGGATAAAACGTTTTCTGAAACGTGCAAATGCTCTTCATTTTTGTGGTGCAGGAACCTATCTCTATTCTTTCCCTGTTATTATTGCCTCTGGTACTGAATTTTCTGTTAAAGGAACGCGTGTTTTGTTAACTGAGGTATTCCTGTATTTAGTACACACCAGCAATTAGAATTTGAATGCAGCTACACCTATGGGAAACACAATGGGAAATTCAGAGCTTTCCTGCACACCCCTATCCAACAGAACAAGCCTTTGTCACACTTTGATGAGAAGTTACACATTATCACTCTGCCATACTTACGGATCATTCGATTTTGGAATGAGGGTCCCCAGTTCTTTAATTCTGTCATTGATATTGAACCGTCGTCGCCGCTCAACTGCAAAGAAAGAGAAGGGATATTAAGGTCCCAGACTGTACCATACTTGCCCAGATCTGAGCTACAGTTAGGGCTGGGGGTAGGCTAGATTTGAGCAAAGAATTCAGCTTCCTGAAGATCTCAGCTTCCTTTACAAACACAAATGTGTAGGCTGTAAGGTGTGATTGAAACTGTAAGACAGCTGATGAAATCACAATAACTGTTCCCTTATCAATCTACCTATGTCCCTAGATCTTCAGGTGCCTTTATCACAGGTAAAGAAGCTCACGTGGCACCTACCTTGAAATATTGCTTTGTGACAGGCATAAGTGTTCTCATTTGCACAAACACTGCAGTTCCTCATAAATTTTAGTTGCAGGGCCACTCCTACTATTGGGCAAGAGTGTGGCAGCTGCCTCAGTCTACAGATTTAGGGTGTCGTGAAAAAGCAAGAAATGGTCAGTTATTTAATTTCTTGTTGTATTTTGGTGCCAGGATTGGGGAGAGGGCTTTGTTCAATTTCCAGCCTCCTGTGATAACAGAACTTGGCTGGCTTTGTGTGTGCTGCACATTGAGCTGGCTGGCTCAGGGGTGCTATTTGCTGCTCCGCCTCAGGCAATGAAACATTTTGAACCAGTCCTCTATTTAGCTTTTGGGTTTTTTTATTGTATCTTTACTGTGATTGTATACTGCCTGGAATCTGACAGAGAATTATGGATAGCACACAAATGTTTCAAGTAAGAGCCAAAAAGCCAAACAGGCTTTTCTAGTAACTAGAAAAAAATCCTCCCCAATGACTAGCGAAAACTAAATTATGTGGAAGAAAAGTGATGTATCTTAATGTCCATAACATACATGGGGCACACAATTCACTCCTCCTTGGCACAGATGTTCCTTTGGTGCATAATGCTGACACTGTTATCATAGAATTGTAGAGTTGGAAGAGACCATGAGGGCCATCCAGTCCAACCCCCTGCTGCCACGCAGGAAATCACGATCAAAGCATCCCTGACAGATGGCCATCCAGCCTCTGTTTAAAGACCTCCAAGGAAGGAGACCCCACCACGCTCTGAGGGAGTGTGTTCCACTGCCGAACAGCTCTTACTGTCAGAAAGTTCCTCCTAATGTTGAAGTGGAATCTCTGTTCCTGGAGCTTACATCCATTGCTCCGTGTTCTAGTCTTTGGAACAGCAGAAAACAAGCCTGCTCCATCCTCAACGTGACACCCCTTCAAATACTTAAACAGGGCTATCATATCGCCTCTTAACCATCTTTTTTCCAGGCTAAACATACCCAGCTCCCTAAGTCTCTCCTCGTAAGGCATGAATTCCAGACCTTTTACCATTTTAGTTGTCCTTCTCTGGACATGCTCCAATTGTGCCGATGTCGCCTCTGAAACATCTGCATTATATCCATATATTACACTATGATTAAATATTTTATAAGTTTTATATTTTATATTAATATACAGTAGAACCCCTGTATCTGCTGGGGATTGGTTCCAGGGGGGAGCATGGATACCAATAACCGTGATTAACAGCGAATACTATTGAAAATAATGGGACTTCCAGTTTAAATACCATAGAGGTGCCTTGGAGGACCTAGAAACTGGCTAGAGAGGATGCATTTTCTAGAAAGATTCTATGATAGGTGTGCTGTTTTGTGTCCTGTGGATAACTGAATCTGTGGATACTGGGTCCTACTGTATATTTATTTATGTGTGCTTGTGTGCGTGTGTGTGTGTGTAATATAACATGCGTGTTCTATATGATGAATAAAACCAACCTTTGGGAGTAAAGTCCCAAATAAACATTACAGTCAATGGAATATTTCACTGTGTATTGTATTGATTTGTAGTTGTGGGGATTTGGGTTGTTTGTGTATGTGCCTTCAAATTGCCTGTCAACTTACAGTGACCACATTAATTCCATAGGGTTTTCTTAGGCAAGGAATACGCAGAGGTGGTTTTGCCAGTTCTTTCCTCTGAAATGTACCTTCAGTATTGGATATTCATTGGCAGTCTCCCAGCCAAGTAGCTTCCAATATCAGACAGGATCTGGTGCCCACAGGGTATTTAGGCCTTGTTTGGGGTTGGTTTTCTCGAATAGTAAAAACAGGAGAAGAGCTATGTTGGATCAGACTACCTTTCTAGTCCAGGATTGTGATCTAGGACCTCTTCACTGCAATCTCTCATGCAGCCCAAAACCAGCTTTGCCTGCAAGGGGACTACTAAGCCAGTTTTCAGGCAGCATTGAGAGCTACAGGAGGAAAGGGAAGAATGTTCCATTGGCCGCTGCCAGTACAATGCTAGATTTTAGTTCAATAATCTGCATTCAGCTGTCTCTCATCCTAGAGCACCACAGAAGGTTCACCCCTTCTCTCTTTCTGTTAATAGAATCAGCAACCAATTAAGCCCAACACCTTTTTTTTTCTGGTGCTCAGGCAACACCTGAGATGACACTCAGTTCCAAATCCAGCTGAATTACAGGACCTGTGTGGCACAAGGGTGTCTCACACAAAAACAAATGGCAAAAATGGGGCACAGAGAGAAAGAACAAGAGAGGGAGGGAGAGAGGGAAGATTGAGAGCATGAGAGAGAGGTTACATGACCTCAACTAAGCCAAGAGAGACAGGCAATCCAGTTCCCACCACCCACACACAGTTAGTCCAGCCTAGGGCACCCTCTGCAAGCTGGCTCAGCCCGTTTGCTCTCTGCTGTAACTGATCAAATCAACAGGCAGATCGACTTTGCAATTTTCCTTTCTCTCCCAGCAGGAGGATGAAGCGGCTTAAAGCTAACCACCTCTCATTTTTCTCCCTCTCGGATCAAGCCAGAGGTGTAACTATAAGTTAAGAGCGTGGGGAAGACTAAATGAGGGCACTTCCCCCCTCCATAAAAGAATTCTGCCCCCCTCATAAAGTTTTCCTTAAGTCCCTAAATTTTTAGCATTGCAGTAACATAAAACTTCCATTGAGCATTTAGAGATATAGTTTAGGCAGGCAAAGTGACCAATTGGATGTGAATACAGCAAATACAAGACTTCTGGGTATGAATGGTTTTTAATGTCTCACTGTCTGCAACACAAGAAATTTGGGGACTGAAGAAAAATTTCATAGGGGGGGCAGTATTCTTATAGGGGGGCATGCTCTCATTTTGCTCCCCACCCCCACAGCTGAACACCTAGATCACTCCAACAGGCCCAACCAGTTAGCACTCTCACCTCCAGCTATAATACATACAAAGGTTAACAGCCCCAGGGCTTCCAGCTGAACCCTCTTGCCATTTGCTCAACACAGTCATATCTGTTGCAATGTCTGCAACATTTTGTAGCTTAAGCTGCCTTGGCATTTTCTCATGGTCCCATGAGATCACTTCTGCAGAAACAGAACTCCTTGCTAGCCTTGAGTTTCAAGGCTAGGCATGGTTTTAAACTTAAGCTCTCTTCCAATTAGAGAAACCTTGTGTAAATATTCATCTATTAATTCTATATACATTCACAAAAGAGGAAGGGCAATGGTCCTTTAGGAGGAAAAGACAAAGCCCACAGATTTTCCTTTAGCTCAAGGGTGGGGAATGTGGAGCTTTTCAGATCTGGTCAGACTGCAACTCCTATCTGCCCTAGCCAGCATAGGCAATGGTGAGGGATGATGGGAGTTGAAGTCCAACAACCTCCAGAGGGCCACACGTATGTCTATCCCTGTTCATGATCTCAAGCATACATACACCCCTCCAAAGAAGTATCTTGGATTTAACCCAGGCAGAAAGGACACAACATTGGTAATCTTGAGTAAGACACTCTTCTCTCAGCTTTAGCTATTTCCACATAAGAGGTTGGAAAAGTAACCTTTTTGGACAGCAGCTCCCAGACACCCTCAGAGGGTATGGTCAATGGCCCCAAAAAATCACTCTCCTCCCCCCTCTCCCGCCCTGCCTGAATGGTGGCTATAAGGTTGGATGACAGGAGGAAAATAATCTGTTTTCTCAACCTTGATCTTTGGGGAGAGAATGAAGCATGGGCAGGCTTATCCAAATCACCCTTCCTCAGAAGAAAGCCCCAGTGGTTTCAAAGAGAAACTGCACTGGGTGGATAAAGCTCTTGCTTTGCATACAGAAGGATTCCAGACTCCTGGCATCAGCAGTTAAAAGAATCACAGGAGAACTAAAAAGAAAGACCTTGGCCTGGGACCCTGGAGAAATAGCTGCCAAACAGAGTGGACAATACTGGCACAAAAGGATAAACCAGGTTAATTTGTTTATTTACTAGTTACATGCCTATCCCACCTTTCTCCCCCACCACCATGCACTCAAGGAGACATACATGGTTCTCCTCTTCCCTCGTTTTACTGGCACAGAAGTCCTGTGAGGTAAACCAGGCTGAGAGTGAGCCAGTCATCCAGAGAATGAGCCAAATCACCCAGTGAGTTTCCACAACTCAGCTAAGACTGGCACCTCAGCCTCCCAAGTCCAAGTCCAATATGCTAACAAAAGCAGTTGGCAACATGTTTGTTCTCCTGGGATTGTTGGTCCACAACTTCCATCAACCCACACCACTGACTATGTTGATCAGAGAGTAGGGAAGATGCAATCCAACAACATCTGGGGGTGCGGCATGGCTTGCCCCCCCCCACTGTGATTACTACACACCATTGGATCTTATGGAAACTGAGGAAGCCAATGGGTCTCCTCTATGTTTGACTAGGTCTGGATCCAACCAATCATCTAGCCTGGGGTGCGGAAGATTCTTATTCACCTACAGGGATTTATTTTCAATGATCTCAGCTTCAAATTGAGATAAATCTTAAACTGATAGCTCAAAATTTTTGCCCCATTCCCTGCCCTCAGTGCTGGAGCACCCAATCCAAAACCTTAAGATGAAGTCAGCCACATTTGACACTCACTGAGATTATGGTTGTCTTTCTTCTGTCTTTCCTTCAGAAATGCTTTGGCTTCATTTTCTACGGAGTAGAATAAAAAATAAATCAACAGAGAAATAAAGAACACCAGTCAGCATCAACTCAGAAGCTGCCACTACTACCACCACCCGGCACTATGGCATCTCTTGATGCTGTTTGGATCTCTATAATCCAGTACCTGACATCTCTCTCTTGATATTGGGCAGGTCAGCTGGACAGGAGTTGCTGACGGTAACAACTGGCTCCATCATTCCTTGGTTGCTGTACACATCCAGGAGGTTTCCAGATACAGGCAGCTGGGTGTGATGGGGTGGGGGGGGGATAAAGAATTCAATCTACTTCCATGGCCACACAGCCAATCAGGCCAGTTCCCAGATTTATGCACAACTAAGTAAAAGCTACAACTTAGACCATTAGTTATTGGGACTAAAATTTCCAGAAGCCATAGTCAGCATGGCCAGTAGTGAGGAATGCTGGGAGCTGCAGTCCAATAACATCTAGAGGACTGCAAGATTCCCACCCCTGATTCTGGTTAAGTCAGAAGATTACTGCAACTAAGGTTCTAGTTAACATTAACTGTCAAGTGTTTCTCAACAAAAGATACTGTATAGCTGCTTAACTATTGAGAATACAGTTGTCCCTTCACATTCGCTGGGGTTTGGTTCCAGGACCCCCTGTGAATACCCAAATCCATGAATACTCAAGTCCCATTATATGCAATGGCATAGCAAAAATGGTGTCCCTTACATAAGATGGCAAAATCAAGGTTTGCTTTTTTGGATTATTATTTTTTAAAGAATATTTTTAAGCCATGAATACTTAAAACCATTAATGCTAAATCCGTGAATGTGGAGGGGCAACTGTATTTCTTTTTAAAGCAGGAGCTAAAATAATGACACTCTTGTTTGTCTATTAAGACCATTTAGTTTCCAACAAAATGGAAATTGTCTTTTTGTTCTGAGAAATAATTCACCATCTCTCAGAAAGGTAACATATGTATATATTTAATGCCAAACAATTCCTCTATTTAAACAGAAGTGATTAGATCAACAAAACACTCTTGACTAGTGACAGTCTTCATAGTTCTGCTAGTTTTGCATGGAAGTTCTGATCCATTCTCAGTTCAAAATTCCAGGGATCCTTTCACACTGCAGAATTACAGTGCTACAATTCCACTTTAACGGCTATGGCTGCACCCTATGGAATCCTGGGATTTGCAGTTAAGGGAGAGGCATTTAGTGATTCTCAGCCAGAGAGCTCCTCCTCTGATACCTTAGGAAACGACAAGCCCCATGATTCCATTGGATGCGGCCATGGGAGCTGAAGTGAGCTCATAGAGTTATAATTGCGTAGTGTGGGCCACTTCACCATGTAATCCTTCACTTGTTCATCTTCCATTTTATCCCTTAGCAAAATGCAGTATATTTTTGCAATTAGATGAGAATCATCTGAACATAACTATTTCTGAAATTCTGATTTCTCTGTTTCAGAACCTCTTATTTTTTTGAAACATTTCATAAATTTGGTAAATATGGAAACCAATTTACCTTAAAACTGTATAGTGTGAAAGGGCCTCAGCAATACTTCAAATCACTTCTCCCTTTAGGGAAAAACCAAGGGGGGGGGGACTACTACTCACCGTGCTGGGCATCTGTAGACCACTGTAATCATTGTAGCTGGATTCCAGGCTGATGATTTCATCAATAACATCATCAATCTGACAACATGAAGAAGAAGAAAAGGGCAGAGGATTGAAACCAGGGAGAAAAATACAGCTTTCTAGCAATACTTGGATAGCAAGGAGAGATGGGTAAAACCAAGGGGGAAAGGGTGTGAAATGGGAGTTACTCACCTCTTTCTCAGAGCTGGAGCCAATGTTCAGCAGAGCCATGGGGCTATTGGGGGCACTCCCTGTCCCGCCTGCCACTCCTTGCTGCTGCTGAGCCAAACCATGCTGGGACTCAGGAGCTGACGCAGCCTGTGGTGAGCAAGACGGAGCCCCTGGGCTAGCCCCAGCTAAGGCTTGGGTTGCCATCTTATTGCCCATGGTGGTGGAGAGGTACTGCTTGACCTGTTGCCTCTGTGCTTGCTGGATGTGATACTTGGTGGGGTTCTCCAGATGAGTCTGAACCTAAGCAAGGTGGGGTAGAGAAAGAGAAGGAACACAGTTTTAGCCATAAAACCCAAGTGGTGGGTTCCAGTCTTTGCAGGCACAGAAGACAGAAGATGCATTTATAAATCTATGGCTTTAACAGGGCCAGCCCAGGACACTTTGCTATCTGAGGCAGAGCAGCAAATGGCACCTTTCAGGAACTACCAAAGAGACAGTTTGCAGTACCCAAAGGCAGTCCAATTTTGGCACCTGAAGCAGAAAGCCCCTCAATAACTGCTCCTCATCCCTGGGAGTTAAAATCCACAGATCCTTCATACTTCATAATTATAGTGCTATTATTCCACTTTAATTGCCATGGCTGCATCCTATGGAATCTTGGGAGTTACAGTTTTGTCAGAGCCACCAGAGGAGATCATTGGCTGAGGATTCTAGTTGTCTCTTCGCCCCTCAACTGCCAATCCCAGGATTCCATGAGATGTTTCCATGGCAGTTAATGTGGAATAATAGCACTATAACTGTATAGTGTGAAAGGCGCCCCAGTAATACCAAACAAATACGTAACAATGGGCTGCTTTTCATGATTTCCAAAATCTGCTGCCTGTGGCAGATGTTTCTTTCACTCTACCTATCAGCAGGACCAGCTGCTATATATCTCTGTTAAAGACATATCTCTGTTAAAAACTTGCTTTCAAGAGTAACTTTACCACTTAATCACATCCCCCAATATAAGAGACTGAATATCAGAAGGGCAAAATAATTAATCTATTGCAGCTAGTCTATTGGTGGAACCCTAAGGACTAAGAAAGTTATTATGACATATATTTGTTATGATATTTCAAAGAGAATAAATAAGGCAATTGAGCAGTATCTCTGTTATGAGGCAGAACCACTGTTTCACCAAGCCGATCCTCCTATGAACCAGCCAGACTTAAAAATATATAAGAGGCTCTGGCATGATCAGGCCAAAGACCTATAAATTCCAGTCTTTTGTTCATGGAGTAATCAGCCTGACACACTGTGATGGGCAAAGTACAGCCTGCGGGCCCATAGAGCCCGCAGGGCAATTTTTGGGCTCCCAAGGCACCTCAGGGGCAAAAAAAGTCCCCCCCATAATAGATAGATAGATAGATAGATAGATAGATAGATAGATAGATAGGCAGGCAGGCAGGCAGGCTGGCCCCAAAATGCTCTCTAGTGAACTTGGGGGGCATTTTTGTCACATGGGGGAGACTAGCCTTTCTTAAGCCCAGGAGAGGCCTTTTTTTAAAACTGGAAGAAAACCAGAAATGATTTCTGGTCACTTCCTGTTTTTTTAAAGGCCTTTCCTGGGTCTAAAATGGCGGGGGGGGGGGGGAGGAAGGAGGGAGAGATAAAAATATGGCAAAAATGTGCAGCCCTCTAAGGTTTCCTGAGGGGCTAATATGACCCCCTAGCCTCAAACAGTTGCCCACCGCTGTGATACTCCAATGGGAAGCCCAAAAGTGGGCCAGGAGAGCAATGGGTAGCAGAAAGAGACTTTGGTGGCTCCACGCACCTGCTCCAGCCAACTCAAGCCCCATTTTGACGGAGGCTTGCTACCTCTCTCTCTCTCTCTCTCTCTCTCTTACCTTCAGTACCTCCACAGGGACCTGGGCAGGTGCGGGGCGAGCCAGCGGGCTCACAGAAATTGCAGGAGTGGAAGGCGCAGGGGGTGTGGGAGTGAACTGAGCGGCTTGCTGCTGCTCCCGGCGCTCTTGCTCTTGGGTCTGCGCCCGCATCAGCTGCTGGCGGAGAAGCACACGGGACGACATGCTGGGACCTTGGGCTGGAACACTGGGTGGGCTGCAGGAACACAGAATGGGGGAGATCAGCAATCATCAGGGTTACCTTACCTTACAACCAGAGCCATGTGCAGCGCAAGTATAAGTAACACAGAAACCCCTGTCCCTGGGTACGATCCGGACAGGAAAGCAAAACGGTCAGTTCCTTGGGCTTTTTTTAAAAAAAGTTTCATCATCAAATAACATCACAAGGTAAGCTTTTGATAGTTTTGACTGTTATTTACAACAATAGCATTGACTGTTATTAGGACAGAATAGCTGTGCATTTTTTAAAAGGCTGATAGAGAACAAGATATGCATTTGCTCCCACCATCAGATCAGGTGAGATTTTGGACAAATGACTAGTGGATTATCATGAATGAAAATAGATAATTAAATAAAGGAAAACTTAGAAATAAGAAGATTGACAAGGAAGTATTATGTACAAATGTATGATTGGGGGAGGAGAGGGGGAATGGATAAGATAAAAGGAAGCTTTTAGATTAGGATTTACTGCTGTATTATTATACTGTATGTATTGTAATTTCAATGAATTAATTTTTTAAAAAAGATATGTGTTTGCTCAGAAGCTTAGTGAGGACAGCTAAGCTGACCAGGCAGGTTGGTGGTACTGTAATTCCTCATTAGCATCAAGTTGGATACATAGCAAAGTGCTTCCAAATATTCAAAGTACTACTGATGATGATGATGATGATGATGGGAGTCACAGAAGGATGGAGAGCAGTAAGGAGAAAAAATAATAATTTTAGTTTGGACAGTGGACTTCTGGGCAGGACCAGTTTACCAGAGCTGTGAGAAGGCAGAGTTTCAGCAGCCAGTGGTTCATTCAGGACAGGAATTTGAGACATAAGTATGAGGCCTATAGAGCAGAAGTACAGAAGGCTTCCTGCATTTCAAAGCAAAATAAGACATGTTCTCATCAAAACAGATCCTATACACATATGCATGCACCCACAGTGGCAAAACTATGATATCCAGAATCTAAAATTACCTAACTGCATCACTGCTGGTCAGCGTGACAGTGCTTTCAATTAAGGAAGTCACAACCATGTCCAACATCCAAATTGAAAAGCTGCACCTAGGTCTAGAATTCAACATCCCAGCCTTCCTTTGCAAAGAAAGATCATTTCTAGCCCTTAAGGGTGCAAAATAGGCCTAACAATATATTGGGGTGTAGTCTGATGAAGGCTGCTTCCAGGCCAAGGGCTCCTAGTACTACCACTCAAAAGACATTATGTAGCCACTCTGATTTATCCTTCTTAATGCTTTTTTATAGGAAGATTTTTTTAAAAAATGAAAAGGAATAGTAAGAAACCATGGGAGGGTTACAAATGGAAATGTTGTCACTTGGACCTCCAGTCCTAACTCAATAATATTCTGTGAATGAGACAAAGAAACGTTGGTGAACACTCTTTACTGTAGAGATTAACAGTTGTATCTACAGGGAATATCCTTGTCAGGGGGGAGGTAAAATAGTTCTAGAGTTCTAGAGAAGCCTGGGTTTCTATCAGTCACTTTTTACGTGTGCTAACATTAGATAGTTTTTTTATTATTTTTATTTTGGAATGTAACAATGTTTTTTTGGGGGGGACTACACATTTTTTTCCTGGAATGCACATTTTATGTCTGGTACATGTTTTTTTAAAGCTCCAATAACACCAGACATTGTTGGTATTGCTGTAGATCCGGTGACTGATCTGTGACAAGATACCTGAAAAACAGGTGTCTCGGGTAAGTATCTCTGGGATAAGTAGACCTGGCCTCTATATCAAATATACCCCACTGTTCTTCCTCAATGGATAGACCTAGTGTTTTGATACATCTAGTGTCTTTCTTCTCTCACCTGAACCCCTCCATTCTTTCCCTGGCTCCCTTGCAATAGTCCCTAGGCCTGGTTAATATGGGAAGTGAAGTTACCTGCTCAACTTGCTGTCCTCCCCTATGCTTTCCTTTCCAACACACAAGAGACTCAGGTGCTTTCACAACAGAGTTCTTTTTTTCTACAATACAGGAGGGAAACACTAACTTCTGGAGAACTGCGTGGCACACTATCTCAGCTCCTAGGCACAAAGAGAGGCTCACTCAGGCCTCTAAAAGGAAAGAGAAACTAAAAAAGTATATGCTCTCTTAAAGCTATATTCACAAATAACATGCACCACAACCCTCTCAAGTACTCACAAAATGGCTCTGCTGCTATAGTTCATTTACTGCAGTGTTGTCATACACTGTTCTGCTTTCCCCAGAAAAATGGACATAACAGTAAAGATATCAAATATACCCTCTAGCTGTCCCAATTTGGCAGGGACAGTCCCAATTAATCCTTTGTTGTCCCACTTTTCAGCTGCTTTTAAAATGTCCCCATTTCTCTCTCCTCTTCTTACTTTCCCTATTGTCTTCAGCTTACTTCAGCTGCTGAAAACTGAGTTCACAGTGCAAAAGTAGTTTGCACTCAGTTGACTCAGCAGGAGAGGGAGGAGGGGATGGAATCTTGCCCTTCCCAGTAGACTCAGGAAAAAGCAAGCTGCTGCAGACTCTCCTAATTTGTTTGTCCTTCCTCATTAATAACGTTTGCCATCTTGACCACATTCTGATGTTGCTTGGCCACATGTATCCCGGTTTACAACTGTGAAATGTTGGAGGATATGACTGCAAAACTGGAATAACCCAAACTCTCTGAGTCACAAGGGATTCAAATTTTCAATTACTTAAACCTTGCATATAACAATTGATTTCAAAAGTTTTCTCCCCACACTGGGTGTGATTACAAGAGCTTTGTGCATTTTTCAACAATTTTTCACACAGCAGGATTTCATTAAAAAACTCATTTGAAACACACACACACACAAACCCCCCACCTTGTTTGCAGACAAATGAATTCTGTCCAAAATACAGTTTTCTGTGCATATTTTTTTTACCCACACTTTTTTGTATGAATGAATTTTTCACAACAAAGGCTCAAATACTGTATAAAAAATATTCTAGCAGTTGGCCATTTTCTCAGCAGCATGTTTCATTCAATGTGTTGAACCACACTTTCTCACCCAGGATGAGAAAATCTTTGAGTATTCTTTAGACCCGTGTCAACCACTGCTGTGCCCTCTGCAACGTGAGTATAAATAATGACAGAATTTATTGCTTTTTTACAAAGTCTTTTTACACTGACCCAGCCCTCTCATTTCTTCCTCAACCTCTGTCAAGCTGGAAGGTGTTTTTTAGCAGCATTGTCATTAGGCGTGTGGTGAAGGAGGACTGGAGAAATATAGATGTTCAGTGTCGGGTTGCAGCAGTGTGTCTGCAGCAATCAATGCAATAAAAGCTTGAACTGGGAAAGATTGTGATTCCATTATAGCCTATTGTAGTGATGTGTGCCTGCTTACAACTGGCAAACTAAATAGCAGCTGCCTTATTGAGCATGCATGAACAGCAAAACAAGAGAAAAGGGCAGACTAGCTATCCCCAGCAGGTTTTTTAAAAATGGATAGATCTGCAGGTTGGCCACCAAAATGGAAATCATAAGAAAAATGGAGGCTGGTAAATGAAAAAAAATATCCCTATCGGAAGAAGCCTTCAAATAGTCTTTAAAAGGTTCTACCTGTTGTTTTTGTTTACTTATACTGTACAAGGCTTACGTGATCTAGTCTTTTTATTGTATATGTGCATGATTGTACATTTTGAGTAAAACGTTTTCTGAAACATCTTAACTGCTCTTCTTTTTTGTGATGTAGTGACCTATCTTCTATGCTTTCCATGTTATTTCTGCTTCTGGCACCAAATATTCTGTTAAAGAAGAAATGCCCAGGAACATATCTATTTCATTAACTGAGGCATACTTGTGGTAAAATCCTAAATTTCTCATTTTTCAATGGATCAGCAATCATTTCCCATCAAGGAATCCTGTCCCTACGTTAAAAATGAACCAGAAAGTCCATCCTCTAGATGAAGTGAAATGATTCACTCATGATTATGTCGTTATTCACATACTATAAACATGGAAAGCTGGGAACAGCCAACGACTCACGAAACAAACCAGCACAAACGCAGTGGCTTGTTTTACCTCATAACTTCAGATCCAATCAGGACTAGAGACTAGCTTTTTGCTTTGAAAACACAGGTGATATAATGCATCTCTCCAGATGCTGCTGGACTACAAGTCCAAGCAACTGAAACCATTATAGCCAATAGTGAGGAATGCTGGGAGCTACAGTCCAACAACTTTACTTCTATCTATTTTAAAAGGAAGCTAGGGGTTGTACTTCATGGCTGTCCTCAAACACCTAAGGAGAAATTTACAAGCCCCTGTTTTGAATATGACACTGCCCCTGATGGTATGGATCATGCCATATATATTGTCCAGATGGAAATCTAGCTTAATTCAGTCAGCTTACGAATGCCTACTTCTAGGTGAGCACATATAGGACAACAGCCTTACACTCAAGCCAAGGGACAGTGGATTGCAAGTTTATCAATTTTGGGGGATTTCACGGAAAGGTAAAAAAATGGGAAGGGACCCGTCCCTCTTTGTTACAAAAAAGTTGCAGACTGTGCCTTCTGATATTGTCCAATAAGATTTTGATCATTCCTAGGTGTGCAGTAACATAGGGGTTTTTTTTTTTAAAAAAGGTCTGTTATTTTTAATTTACAGCACTATAGAAATCTTAAATGTGAGACTGAAAGAACTCCTGTGAAACTTCTTGTGTAGCATTTAAGATGGGTTTACATAAGTGTCAGACTCAAGGGTCTGGAGTGGGCATTTACTAACTTGTCATTTCCTCTTGCCCTGGATCCAGTGTGTTAAGCAGTTTGTGAGTACAGTAGTTTGCAAAAATCACAAAATTTTTCAATAAATGATGGTCTGTTTATTAGCTACCAGCAGGTGGTGGTATTGCTACATGGACCTTTCTAAGACACTGCTACTCAAAGGAGTGATCACTGGACCAGTGCCAGCCCCTAGCAAGTTTCCAGGAAAGAAAGAAACGATTTTACCCATTAGGCCCAATTTTAGCGCTAGTACCTAGCATACTGGAAAACAATAATTGCAGGTTCCCCACATCAGCTAGCCTGAGAAGAACTGCTCTAGGGAACAAGACAGGTAAAGGAGACATTTCCCAACAGGATTTCCCATTTGGTATCAACACTGCTACATTGCTCATAGGGTTTTACGTAAGTTAACCACTGTTTCCCCAGAAGCTGTTGGACTGTAACTTCCAGAAGTCCCAAACATGACTGGCTAGGGCTTCTGAGAGATGTACTGTAGTGCAGCAACCCCCAGGAAACCAACTTTGGGAACAAAGGAGCAAATGGGCTAGGCACAGAAACAGTTTCACATTGTGATTTCTTAAGCCAACATTCTTTGCTTATCTTTACATGCAAATACTGACAAAGAACTGATGTTACATGTTTGTTCAGAGTCCAACCTGGAAGCACAACCAGACACTGCTGGCTGAGTTCTCAGCACTCCAGTGCCTCAAAGCCATTTTCACACCTAATAGGCAGCTTAAGAAACTGGGAGAATTCCTTCGTCTGCCTACTGGGCCTCCTCAATGCCTGAGATTCCCTTTTTCTCACAATGTGGGTGGTGTGGGGAAGTTGTTTAGTTTTGATAGCTGGAAACTGGACAGTTTTTCCCCTCAGCCATTCCATCTTCTTTGACCCTCCACAGCCATTGCTTTGAAAAGATAGCAGTTAGGCATCCTGTCTCCATCTGTGGCCTAATGACAAGAGACTTCCTGCCTCCTGTCCCTGTCCACTGCTTTAACAGAACATTTTGGTCATCACAGGCTGAAGGAAGAAAGGAAGCATATTACTGCCTTATATGTTTTTTTAATATACTATGGCCCCGTCTATACGAGGCAATAAAATGTGGATTAATGCGTACTAACACCAATTTGCAGCAGCTTTCATTTGTTTCCATGGTTTTTTGAAAAGATTATAGGCATGCAAAGCCATACGCAATTGTTGTTCAAAAGGGCATGCCTACGAAACAAAATAGTGTGTGAAAGTAAATTACTTGCATTTTTATTGTCACCAGTTGCTGCCACTGAACAGTATTTTTTTAAACCAAAGTAAATCCAAGGCACAGAAGTGCAATATTCCGTTTAAATAAACAGGGAATAAAAGAAAAAAGGCTATTTTGTCAGCTCAGTGCTCAATCACTACGACAAAAATCCAACATGGCGGTTTCAGGTGCTTGCCTTGTTAGCCAGCTCTGCCCCCTGTGCATGTCTGACCAATCAGCTTTCCATTTCTGCTCTTATCAGCATCAAAGCGAATCAGTTGACCCAGCGAGCAGGAATGTGCATTCCCTGTGGAACTTTTTTAAAACTTTGGGAAAAGCCACAAAGGCTTTCCCTGAATGTTTTTGGGGGGTTTGGTCCCCCTCCTTCCAAATATGACAGACTGATGCGGGATCCCATTTAGACAAAATGAATTACTGAATTCTATGAGGAGTATTTTTGCCATTTAGACAACCCCATCAATATATATCTAAGGTTGCCAGAGTAGAAACTGGAGAGTGCTCCTATAAGCTTTAATGGTTGTGCAGAAGTGGGAATTTCGGCAAATGTTGCTTGTTACCTGGTTGCCTGACAAGCAACACTGGGTGAAATTCCCTCTTCCACATGACCATTAAAAGCATAGGAGCCACTTTCACTCTGGCAATCCGTGCCACAAACCCTATCCAATGCTCTTACAAACAAACACACCATAGGGGTTTCTTCTGCACCACTTGGGATATCAATGTGGATGGAATAATGGGAAACAAATGCTTAAAGTAAATAATAAAATGGAAAAAGGGGTAGAGCCACAGCTGCGTGGCAGAGCAAGGAGCTAGGACAAATTACTTCTTTGGACTATAACTCCCAGTGGCCATGGTGGCTGGGCAATTCTGGGACTTGCAGTCCAACAAAGCAACTTTTCCAAGCTCTGATAGGGTCCCAGATTCAGTCTCATTCAACCCCAGGGGAAAAAAAAGATTTTAAGCAGGTAGGCAGTCCAGCTAGGAAAAATCTTTGCCCAAGACACTTGAGAGCTACTGTCAATGAAGCTAGAGTCCAGTCACTAGACAGTACTAAGCAAGACATACAAATAGCTTTGCCCAACAAAAGGCATCTTCATATGTTTAAACTGAGCATGAAAATTGGAGTGTCATTTGAAGGAGGCAAATCTGTTAGTTAATTGATTACTGCATTCAATAATCAATCCTGGGGATTGGGGCAGAGCTTCAGAGTGGGGGAAGAGCCACTCTGGAGGCCTTCATAACCTGGACAGAAAAGACTGGTAGGCCAAATTCAGCCTTCAGCCCTGGCCAAAGTTTCTCCATGTGTGCTGTGCTCAATACTTGGTATGTGTGAACTTTCTTGGACTACGATTCCCATAGTCCACCAGCCAGAATGCCATGCTGGCTGGTGGATTATGGGAGTGGCAGTCCAAAGAAGAAGAAGAAGCTCTGGTTACCTGTCTGTCTGTATTGATTATTATGCTTCTTAAATACCCAGAATGCAACCTCTTCTACATGCATCTAAATCCACAACGGGGATAGAACACAATGGAACTGCAACTGCTCTATAGATCATGAAACACAACACTAAAGAGAGGGATCTGTCATAGAATCCGGAGAATCAAACATAAACAAAAGCGAGGTGTAGAAATGTCAGGGGGAAGAATGAACTTCTCACTCCCCTTAAAGATGTGAGGCGAAGAAAAACGCCTGGGGTAGAAAAATTAGGATGTGTGGTCAGTTTTTGCTAAATATAGTTTATTTTTGAAAAGATTCACTCTGTTTTAGAATGAAAATTGGGGAGCAAAAAGGAGACTTGTGGCACCCTTCACATTAACCCATTTATTTCAGCAGGAGCTTTCATAGACTATAGCCTGCTTCTTTAGATGCAAGATGCATGCTGTGGTCTACAAAAACTTAGGCTAAGGTAAATTAGTTATTTTTAAAAGTGTCACAAGACTACTTTTTCCTTCCCCTTTTAACTGGTTTAGTCATTGTTATATTGTATTATTGTTGTCCTTTATATTTTTAACAGACTGTAACTCTCCCAGATTACTTTGATTAGTGAGTGGATTAAAAATGCCATCAACACACAAACATATACACTGAGCAAGAATGGCTCCCCTAATTAAGGGTATATGCTCATTCATTGGTCAGTCCTTTAACCAGAATACCCAGATCCTTCTCCTTCTACATTCTTAATCCAACTACAATACAATGGCTCCCTGGGACTGAGAAACAGAGCTCAATTCTATAAAAGAGCTTCCCAGGCTTTAAAATGGCCTCTCATCTCAAATTACCAATGGGAGATAAGAGCAGAAGAACTTTGCAGGTAGGGCGGGGAACTCCTGAAGGCAATATCTGGCCTGCAGGCCAGAGGTTCCCCATATCTGCCCTACACCATATTCTTTCCCAGATCGGCAGCCCATAAATTGGATTTTTTCTTTGTAAGATCGCCTACATTCTCATAAGAAAGAGGATGTATAATTGTCCTACAAGTAAAAAAAAATCTCCAGCTATTGAACATACACACCCTCCAACTTCAATGATATCTGAGCACAAATTACTTAACTGGCTCACATTCACATCTTGTGGCTCTCCCCATCCTACTAGCTATTTTGCCTTCTGTTTAAACTGTTAATTGTAATATCTTTGGGGCAGAGCCCTGTCTTTTCATTACATTACTCTGTGAGGTGGCCAGTACTCAGGGAATTTCTGACTGTGGGGAGGAGGGGGGAATGGAATTGTTGAGTGGGGAATTTGCATTAACTCTACAGTAGTTCAGAGACAACACATGGACAATCACATTGCACATGGCTGATTTGCTGTGTGCATGTTATGTCCTAGAAAACTGTGGCCACCCAGATTATCAGAGCACGCACATGTATGGATGGCAAACTTTATGTGTGATCAATAGCCACCAGGTGACTCAGTCCTCAGTATGAGCTTGGAAGGCACCCATGCTACAGGGAAATCATTTGGGAAATCCAGCATCAGGTCTTTAAAACCTGAGGGAATTGGATACAGGAGACAGCAAGGGATTCAGAGAGATTGGGAATTTCCCCTTGCCTTGCCTTGTTTGCTTCTCTTCCCATTGTTTACACTGTATTAGATGACTTGCTGACTCACAAAGTCCAAAGGTTAACATCG